>JAGIQG010000003.1:34000839-34600839 GCA_024679065.1 Sphyrna mokarran | reverse complement strand
CCCTAACCAAACATTGATATCCCTTCCAAATGTGACACCTAGGATTGATCTTAGTACTTGAGCTGAAATGTTTTACAAAAATTTACCACCACTTTCCCTCATGGTATTTCAACTAATTCAGCAAGCTATTCCAGCCTTCTGTTCCAATTCATGCTCTTTGGTCTTCCACTTCTCCCTCTTTCTCAGCCCAATCTCAGTTCCAACGTCAATGTTACACTCTGCAGTAATCCTGGCCTTTAGTCTTTGGAATGCCTTCCTTAAACCTTTGAATGCAAAAAGCTTCCTCAAAACTTTTTTTCTGACTATGCTTTTGGTTGATCTGTCTTACCCCTTCAATTTCTGCCCAGTGTCTGTTACTGTTTTGTTGATTAAGCTCTTTGGGACATTTTGGCCAGCGTTTTACTGGCACAGCTTGCCCCAATTCTGGGGACAGCGATGCTCAGAGGACAGCATTCTTCATTGGCCTCTGGCAAGATTGTATGAACCCCAGGCAGATGTGGTGGTAAAATTCCATCCTTTTGTTTCTGCATTAAAGGTGATACAGTAAAGCAAGTCACTCCCCAGTGTTCAACATCTCCTTCAACATGTTAGTTGTCTGGGAGTCCAAAAGGATGACAATAATTCTCCCCTGAGAATCTGGGAGATTATTCTATTTATGGTCACCTTTTTCAAGTTGGGCTGAGTTATTTTGTGAACCTGTCCGAATCCATCAGCAAACAGCAAATTTTAGTTCCACATTACTTACGTTCAAGAAAAATGAGGTCCAAGCTAATTCTTGGGGCAAACAACTATTTGACAAGCAAATATTACAAATTCACTTACAGGAAATTCAGCTCAGCATCGATTTGAGAAATTTCTTCTATCTTTTCTTGCTCTGTTTTGACATTTAGATTTTTTTTATTCATTATAATTGGATTTATATCCATAACTGTAAAAAAAAATTCTGAATCAGCTGGAATAGATTCCAGCTCAACTATTTTAATTTAAAGTGCTTCTCTTCTGAAATATATTAAAAAAAAATTCTGGCGCCATAGCATTCTTCCTTGCCTCCGAGATCCATCATGCCAGCTCAAAGAACAACTATATAATAGTACACCTATTCAAAGTGCAGCTGAAACCAAGGCAGTGCTAAGAATTTTTAAACATAAAATTAGTGTCATGGCATGAAATATTAATTGTTAGTGTCAAAGAAACATGAATACTATTAGTGAATAAAATATCAGGCCCACAATGTCATAATTGTGACCTGGCTGACTATCTGACTTATTAGTCAAATCATAGACAAGTGTTTTGCAGTTAACCATGTGTCAAAAATGACAGCAATTGTTTCACCTCATTTTTAGGTTATTAACAGGTTGTGAAACTGTCAGCTCACGAAACAGTTCTGCTGTCAGCACACTGGTAGTGTGAGTCCTCTTGTGGAACTCCATTTCATTAGGCATTGTCTTTCTTACATGTGGTGAATGAATCCCCGCTTTCTTTTGTGTGAAATGGCATTTTCAACATTCTGGATTCTAAAGCTATAGAAAAGCACATTTACTTCAGATTGATTGGTGAATTGTATTTTCTGAATCCATTTCCTATCACCAGTGAATTATTCGTCTCATTGCATTTTATTCTGCTCTGCATTGACTTCCCAGTTGGGTCAACATGTATCACAGCCTGATGCTTAATGTGTGCAGTCACACCAGCCTCTAGATAATTCAGCCTCGAGGATAGATGAGCTTTTATTTAAGAGTTGCTATTAACCAACACCTCACAAATCTGTACTGTCTTATTTGCATCATTTAAGACTTTTGATAACAATTAGTTCCCTTCAATTTGTGTTGCAAACTCAAACGTGTGGTTAATTTTTAAAAGCGCAATGTTAATTAAATTACAATAAGATGTTTAAATATGGAATTATGTTTTTGACTTGCATGTAACCTTGTCTTCTTTGCAACCAATTCTCAAGGCAGAAAAGTTGAGGATGCAAGTCACTGATCTCTTTTTGTTCTAGTGAAGTTGGATCATAATGCTTCTCTTATCAAACTCAAGCAGTAAAAGCGGAAATCATATTTATAATGGAATCAGATTTATAGCACTTCTTAATGATTCCATTGTGCAATCTGTCTGCTGCGTATTGACAAAAGAAAGGAAGAAGTGATTTCTGATTATTAGCTCCAGATGATGTCACCATGAGTAATTAAGTTTAAATCAGAATGAAAAGGTATCATACATTAAGAGCACACAGCGTATTATATTTGCCTTCTGCTATTTTCTCTTTTCCTAGGAACAGCCGGTATGTTAAAACTAGAAAGACGTTATTTCAAATATTTTGCCAAAACTAGTAAGCTAAATTTTATAGATCGCTATGTTGTTACTGAATTATTTATTATTTTTATCAGTCCAACTTTTCCAGATTGCCTTGTTGTCAGGATGGCCAGATTAAAAAAAAGTACTGTGGGCCCATTCTTCAGGCATAAGTGATGGATCTGAGGTAAAGTTGTGCTTTATGTTGCGGGGAATGGGCAGCCTTCAGCTTACTGGGCAATATGGATTTCAAACTTGGCAGGCTAAAAATGGGTGTTGCCTTTGTTCTGTCTTCTTATTTGCAAAAACAAACTTTACATGGAGGTGATGGCTAGTGGTATTATCGTTAGACTATTAATCTGGAAACTCAGATAATGTTTCGTAGATGGTGGAATTTGAATTCAATTAAAGAAATCTGGAATTAATGACCACAACTAATGACCACAAAATCATTATCAATCATCTGAAAAATCCAGCTGATTCAACCAATGTCCTTGAGGGAAGGAAATTTTCCATTCCTACCTGGCCTGGCCTACATGTGACGCCAGAGCCACAGCAATGTGATTGACTCACAACTACCCTCTGTACAAGGGCAATTAGGGACGGGCAATAAATGCTGGTCAACCAATGATACCCATTTTCCATGAATGAATGAAAAAATGACCCTTGCAGCTGAATGAATGTTCAAAGGGTGATCCAGCATTATGCATGGCTTTGTGTATGCATGTCGTGTGACCCCACAGCAGTCCCAGTGCTTTGCTCCATCACTGACTGATGCCACAGAGAAATAGCAGCAATGCTGTGATAGCAGCAAACAGTGAAAGGATAGGTGAAACCTTTACAACAGATTAGAAGTCTCTGCCCAAAATTTCATTCATTATAACTTGCATTTACTTGTTTAATTTCTGCTAACTTTTGCATGGCATTTCACTGGAAAAGGAGATTGAATGCCCTCAAAGATACATTTGGGACCTATGTGAAAGTGGCAAGGAGCTTATGCAATCAAATTGAAGAATTGATAATCACCTCTGGGAGCCTGATGGGTATGTTGGAATATTAAACCAATGTTAAATATCTCAAAAGTGAAATTGTGTGAGAGAAAACAAAATTGAACATAAAAACAGAAGAAAATGAAACTGCCAAAAAAATACCTGCAACAAAAATTGAAAAATGACAGAATGAGGCTCCACATGTAAAACTATCATTGTTGGTACCAGAGATAATTGGTTATAAACAATTAAGGTTTATCATCCAGCTATAAAGTTTACTTAGGTTAAAATGGACCACATTATCTTTCTGTGGTGAGGTTTGTTTGTATTTACCATGCAACTACAGCAATTTCTTTTTATTTAATGCATTTGAGAGGTAAGAAGTTAACGCCTGTCAGGATACTTTTGGGCAGCTCAAATCAGAATCACACACTCTGTTTTGTTCCTCAGCTTTCCAATGCTATATGTTATGTTCTTCTCTGCAGTAGAAGCATTCAAATCATACACAAGAAACAATAAGGTGTGTTATTTATTGAAGGATAAATCTATACAGATAATGTTAATTAGGAGGTTACAGTACAATTGTTTTCTACTACTACTCCTAAGACTCATACATCACATCCTGATGATGTGATATTAATTGATAATAATTTAAGATATGTTTCCTTAAAGGTAAATGCACAACATATTGTAATATCCCCCCTTTTCCAACTAAAGGTTTACCCTTAAAGAATTAAGTTTTTACTTGAAAATGAAAGTAAATAAATAACATTGGCAGGATTTTCTGGCCGCACTCATTCCAAAACTGGAAAATCTTGCCCCATGTCAATAGACTTTTGCATGGTTTCCACCCTCCCCACCAAAAATCCGCCCCCCCCCCCCCCCCCGCAACCACCACCACCCCCACCCCCCTCCCCAACTTGCCTACTACAATTCCCTTTGGGCGGGATGGGAGAATTGCCTCCCCAACGTGTTCGACTGTACTTTAACACACAACCCTCTGAAATGCATTGGTGGTTTGCTCATCTTTCCAGCTTCAGTTACAGTGACCTTTACTGAAGGTTGTTGTATGTTTTCAGAATGTTGATTTAGGTTGCGTTGTTTGCATTGTACCTTAAGCCATGTTCTAATCACAGTGGGATGATTCATTGTTTCTGGTTATGCTATATTTTGGATTTAGCATCTGATTCATCATACTGTTATGCTATTTCATGCTTGTGCTTGATACAATTTTGTTCTGGGCACATGCTGACAATTTCTGCTGCATTTCTTGTGCCATCAGTTGGGCGTTGTATTGGAGCTCTCTGACTGAAGACGAGGTTGGGTAATTTTTTATCCACATGGCAGTTTTGAGCATCTTTCATTTTTCACTATTTTTCGAGCAATTCTCCTGGGAATGTGTGCGAGCGATGACTGGTCAAGTTTGTCAACACATTTCTGCCATGTAAAAACTTCACACTGGTTTTGCAGTATGAAGTTTTAAAATTTAGAATGGATAAACTTATTTTGTTCAAACAGTGTAAGTGGCGTGTTGGCTGATGATTTTCATTGTAAAGTTAGATGGTCTTCTTCCAGTGTAAGTACAAAATTTCTGATGGCGTTCCTGGTCCTTATCATTGTCTTGACAATATTATGGATGCTGGCCAAAAAGAGGTCTTTGTTTGCTGGTAGACCAAGGTGAATTTTAATTGTGACACTTGAATTTAACAGATACTTGAGATGGGATCTCTGAGTCATTATATATGGTGAATTTTTTTGTTTGTTGGTAAAATCATCATTTGTTATCTATGTGCATATATGTAATTCAGTCTGTGAAGTGGAAGGTTGTTTGCACCTGCACTGGTGTCCAGATTTGCTTGTTGTTTATGCTGATCCTGCATCTATGGGCCCATGATCAGGATGGTGACAAAGGCTTCTGTTGATGTCGTTGTTCCAGTCAATTCTTTGATGTCCACCATGCTGAACGTTGACACATTTTCAGAATTGATGTGCTAGTCATCCTCATCACCTGACCAGTTGGTTGGCCAAATAGTTGATGGATTTTATTTTTACACTGTTGGGAACATATGTTTGGCTGGTTGTGGTTATAGCTTCTCATGTTGTCGAACTAGTTATTTTGGCATTTGCTTTTTGCATTATAACTCCCACCATCCTCTAATACCATATGCCTTGATACAATATTAAAAGCTGGGTATTTTCTGGGTGCATGTATAATGTTGCAGCTCTATATTGCTTGCCTGTTTTGCCTGCAGTGGCAATCTTGTCAATAGTAGACATATTTCACATAGCCTGAAAATTTAGTCTACCTGATGACATGACTTCATACTTGTGTCTGCTTTGTAGGCCTGCTTATATGGTGTAATCTTTGGATTATTCCACTGAGATATTTTTGGAACATTCTATTGTAGAAGATGATCTCACAAACTCAGTTATTCTGAGGGCCAGCTCTGCTGTCATGAAGTCTCAATCACACTGCCCTGTCTCTGCATCTACTTATAAATTGGTTACTGATCTTTGAAATCTGTTGTTTGAAGGACATGAATTGCAGATGATGTATTCTGAAGTTGAGCTTTACATTTAATGATCTTCACGTGTCAATCATTTTTTATTTGGATTTATTGGACAAAATTGATGCATTCAGTCTGTGGAGTCTTTTATCCTCTATAACAATTTTAAATATAATGATTTGTTTATCTGACTTGGAAAACATGAGGTCCATTAACATAGCTCTACGTGTTCCTGTAAGTAAAGTCAGAAAGCGATCCATTGTCTTCCATTGAATGTTGGAACTTTTGTCATCTTCCTTTAGTTTTTGTAGAATTTTTTAATGTTATCTGGAACTTATGGCAATTCAGCAAGTTTCCTCCAGTTCTTTTAGAGTTAATTTAGCTCTGAATTGCTGTATCTTTAGTGGTCACTGCTCTGGATGATCATGAGTTAATACTTGTCTGCAATGATAGCACTTTTGAACTTGTTTCTGAGTTTTCTGTTTACCTCTGAACTCTGCTGGAATCATAGAATCCCTGTAGTTGAGAAGGCGGTCAGTCTGCCCATCGAGTTTTCACCAATCACAATCTCACCCAGGGCCTATTCCCGTAACCCCGCATATTTACTCTGCTTCTCTCCCTGACACCAGAGTCAATTTAGTATGGGAATCCAACCTAACCCACACATCTTTGGACTGTGGGAGGAAACTGAAGCACTCAAAAGAAACAGAATGAGGAGAATGTGCAAACTCCACACAGACAGTGACCCAAGGCTGGAATTGAACGTGGGTCCCCAGTGCTGTGAGGCAGCAGTGTGAACCACTGTGTTACCATGCCACACAATCATCCCACTCACAAAGCAATCATTCTTGAATGGCTGCACAATTTCCAAAATGAAAACAAACCATGGCTTCTGATTTCTTATGGCAGCTAGAAGCTGTTATTGGATAGAGTATTCTCTCCAACATAGTCTGTGATATTTAAACGTCAGCGGTAATGAATCCTCCTGTGCATTCTACCTAAAGTGAGACCACCTGCAGTCTGCTGGTTAATTCCTGTTCCAGTTTAAGCTTTGCAGCATTTAAACTTTGACTAATTAAACTCTCTCCTGCTGTTGGAGTGAAGTGCATTCCCAGAACAAAGGTGCAGAGCGCAAAATCTCCATAAAGTTGCAGGATCCTTACACACATTGCATTTTGTCAATTGTTTCGCTTTCATATCAGTTATTTTCTTCTACTGGATATGAAGGGGCTAAGGCTTGTGTTCTGCTCAGTCAAGTCTTGAAAGAAGATGCTGCCACCATGCTACATTTTTCTCCGTTGTCATAAATGTGTCGACCATACAAGGTTTAGTGAAAGAATACTATAGGTTCTTTATCTGAATATAAAACTATATACAAATGGACTTGCTAGCAGGCTAATTATAGAACATCTCTACCCTATTGCTTGCTGATTGATTACAAATCACGGGAACAGTACATCGCATCCTGTCAATATGGTATTGATTGACAGTAGTTTAAAATGTAAAGATACATGCACATGATATTACAAAACTGTAAATTGTTTTTCCAAAAGACCCACAATCTAGAATACTTAGTTCACAGCCAGGTCTAACTTGTAGTCAATTTTCTGTACATGTGCTATTAATTCATTCATTTTATTATTTATGGTACATTCTGTACACACATTTGTGTATCATTCTTATTTGAGAAAATTTGTGACTTAACATACTTATTGATGATGATTCTATGCGTTTTGCATTATGTAACATGAGAAAAAGACAGAGAGTGGAAATATGTTGGGGAGCTAAGGGCATAGTTAAAGACAAGAGCAAGATGGCTACTTTGAGAGGAGAGATATGAAAGCAAGAGAATAGGGAACAAGATATATAATTCCAGCATCCAGGAATACAGTGACTGAATGAGGAGCAAGCATTGTTGGAGTGAAGGGACAAAAGAGTGAAGAAAAATGTTAAAGGAGCACAGAGAACTGCAGGAATGCAAGACTGGAGGAAACATGAATGTTGGGTGGAGTTATACCATGAATATTTTGAGAAAAAGGATGTTCAACTTGTGATGTTAAGGGCACCACAAGTTAATGAAGGTTGGAGGTGATGATGGGGAGAACTAATGTGGATATACAGTTGACAGCAAATGAGTAAGCAGACTATGATGACTTGTATGAGTAGGTGTTAGTGATGGTGTGGGTGTATAGATAGCAGTCTATGGAGGCATAGTCAAGAGATTTGATGGTAAAGGGTAGAAAGAAAAAGATAATGCTGAGATGAGAGACACATTAAACAGTTTTAGTGATGAAGCAATTTGCAGGAAGAAACTAAACTTAGGGAAGAAGCAGAAAGTACTAATTCACTACCCTGCTGGAGATGACAGTCTACTTGCTTTTGGCACAGATAATGGCTGACTGCAAAGGCTGACAGGAGCTAAAGAGATCTGTCAAAGTCTTTCCAACAATCTGTTTCAATAAATGCTGGTTCTTCTAGGTTTGAGAAATTTGAGACCGTGGGAACAAATTTGTATCAATTCAGGAGGAATCAAGGTATAACTAGATGTCATGAGCATCTGTATGAAAGCTAAGTCCATGCATCTGTATAATGTTGCCAAGAGGTAGCATTCAAATGATGAAGAGAAGTGAAAGAAATGGATCCCTGAGGCACATTAGAGGTGATTGTGTGAACTGCAGAGGATGAGAAATACTTGGCAACAATGTGATGTTTCCTTTGAATTAGTAAGGAGCAGATACAGAAAATAAATATTTGGGGAATATTTTAGAGAAAGGTGGATTGGTTAACTGGGTGTAATGCGACAGAGTGATCATGGTGGATGAGGGCAGGTTATGAGTCACATTCAAAGACCTACAGGATGTTGTTTGTGGATTTAACCAGAATGGTCCCTTTACAATGGCAAAAGGAATTCCAGAATTAAGTGACTCAAACAAAGAACAGGGGAGAGTAGGTGCATTTTTGAGTGAAAATGACATGTTCCAAATCTTTGAAGAGTGTGGCAGAGACCAGAGAGGGCTCTTGAGGAGGTCAGTGATGACTGTGATTTTGAAAGGAACTGGTGACAGTTCTGAAGCAGAATAACAGGTTTGGAATGTTGGCTGACATATGGAAGAAGACATGAAGGTGGATCATCAGAAGTTGCAGTGGGAAGAGACTGAGGAGCAGATGTGTGTGTTAGGTTGATTGGCCATGATAGGTTGCCCCTTAGTGTCAGGGGGATTAGGAGGGTAAATATTTGGGGTTACAGGGATAGGACCTAGATGGAATTGTTGATGGTGTAGGCTCAATGGGCCAAATGGCCTCCTTCTGCACTGTAGATTTTATGTTCTATGATAAGATGCATATAGATGCCTTGAACACAATTATTGTTATGAGCAAAGACTTTTCATTGTTAATAGCTCTTTCATTGTTAATAGCACCATTTTCAGAGCTGCCTCTTCTCAAAGTTGCTGGCTCCTCTCTCCTGCACCAACCACTCAGCTATATTCCTTGTTCTTTGTTGTACATGCACAAAGAGTTGGTTAAAATAGTAATGCCAATCCTCTCCATTGTGAGTCCAAGCCAGCCTGTGTCATGAACATGCACAACTTTCAATTGTCAACAGTTGTTTAAAATAAAATATCTCCACCTGCCTGAAAGAGTATTTAAATATCTAGCATGGGAGAAGCACTTTGATGCATGGGACAGGACTTTTCTAGAACTTTGGGACCTGACTGGAAGCAAAATTGGGGGAGTTGTTTTCCTAGAGCCAACCTCAGATTGGGTTACCTTTGCACATGCCGTCAAATCCAGCAACTCCATAGCTTTGGCAGTCCCCCCTGGAGAGGAAGGTGTTGTTGAGTTTTGTCAGGATCCTAGAGGGTGCTTCAAGGTGAAGGTATCGTCAGTTGGCAGTAAGTGTAAAATTAAATCTTAGACAGCCCAAACTGGTCAGCCACTACCATGAGAGGAAAAATCACTCTTGCTCTCATGTCATCCTGACTGCTGGAGCCTCCTCCAGTAAGCTGGCATTCTACACATGCGACAATGGGAACAATGCTACAGCAAAATGCCTGCCAAGTAGTCAAAATAACCCCTATTATGGCCTGAATTAGCAATTTGGTTACCCTCTCCCCCTGCCCTCCCTATCCCCACCATCTCCACAACTCTCATCCCCAACATTGCAGCCCATCCTTGGAATATTTTCTCTGTAGCAGGCATGTGCAGAAAGTCTGTCTTGAGGTAGGTCCCCATTATTTGTTAACCCAACCTCCTAGCTTTCACTTTACCACTCAGATGCCAAGACAACTCTGCCCAGGATATCAAAAGCCCTCTTAGAGTGGGATACGTGTTGCTAATATTCACTATTCTGCAGTACCTTGCTTCAAGGTTGTTTTTTTTCCACAATTCGGTGTTTAGTTGGGATTTTGTAACAAAATAGTCTTATTATATTCAGCCAAATCTCAGTTCTCGGGCTCTGAAAAGAGGCTATGTTGTTTTGAACTGCATTTTTTTCTATTCTCTTCATATCAATGTGCGTGTCTAACACCACATTACTAATTATTGGCTGTAGTCCTTTTGTTTTCGTGCAATTATAAATGATGTAATTGAGTTCAACTACAAGATGTGGCGTGAGTGATATGGTCTGACAGCACGGAGGTTTCCAGTTTCAGAGAATGAAGTGGTGCAGGTAGGACCTCTCGTGTGAAAAAAAATGTAATCATCAACTTGGTGACATATTATTCCCATTCATGGCATGAATAAGGGTGTAAGTTTCAGATCAAAGAAGGCGCAGAACTTTGTGGAAAATGACACTTTGCTGTGAACATGAATAATGAGTCGAAAGAAAGAGCAAATTGTAATATTCAATGCTGTATAATGGGGATCTGGTGGTTGGTCATTGATTAAAGGTTAGCTTGAAACTTAATTCTGTGCCACATTCTTCATGCTGATTTGCCCGTGTAAATTGGTAGGTAAACTCTACATAAGAAATACAATGATTTAATTTTCTGATGTTACCGCTTGGCAGTAGAATCATCATGAATTCAATTTTTTGACAGTGCAATGTAATAATTTCTCATATGCACATCCTGATTATATACTGCACTGGTCAAATGTACACCAGGGAGAGCCTGATGTTACACAACTCAAGGCAGAATTGTTTAAGCATGGTGGTAAATTTGGAAGCTAGCAAACAAAAAGAAATCAAACATGAAGGTGGGTAGCAAAAGCACTGATTTCAATATTTAGGAAAGTTCAGAAATGTTGCTGTTATTCTTGAAAGAACAGACAGTTGGTATCTATACACTGGAATGATCCCAGGTAATACAGTATCGACTGTTTTGTAGGTGTGTGTTGCCCTATGTGTATGCATTATGTGTATGTATGATAATGTTACATGTTTTTCTTTGCACTGGTCGCCGACACTAATTATTTTTTTTGCTAGGAACTACACTAACATGAAAGATGGCCTGTATTTCAATCTTGAAATTGAGACATCAGTTTGTAATTAATAACATATTTTAATGCAAGGCAGCATAAGAACCTTAAGTAGCTTTTGTTCCTAATATTTTGTAAATCTATTTAATTATTAGCCAAAACAAAAGGATCTGTTCTGAATTTCTGCAGTTATTTTATCAAGAGTTATCAGTAACACTTTTAAAAAAAAGCTAACTTCTCAGACAAAAAAATTGAAAAGGATTAATCGCTTGCCCAAAATACATATTGAAACAATGCTGGATTTCCATAAAATCATATTGTTTTTTCTTTTGATCATGTGAAAACATTGTTTAGTACTCACACTAATTAGTATAATACACAACGAGTGAAATTTTAACTCATTCAAAATCAACCCAGTTGCACATACTTAAAATTGGACCCATAGTACTTACAGAACAGGGACAGAATGGCCCATACAACTTGTCTATGGCAAAATGTATACTCTACGTAAGCCTTCCCACAGCTTTCTTTATCTAACCCTATCAACTTAATCTTCTTTGTCTTTGTCCCTCTTCTATTTATCAATCTTCGCTCTAAATGCATCTTTGCTATTCACTTCAATGACCTCATTTTGACAATGAGTTTTACATTATAACCATTCTCTTGGTAATCAATTCTCTTGGTAAATGAGTTTATTCTGAACACCCTATTGATAATCTCACTGTTTCTTGGAAATTGAGGGTCATCTTGAATTTGTGTCGACAAAAATGACAGTGCTCGCAAAGCTAAATCTTGCAGCAATGCAAAATCTTATCTTTAGAGAATAAAGAATTTCTTTTTTTGATCAAGTTCACTAATAAAGATCACTAACACACAGTCAACTGAATATGAGTAGTAGAAGGGATGAGTGAGTTTTTCCTGAACTGAGCTCGTAACAAAACTGGCAAATAATTGCATTCATACAAAAGCTAGAATTCTCCCACCTTTCCTGCAGCTGGGATTCTCTGTCTGGCTGCAGTGAACAGAGAGATTTGGCTGAGCGCCAAATTCTCTGTTCTCGCTGGCAGCTGTAATGGGACATAAGAGACCGGAGAATTCCGGCCATAAAGTCTTTCATGATTACGAGAAATATCTTAGACATGTTACATGGAATTAACTATTTTGGTGTGCAGTGAATACTATTATATTGTGCTGTTTTTATACTGTTATATAATGCTGATGTGGTCTATGTGGACTTCTAAAAGATTAGGGACAAATATTGCCAGCAAAGTTGAGTTCCGTGGATTAAAAAAGGCAGTGACAACATGGATACAAAGTTGGCTCAGTGACAGGAAACAATGTGGAATGGGGGATGGTTGACTTGAAGATTGATGAAAAAGATACAGTGGGGTTCTCCAGGATATGGTATGAGCATCACTGATTTTCTTGATCTGTATTGATAGCTTAGACTTGTATGTACAAAATATCAAAATTTAAGAAGGACACAATACTTAGAAGTATTGTGAACAGTGAGGAGGATTATGATAAATTTCAAGAGAGCATAGGCAGACTGGTGGAATGGGCAGACAGGTGGTAGGTTAAATTTAATGCAGAGAAGTGTGAAGTGGTACATATTGATAAGATGAACATAATAAAAGAAACTTTGAAATGTGCATGAACAGAAAGACGCTGAGGTATGCGTGCATATTATTGTTGAAGATGGCAAACAATATTGTGAAAATGATTAATAAAGTAATACAGGATACTAGACTTTAAAAAGGGAGGCATAGATACAAAAGCAAGCAAGTTATGATAAACCTTTGCAGAAGTATTGGTGCAGCCTCAGCTGGAGTATTGTGTTCAATTTTGGTCACCATACTTTAGGAAGGATTTGAAGGCTTGAGAAAAAAGGGCAATGAGAATGATTGCAGGGATGAGGAGCTGATTGTAGGGATGAGGAACTTAGATTATGTGGAATGATTACAGCTGTTGTCTTTGGAGATAATGAGGCTAAGAGGAGATTTCATAGAGCTTTCGGAATAATGAGAGCATAGATTGGGGGGGAACCTTACCAAAAAGTGAGCCCTCATCAATTCCCTGCCAGGCCATGGCACTTCCATGCCATTGACCCACTATACACTGTCCAGTGATATAGTGACAATTGTCTGAAAAAATACAGTCATTCAAACATAACTTCTCACTGGTTAAAAAAAAACTACAGAGTAATAAAAGTCCAAATCATCCAGATGTTTTAAAGCATTATTCAAAATACTGAAAGCACTTGAAACTTTTTTTATCTTATATAAATATATTGCACAATTGGCAGCAAAGATCAGAGAGTCAGAGTTATCAATTAAGCAATAGTTTCCCTTGGACATAGGTGTTTCCTCAGACTAATGGCAGAGAGTCCAGAAGTCCACTAATCTATGGTAACAGCTGAGTCCCAAGAAAAGCATTGCTTTAGTAGCTATTCTGTCTCTCTGACCCCTCCTTTCAATTTCACAGTGTTTATTTACACAGAGTTAACAGGTTTCAAGCTCTTGCAGTTTCTGTTACAGTTAGTTTAAAGGGACTGGATGACTGATACATTAAAATACACCTTTTTACCACAGTGGAAAGTTATGAATGAATGGCTGTTTTTAAAAGCTTTGTGTACATTTCCCATTGTCGCTATAGGGTTCATTGTTTTTATACAGTGTATAGTGGGCCAATGGTACCACAGATTGGCATGGAAACATATTGGGCATGAAGGGCTGGGTGAAGGGGAATAGTCTGGCAGGGGGGGCATGAAGGGGCCATGAGGTTAGGTAGAGGGATAAAGGATGGCAGGAGGCATGACATGTCATGGTGATATTTGGAAGAGCATAGTTTGGCATCAGCAACTTGTGGGAAGATCATTTGAACTTACCCTCAAAAAGTTCCCTCATGCGAGCTATGGTTCCTAATATGTCTGAGATGCTCTGAACCAAAAACCTGGTGTGATTCCATGATGAATTAGGCGCTGGTGAAAATTGGAAAACCCAGGGGTGATACTGGGAATCCCAGAATCTGGACATGCCAATCAAGCAGCAAAAACCCAAGCCTCAAAATAGAATTGGAAAATCAAATCAAATAAATCTATAAGTGTTCAAAAATGCGTAGTTGAGTAGAAACTAATGAGAGCAGTATTGCATGGCAATCTCTTTCAATTGTAATTAAATTTTAACAAATAGATTGTAATATTTCAGCCCTGTGAGAGGTGGAATTTTCAAGTACGTACAACTTTGCTGAACCACAATAACAAAGATGCAATTCTCACATTAATCAGGTAATCTCCCCTCTCCATACATTTTATATCCTCGGTCTCTGTTTGTTATGAAGTCAGGTGCATATTAATTCAGCTTTGCTACTTCATTGTCTATTGGCTGTTTTCAAGTTGTGAGCCATCAAAGTATCTTTGCTTGAATTTCTGGTTCATATCTGACAAATCATGAAACTCATAGCAGCTCAAGAATGTGCATTTCTAGTCGACACAGTGCTAGATATAGGTGTAAGCTAAACAAACTACAGCTTAGGGCCTCACAATCCACAGGGGCCTCCCAAAATTTCAGAAGGTTTACAATGAAAAGAACATTTAAGAGTGGACACCAGAAAAGAAAAAGAAAGCACCAGCTTGAAGAACAACTCAAAAAATTTCCAAAAGTTGCCAGTTACTTTATTCCAGAAACAGATAAGGATCTACAAACCCAAGTGATCAGCAAAGTCCAAAACAACCACAGCCTAGTGCCTCTACTACTGAGACAACAGAGTCTGGAATCTCAGCTGAGGAAAACACTGGAAGTGATGCAGTTGTATCTGATATCAGTTTTCTGATTTTGCAAATGATTTCATTATTACTTATATTAATAAAAGTGATCCTGATTACTTATTTTGTCAGCATTTTGTAAATATATATTAATGTATCTTAAAACTATTTTAAAAATTGTATTTAAGTATTGTTTTTAGGGTATACTGTGAGAGAGATCAAGGCAGCCAAATGATAAATATGTAATCAATAAACGTATTCATGTGAAAATAATTTATATTTTTCACTTTAAATACATTGCTATTAAATAATTAAAAGGCATAATTATGTTTTCAATTTTTTTGTGGTGACCCAAGGTCCTGTTTTGGTACGCAACTGTGAGTTCTTTTGGTGTAACTTTTTAACAAGAAGCCTTTAAGCTTTATATAGTTTAGGGACTCACTAAGTCCAAATCCAACACTAGTCGACAAGCATAGGGAATTGTGCTTGGGTGGTCACGAGCAATGACCTGTAATTGTTCACTTATTGACAATGTGCATTTTAGATATGGATTTCTACTGCAAAAAAAAAGTTAAAGCAATAAAAAATAACTTTTATGTGCAATGTGAAGCTAGCTGCATAGCTGGAACTGCATATGTTTGTGACCCTTATCCTAATTCTCCACATTCGCTGAACAAAATAAAGCACCTGACAATTTATCTCTGAGGAATCACTAATAACCCCTGTATAGCCCAACTTCAAAAAAACTTCAAAAGAGGGTCATCTGCATTTAATTACCCAGATTGGCCAGTAGATGTATCATCCTTGAAGAAAAAAAGCCCAACAACCTTTTCTTAATTCTGGAATCCCAGAAGGTGGATACATATCCTTGGTCAAAAATGAAGGAGAGGTGGGACTCATGTAACATGGGCTTATGCTTTGTGGAACAAGGCATACAGCAATGTTGAACTGCGTAGCTCAATCTACTATTTACCATTGACATAGCAGGCCAGAGGTCTCACTGAGGTTGGACACTTGGCCCTATTTACTCTGCCTCTGTTGGAAGTCTGTGCCACCATCCTCAAGACTGATTCATCTCTGCATATCTATCTCATCATGCGAAGTCCAGTACCACTGGGAAAGCCAATTATTTGATTTTCAGCCCACTAACCTCAATGAAAGAATACACCATTAGACTTTGACTGTAAATTCTGCAACTCGTGAAGCAGTAAAATTTGTTTATAAGTCACAAATAAGGCTGACTTTAACACTGTAATGAAGTTTCTGTGAAATTTCCCTAGTTGCCACAGTCTGGTGCCTGTTCGGGTCAATGCATCTAACAGCATGACTTTCAGGATGTGGGCAGAAATTGGAGGACCCGAAGGAATCTGCAAATTCCACACAGACAGTGACGCAAGCCAGGAATCAAACCTGGGTCTCTAGTGCTGTGAAACAGCAGTGCTAACTACTGTGTTACCATGCTGCCCCATTTCTTTTTTCTGTGGACTCTAAACTATAAATCTTTCTGCATCCCCCTCTTTTCTATCTGAATATAAGAAGTCATTGCAAACCCTCTTTCAAGTTTAGATATATGTGCAAACAAACTAACCCTTCAAGTTCATGTTATCTTGAGTTTGCTGTGGTGTTAATAATTGAAAATTAGATTGCACCAATACCGAGTGGGTGGTAAATAAGTGACCATCTATAAGGAATAAAATAAATCAAACTACCTTTCCATTACTGATGAGTGATGAGAGGAGATTAAATGTTTAAATTAACAAATTGTCCATGACTCCTACTCTGGCTCACCCCACCCCAAACTCTCTTTTCTGTCTGCAACATGCAGCAACACTGATTTCATCCCAAAACCTATTCTAATTGCCTTGTGTTACATTTGTGGTAGGAGTGATTAACCAAGTGAGGTCGCTGCTAATGACATGCATGGCAGCTAGCTTGCAAGCTTGCAAAGACAGCTTAAAGTATGTATAGAGTTTGCATTCATCTCCTCCTCGTTTTGGCACAACTCCAACCTGGAGAGTGACAGCTGGAGTTGAACACTCTGAATGAGCGGGAGAGGAGAAGAGAAGAAAGCACGCTGCAGCTTCAACTGCAAAGGTATTGTCTATTCATTGAAGAACTTGGTCTCAACTATCTTCAACATCTACAGAGGGAAAACAAACATAATCCTTGTGGCTAAATACATCAAATCTACAAAATGATCTGCTAATTTGATAAAATACAAGC
This sequence comes from Sphyrna mokarran, assembly GCA_024679065.1. NCBI lineage: Eukaryota > Metazoa > Chordata > Chondrichthyes > Carcharhiniformes > Carcharhinidae > Sphyrna > Sphyrna mokarran. The sequence continues at coordinate 34,583,647 of JAGIQG010000003.1, read as the reverse complement.
TGGCTCAAATATCTTTTGATGGGGTTTGATATCTTTAAATGTGTGTTCAATTACGAAACAATCTTAAAATAGAATTTAAATTGAGAAAGAAATATACAATCCTTTCTGTGTTCCCTTTGTTTGACGGGCACTGCAGAGACGGTCAGCATTTTACAAAATCAAAGCCAGGTGAGATTCCTACTGGAATGAATGGGAGCTCCTGAAAGATAAAATGAGAAACTCTGAAAATGTTTAGCAAGGGTCAGCTATGCATGTATTAAAAACAAATTGAGAGGAAATAAAAGCCATTCAGAGAACTTGTGGTTACCAAATCATTTACAATATAAATATTTTGCAGTTAACCCTTCTGAATGCCAAATAATGTTGGGTTATTTCAAAACGCAATGACAAAGGAGAAATCATCAGCTGAACTTGATTCAAAGTATCGGCCTGCTTATCAGTTCTTTTATCTTAATTCCCTACAGTACAGAAAAAGGCCATTTGGCCAACAAGTCCGTACTGATCACATCCGACTCAGGCCCTACCCCTGTAGCCCCACACATTTACCCTGCTAATCCCTCTGACATTAGGGTCAATTTAGCATGTCCAATCAACCTACCCACACTTCTTTGGATATAGGTTTCGTCACTCTTTGATTGGATTCCAGATGAAGGTTCAGTTTTATTAAGTGGCACAACAAAATTTAATCTTCATCTGCTAGCTATAGACAAAGGTCAGTAGCGTTTGCTGAATCTTAAGATACTGTTGCCAGTTCCTTAGCATCAGTTCTTGGCTGAAGATTTGGAATTGGCCCCCAAACATAACTACACACTTCAATATTTACTTTATGGTACAGAATAGGGTGTTGAAAGAGGCAGGAGAATGAGGAATTTTTGACTTCAGTCTCAACAGGATAGCATCACTTAACTAACTATGTATCACTTAATGATATTCCAAGTGCTAATCAGTGACTTTAAGCAAACACTTCAAGGTGCTGATTGGTTGTGCTCTGCAGGCAGCAGTAACTGATATACAGATAGCAGACAGCCTCTGGGTAGCAAAGTCCTAGAGGAGCCTGGCATATGCTGTGCCACCTGCATCTGTGCAGCAATAGCCTTTGTCCTTGAGGCTGTATGCAGTATTTGTTTCATCATGAAAGGAACTGATGCTCTATCAGCAACACAAGAAGCACCTTATGAAGAACCCGTATGGCCTTCAGACATACAGTCTTTAAGATTGATCCAGATCGCTTATCTGGAGTGAGGCAATATCTGGAAATGGATCTATGCAACCCAGGGCCATCTCATCTATCCAGTGTTTAACAACATCCAAAGATGATGCTATAATATGTAGATTGGTGCAACCTCTTGCATCCACTCTCTCAACAGAGGAGGCCTTGTGCTCATCTGTCAGTGACGTGGGGCAGTTACGTTCCGATGGATTCCATCACTTCAGGCATGTGGTGTGAGTGGCCTCTGGACATTCATACACGCAACTCCAGTATCTGCTGCTTCGATAATGACTTCTAAGGCTCAGGATCTGTAGGAAGCTGACCATTGTTGGACTGGTCCTCAGTTCTTCGATGAGACTGAAATTGTTGCTGCCTCCATCACATGCCTGTGTGCATGTATGTTACTCCCACCCACTTTAAATATGCACCAATGCCCGGAAAATCAGAAGTATCTGAGCTGGTGGAGGGTTATGCTGTATCCTCATTTGGTGTCTCCTCATCTGATGTCTATGTTTCAGATGTTACTGGATTTGCTACATCAATAATTTAGAAAGATATAGGTTTTATAATGACATCCACATTCATCCACATTCTCCTCGACAAAACATTCCATCCAATCCACACTACTTCCTCCTCCCTTTGTATGATTAGAACAATGAAGAGCAATCCACCTTCTATGTGAATCCACTCTCTTGTACTATGACCATGATTCTCCTGCAGTGACAGACATACATAGGGCAGAATTTTCTCATCCCGCCCATCATGGGATTTGTAGCAGGTGGGACATGGACCATGCAAAAGTCTGTTGACCTTAGGCAGGATCTCCTGGCATTAGGGAGAATGTAGCCAGAAAATTCCACCCATAGTTTCCCATTCTCTTACAGCGTAGCTCTGCTTATCAGATTTTAAATGTCAATTGTCACACCAGTGTGTGGCCAGCTGGAAGTGACCATTCACCCTGGACTTCACACTGAACACATCTGATTGACCATTATTCTCTGGTGTGAGACATCTCCATCACTCATTCTGCATGATGATCCTTGCTCATTCCCTATGCATGGGTTGGTCACTTTGTCTCATATCTAAGGGGCACTGTATAAGACATGCCGTCCTGTCACTCATCTTATCAGACCTCACAAAATAATTGAAACGCTTCTGGCTATATGTGACCAAAATAGCTTGTGTGACCATTGGGTGTGACTGCATTTCTCAGTAAGCTTCACTCGTCTCTGATGTCTCATTAGCTTTCTAATTGCCACAGAATCCGGTCATGACTAACAAAATGGCAATACTAGATTGCTGCCAGATTCCTAGCTTCTTGCCAGGGAGTCTGTCACCCCAACAAAATCCTCTGTACAGCCTGGGTGAAGGCTGCAGATTGCCTTTTTTAATCTGTACCTGCAAATTGCCTGTGGGTCCTGACAGCCAGAATCTAATTGACTACAATTAAAGACATCTCTCCACTATTGCTGGCATTTTACCCTCAGCAAGTGCATCGGCGGATATGAAGATTGCCTGGTAAATCTAAGCCCTTACCAGAGGTTCTGCATTTCCTCTGCGATTGCAGATGAAATCCTTACAGCTGTGCAGTCTTGTGACCTGCTAATGACCCTGACATTGGGTTGTTGACACATTTGTGAAGGTCCAACTCAATGTTTCTGTAAGTCAAAATGGTTCCAGTGAGAAATACAAATGGTTTAAATAGTGACAGGGCCAAATATCCACAATTTCACATTGATGGTGTGATTGGGGAAAGTGTTCGTTCAGTGCGTGGACAGGCTGACAAGAGAGAGGACAAAATTTGACCTCCCCTTGGGAAATAAGGGAAGATGTAAGAAACGTTAGCGAGGAATCACTTTGGGACCAGTGACCAGAATTTCACTAGGTTTAAAATAGCTACAGAGAATGATAGGTCTGGCTCAAAAATTAGAATTCTAAATTGGGGCAAGGCTAATCTTGACATTTTAGATAGGAACTTTCAAAAGTTGATTGGGGGAGTCTGTTGGCAGACAAAGGGACAGCTGGTAAGTGGAGGCTTTGAGAGGTATGTTAACCAGGGTTCCAAATAAGCACATTCCTTTTAAAGTGAAAGGCAAGACTGGTAGAAGTAGGGAATGCTGGATAACTCGGGATATCACATTATGTGCCTGCCTCCTCATGTTAGACATTTCAACTCTGGGAAACATTTGCTGAGAAAGTAGTGGAGCTCACTTGGATCCTTGCGGTCCAGCATGTCAGGTCCATGCTGGTCATTATCAGCACCGAAGCCTGTTGTCTGCATTTCCTCTTGGAGAGGCAAATGAGTACAAGGGGTGCAGGCAAATAGGCCATCAAACCTGCTAATTGTAACACAGCAAGTGGGTTTGCATAACACTCAGGCTGCTGCCTGCTATAGGCGGGAGCCTGATCTTTGCCAGTAGCGGCCAAGTCCTGATAATCCTCATATCTGGTGAGAATCATGATGTCTGACCAACGGGATTCCCGCCAGCTGTGTGGCAAGGTTGGAGAATTCCACCCAGCATGACCTTAGAGAATCCCAAATGTTTCAGAGTGAACAAGATACTTTTGCGATGTGATCACTATTGTAAAGGTAGCAGTCAATGTAACTGCAACAAGGTCCCACAAACTGTAATGAAATAAATTAAGAAGTATTCTGCTTCGGTGATATTAGATTGTGGATAAATATTAGTTAGGATACTTGAAAAACTCTCCATCTCTTCGTGTGATCTTTTATAACCAGGAAAACAGACAGAATTATTCCTGCAAAGACTCTGGAGTGTAGCCTGAACTCCAGCCTACTGACTCAGAAAAATAACATTCTCTTTTCTGACTCTTTTGTATCCTTGGGATATCCTAAATTATTTCACAGCCAATGTATGGCACTGTTGTGTGGAGAAATTCAACAACCCCACGTAGTACAAAGTAAAATGCCACATATAGCAAATTAAATAAATGATCAGTTAATCAGCTTTTTATTGGTGTTTTATGAGAAAGGAATGTTAGCATTGGGAATTCACTGTTCTTCTTCCATTAGTGCCATGGGATCTCTTGCATCCACATGAACAAAGAGGCCTATGTTTAATGTATTGGAGTAGGTTTTGACTGATTGTATTTTGGATGGGCGGGGGCTGGGTGAGAGTACGTGAGGTACTTGCAAGCCAGATTTCAAGCCAAGGATATTTGAACTCCCGGATCTCATTAACATTTGTTTGCTTAGTTCCATTCTCGGGAATGGGAAACTGACTCCAACTGTAATGATGCAATTTCCAGTAGGTCTATGGAGGCCCATTTCAAGCAGAAATACAATTACTTCTGTGGGATTGCTTCAAGAAATGAGAAATTAGTTGGTCCCAGGCTCTACATTGCTACTGCTAGACATACAGAATCTGTCTCCAGAGGTCCAATGTTCTTTAATGCAAAATTAAGGGTGTGATGAAGGGGATAACAAAGACTGTTAATTCCAGAGGGAATATATATATGTGTACTTTCCCATAGAAGGAAATCACAAGTGGATTTGAGTACAAAAGTAATGATGTCTTGTTTCAATTGTAAAGAAATTTGGTTCAACTGGGCTTGGAGTACTCACTACAGTTTTGAACCCCTTACTTAGACATACTTGCCATGGAAAGAGTGCAGCAGAGGTTCATCGGATTAATTCCTGAAGTCAAGGATATATGAACTCCCAGACCTCATTAACATTTGTTTGGTTAGTTTTCCATTCATTTGCACCGAGAAAGGGACTGATTCCAACTGTAATGATGAGGTGATCTCATTGTAGTCTGCAAGTTCTTAAGAGGCTAGACTGGACAGATGTAGAAGGGATGTTTTTTTCTGGCTGAGGGGAGTAGGACCCAAACCAAGAGTCCCAGTTTCAGAATGTGAGGAAACTCATTTAGGACTGAGATGAAGAGGGATTTCTTCACTCAGAGGGCACTGGAAATTCAGAATTCCCTATCTCATAGAACTGTGGAAGCTCAGTCATGGGGTAAGGGGGAGTGAGTGCAGGAGGGGTGATGGGTGGATCTTGAGCCCACGCTGTCCACGGTGTTGAAACAACCACAAATATTACAATAATAAAGCTATGCAAATATCACAAATAATTTTCATTATTTTTCTCATCCTTTATCATCAATATTTACCATTTACGTTCCCTTTGTCCATCTGCAGCACCATGGCCTTCGTGAGTCTCCAGGTGCTGGATTTCCACATGAGAGAAAAGAAAACGTAATTAACTCCAGTTTTTACACAAATTCTGCACTTAATAATTTTTGGGAGAATCTCAGCCAGAAAAATGAAAGGAAGAGGCAAAAGGAGGTAGGGAAAAGGTGAGGAAATAGAAAAAGGACAAAAGGGAAGAGTGAATTTTGAATAGATGCAGCAAAGTTATGGCAAATAAGTAAATTATGAACTAGTAGAATGGTGGTGTGGGATAGGCATAGAACACATGTTCCTTTAATTAATTAACCACCCTTGCATTAATGTAGTTAAACCTTTGAAATGTTGCTACTTACACCTGTGTGTAGAGATTCATGCCAAGGTGCTATGATGTTTTAAAAAGAATGCCAAAATCCATCTGTACAAACAGCTGCTATAAAATATTTTGCAAAGGACTACATATCTGTAAATAAATGTCCAAATAAGATAAGCTGTAGATGTTCCAGCAAACACAGTATGATTTGAAAGTGTGAAACATTTGAAACAGGAATTGTGAAGAAAATCTCTGAAGCAGCTCATGCGCACAAAAGAAGGTTAATTTGCCCTTAAACTCTTCTTCATTTCTCAGGGATTTGTTAAAAGCAGCTGAGGAAGACTAAATGGTTAAAATCATTGAAGAGAAAATCAGATGGGTGCAATTTTTGACAGATGGATCCCGACCAAAAAGGAAGGTCTACAGCAGGACAGGGAATTCTACGGCAGAGTTTGCTGAGACTCTTAGCCATGACCATCGCATCCGCACCTTATCTTCAAGTTCCCAGCCTAGCAGTGGGCGAGATGGCAGATCCATTCTTGCAAAAAGAAGGATTTCTTCTTAAAGGAACCTGGGCATGAATCAGAAAGTTTCGGCCCCACTGGAATTCCTGAGGCTGCAGTACCCACAGGAATGATGTAGAGATGCCGATGTTGTATTGGGGTAAACACAGTAAGAAATCTGACAGTACCAGGTTAAAGTCCAATAGGTTTATTTGCTAGCAAACACCACTAGCTTTTGGGGCTCTTGCCCCTTCATCAGGAGAGTGGGGAATTCTGATCACAAACAGGACAGATAAAGATAAAGACAGATAAAGGGTGTCTATCTGCCCTGTTTGTGATCAGAACTCCCCACTCACCTAATGAAGGGGCAAGAGCCCCAAAGCTAGTAGTGTTTGTTAGCAAATAAACGTATTGGACTTTAACATGGTGTTGTCAAACTTCTTACTATGTGCACTTACAGGAATGCAGAGATTTGGAAAGATTGTTCTCTGGTCTTTCATTCTCACCTGGAGGCTTGCTGTAAGAAATGGCAGCGATGTAAGTTCTATCAAGGGTGGGAGAAAGAGATCAATCTTTCCTGTGTGAGCCTGCACTGATGGCCAACTTGATAGCACCTGGCTTTGCCTCTGTGACTAGTCCACCGAGAAGGAGTTCTTATTCCAGGAGGCTGTAGATGTCTGTAAGAACCTGCTAGGAGAGCCTGAGTCTCTTGAGATATTGGTGCTCAGATACCTTGAGAGAGCCGAGTTCTTAGCCTCATGACCTTGCGTCGCCTCTTTGGAGCTGGACCTGTGTTCATCCCCTCTATCCTGTGGAAGGACATGTCACTGAGGGGAAAGTGGTTAGCACTGCCACTGGTGTTAGAGTTGCTGCTTGCACAGAGGTGCAAGGTGGAACTGCATGAGATATTCCCATTCCCTGGTGAAAGGTGACTACAGTGGAGTGCAGCTGAAGATGAGTGAAGTATGAGGCAGGGAAACTGACTTCAAAGTGTAGGTAATCACCGATCAGCCATCTGAAAACAGTATCTAGGAGAAGTGTTGTGAACAGCAACCTCTCACCTGGCCATGACTGCAGCTCTTCGGTTTCACTGATCAAAGACTTCCAAGTCTGTCAGCTTCACTGAATAAGTGTTCCGCTCCGCTCTCATTCTCATTTGGTTGATGCTGGTAAGTTGTTGACAGGTCAGGAAATAGAATCTCTGGCTGTTAAAGGTAGAATTCTTAGCTAAAGCAGCACTTAATTACCAAAGAGAACATTTAGATGATTACACCTAACAATACATGGAAGCTCCCTGCTTACCTTCAAATCTACCTATGGAAGTGGGCAGAATGATGTTCGTGAATCAAATTGACTTCTGGAGAATTTATGCATCAAAGTTCTCCCCAGTGATTCACAAAGACATCCTCAAAGTCTCTAGGGTCTGTTTCATCACCAGAAGTCTTTACACTTTGTGTGTCTAGCTAAAAAGACCATGCAAAAGCAAATTAAATTATTTCCTGAAGTATATCCTTACACTTGTAGAAATTTCTCAGAAATAAATCAAGATAAGACATGGCACTTAACACTAAACAATTCACTAAAGATTCTACCACAGAACTCTTGGTGAAAATGTTTCTGACTGCATACATGAGACCAGTCCTCTTTAAATTGTAACTGACATGCTTATTAGGTATGAAATATGAGAAATGAAGAAAATAAATTGAACTATAAGTTGAAATGATTTCAGTTTCTTTCATCGCAGGCATTTAGCTTCTTAGTTGAATTGATGGTGTAGCTGAAGTGAAGTTCAGATAAAAACAGTCGATTCCCAGTAAGTTGCAAGGTTTCATGCAGCTAAATGACTGAAGGGTCACCTTTCAGGTGAGCATCGTGAGTGGAATGGTTTGTGGGAACCTTCCTTCTTCCCTTTTCAAGGTATCACAATGTTTCCTTGGCTGCGCAGTCTTGCAGCTGGTTCAATGACTTTCCTTGCAATCTTTCAGATAGAAATTCTCATGGTGTTTCTATGAGGCAAGCAGCTTACACTGTGACTTTTAAGCAAGTGGGTCCAATCATGGTTACTTCAAGCATGTGACCAATACAAGTCCAAAGACCTTTCCAAGAGTGGGGTGCAGTTTAGATCAGAGTTGAGGAGGAACTTCTTCCCTCAAAGGGTGGTGAGTCCCTGGAATTCTCTGCCCATTGAAGTAATAGAGGCTATTACTTCCTGAATATATTTAAGTCATGGGTGGATAGGTTTCTGATTGACAAGGGAATTAAAGGTTATAGGGAGAAAGTGGGAAAGTGGAACTGATCCACTTCAGTTCAGCCATGAACTTATTGAATAGCAGGGCAGGCTCGAAGGGCTAGACAGCCTACTCCTGCTCCTATTTCTTATGTTCTGATGTTCTTACATCCTGTGCAGTGGCCTTTCGCACTTTGAGTGTTCTTAAGATGAAAGGATATCACAATATAATGAAAGGTTGATGAGAGTTATTCTGTATTTGACACACTTTCGGTGGGACTTTTCCACTTGCTGCACTGGTCGAGTAACATCATGGGGCAGGAAATGTGAATGTGAGGTAAAAATATGTGAATTATGTCTGTTTGAGATCGTCCCATGCCATTTTTGCCAGCATAAATCGGCCTCATTCTGATGGAAGAGCATGAAAATTATTCTCATTTTTCTAAAACTATTTAGCTTCATAGCTCTTGAAAGAATGGAGAGTTTGGATTTATTCAATAATGATCTAAGATGAGATTTAAAATGTCTAGTTTAAGAAGATCATGGAGGTGGGAGACCTCAGTCCCAGGCCCACTAATCAGATTGAGATTTGAATTTAATATTGATAAGATTATTTAAATCTTATGGGTGAACCTGGGCCATGATAATCCAGGAAATAATGATTTTCTGACCTTGCCAGTGGAGCTTCTCATCATCAAGGGTTACAGATGGTCCCCACCAAGCTTGCTGGGAAAACTAGAGGGTAACATTCCATTTCTCTGATGTTTGCGAAACTTAGAATTCTTTTGGGAAGATCACCCATATTGAGTTTCAATGTCTCCATTGTCCATGGTGTGGCAGGGAGGCAAATTGTCTTGTATCGTAGTCCTGGTTGTTACAATTCATCCTTAACAAAAATACTTATGACTTTCACAAGTGGCTGGGATTGTTCATATTATAATGGAGGTATTTTCTTGCGTTTCAGGTTTTGTTTGGAACCATAATTGCCCAAGTCACATGATTGCTGTCAGCTATGTTGTATACCCTTTTAAAAAAAGTATGACTTGAACAGTTGTAATAACACGAGGATGCCTTTACTGAGGATAAAGCTGCCTTCTCCTCAATCCAAATATGAGGCACAACCTTCATTTATATTGATCATAAATTCTAATAATATCTTTCTAAAACTATCTTTGTAGCTTCTGAAAGTATGGAAAGTTCGGATTTACTGAAATAACAATCCAAAATGCGATTTAAAATGTCCAGGCTAAGAAGACTATTGAGTGGAAGATTTCAGTGCCAGGTCCACGAATCAGATTGAAATTTGAATTTAAATATTTAAAGCGGCTCCACACTGATTTCTGGCGTGGAGATGATGGTGCCGGAAACCCAGCGGCTGGAAATGTGTGGAGGCCCAGCAGTAAGCCTGCTACATGGCCTCCACTTATGTCTCCTGGCTGACTGAGCTACCAGATCAACACAGCAGGCTGGGAGAACTACCTTCACTGAGTCTGGAAAGGAACCTTAATAGGATGAATGAGGGGGCAAAAATTTGGCAGATGCAGTATAATGTGGGAAAATATGAACTTATCCACTTGGACGGGAAGATTAAAAAAGCAATATATCATTTGAATGCATAATTCTACGGTTTGGGTTTCTTGTTAGATGAATCACAAAATACTGGCCTGCAGGAGCAATAAATAATTAGGAAGGCAATTACATAAGAACAAAAGAACTACGAGTAGAAGTAGGCCAACTGGCCCTTTGATCCTGCTCCACCATTCAATAAGATCATAGCAGATCATTTTGTGGACTCAGCCCCACTTTACCTGCCTGCTCAACATAATTCTTAATTCCTTTACTATTCAAAAATTTATCTGTCCTTGCCTTAAAAACATTCAATAAGGTAGCCTCAACTGCTTCACTGAACAGGGAATTCCACAGGTTTACAACCCTTTATGTGAAGAAGTTTTTCCTCAACTCAGTCCTAAATCTGCTTCCCCCTATTTTGAGTTCTAGTTTCACCCGCCAATGGAAACAACTTCTCTGCTTCTGTCTTATTTATTCTCTTCATAATCTTATATGTTTCTATAAGATCTGTCCTCATTCTTCTGAATTCTAATGAGTATAGCCCCAGTCTACTCAGTCTCTCCCCATAAGCCAACCCTCTCAACTCTGAAATCAACCTAGTGAATCTCCTCTGCACCCCCTCCAGTGCCAGTATATCCTTTTTCAAGTAAGGAGATCAAAACTATACATAGTACTCCAGTGCGGCCTCACCAGCACTTTATACAGTTGAAACATTGCCTCTCTATTTTTAACCTACATCCCTCTAGCAATGAAGGACAAAATTCCCTTTGCCTTCTTAATTACCTGCTGCACCTGCAAACCGATTCCTGCACAAGGACTCCTAGGTCCTTCTGCACAGCAGCACGCGGCAATTTTTTACCATTTAAATAATAGCCCATTGTTGCTGCTATTCCTACCAAAATGGATGACTTCACATTTACCAGCATTGTACTCAATCTGCCAGACCCTCGCCCACTCACTTATACTATCTATATCCCTTTGCAGACTTTCAGCGCCCTCTGCATAATTTGCTCTGACACCCACCTTAGTGTCATCTGCGAATTTTGACACAACACACTTGGTCCCCAACTCCAAATCATTTATGTAAATCATAAACAATTGTGGTCCCAACACTGATCCCTGAGGCATACCACTAGTCACTGATCACCAACCAGAAAAACACCCATTTACCCCCACTCTTTACTGTCTGTTAGTCACCAATCCTTATCCATACAAATACATTACCCATAACATCATGCACATTTATCTTAAGTAACAGTCTTTGGTGCAACACCTTGTCAAATGCCTTCTGAAAATCCAGATAAACCACATCCACAGGTTCCCCATTATCAACTGCACATGTAATATTCTCAAAGAATTCCATCAAATTAATCAAACATGACCTTCCCTTCATGAACCCATGCTGCTCTTACCAATGGGACAATTTATATTCAGATGTCCAATTATTTCTTCCTTGATGATAGATTCAAGCATTTTCCCTACTATGAGTTAAGCTAACTAACCTAGAGTTACCTGCCTTTTGTCTACTTCTCTTTTTAAACAATGGCGTCACATTTGTTGTTTTCCAATCTGTAAGAACCACCCCAGAGTCCAGCAAAATTTTGATAAATTACCAAAGTGCACTTGCAATTTCTCCCACTGTATCTTTTAGTATCCTGGAATGCGTTCCATCGGGATGAGGGGACTTGTCTGTTTTAGCCCCATTAACTTGCCCAACATTACCTCTTAGATGCCATAGCCTTCCTCTCATCAATTTTTGGCATGTTATTTGTGTCTTCCGCTGCGAAGACACACAAAATACCTGTTCAATGGCTCAGCCATTTCTAGTTATTATGTCTCTTTTCTCATTCTCTAAAGTTGGAATGTTGTTGTTTATTGCAAGGGGAATTGATATAAATACAACAATGTAAGCACCTAGTTAAGGCACATCTTGACTCTTGTCTACAGTTTGTGTCTCCTTATATAAGAAAGGATATAATTGCATGGAAGCAATTCAGAGAAGTTTCGCTCGACAGATTCCCAGTAGAATTATCTTATAAAGAAATGTTGAGCCTATTTAGAACAAGAGATGATCTACAATCATTTAAGATCATGAGGGGACATGGGAGGGAGGATATTGAGAGGTTGTTACCTCCTTTGGGCATGTCTAAAACTTTTTCTTTCATTGTATATGAATGTTGCTAGCTGGGCCAGCATTTATTATCCATCCTTAATTTCCTTGAAGCTAGAGGGTTAATAAGCCATGTCAGAGGGCACTTAAGAGTCAACCACATTGCTGTGGCTCTGGAGTCACATGTAAGCCAAAGCAGATAAGGACAGCTGATTTCCTTCCCAAATGGACATTAGTGAACCAGATTGTAAGAGATGCGATGGAGTAGCGGTATTATTGCTAGACTATTAATCCATGCTCATGTTCTGGGGACCCAGGTTTAAATCCCACCATGGCAGATGGTGCCATTAGAATTCAATAAAAAAAACCTGGAATTAAAGATCTACTGATGACTATGAAACCATTGTCAATTGTCAGAAATCTCCATCTGGTTTACTAATGTCCTTTAGGAAGGAAGTCTGCTGTTCTTACCTGGTCTGGTCTACATGTGACTCCAGAGTCACAGCAATGTTGTTGACTCTCAACTACCCCCCAAGTACAACCAGCGATGGGCGGTTAATTGTTGGCCAGCCAGTGACGCCCAAGTCCCATGAAAGAGTTAAAAAAAATGTTTTTTTTAATGACAACTGACAATGGTCTCATGGTCATCATTAGATTTTTAATTCCAGATTTTAGTGAATTCAAATTTCACCACCTGCCATGGTGGTATTTGAACCCAGATGAACAGAGCTTTGCCCTGGGTCTCTGGATTGCTTGTCTCTCAAAATGTCATTAGTCTGAGGAATTGTCTTTCCCAGTTCAGGGGATACATGGATCACTGAATATATTCATGACTGAGTTAGATAGAGTTTTGGTCATCGAGTCAAGGGTTATCAGTGGGAGAGAGGGAATGATGGTGATGTTCATGAAGGAAGGAGAGATGATAGGAAGGGGTAGTGCAGTGGCTGGTGGGTGGGGAAAGTGGAGTTGAGGCCACAATCAGATCAGCCACAATCTTATTAATTTGATTATTGGCTTAGTCGTTGACTAGCCTATTCCTAATTCTAATTCTTGTATGAACTAATATATATCTCAGGGTGGTACTGTGGCACAGTGATTAGCACTGCTGCCTTACAGCACTAGGGACCCAGGTTCAATTCCGGCCTCAGGTGACAATGTGGAATTTGCACGTTCTCCCTGTGTCTTTGTGGGTTTCCTCCGGGTGTACCAGTTTCCTCACACTGTCCAAAGATGTGTGGGTTAGGTTGATTGGCCACAGTAAATTGCCTCATAGTGTCAGGGAAACTAGCAGAGTTTCCTAACATGAGGTTAGGAGGATAGAACCCGGGTGGATTGTGTTCAATGGGCCAAATGGTCTCCTGCACTGTAGGCATTCTATGTTTTGTTGAATGAAACAAAATACAATTTTTGCTTAAGGTTTGCAAAAAATTAATATACAACACCTTTAGAATGACAGTTTTTATGTTCATAACCCTTATCATTTTTGGAAACTGACTGGTTATTTCAACTTAACCTGTGATTTTATCCTGAAGCAAATGTATATCTTTGGGAAATTTAAAGTCCAAATGATGGATGCTTCTCTTTTTCCAATTGTTACTTAAGTTAAAATAAAACTCATTCTTTCCCATTCAAAGTTTACTGGAGATTTATATCAGACTATTATAAATGGTTATTACGCTTTTCCTCCAAAATTAACTTGTAAATCCAAAATCAGCACATAGGTCAAGGAAGAATTGATGATCTGTGGGCAATGTTTAATGTAAACCCTGGGAGGTCACGTTCAGCTTTGGGTCATCTTGACCTAAACCGACTCAGGTTTCTAGGAAATTGAGTTTCTCTTCTGGATTCCTGAACTGATTGGTGAATTGATTCAATGAACAAACCACTTTGTAAGTGAAATGTCTGAAAACCTTACAACAGAGACATTTTCATCTGGCTGGTACAAATGTCATGAATTCTTTTTGTTCAGTCAACCACTGATTTAGTCTATAATTTATTGCAAGACACCATTCATTTTTACATATCCTAATTCCGTGCCCCTTGCCACCTTTATATGCTTTGGGACTGGTAAAGACATTGTCAGAAAATTATCTTTTTTTTTGAAACTTGAAGCTTCTACCTTGGAAACCTCATAATTTATGAATAAACTGATATGGGAGATTCTTGTAGAAAATTCTCCATTTAAAAAAAAATCTGAAGAAATTGGCACAAGTTATTATAAAATACTAGTTACTGCGAGTGCTGACATTGATTCAGTACCTTTATAACTAATCCTTACTCCCTCCAGAACGTTTGTTTTCATTATTATAAGTAGAAAATGAAAACTAATTATACTGTGTTTTGATGTTGATCACTGAAACTGAAGCTAACAAAATTAGATACTGCATTATGGCTGGACTGCTCCCCAGGCAACATCTGCACAATGCGATAATATTATTGGCTATGATGAGAACCATCTCACCTCAGTTTTAACTGAATCGCACTCCATGGAGCTATTTTGCACTTAAATGCATGGTCATATCTAATTGCTGTAATATCCAAGCTTTTTGTCTTTTAACAATATTGGTACGTACTGTGAAGTCATGCAGCTGTAATACTTGTCCACTTTTTAGCCAAGGCCAGTTTTCAACAGGAAAGTGTGTGAGTTAAAATTTCACTGTTTTGGTCTAGAAGTAAGACTGAATGCTTTTTAACTCTCAGGAGTTGGTTAAATCCCAACAGCCAAGTTCCCAACAATTCTGATCAAGTGGGTCACCTAGTGAGAAAAAGCAGCGCGGCTTTGCGGACATCTGCTGAGGCCAAATGTGGTGAGCTGCTCGTTTTATAGAATCATTGATTTCTTACACTGCAGAAGGAAGCAATTTAGCCCATCAAGTCTGCACCAACTCTCTGAATACCTTACCCTCTCCACCATCTTATCCTTGTAATCCCACATATTTACCATTGTTAATCCCCCTAAACTTCACTTCTTTGGATACTAAGGGGCAATTTAGTATGGTCAATTCAACAAACCTGCACACCTTTGGACTGTAGGAGGAAACCAGACTATCCGGAGGAAACCCATGCACACAGTCAGCCAAGGTCGGAATTGAAGCTGGGTCCTTAACGTTTCGGGGAACAGTGCTAAACACTGTGCACACCATGCCACCCTGTGAAGGTCGGCGAATCCTCTTCAAGGAAGTTTTAAGTTTTCCTTGGCCCAATGGCTCTTACACTTGCCTCCTTCATATATCCTGAAATGTGGGGAAGATTTATCCAGCCTCAGCTCACCTGAACGTTCGTCATTTTGTCCTCAGCCACCTGCACAAGGGAATTGACTTCACAGATCTTTATTTAGAGAAAATATTTTTCCTGGTGCTGACAGCACCCACTTCATACAAGGCATCCCCTCCACAAACATGCTTGGTCCACATCCAGCTTTTGGATCAAGGTGTTCCCAGTATAGGAAACCTTCCCATAACTCTGTCTTCTGTCCGATTTGCCATTTAAAGAATGGCTGGTGGAACTAGGAAAATCATAGAAGCAGTAGAGGCATACTGAGGTATTTTAGGGTGTTATCATTGTATACTCTATTTAACAAAATCAAATTAAATACAACTAGAATGGTGGCTCCTTGGGGGCATAATTCTTTTCTCATATTTATTTTGTTTTCCTTGACTGGCTACAAAAAATATTCTTTTGGAAGCCCAAATGCCTCAGTTCAGTTATGTCAACTGTGGCGTAGCCAAAAGATTGGAGATTTCAATCCCAGTCCAAATACTTGAATATAAACATTGTGGGGCAGATTTACAGAGAGATACACCATGCTCTATTACACCAAAACCAGAAGGGATTCAAAATTCAGGCTCACTAATTGATGTCTCTTGCAAGCAATCACATACTGACATATGTTGTAAACCCATCTACCTCACACCTCCATGCTCCCATTCTTTACTCAATCTCCCTTCCTTCACCCCCTCTCCCCCTTTACTCCCCATCCCAATGGGAAATGGTTAATTGCCATCTGTACATGCATGGAATTAGTGTGTGTGTGTGTGTGTGTGTGTGTGTGTGTATAGCTGGGAAACCCATTTTTACCCAGGAGATGATTACCACTGGATGTGTTCAACGGGCAGCCACCATCACAGTAGGATGTAATGTACATCGTCACCAGGAGAGAGAAGCACTTTCTGCAGATAAATCTCTCACTCGATCACTGAGACAAGGCCAAATCAGTCCATTTCATGCCTGCATTCCCTCAGAAAAAACACTTCTGCTTTTCAATTAATGTCCTTCCTTTGCATTAATGCAAGTAGGAATGAATTGGATCATGGCCTCGATTACAGGATCTCAGCTCTGGGGCTGTGACTTCCTTAGCCTTCCAAACCCAATAAAAATGTTTGTAAAGATCAATACTTGGACCACGTAATACCTAATTCTCTCAGAATATAGTTTTCTTTCAGACCCAGAGGTTTTGTCAGTCACTTCATTTATCCTTTTTGAAGGATAACCACAATACCTAACATTAGCTATGTACATTATGAAGTGATGATAATTGACCAGTAATTACGGTGTTTTTTTTTACTCAATAGCTAATATGGTAGGGAAAAGATATTTAAGTATGCAGGCAAGAATTTCTTCCCAACTCAACATGTTGGGAAGTAATAGACTTAATCAATAGCAGTATTCCTGAGATGATCCATGTGGGAAAATTTCAGCCAATGGAGGGAACCAAATGGCCGACCATTGTAACTATACGGTTTTCAGAAAGAACTGTCCATATCATCCTATATCCCATTCTTATCTATTTTTAAATTTTCAGCTGTGAAACATGACATAGATAGGGTTGACAGTCAGAATCTTTTTCCCAGAGTTGAAATATCTAATATTAGGGGGCTTATACTTAAGGTGAGAGGGTAAAAGTTAAAAGCAGATGTGAGGGGTAAGTTTTTCTTACACAGAACATCTGGACATTTTGGTGCCTGGAATGCACTGCCAGGGAGTTGAGGCAGATACAATTGGGATGCTTAAGGGGCTTTTAGATAAGCATGTGGATGCACAAGGAATAGAGGGATATGGACCAAGGACAGACAGAAGGGATTATTTTAATCTGGCATCATATTTGGCAAAACATTTAGGCTGAAGGGCCTGTTCCTGTGCTGTACTATTTTATGTTCTATGTTCTATGACAGAGTCTATGTCTGGTTGAAACATTTCACATCCTAACAATCCCTCAATTCATATCAATAGTCATTATTTCATAATATTTCATTTGGTTGAAAAAGTTATTTCTGCCAACAACTTGCTATACCTGCTCAAACAAGAATTTAATTTTCAGGTCTAATAAAAGATTTCAAAAGTGGAGATTGGGGAATGCCAATTGATGGAATAAATTATAGAGAAGAAAAATAAAGTCATTTACCTTTACAGTCAAAAAATCTTGTTCTGTTTTTTATATAAATAGGAGTCTGAAACCTCATTGTCTAAATGGAGGTAAAAAAATATCACACAGGTACTATGCAATCCATTAATTTAGCTGAGTAATAATTCTTAAATCTGAACTAGTTTGAGTTGACAGAAAAAAAGAGTTGGACGCATGAATGCTTGCACACATTAAGCCTCATTCATTTATATACAGATGGGAACTTATGAACAAGGATAGGCCATTTAGCTCCTTGAGTTTGTTCTGCTGTTGTGGCTGATTAGTAGCCTAACTCTATTTAGCCAGGTTTGTTTCATATCTTGTAAGTAAAGTTCTATAACTCATGTTCTTAATAGACTTGAATTACATAATTAAACTGTTACAAATTAATTTGTAGCTGTGCTAAAGATTAAAGACACAGAGAATCACATTTCAAAATAAAATGCCAATAGGCAGTAATATTTTTCATTTAAAAAAGCATGGTTTTACTGATGTTTCAGGACTCAAATAATTAATACACAGGAAAAAAACGTGAGGTAGCGCAGTGACGCACTGGTTAGCACTGCTGCCTTAAAGCAGTTTGATTCCAACCTTGGGTAACCCTCTGTGTGGAGTTTGCACGTACTCCCCATGTTTGCGTCATTTCCTCCAGGTGCTCTGGTTTTCCCCACAGTCGATTGGTGTGCAGGTTAGGTCGATTCGTCATGCTAAATTGTTCCTTAGCGTCAGGGAGACTAGCCAGGATAAATGCATTGGATTTTGGGGATAGGACCTGGGTAGAATTGTAGGGTTGATGTAGACTTGACATGGTCTCCTTCTGTGCTGTAGGATTCTCAACAATGGCCTCCTTCTGCACTATGGGATTCTATAATTCTATGAATTGAAGATTGAGAATGGGTAGCACGGTGGCACAGTGGTTAGCACTGCTGCCTCACAGCACTTTGGACTCATCTTTCATTCCAGCCTTGGGTGACTGTCTGTGTGTAGTTTGCACATTCTTCCCATGTCTGCGTGGGTTTCCTCCAGCTGCTCCTGTTTCTTCCCACAGTCCAAAGGTGTGTGGGTTAGGTGGATTGGTCATGTTAAATTGCTCCATCATGTCAAAGGGACTGGCAGGGTAAATACATGGGGTTACAGGGGATAGGGCTTGGGTGGGATTGTGGTTGTTGCAGATTTGATGGGCCAAATAGCCTCTTTCTCCACTGTCAGGGTTCTATGAGAAATTATGTGGCCCAACACATTTCCACGTGAAATGCATATCAAAATTTCTCACTACACCACTGACGCTGGGGAGGGGAGAGAGAGCGCGAGTGTGAGGATGATATGGAGAGAGAGAGAAATGTGGGCTTCAACCTTTCCAGTTGCAGATTCATGGAGAGTCAAAAGGGGCAAAAAATGAAGATGAGCACAGAATTCCATGAATTGTAAATCACCTTCCACAGAAATAACACAATATTTGAGAAAAATGGATGTGTTCTCCCCTGTGCCTTTGCCAAGATTGATCACTCAATCAGCACCACTGTAAAAACAAATTATCACGTCGTTGTCATGTTGCTTGTTTTTGGGGCATTTGTGTGCACATAAAGCATGATGGAACAGTTCTAAGTGGGATCCTCATTTCAATAAATTTAAATATCATTAAAGAGCTTCCTGGCAATATGTTCCCATTTACTGAATATTCATACATGTCGACGATGTTTACAATAGGCTTCTAAAAATCTGAAGCAGACGAGGGGAACCTGCTAGGGGCACAAATATAAGTATAGTTCGTGGGAGGAAGGGGACATGCCCATGCAGTGTCCTGGCACTGCCACTGCTACCTTGGAAGTGCCAGGAGTGGATCCTCTAGGGAGCCTCAATGGGGGGCATTCCCTTTTCTGTATGGGGGAAGGGGTGTGCCTATACTTGTGTGCTGGGCTGGAAGGAAACGTGGTGGTGGTGAAGGCACCCCAATGCTTGTGTGGGACGGGGGCACTCCAATAATTCTGAGGGGTAGCAGGAATGCCTCGAAGGTTATCTCCTTGGGGAATCTCTTTGATGTTTGTGGTGTGGGGAAAGCGGGGGGTTGGGGCATTTGGAGGGTGCCCAGGTGCTTCTGAAATGGAGGATCACCCAATGCTTGTGTAATGGAGGATTGGGGGGCGGGGGTCACCCCAATTTGTTTGGTGATGGAGAACAGTCTCAGTGCTTTGTGGGGAATTCTCCATGTCTGTGGCCGGGGTGGGGGGGGGGACAAGGGAGTTTATTTCAGATGCATATCAGGATGCCCTTAAAAAAGAATGCCCCAATCTCTGGAGGGAAAACTCGGCTGTGCAACTGGAGAGCTACACAATTGGTTTTCTTACTAAGGCTGACACCCTGAAAATCATATCGAAAGATTCTGTCCAGTGTCAATGGAAAAAAGCTTTCAAGGCCAAAATTAAATCTAGCTTAGAGGAAGTTAAAAATAATGAATGTTAAAATCTTGTATTTAAAATTCCACACAAAGGTATAAAAATTTTGACCAGAGGAGAAATATCACAGTGTGGAAAAAAAAGCAACAGAGCTTGGGAACACAGTTCCACAGCAATGTCAGGCGAAAATAATTCTGATGAGCTTAGCTATGTGATTTCCATTGTAAATGTGAACACAGAAGTTAATAACTGAAAACACTAACACGAAAGTATGACTAGAAATGTGACAAGAGGAAATTAAGTAGTACAAACAGGAAGTGTTGCAGAATTTAGAATTGTGTATATGTGATAGTTACTAATTAAACTACAAAGGCAAATGTTCCAGAATTGATTTAACAGTAAGCAGTTTTGTTTGATGCCATTCAAGTTATTACACTTAAGATAGTATGTGACCTTAGTCTATTTATTCCCTTACCTACCATTAAAACAACATCTAATAGAAATTTTAGCTTACTGTGTGCATATATGTGTGGCAAAGACTTCGACTGAGGAATGGTGCAATTTAAATTCCATTATCTTAAAATAGTAAAAATCTTTTAAAATTATTTTATGCTTAATGATTTTATTTCTGGACTTTATCACATAAAAAATGTGGAGTCAGGTATCTCCCAATTACACGCACTGAATAAGAGTATTTCCAATAATTCCAGTCAGTCATGCCAAATTGTTGCCATGTACAGATAGTTCCAAATTGAAAAATTAAGTTTAAAGTTTACTTATTAGTGTCACAAGTAGGCTTACATTAACACTGCAATGAAGTTACTGTCAAAACCCCCTAGTTACCGTAATCTGGTGCTATTCGGGTACACTGAGGGAGAATTTAGCATGGCCAATGCACCTAATCAGCATGTCTTTTGGAGTGTGGGAGGAAACTGGAGCACTCGGCAGAACTCCATGCAAAGAGCGAGCAGATTCCACACAGACAATCACCCAAGCCAGGAACTGAGTGTGAGTCCCTGGTGCTATGAGACAGTAATGTTAACCATTGTGCCACCGTGCCACCCAGGTACAAGTCAGTAGTGCACAACACTACAGAAGAAATTTTTTTAAAAAGTAAATGTTTTCCTACATGATAATACTGGGGGGAATTCTCCAGACATTCACATTGGTGGGATTCTCTGGTTCCATTGGCAGCGCATCCCCTCCCCCAGGATTCACGACAGTGAGCGGTAAATCAGTGGGGTTTTCCATCAACAGCAGCAGGACCAGAGAATCCTGCCAGCTCCCACTGCTGAGAAACACGTGGCTAGAAGGCTTGAGGATTTCTACCTGTGATTTTGCTTCAAAATTTCTCCATTGATGGTCATGAAAGCGGTATATAAATCAAAGTCCTTTTTGTTAGTATGGAGCTTGAAATGTAAAAGAGTAAAGGCTGTAAGAGGAGAAAAAAGTCTGAAGATATTAAATGTTTGATTTATGTGGGATGAGAAGAAAGTGAAGACGAAAATGGAGGTGTCTTTGCGACTATATCACCTGACGCTCGTTTGCACTGATTTGCAAGAATGCTGTCTGTTTTTGGCAGAGGCTCTGGCTACTTTAAGGTCCATCTAGAAATTAGAATGAGTGGGCAACAATGTTAAATGGGTGATCCAGTTCCACCTGATTTTGGACTAGTTACTGCCATGTTTTTAATCAGATCACAACATTTTGGGTGCAATCTCATATCATTGCAGTGATCACGGAGAATATGTATGGGCCTATTCCACCTTTAAGGCTGGCCTAAATTCCACTCACAGGAAGTAAGTTTCAATAGAGAAAATCAGCATTAATATGCAGAAAGGGCTAAATTCACCTGAATGCCCTATTCACCTTGACAATTGCCTCTTTCACGGGGACTTACCACTGGATGGATTAAAAACCTGCCTGAAACAAGCAATGGCTTCTTTCTGAAACAAAAGGGAGCCTAATGACATGGTTCAGGCTCTGATTGCTTGGAAGGGGTAGAAACACTAATCTGAGTTCCACAAGGATAGAGTAGTACTAGGACTTTTGTTTGGCTTCCACACTTCCTTGTCAATTTCAAACATGCTGGGATTTTAAATCTCAGCAGCCTCTTTGCTGTTGAAAAAAGAAGCCAACCAGTGCATTTCATTAGTCAGCCAATCAAAAGTTAGATCAATCCCATAAGAGAAAGAATTACGTTGTATTTCAGACATTCTAATCCCTGTGGATATTTTGAGACCATAGTAAAAGTAAAATACTTTTGAAACAATAAGGTCTCAAACTGGTGTTGTAGATAAAGGCACTTCAAGAAATAAAATAGATACTGAGTTAATCTCAATAATGTTGCTTCACTACACTACACATTTTGTTCACTGTATTTCTGCATCTTACATTCAGATGCAAGATTTTGTCTGATAATCAGTTTATTGTTAGTCGATTGCCATAATCCTAACAGGTGTTTACACAGTTGCTCTTTAATATTCTACTTAATACCTAGACACAATTTCTGGCTCCATCAGAATACTAAAGTCTGATTAATAACCCACTGTGGTAATAATCCATGGCTTTTGAACTAATCACAATTATCTTAACAGAAATCCTTGAGGGAAACAGGTAGAGGTTAGGAAGCCCCAGAAATCCAAAGTTTTTGACACTTTGGCTTCTGTTTATCTGCCAAGGTACACTTACTTCAAAATGCCCACAATGTAATCTTTATATGCCAATCTTTTTCTTTTGCTCCCTACAATCCATGAATACTATAAAATCACTTACCATTTTCCAACATAGTTTAGCCCTGTGTCTATTGCATATCTTAAGAAGTGTTTCCATTTTCTTTCTTCCACTTAATCTATTTATCACACAACTAACATCGTCTAAACAGTTATCTAGTAATTTTTCTGAATGCTTTTTTTTGGAACTTCGTTGTCCGCAAGTTACCTGCCTTACATTACTGCAGCGATCACATTTTAGAAATACTTCATTGGCTGAAAAGCATTTAGGCTCCTTGGTCCTGACAACCGCAAGATAGATGCAGATTCTTTCTCCTTTCTACTTTTCTGACTACTAAGATCATTGAACAATATTATGCATATTAGTGATAAAGTTACACATGGCATCTACATTATGAATATTTTATAAATATGTTAAGACAGTTCATGTCCTAACAGACCTGAGATTAGTAAAGTTCCTTTGCACTATCATATATACTTATAATCTGTAATTGTAGAAACTTTTATATTTCCAGAGATTTGATGTTTTTGAAAAGTGCAGGGCTTAGGCCAACACACAAAAGTTGTAATTTTTACTGATGTCTTTTGAAATTTGGGCTTTTAAGTTCACATCAATATTTTACCAGAATCATTTATCTCAGCAAGAGAAATTCAATAATATTTGTTTTTAAATGGCTGCATTGTATATTTCGTTTTGTGAAGAGCTATGTTCTTAGGCAATAATTGCTTCCAACTTGTTTTATTACAAATTCTATACCGGTCAATGCCAAAAGTTTCCAGCAGTTTTACAAGGTAATTGCTATTTGACAAGTCCCCTGACCAGTTGGATATCCCTGAAGAAAAGTAATAGTAACTTATATTAACCTGAGCTCAATGTATCATGTTACCTTTATTGAGAATTCTCTTTTAAATTTTATTGCATAATCACGACAACAGAGTCGAGGCCTTTTTGTAGCGTGCCATCTGCTCCATAAAGAATATGTGGAAAAAACTTTTTAATAGCATTTAAGGAATATTCTTTTTGGTGGTGGTAATGGTTCACTCATATTCAACAACACTATTACTTCTATCTTTGCAGAAATCTCTCCTATGTCAGATGAGTGTACCTCATGAATTAATTGTATGAAACACCCAAAAATAATGAAGACAATCCTGTTTCTCATTCTCTCCCACCCCCCACCCCCCAGGCATTTGTTCTGGCTACTGTACTGTTACAAATTAAAACAGAGTGTGAGAGTGATAATAGTACCACAGGAACAGTAGTATAGTGCTGGGGCTACTGGGAATTTAAATTCAGTTAATTTAATAAATCTGAAATAAAAATACTATCAATAATGGTGAACATAAGTGTGTCATGTTTTCATTGAAAAAAAAACATTTGGTTCACTGATGTCCTTTGGAGAATGAAATTTGCCATTCTTACCTGGTCTGAACTGTGCAGCAATATAGATGACTCTTAACTGTCTCTGTAGTGGCCTTACAAGTCACTCACATGCATTTAGAATCATAGGATTATAGAAAGTTTACAATACAGAAAGAAGCTACTTAGCCCAGCTTGTCTAAGAAACAAACCGAGAAATACGCCAACCAGCCTAATCCTCCTGGCTGTTCATGCCAGGAGAATTCTCTGATCCTGCCTGCAGTGCTCCCCCCTCCATGGGTTTCCTGGCATCATGGGGTGGCTTCAATGGGAAATCCCATTGATAGTGGCCAAACCAGGGAATCCTGCCACCACAAAGGGACACATGGCTGGGAGGCCAGAAAATCCCATCCATGATCTCTACATATCTAACCTCTAACCTATTTAATCTATGCCACCTAGTCTTGGATCTCTCTGCTAAAGCAAATAGACCATTCCCATCCACTCTATCCAAGCCGTTCACAATTTCCCCTCAGTCGTCTCGTTTGCGAGGATAACAACGTCAACCTATCTTATCTCTCCTCATAGCTGCAATTACCCAGGTCTGGTAACTTCCTCATAAGTTTCCTCTATACCTTCTTTAATGTAATTACATCTGTTCTGTAATAGTGCAGTCAGAGCGGCACACAGTACACATGCTGTAGCCTAATTAATGTTTTAAATAGTTCTAGCATAACCTCCTTACCTCAACTAATAAAGGAAAGAATCAGCTAAACCTGCTTAACTACTTTGTTGACCTGCTCTGCTACATTCAGGGATCTATAGATATTCACACAAATGTTCCTTCTGGCCACTACACATCTGAGTTTCTTCCATTTATTGGGTAATCCCTCACCTTATTTGATTTCCCACAATGTATCCCCGCACACATCTCTGGGTTGAATTCTATGTTCTAGTTAGCCATTACAAAGAAATCTAAAGGAAATTAAACTGGACAGACCTCCACAGTTGAATTGCTAAAATTAACCTTCGACATCTAAGCAAGAAACATGGAAATATGCTGAAAGTTTATATCTTGACATCTGTTCAGTAATTTATACTAAAATGGCCTTCAGATGAGATCACAGTAGGATTTACCAATAGGAGTCTTTTATTCTCAATACTTGCTACATGGAGATATTGCCAGGAGACTTTTTACCAGCAGAAATGACAAGGGTACACTCAGACCAGTTAATTCTGCAAAATCCTCTCATTAACATCTGGGCACATCTGCCAAAATTAACATTAAAAAAGGGGTCTGTGAGGTAAGAGGGAATGTTGAATTTTCTGATTCTTTGCGAAGCAGGTGAATTCTTCACTTGTGAACTGAGGACCATTGTCACTCATTACAATGTCTGGAATGCTGTAATGAATGATGTATGCTTTCAGGCATTCTACTATCTCACTGGTCATCGTTGAAATCAGCTTGTCCAACTTTCAGTAGTCAAAATTATGTTCTATGGTTGCAAGGTAAACAGTTCTTGGAAGAGTGAAGGGATTATGCCCCAACTAGAATCATGGTCCATCTGGGATGTCATGCATCATCAGTGGCTCTCTAGTTTTTTACCTTGATACTTAGAGTCATAAAATTGTGGAGCTTTACAGCATGGAAACAGGCCCTTCAGCCCAACTTGTCCATGTTGTCCTTTTTTAAAAAAACTCCTAAGCTAGCCCCAATTGTCTGCATTTCCATATCCTTCTATACCCTTTGTAGTCACGTAACTATCTAAATGCTTTTTACAACATAACATTGTACCCACTTCTACTATTATCACTGGAAGCTTGTTCCAGACACTCACCAGCCTCTGTGTGAAAAAAATTGCCCGTCTGAATACTTCTGTATTTCTCTCCTCTCACCTTAAACCTATGACCTCTAATTTTAGACTCCCTTACCTTTGGGAAAAGATATTGACTATCTTCCTTGTCTATGCCTCTCATTATTTTATAGACCTCTGTAAGGTCACCTTTCAGCCTTCTACGTTTCAGCAAAAAAAGTCACAGTCTATTCAGCTTCTCCTTATAACTCAATCCATCAACACCCGCTAACACCCTACTAAATCTTGCCTGCACTCTTTCTAGTTTAATAATATCCTTTCTATATTAGGGTGACCAGAGCAGCACACAGTATTCCAAGTATGGCCTTACCAATGTCTTGTACAACTTCAACAAAATGTCTCAACTCCTGCATTCAATGCACTGACTGATGAAATCAAGCATGCCGAATTCCTTCTTCACCACTCTATTCACCTATGACTCCACTTTCAAGGAGTTATGAAATTTCTTTGTCCTGTAACTGTCCCCAGTGCCCTACCATTAACTGAGTAAGTCTTGCCCTGATTCACTCTACCAAAATGCATGATCTCGCATTGGTCAAAATTAAACTCCATCTACCATTCATCAGCTCACTGGCCCAACTGATCGAGATCCCATTGCAATTGGAGATAACTTTCTTCACCATCAACTATTCCACCAATCTTGGTGTCGTTTGCAAACTTACTAACCATGCCTTCTATATTCTTCTCCAAACCATTAATATAAATGACAAATTACAGTGGGCCAGTACTGATTCCTGAGGCACACTGCTGGTCATAGGCCTTCAATTGTTACAATCACTACACTGGCTGATCTTAATTTCACTGTTCAAATTTGGCTAGTAGAGCACTTCTCTTGCTTTCTCAGACTTGATTCAATTCCTTGATTGCTTGCATGGATGCATTACAATATTTCTCCTCTCATGTCCTTAGAAATGATGAGTTATTTCCTTTATACAAGATCCTATTTTTGGCTATCAATTCATCTTGGTGTGCCCAAAATGCTTTTGTGGCTACAGTTGTGTAATGAGACCATCCCTTCATCACTACTTCTTTCAGCACTTACAGAGTTATCCTGTTGCATATGTTTGCTTGATTGAGGAGTGTGCATGTCTGTCAGTTTTAATGTCTTTGATGATGTCCAGATCATGTCAACTGCTGCTTCGCGCTGAATCACATTCTGTTGCAACATCCTCAACTTCCTTTATTGGGACTGTTGCTCTAAACAGCATGTCAATGGTGTGCATCTGTTTACCTTGGTTGTATATCATGTCCAGATGATATCTCTACGAATGAAATTACATTCTTTTCAGTTGCATTGCAGCAGATAGTATCGGTTGGAGAAAAAATGTCTTGTGATCAGACTCCGTTGTTAGATTGTCTCTTGCAGGCAAGTGTGATGAAAATACTCACAAGCAAAAGTAATGCCAGGTATTTTACCTGCATTAACATCCTGGATGCTGGTTTTACTTTATGCCTGAGTGTTGCTTCAAAACCTGTCTCACTGGCAATAAAATGACATAGGCACCTGACATTCGCCTGACAAAGGCCGAAAGCTAGCAAGTTTACTATCAAATAAATTGGTTGGATTTAAAATAGTGTTGTCAGACCTCTTTATAAGATGACTTCATCATTGACTTTACATTGATGTTGCTTGTGTAATAGTTCCCAACCCAATAGCAAATTGAGCAAAGACTTTGCTGAATACTTCACAAATCCAAAAAGTCATCACACTATTTTCACTTCTATTGGTCACTGCATCACTGGTGCAGCTCTCACCTTGTCAGGATCCAGCTGAAGACGTTTTACCTTCAGTACATGATCAGTATACTTGCCTTCAGCCATTTTCAGTTGAAATTATTTCTTGCTCAACCTCAGATTCATCTGGCCAGCTCTCTCGAGTGATTATAATATGGCTTCTTCCAATGTGTCCCCACATCCACAAATCATCCATTATGGCTTCCAATCTGGGAAGATCACTGACTATTTCATGATGTCTATGTTGAAACTTTTCTGGAGCTACGGATATATTAAACAGCATCTGTTTCTCCCTAATGGCATCCAGGATATGTTTAGAAAACTGCTACTTTCATCCAGTTTCACTTCCTGGTATCTATTCTTTGCAGATGATAAAGGTATTTGTCTTGGCAAGTTGCGCCAAAATGTGTAGCATGGTGGCACAGTGGTTAGCACTCTGCCTCACAGCACTAGGGATCTGGGTTCAATTCCAGCCTTGAGTCATTGTCTGTGTAGGGTTCCTTCAGGTGCTTAGTTTTCCTCCCACACTCCAAAGATGTGTAGGTTGAACGGCATAGCCATGATCATTGTGTGGGATTACGGGATAGGGCAGGTTAGAGGCCAGGTCTGACTCAATGGGCCAAAAATCCTCTTGTATACTGTTGAGATTTTATGATTTGATTCAAAATCCCCTTGATGTTTGGCATGAGGTAGCAAGATCTCTTTAAAGATTTATATGGCTCTTTTAGTTTAATGTATACTCTCAGCTACTGGAACTTTGCTTGGCAGACACTGAATTTGTCTTACACTCTCATCTATTTAGTGTTCATGAAAACCCTACAGTGCAGAAGGAAGCCATTCAGCCCATCGAGTCTGCACCAACCACAATCCCATCCAACCCTTATTCCCACAGCCCCACTTATTTACCCTAATAATTCCCCTGACACTAAGGAACAGTTTAGCTTGGCTAATCAAACTACCCAGCAGACCTGTGGGGTACCCGGAGGAAACCCACGCAGACACGGGAGAATGTGCAAATTTTGCATAGTGTGATCGAAGCTGGGAATGGAACCTGGGTCCCTGGTGCTATGAGGCAGCTGTGCTAACCACTGTGCCACCATGCCTGTGTCCATCTGACATTTTATTTTCACTCAGTGCTCTCCTTCTGCAGTCACCATTCTAGTAGTCACAAATCATTTATCTCCCATAGACATGTCGGCCCCAAGTTGTAGTGATTTGTCAGAATCTTCGTGCTGATATCTCACCAGTGACCATCTGTTTAGGCTTGTTTTGCTTCTTTCTATCTAAACACTTGTGTGTAAAATGGTTCAAATTCTTACAGCTTTCTCTACACTGGACAGTCAGCCTTTTACATTGTACGAAATCCCCGCCGTTGCTCTTTAAGCCTTGAATGCCTATCAGTATAACATAACGAAAGACTGTTCTACCATACATGTGCATAGCTGATGTGTAGCTTTACAACCTCTGCACTTCTGTACTCACTGCAGGATCTTTTACGCCTAAGACGTTCTAGCCAGGATTCTCACCCAAAAATTTTGCGTGTCAAATTTGTGTGAAAGTTGGAGTAGATCATACTGTTTTTTCAACGGGAGTTTTAAAACCACCCTTCATCAAGTTTTGCCCTTATTAGGCCAGGCCCCAAAAGGTCTCGTCTTCTCATCAGGCCCTGCCCCTTGGAACCACCCCATGCATAATGGGCAGTGCCAAGGTGTCCCTTAATCATAGAATCATAGAATCCTTACGATGCAGAATGAGACTATTCGGTCCATCGAGCCTGCACCGACCAAAATCCCACACAGGCTGTAACCCTCCCCTCCCCCACATATTTACCCTGCTAATCCCTCTGACATTAAGGGTCAATTTAGCATGGCCAATCAGCCTAACCTGCATATCTTTCCAATTGTGAGAGGAAACCCACGCTGACACGGGGAGAACATGCAGAATCCACACAGACCACTGCTGGAAATCAAAACTGGCTCCCTGGCACTGTGAGGTAGCAGTGCTAACCACAGTGCTAACAAGGAAGAGGAAGGGAGGAGGATGCAGTTTTACGCTTGCCAGTGTGACGCAGGCCGTAATGGGACATCTTGACAGTTTGTTCCATGGGCAGCACTAGAAGGTCAGGCTGGTACTGACATAGTGCCAATGCCAAGGGGGCATCTTTCTCGCAGTTTCTGACTCTCTGGGGGCCCCAGTTATCCCATCCCAATCACCTAGTGGGGTGGGGGGTGGAGGGAGGGGTGATCAGGCTGCCAACTACCCATAAGTAGTGCAAAGCTATAGTGCATGCCTCTGGAGTGAAGGACAGGGGAAGAATATGCTAATGGGCCTGGAGATTTCAGCCCTGGATCTGCTAGTAGCATTTAAATAGCATATAAATTCAAATTAACATAAATTATGCAGCACCGCTCCTATTTCCGGCATGGAAAATGGCACTGCGAGAAGCCCTCATGCTCACCCAGGGCCCAGCTGAAATCTCCCATCCTGCTACACTAAAAAAACAGTGCAGTTGGATGGAGAATCCACCCACCCTCGCCCCCCACTTAAATGAAATCATTTTTCAGTAGCATGTATGCTTGAATTCACATGAGTCCGTAAGCTGAGTTACAACAATCACATCCGAATCAATAGACTTCTTTGCAACTTGAGCCTTAGTTTTGAACACATAGCATTAATATTGGGGTTCAAAGCATGCTTTCAAACTCTGTCATTTGTTTTTCATTTCCTCAGGGAGATTAAGGGTGAAATACAACTTGTAGCAGTCTCTCCCCAGCAACATTAGAGGTATGGATCCTCACACCAGCTCCAACCTTTTAATTAAATCTGTTGCAATCTTGTGTTCTTGCCATTGCAGATTGAAAAACTGCTTGTTCTCCCACAACACTCCTGCTGAAAATTTATTGACCTGAAACTCTGAGGATCCTGAAATCTTACTGGCCGTTCATATCATGGTCCTAGTGCAATAAGATCAGAAATTGGCAGCCAGACTGATCTCCTTTCACTGCAATGGAAAATCCTGCTACCGAGAACGGCCATAACATTCTACCTAACCTTTTCTTTCTTTCCACGGATGCTGACAGAGCTGCTCAGTATTTCAGCATTCTCTGCTTTAATTTCAGATTTCTAACATCCACAGTATTTTGCCTGTATAAGATTTGAAACAGGAACAGGTCCTCTGAACAGCAATGTCTAAAACTGCCTGTTAAAAATTCTTCTACTTTACTATTCTTTTGACCAAAGCAAGTAGTTCTGCACTTCCCCATATTGTACTGTGTCTGCCATTCATGTTTCCCATTCATTTAACCTATCTCTTTGCAACTCTTGATGTCCTTTTCACCACTCACATTCCCACCAAGCTTTGTATCATTCAGCAAGGAGCATCCCTTCAAAAAGGTGAAAGTTAACTTTAATTAATACAGGCTATCTTCAAGAATTGTGAGGAAGTTGTGATTTCTGTTGCCCTGCCGATGTGCATAACAGTGCAATTAGCACAGATTGCATGCAGAAATTATTCTATTGAGTGGGCAGCACCAAGTTGGCATCGCAATCCAAGCACCTATTTTTGGATATTATCCAATTTGGCTCTCAATGCGTCTCAATGAGTATTCTGCATTGTGATTAGTTGACAGGCCTGATTGTTGTTTGTGCTTCTCAAAGATGCCACTGATGCCCAGTAGAATATGGTTGCTGGATAAGGCACAAGATTGAATTAAGTCTCTGCTCAAAAGTCCATAAAAGCTCTGTTGGCAACTGTTAGTGTAGCAAACTGTGAGCACTTTCAGTGAAAGATGCTCTTTGGTCCGAAACCTATTGATTTTCTAATGCAAAGAATTGTCTTCCAACGAGTGTTGCAGATTGATACATTCCAAGGTGCTGGACTACATGCTGAGGGAAGCACTCAAACTTGGGGCAGCTGCCATAAAGACCACCGGGTAAGACCTTTCAGCCAATGTAGACCGAGGAGCTACTTACCAGAGAAAGCCTTCCAACTGTCTCAAATCTCTAACTGTGTGTAACTCTATTAAAGCACCACAAAGTACAATTTGACCAATGTAGTTTCATAAAGAACTCTAGACTTCTATTGAAATGTATGTAACATTCCTAGACTGAAAACAGCATAAATTCTGATTTCAGGGAAAATGTAAATATGATTTGCATTTTACTGTTGCAATGATCAGAAATGTTTTTGTATATTTTTCCGATTATATATGAATAAAATATAGCTTTGAAATAAAAAAAAAACATTGCGAACACTTTCCCTTTTTTTGGCTTAAATCAAGCCCAATATGGGGTGCAATACCTTATCTTATCAGCTTGGATCTTGTTTGACTCTTGTGGGGACCATGAATTGGATTCAATTGGATTATGAATTTGGTTTTTGGAGTAAGCAAAAAATGGACTTGTGTTTGCTGGTCCATTCTGAACATTGGCTTTGTAACTTTTAAGATGGACTCAAAATTTAAAAAAAAATTGTGAGCACTTTCCTCCACTTGGATTTTTGAGAGCAAAATCCAGGCCAATGTATAGTTCAAAGCGGGAGACAGACAGAATAAAGTAATATTTAACTGTACATTTCCATAAGATTGATACTGAAACAAAGAATAAATAATGATTATGACTCCAGACAGATCTCCCCCTCAGGGAGAAATAAACACACTTAAATTCCTTATTTTGTTTTATTATGCCTGTATGAAGTGCTTTGGGACATTTTCTTGCGCATTTGAAAACATTATTTGAAAACAATTTGTTGTTGTTAATGTGATTGTTTTAAGGGACTCAAATGAAAATAGCTCTTAAAGGCCAGGCTAATTAAAATTGGAATTTTAAAATGAAAATAATACTACACATTTGAATCGTTCAATGTGGCTAGAAGTTATTCTGAAACAGATTGAATGCAAGCCATTATACAATTAAAGGATTTTTAATGTAAAAAGAATTAATGACCTATAAAAAATGTTTTCGTGCAAACAGTAAGTTATGCTCTGCATGGTTTTATCTGGTAATAATTGCTTGCAGATCATGGATAGGGCACACTAAAGATGTTTAAACTTGAGTCAGTGTTTTGGACTAAGTTCCCAAGGGTTACATGTATGTGTTCCTTTCCCATTTATATGCCATGTACATTCAGAAGTAAAAATGGAAATGAAAACTAACTAATAGACATCAGTGCTATCTTTCTTCATACATTGTGCCATGCCCTTCACTGAACGTACAAATTGCAGTGGAATCTGGCAGACATCAATTCAGTGTGTCAGCATGCTTGTATAATGGTGCTTTTGATGTTCAGCATCTTGTTGTGCCAGACCAACTCAGATTATATAGTCAATGGCCAGGCTGCAATACAGGTTGAAGCTCAGGTGAATCCATAACAAAGTGGGGGCTGAATTTTCACCACAAACATAGGAAACAGAAGTCAGATCTGTTTTTGATACGGATAACTGTCTCCTGCGGGAAACTGATTAATATTCATCATTTCATGGGAGTGCGCCCTTAATAGCTATATGGAAAAGGGTTTCCAGCGTCCATTCAAAATGAGTGGGGATTGGGATGGAGGTAGTCAGAAAAAGTGTGGATCACATCAGGGGGTCACCTGATTTGTCCTGCCGGTTGACCTGCATGGTGAGACAGTAAGATCGCAAGAGACACTGATTTGTGCCCAGTTTCTCATCTCTCGCAATACTACTGGTACATTGAAGCTGACTGGATCAGCCTTATGTTCTTCCTGGGCATGAGGTGATTTTAAAAATTAAATCTAAATTTAAATATTATTTATGAGTCTGGGACAGAATCATCTGGGCTCATTTGCCTTAACTGACACACAGTGGTGGCCCTCACTAGTGAGGATCACTTATGTTCCCTCACCAACAGGTGCCTGACATGATAGCCTCGCTGGTGGGACTGGAGATCATTGGGGTCCCCCGGGTGGTTGAAGGTGGTGGGGGATAGTGCCCTGACATTGCCCACCAGGCAGCGGGCAGTGTTAAGGGTATGGTCTGAAGGAGGGGCTGGGCCTGAAGGGGACAGAAGGGGCTTAGGGCAGCAGTTGGTCAGGGATGATAGCAATTAGCTGGGGAAGCCAGCGATCAACTGCGGAGGCCAATCATCAGCTGGGGAGGCCAAGATCAAGATGGAGGGAATCAATGTCTGGGGGGGGGGTGCTAATATCTGAGGGGGGGGGGGAATGGGGACGGTATCTGGGAGGTGGGAAAATGATAGATTTCTCAATTTACTATGTACACTTGTACACAGAATACTGAAAGATCAATGTGCATGTGCAATAGTGCACCCCACAGTCAGCAGCCAGCTTTCTGGCACGAATAGATTTTGTCCACTCTCCCTATGGACACAAATCACACTTTACCTCTTTCTTCACACTTACTCTTACCTCTTTCTTTGTGCATAACATCATATCTGAAAGTTCATCCAAAAAATGAGCATGATTCTCATGTTTTCATGCTTTTTTGATTATTAGTTGACAGATTACATTGAAGGTGCCACTAACGTAATTCTTCACTGGAAATAATTTGACAAATTGACTCATTGTCAAAAAGAACATTAATTGTAAATAAAACAACTTCTGGACAGATAATATCAAATTTGGGGAATATTTAATCTCACAGTGGTAACTGCAAGGAATCCTGCCCAGCATTTCACTTGATGGAAATGTCATCATTAAACCAAGGTCCATCTTTTCAGATGCATGCGTGGGTTTCCTCTAGGTGCTCTGGTTTCCTCCCACTGTTTGAAGATGTACAGGTTAGGTTCATTGACCATGCTGAAATGCCCCTTAGTGTCAGGGGGACTAGCACTGGGGGAGATAGGGTAGAGCCTGGGTAGGACTGTGTTCAGTGTAGATTCGATGGTTTGAATTGCCTCCTTCTGCACTGTAGGGATTCTATGATTCTATGATTTTGTAAATGCCGTGTTGCTATTTGATGATAACAAGAGCTCTCCCAGTGTCATCTGTCTCAACCAACATCACTACAAAAATCAGAGTCTGTCAACCTTGCCAACCAATCAGCATTCTCTCCTCATACAGCATAAATAACTATTTTCCCCTCATACTATTATTTTTGCATAGCGACATCACAAGTGCAAGACAAAAAGCTTCGACAAGTGTTTTTTTTTAGCAATACACATGTCCTGTACCACTAAATAATTATGTGCAAATTACATACTTAATAATATAATTCATATGACAAAGTAACAAGTTCCCATTATAACATTTTAGCACCTTCTTCAAAGAATTGGACATGTTTAGACTCTCATTTATATTGTGCAAACCAATACTTAGGGAGTTTCATTTTAGAAATTCTATTTAAGTGCTAAAATTTAGATCTGCTTAATCAGTAGATCTGTTTGGGAGATGAATATGTTGCAAAGAGGTCACTTGATGTTAAAATTTAAGAAGCATTGTTTTTAATCACTAACCCATAGCATCGTGGCTTAGTAGTTGCCTCTTGTTTGAGACACGATTATTCAAACTGAATGCAGTCATTCATGCATTTGTGGATCTAACATTAAGCAGTTGTCACTGTGTCTGGCCACAGTTCCTTCCAACCATGAAGGATTCTCAGATTTTATGAGATTTCTTGTCAGTATAAAACAATGAAAAGATTTTCAGGAATGTACTAAATCTGTCAGGACTTTGCGGTCAAATGGCTATTGTTAACCATTTTGCTTTAAAATGATGATCCATGTCAAAAACAACAATGTCATGTTTGGATCAGTATAAAATGATGTATGGGAAGGTGGAATCGTGCTGATCTGATATTATTTGGATCCTCCATTGATCCAACAGAGCAAATCATATGTCCTGATAATCTAGAAACATCACATAGAATAATTTATAGTAAGTATATTTAAGACAGGGACAACAAGGGAAGTGAGGGATATGAAGATACAATGGGAAAGTGGACTTGAAGTGCAGGATCAGCCTTGATCATGTTGTATGATGGAGTCGGTTCAAGGGAGTATACAACACAATCCAGTAAGAAGTAAGATGATTGATAGCTTTAAGAACCTAAGACATCTTAACAGTGTGGGTGTAAAGAGGATGTTTCCTCTTGCGGGAGAATCTAGAACTAGGGAATCACTATTTAAAAATAAAGGATCGCTCATTTCAGGCAAACATTTGGAGAACTCCTTCTGTCTAGAGGAGAGTAAGTCTTTGGAACTCTCAAAAGGCAATGGAGGCAGAACCTTTGAATACTTTTAAGGTAGAGCTAGAGAAATTTTTGATGAATAGAAGAGTGAAAGGTTATCAGAAGTAGGCAAGAATGTGTGGTTAAGATTACAATCACATCAGTCATGATCCTATTTAGTGGCAGAGCAGGCACGAGGGCAGAATGGCCAACTCCGGCTCCTAATTTGTATGTTCTTTAATTTGCATGTTAGACATATTTCAACTGAATGTACATCTACTCAGCTTCTAAAGAGTTCTTTATGGCAATCTGTTGCTGGCCACCGGGTTACCTCATGGGTTTATTTCATCTTAATAACATCCAAATGTCTTTCAGGGGCTACATGTAAAACAAATTGCTAAGACACTTTTGGGATAACCATTCGGCATCCCTGTGCAACTTAATTGTCAATAAATACTGCGAGCTTATTGCATACTCTGTAACATGGGACCAGTTCTCTCTCCATTTCATGATATCGTCACTTTTTCTCATCTGGCTTACTTCCTGCAGTTCACTGTTTGTTGTCCATTCTGCCATTAATCCTTTCATCTAATAAGATTTGCTGTCATATGTGAAATCGCCACAATCATTGTTTTTGACATTGCAAGTCACTTTGTTATCAGGAATACTATCTGCTGTGGTAGAATGTTAAGCATATGTTAGTTATTCAATTGCATGATTCTGTGAGACACCTAACCTTGAAGTTGTACTGATGAAGACGGTCTGACGATTTGTAAATGTGTTGAGGTTGATGACCAGATCCTGATGTAGTGTTGTTAGGAATGGATTTGTGAGTAAAGTTGGTAGTGTTGAGTAACAATGCCCTTATTCATGTTAGATGGGTCAGAAGCACATGATCGATTTTGATGTTGTGTGTAGGCTTTATACCAGCTGCTGTCATTCTTTACCATAGAAAGTCAATTGTGACAGAAATGTGCATTTGTCCTCATTGAAAGTCAAATTCTGATGTGCGAATCTAATATGTACCGCTGATAACCACTGTTCTGTTTCGTCCCTTCCATGGACAATGTCATCCAGGAGGTTGAGTAGTCTCCTCAACATCTAACAAGGCAGAGGAATGCACTAGGTGCTGAACTTAGAACACAGGATTCCATGGTTCTGAAACACACCTTTGTGATTCATAAAAGCTGTAAGATACTGCATTTTTCCACTTGTTGCCTTTGAAGATAGCTTCATGGCATTTCAAACTTCATAAAGGCTGTGGTGCTTGAAATTGTGGCATTAATTCTTGGATCGTAGGAAGTGAATATTTGCCTGGAATTGTTGCTTTGTATGCTGCCTGAAAGGTCACCATTTTTGTGTTGCACATGGACTAGATTTAGTATCCATAGTGATGAGCTGATTCACTGAAAACTGGGATTTGTTTTAGGTTGTTCCAGTGTCTGTGACATCTCGGCATGAATTGGAATAATAACTGCCTCAAACTTGTGAAACTGACATAGCAACATGAGCAACATGAAAGTATGTCTTAACCTCCCAAAATTTGTAAATAAGGAAGATGTTGTGGTACATAGTCTACATCTTCAGTCATATTAATGTGTGCTGAGGTGAAATCTTCAATTTTCAAGTTAAGCTTATTCAACAGTTTTACTCACATGATACTTCTGCCTTTGAGTACTATTTTGTAGGGCATCAGGCCCATTATTATTCCCAAAATATAATGACTGAGCCATTGTAAGCTTGAAGAGTGTTTGCATCAGTTGTAACAGAAAGCTGCAAGAAAATAGCAACGGCAAAGTTGGCCCATCAATATACTTTTGCACCAACATTGATGAGGAGCACCATTGAGATGTTTGCAACCTCGACGGAGCAATTCTTAAAATGTCTTGGTTTTTTAATCACCTGTGATGTTATACAAATGCTGTACTTCACTCTCAGGAACAGATCCCTTCACATGACAACCCAATGAAGTCTCCTTCCTCAATGATCTGCATACCTTTGCAAAGTGATTAATTTTTGAGCATGTTTTTCCTCAAGCTGGAAATGGAATTGTGAATCGAAGTGTGTTTCCAAAATTTTGGCACATTTTTGAAGATAGCTGAATGCCATGGGTTCTCTGATAGAATGTGCTTTTTCTATTATCGTACTTGACTTTAGCCCAGATTATTTCACAAGCAGACTTAAACTCATATACATGTGCCTCCTGTGAACTGCTCTAACACACTGGCCTGCTGCTCCAGAACAATGGGTAAGGTTTTCCTTACAACCCTCCATGTATTTTGCAATGGCACAGGGTAGTTCGCCATTGACTGGAAGTGGGTTCTTTTCGTCCTACCATTGTCAACAGGATTTCCCATTGAAAGCATCCTTCACCAGCAGGAAATGATGGTGTGCATTATCAGCAGAACCAGAAGATCCCACCATCATGAACAGCCAGGAGATCTCATCCAATATATATGGATTTCCTATTTTTGGATCACTGGACAGTGCATCCCTGTAGCAAGAAAGTAGGTCTTTTA
Organism: Sphyrna mokarran; assembly: GCA_024679065.1. Taxonomy (NCBI): domain Eukaryota; kingdom Metazoa; phylum Chordata; class Chondrichthyes; order Carcharhiniformes; family Carcharhinidae; genus Sphyrna; species Sphyrna mokarran. Next base: position 34,545,403 of record JAGIQG010000003.1, on the reverse strand, counting down.
GCCCAAAAATCCATTGATTCAACAGAATAGCTGGATCTCCTGGTAAAGAAAGAGAGGGTGTTGGAACTTGTAAATGTTAAACTATTCTTCATCTTTATTACCAATTGTTGTGTTTTCTGCCATGCAGTTGTATAGCTTCTGTGTGTGTAACAGAAATATTATTTACAATGCTTTTAAAATGTCTATTCTTATGTTACTGCTTCCTTTCATTTCAGTTTTTCACTTGAGAGTGTGTGGTGAAAATTTCCATAGCCATGTTTGCAAAGGATTATGAAAATTTCAAAAACAGTCCTGTGTCAGAAGCTAACTCGTTCCTGGTCAGTATCGTTACTCTCTGGACAGACTGGATGAGGTACTGGTAAAATAAAGACATTCCAAATTTTGAATAGCATAAAATAGAGCTATTACATACCCAAAAATATTGTCATGCATGATCATTGAGAAAAGATTAACTAATCATCATTGTCATTCAGTAGAAAGTTATTCTTTCATTCAAATTTGTTGGTCTGTAGGTAGATAATGTAATGATTGCAGTTAATAAGAGGCCGTCTATTTGTTACTTACCTTTTGCTTTTTACATCCTTAAGTAAACAAATAAGATCCAGATAGCATTTACTCTTTTTATTTCAACCCTTCAGAAATAAGGAGAGATGAAATGGAGAATAATATATATGTTTTAGCTCAGTGTTTGTCAGTCAGGACTTCTTGGAGGCCACAACCTCAAATAATGCTTGTTACAGTATCACTGCAAAGTAAAATAAGCTAGTGATTTTAATCATTGCACTGTGTGCAGTGACCAAGTGGAAAGTAGACACACCTGCATGGAGAAATATAAACTATAAGACAAAAAGTTATATTACAAGCTCTATTTTAATAAGAGCTTTGTGCTCTCTGCATGGAAGGCCTGATAACTCTCCATTTTAATAGTGTTGCCTTTCTTTGACCTCCGACTGAGGAGCAAGGCAAGGAGAGAGGACATTATTAAATTTCAGTTAGCAATATCTTATAGTCATAGACAGAGCCTGAATGGAGGCCCAGAGACACCTGGAAAAGATAAAATCCAGTGATGAAATTAGGCTGTAAAGTACCCTGGGGTGTAATAATTTAGTGTTGCTTCAGCTCTATTATTCCCAAGTTTCAATTCATTTCACTGGGGTAAAAATATGGGTCATTTACGACTCATAACTGACAGTGCACAGACAACATACCCCTCAACACAGTGACTCAACACTCATCAGATATTGGGCCACAGGATTTATTTAAACATTAAAGTTCACTGCTGGTATTTATTGTGCTCATTGAAGCGGTTCACTCACTGGAAAAGATTCAACTTTGTGTCCTGCCTCGATCTTGCTCCACTCATCACCAAATGCAAAGGTCTCAAAACAAGTGTTGGGCTCCTCATTATACTTGTTACAGATGGACAAGACAGGCATGAAAGCAGCTTCTCATTTCAATTTAGTGATGTGTATGCTCCAGGCAATTACTGAGTGCCAAATTCTGATCCTTGTCATTGTCCTCGTTGTGCCATTTTTATACCTGGAAAGCAGGTGCACCAAAGTCCTATTTCCACTACAAAACAATAAATTGGTACAAGCTGAACTGTCCACAGCAATATGTGATGAAACAGATAAAAGAATTGAAGTGCTATTCTTAATGGAAAACTATACTCATTCAGACAATATAAGCTTAATAAAATTCTGCCTCCAAATATTTATATCATGTGGAATTTACACCATAAAAATCAATACATCAAGCATTAAAATTATTCTAGATACTGTATTCAGCGCAAATGTAAAAGATCTTGAAATCCTTTCAAAATGTCCTTATTGGGTGTTATCATACATCATAAAAGTGTTTTAAAAAATTTTTGGTGAAAGGAAAATTAGGCGACTATTCCCTAATTTCATTTGCCTTTTTCTTGGGATGGGTGGGGTGGGGGGATATTATTTAATGAGGAAAGATGAGACAGGATGCATCTGCATCCGTCACAGTTCAGAAGAATGAAGCTGATCTTATAAAAACATTTAAAAAAAAAATCTTAGGAAAAAGAGCAGCATTGGCAAGTTGGGCCAAAGGGCCTGTTTCCGTGCTGCAAACCTTTATGACTCTATGGGCCCGATTTTACCATTGCATCACACCTATTTTCGGGTGTGAAAACTTGATAAATTTGGGCGTGAGGTGATCAGTATGATCCGCACCTGCATCTGTGGCAGATGCCCACTTCACCAAGGCTGAAAATGGCAACGATCAGAACCACACCCAAAATAGGTGCAACAGTGATTTAAACGCATTTGTATGCATTCAATTTGAATTAATGGACTGCCTGCTCAGCTTTATCTGCATTTCCCCCTTTACCATCACGATCACCCATCCAGATTCAGTGCAAAATAGATATGCTCATGAAGAGGTAGGTTCAGAGCTTCCAACAGCTCTCCAACTCAGAACGGTGGTGGTGGGGGATAGAGGCTAGGGAGTTGGTGGGGGGAGGGAGCTGAACCAGATTGTTCTCTGGTGAAGGGGGGAAGGAGAAGGGCCAGATTGTTCTCTGGTGGTGGGGGTGGAGGAAGAGACTAGATGGCTCCCTGGTGACAGGGATTTTGGAGGGGTTAGTGGAAGGAGGAGGAACAAGGCCAAATCATTCTCTGGTGGAGAGATGGCGGAAGGAGGAGGGAAGTGGGTCAGATGTATCGCTTGTGGGAGGGGGTGAGGGAGGAGGGTCAGATGTTTCTCTTGTTGGGAGGAGGAGGCCTTGGCATTCACTGGTGGGGTGGGAGGCCTGATCGCTTTCTAGTTGGGGGGTGGCCGGGAGGAATGTGAATCAGATGGATCTCTAGTGGGGGGGTGGGGGGGAAGAGGCAGGGGGTCCACTGCCACTCTATGGGCTATCTGTGGGAGGGAAGGAGGGTGTAGAGGGTTGCAATATCGATTGGCACTATCACTCCCACTTTTAGCTGCTGGGCTGCTTTATCCACTTTTTGCAGCCCAAGAGCGATCTGATGGGGACAGGTTTTTTCAAATTTCTTTCTCAATGCGCATGCGCAGTTGAAAACTCCGCTCAGATGTGCAGGGTTTTGGGCACGATATTACTTTCAGGCTGAATGCATATGAGAGTGTCTGAGAACAGTTTCCTAAATTGGATCTGAATTGTGCCCAGATTGAGCACTTAGAATCAAAATTATATAATCGAGTCCTATGTGTGCATCATTGGCTAGGCCAGCATGTTTTGCTCATCCTGAATTGCCTTTGAAAAGGTGGTGGTGAGGTTCCTTCTCAAACAGATGCAGTCCATTTTGTGTAGGTACATCCACAGTGCCATTAGAGAGGGAACTCCAGGATTTTGTCCCAGTGACAGAGAAGGACCACTTCTCCAAGTGGGATTATTCCATTACACTCCTGATTTATAACCTGTGGTCAGTGGACAGGCTTTGGGGAATCAGGTGGTGAATTACTCACTGCAGAATTCCTGGCCTTTGATCTGCTATTATAACCATGGCATTTAGAACATAGAACATAGACCATTGCAGTGCAGTATAGGCCCTTCGGCCCTCGATGTTGCGCCGACCAATGGAACCAACCTAATGACCCTCTAACCTCAACTATTCCAATGCTACCCATATGCCTATCCACTGGCCATTTGAACGTCCTTAAACTTGGTAGGTCCACAACTGCTGCAGGCAGGGCATTCCATGCCCTTACTACCCTCTGAGTAAAAACCCACCTCTGACATCCATCTTATAACTACCACCCCTCAATTTAAAGCTATGTCCCCATGTGTTAGCAACATTTATGTGGCTAGTTCTGTTCAATTCCTGATCAATACTAACCCTCCAGGATGTTGATAATGGAGGGATTTAGGGAAGGAAATGTCCCATTGAATGTCACAGGGTGATGGCTAAATTTTTTGTTGTTGGAAGTGGTTATTGCCTTGTACAGTGCATATGTTATGTGCCGCTTCCCAACCAACCTGGATATTGTCCCTGTCTTGCTGCATTTGGGAACAGACTGCTCCAGTATCTGAGGAGTGGTGAATGTTGCTAAACATTGTGCAATCATCAGCATACATTGCCATCCCTGACCTTTTAATAGAAGCAAGCTGAGAGACAGCTGGCCAAAGACATGACCCCAAAGAACTCCTACACTAATGTTCTAGAACTGAGTTGATTGATCTCCAGCCATTATAACCATCTTCTTTCTGTGCCAAGTATGTCTTAATCAGCAGAGAGTTTTCCCTTTGATGTCAAGGGCATTCATTCTCATTTTACCTCTGGAGTTCAACTCTTTTGTCCATGTTTGAAGCAAGGCTGCAGTGAGGTCAGGAACTGAGTAACTCTGGCAAAACCCAAACTGAGCATCAGTAAGCAGGTTATTGCTTAGCAAGTGGTGTTTGGTACTGCAGTTGATGTTTCCTCCTAGGCTTTACTGATGTTTGAGAGTGGGCTGATGGGGTAGAATTGGCCAGGTTGGATTTGTCCTGCTTTTTGTGTACGGAATATACTTGGGCAATATTTCATATTGCCAGGACAATGCCAGAGTTGTAGCTGTACTGGAACGGCTTGGCAAGAAACACATCAAGTTCTGGAATGGAAGCCTTCAGTACTATTGCTCGAACATTGTCAGGGTCTATAGCCTTTGAAGTATCCAGTGCCATCAGCCTTTCTTGATGTCACTTGGAGTTAACTGAATTGGCTGGAAACTGGCATCTGTAATCCTGGGCACCTCCAGAAGAGGCAAAGATGATTCATCGACTTGCCACCTTTAACTGAAGATTGCTGCAAATGCTTTAACATTGTCTTCTGCACTGATGTGTTTCCTCCCCCATCATTGAGGATGGAGATCTTTGTGGAACCTCCTGTTCCAGTGAATTGTTAACTGTCCAGCACTGTTCACAACTAGATGTGGTAGGATTGCAAAACTTAGGTGTAATCTAACAATTGTGGAATTACTTAGCTTTGTTAATTACTTGTTGCTTATGCTGCTTGGCATGTACGTAGTCCTGTGTTATAACTTCATCAGGAGTTGTTCACTCTTCATTGAACTAGGGGGTAAGGGTAGTGTTGGGGATTTGCCATGCCATGACATTATAGATATGTGAACATACAAAATAGAAGCAGGAGTAAGCTCGTCAGTCCCTTGAACCTGCTCCACCATTCTATAAGATCATAGCTGATCTTTTTGTGTTTCTGATACAACATTCCCATCTATCCCTGATAACCGTTGATATCCATGTCTAATAAGAAGAGATCTATCTACCTGTGCTTTAAAAATATTAAATGACCCCATTCGACCACATTCTGAGGCAGAGTTCCAAAGTTGTACAATTCTCAAAGCAAAAATTCTCCTAAACTCAGTACTAAAAGGATGTCTCAAATTTTAAAGTAGTGCTTTCTAGTTTCAGACTCACTCACAAGAGGAAACATCATTTGCAAGTTCACCTTGTCAACAAGGATCAGGATCTTATATACTTCAATCAAATCACCCCACACTCTTCTAAACTTTAGTGGAAACAAGCCCAGTTTGTCCAACCAATCTTCATAAGATACTCTTCTCATTCCAAGTATCAATCTCGAAACCTCCTCTGAACCACCTCGAATGTTCTCACATTCTTCCTTTTATGGAGAAACCAAAACTGCGCACAGAATTCGAGATTATTCTCACGGATGGCCTGTAAAACTGAAACAATTATGGTTCTACTGCTGCTGATGGTCCACAGTGCCTCACAGTTGGCCAATCATGAGTTGCTTGATCTAATTAAAATTCTTCCTATTTCACACAGTGGTAGCACCAGATAACATGGTGGAGAGTATCCTCAGTGTGAAGATGGGACTTGGCCTCCATATGGGCTGTGCGGTTGTGGCCCCTGTTAGAGGCAGATACGTCTGTGGCAGGCAGAGCGATGAGGATATGGTCAAGTATACCCTTCCCTCTTGTTGGTTCCCTAACCAGTTACCATAGACCCAGTCTAGCAGCTTTATCCTTTAGGACTCAGCCTGTGACAAAGCACTGTGCCATCGCCTCCCATAAATATATAAGATCCTGAGGGGACTTGACAAGGTAGATATTGAAATAATGTTCTCTCTTGTGGGAGAGACTATGACCAGACTTTTCCAGTCTTGCTGTGCCAGGACCTGTTGATTGGGATGTGACAAGCCAACCACTTATTGACTTATGGTGGAACTGGATAATCCTCATGGTAGTCAGAGCCGGAAATGTTGGCCTAGAATTGGAAGGGTACAGTTTAAAAACAAAAGGTCTCCAATTTAAGATAAAGATAAGAAGAAATGTTTTCTCTGAGGGTTGTGAATCTTTGGAACTTTCTTCCCTGGAGAGTGAAAGAGGCAGAATCATTAAATATCTTGAAGACAGGTATAGTTATATTCTTGATTAACAAGTGATTCAAAGGTTATCGGGGGTAGGATGGCATATGAAGTTGAGGCTATGATCAGATCAGCCATGATTTTATTGAATGGCAGAGAGGCTTGAGGGGCTGAATGGCCTACTCCTGCTACTAATATGTATATACCAATGTTCGTAATCTCTCACTCGCATAGTTATTTATATCAGAAAACTTACAAACTGCATTAAAAATCCTTACTTAGTTGGAGGTCAAGAGATGGGATTTTACTGCCTCGCTCATCCCAAAACTGTAAAATCCTGCCTGAAGTTGATGGACTTTTCCAAACTCCACCCTTGCCTGCTCTGATTCCGTGATGGGCAGGGCAGTAAAATTCCAGCCAAGATTTCTATAGGCTCAGAATTTTGTTCCCAAGTTGGATGTGCAGAACTGGGAAAATTCAGCTTTTTGGTTTGGGGAAGTGGACTAAATTAGAAGTCAGGGCACGTGGCCCAAACAACTCAGGAAGATGCCAATGTTTAGAGATGGGTTGGCAGAAACCCTACGTCAGGCTCCAGCACTGTCCAATATTTAAAAATAAAGCTTAAACCATAAAATAGCCATCCAAATCAATTCCTTCCCTCTCTTGCCCCTCCCACGTACCCCAAAACTCCTCACACCCTCCATGCCAAATGATACGCTCCATACAGCTCCATTGCCCCTATGACAGCTAATGCATGCCAACCCATGTCCCCATGCACCACCATTGTCTCTTATACTTATCATGCTAACTAACCTAGTATTCACCATGAACAGACTTTAGGACCCGTGCAGATATAAGATAAAATAAAGTTATATCAAATAAAGTTCTGTCTCTGTTTCAGACTTCACTATATTGAAAAATAACACATTCAAAAAATAATTTCTGCAGTTATGTTCTTTGGACTACATAAAGCCACATAATAACAAACATTTCATTCAAATGCAGTGTCTTATAACAACAAGTATTGAAACTTATATCCCACATCAAAGGGTCTATAACCATTTGAAGGTTATCAAATGGTTATAGAAATGGTTATAGGTTATAGATAACCATTTGAAGTCATCAATCAAACTGTGAATTGGTAGGCACTGTACTGAGATAATAAGTGATTATGAAATCAGTCACAGAGTGTATTCCAATACCAGAAACCCTCAACCTATGTCAACTGAGTGAAATAGCAAGCAGTGTTTTTTAACACTCCAGAGAGCTTTTCTTTCAAATTTTAAAGAGCAAGACTTTTAAATTCCTTGACAGATTGACATATTAATTTGACAGGTGTTTCTCATAGTTTTGGCAGTTAATATTCACAATTCTATTGATCTTGACAGCAATAAGTTGATGGACTTTTTAACAGGCCTTTATGCCTACTTTTAATGATTCCAAAGGGCATTTAACCTATCCCAAAGGAAACCTGAACTCTTGCCAAAGGGCACTTTACCTTCCTTAAAGTCGTCCCAGGACCAGATCTAAAGGATCACCTGATATGTCCCATGGGGTAGCCTAGTTATCCAAGCGAACCCACAAAGTTGAGATATGCTCTCTCCTGGTCTAACCTGCAGATATCAGGTTTCACACTACAGGCACACCAAAATTTTACTTCACTGGAAGCAACTGATGACTTAAATGGTCAACAGCCTCCATAAACCATGCATACATGAAACATGTCCCGTACCCTTTCCTATCCTTGTAAAAATGAGAAGTATACATTTGGGGATAGGATTTATGATTTTTGGCCAGTTTAACCATTTTTGCCATGACAGAGAGTCTCTTTATTGTGCGAAAACTTTGGCCTGGTAAATTTCCCGGTCAGTTACTATATGAAGATGGGTGTCCCAAGTCAAGGTTGTAAGACCTTTACAATCGTGTTAGAAAGAGTACCAACACTTGCAATCCATGCCTTTTGAGCATTAATGAACAGCTGTATCATCAGCATTATCTTATAGAAAGAAATTCCATTCTTTTTTGTTCTTGGATCTTTTTCAATGTATCTGTTTTTGGGTGCCTTTTCTTTGTGGCCACATCTGTCTGCTCCCCCACTCAGTTGGGTAGGAAACCCGTAGAGAATAAGAATTTTGGAGGACTCTTCCATGGTTTGCTGCCACGCAGTTTGAAAATGAAATATTCATCAATTTTATTTGATCACAAACATCTGAGCTAAGGCAAAACGTGTGGTGAGTGTTTTAGGATATGCAAGCAGCAATGCACTATAATAAGGTATGTCTCAGCCACTGCACATTCAGCCATCATTGTTATCTCCAATTGTTACAGCAGTAATAACTTAATGTGATGGAGCTGACTGGCATTACTGTACAACTGTGTTAGCTTGTGGTATTTTACTCGAAAATGAATGTTAGAAAAACGTGGATGTTTCTCGTATCACTTGAATATGTATGATACATTGCCATACAATACTGCCAAACACTTGCAAGCAATTGTAACAGATCTTTGGAGTTTAACCACTTCAGCACTACTGGGAAGGCTGATACATTTCTTTTGAAATGTAATCCTTAGAGGATCTAATGCTGAGCTTCCTTTACCTTTGAAAGCTGATGCATTGTGCTGTACATGTGTCTCTGTCAAATATTCTTGCCGCTATTCAAACAAATATCATAATTAACAACCAGTTATTTCTCTGCTCCATTTCCAGCATCTGACCTGTTGAAAATTCCGGCCTTATGCCATGTTTTACCCAACATTTGCCAGAATTCACACAACTGCTGGAACTAAGAAAATACTGGCAGTAGATGAAAAGCAAATGTACGTTTGTTTAAACAAAATATGTGTAATAACATTGACTTACTCTGTATGTGGTCCATGGATATATAATGTCTCAGATTGTATGGAACAAGCAAGCAGCTAAGAAGTGCTACCACATTTATTGTACAGTTAGCACATACCAAGATGCAGTACAGTGCTAAATATTTTAGGTCAGTGCCTTCAACATACAAATCATAATTTTCCTGTATTCTGATTTTAAGCACTGTTTCTGTGATAAGAAGCAAGAAATATATGAAAATGACCTCTATTTACTGTATGAAAATAAACATTTTATAGCTTAGACCAGTCTATTATCTATTAAAAATGTTATTAGTATCGTGAAATATTGAAATGTAAAAAATGTACTCAGTTTATGTGAAACATACTCATTTGCATGATTAATTGGTGACATTTAATTAAAGGACAAATTAAGTTAGCATTGCCATAATGATTAGTAGTTTTCCTCTCAAATTTTTCCTTTCATTTTCAAGATGAAATACTCTCCGTGTAAATAAAATGTAATTGTGTGGAAATATAGGGAGATTGTGGCAATGGTAGGTCAGTAAACTTTTGAATACTCCTCCTAGCTGCATAAAATCATACAACAAAAACAAAAAGGAGACATTTTTGCAGCAGCCTCCAGCGATCCCTTGATCACTTAGTTTTAGATCGCTCAATGCCTGGTAAAAGCAAGACTAGAAGGGACTGGCACAATCTCTGCATGATAATCACAACCAATACAGGGCCCTGATTTGCATATTCAAGCTGTAACGAACCTGCCTTGGATAGGAGTACCGGGCTCCCATTTAATGGCCAGTCTGAAAATTGAATCACAGGGCAAATGGGTGTGTAAGGTCCCATCCAAGTCATTCATTTTCAGGCAAGAAACTGATGGCCAGCAAATTAAAACATACCTGTCACCACTAACAGTGCAATACTCTCTCAGTACTGTACTGAAGTGTCAGCCTAGAGACTTGTAGCTCCAGTTTGGGGTTTGAACCCATGATTGAGCAGAGTGGCTGCAGGGGACCTGAATTCTTTACAAACTCAATTTCTAAAGCTTGTATTATCTAGTTGTTCAGATGAACAGAGAACCAGAAATCTGGTTGAAGTTTCTATGTGCTAACAGTGGTCACAAAGACATATTAGATATAAGATAGGAGTGCGTATGGGGTGTCAGCGAGGGGTAGTACCTCTGGTGGGGGAACATGTCACGACCTTTCAGGGCGGTTTGTCCATTCTTTGTCCCCATCTGGCACTCCGCTCTCACCTATGGCTCCCCGTAGCCATTTGCATGTGACAGCGGCCACACTTGGTCAACGGCTTCAACAAGCCGGCTAAACCAGGTGAGGGTAGCTGATGTGTCTCAACCCTTGGTGAAATAGAGAGATATCCATCCCAGCATGTGAAAACAGACTCCAGCGGATTGAGCAGACAAGACCAATGGAAGGTCCAAAGGTCAAGAGTGCTGTCTCTGCAAGCTTCGCGGAATGCGAAGAACAGGACAAGACACAGACAACGTCCTGGTCACCCACTGCACCTAGTCCCATCTCCAGCCATCTTGACTCTTGTCCTGACACTGGATCTAGTTGGGAATTGGAAAGAGAGAGTGAGGCTGACGCTGTACAACACTCCTTCGCTTTAATCCAAATCAAGTGCCACTCTCAACACCATCATCATCATTGTCATCAGTGTCCTGTTCCCAGGACATTCAGTGCCCAAATTTGTCTGATCAGTCATCTTCAGACACACCATAACCAGCCTCAAAATGACTGTGGGCGAACCACAGATATTAGCAAACCTACACACAGTTGGAAACATTACCTCAACCCCTCCTACCGCCGCCTATCACAGACAAGGCTCACCTACTTATAGGCAAAGTAACCTTTTACAAAAATAATGGGGAACTATATATTTTCCCTTCTGAACCTACAGGTATGCTACTATTGAACAGATTGGCAGAGATTGACAACTTTCTTTTGTTAGTTAGTGCCTGCTATATCTTGAAAAAGACCATTTCAAAACAAAAACACCTACAGTAATATGCTTTTGCTTTTACAACACGCTGTGATTAGAACGCAGACAAGCCATTTAAATTAAGTTGCTCAGGGAAGGAAGAATCAATCTGATTAAAAAAAGAAATCTGATGAACATAGGTCGTTCGTAACCAAACAAATTGCCGTAGGCCTGAGTAATAATGGGGAGGATTTCCAACTGAGTTTAACAATCATTTGTGGGTTGTTGGTCAAAGGAGCTGCCATGGGTCTGCTGAAAACCAGCAAGCTTTTGTAACATGTGGAGGAAACACTTTTGCTCTAATTAATCATTGTGCTCCGGTGCAGCTGTAGGGTCATGACTCCTCACTAGTTAGTAGGACCTAAACTGCGAGAATTCTGTTGAGACAGCTTGTAATTTTATTCAACAATTTACACGCTAAATGAGCCAGTCATGACTTAGTCTGCATCATGAAAGAGCGTAATGATTACAAATGTGTAGATCAACAGGATTACGATTTGATAGCGTTCTGGTGGCATTGATTATTGGCGACTTTTGCCAGTGGCCTCTTAATTTGGGAGCATGGGGTGAATATTAAATCCACCTGATGTCATCAGCTTGGGTCCTAGGAATTTGCGTTTTCTTTGATATATGTCCTGATTTTTTTCCCCCTCATTCTAGATTTTTTTGAGCATGTTAGCTGTGTCAGTTTCTCTTTTGCTTGATTTTGGGATTATACCATTGCTCCCAGCTACAGTGAAGCCAATCAATGGAAATATTTGAGACAGAATTTTACATTATGCGAGTTTAACAGAGAAGGCTGTCATGGGCTCTACAACGTTCAAAGTTTAATGGACTAAACGTAGATCATATTAAATGTATATTACCAGCAGATTAGAGCCATCTAATGGCATGAAATGTACAGACAAGAAATGTAACTTAAATCTGATAACTTGAAGTGTGACAGCCAACATATACTTTTCATATATCATTAACAGATCAGTAAATCAAATGATAGCGATTTTACAGGAAGAAAAATTATGAAATGTTGCATAAAGTGTATCATGCTACTGGTACAGTGAAATTATGGGATATATTTTCAATGTGCTGTTACATGATGTAATACTCATGCCACAGGTTACTTGCCCATTCCATTGATTTGTATAGTTAACTGGCAAGTTGTAAAGCTATTGCCTTCAAGCCCACAATTGCTGATTGTTTGTCGGAAAAGCATCAACTTGTTTGACATTCGATTGCTATTTAGTGAAGGAACTTAGCCAATCAGAACATGCGTGTCAATATGCCAGCAGAGAATATACATCATTGTTTCTGCAGTACGTAAGTGTGCCAATTATCCAAGCTGACTCACTGTCTGGAAGCTTGTACTTTGACAAAATGCTGGCACATCTTATTCGTTTTGTCAGGTTCCATCCGACATAAGGATGCACCCTTGAGCACAGCCTATTTCTGGAACTGAGCTCTGTAGATAATCAAAACAAGGCCCCTGGCCTCTTCCAGGAAATCTGTCTGTAAAATTGACTGGGAAGAGGCTACAGGTGGGTTTTGTTATTGGCTAAAATACTGGACTGAATTTTTTGAATTTTTTTCGAAATGTTGTCTGGGTTTAGAAAAGAGGGCTCCCATAGAATACCTATAATACAGAAGGAGGCCCGTTGGGCCAATCAAGCCTTTACCAACCACAATTCCACCCATCCTATTCCCGTAATCCCACACATTTGTCTTCTAATCCCCATGATACTAGGGTCAATTTAGCGTGGCCAATCAACATAACCTGCACATCATTGGACTGTGGGAGGAAACTGGAGCACCCAGAGGAAATCCATGCAGACACTTGGCAGTGGGGATCATCGAGTGGGGAAATTCCGCTGGCATGAAAGCTGTTTTGCGACTCCCTCTAAATTCTTTCTCTCGCTGCCATTTCCACTCACTAAAAGCTGGATCAAAAATTCTCCCCCCGCCTCCATAACGTGGATACTGGCCTCAAGAGGGGGTTGGCAGAAATATGCTAGTGGTTGTAAGAATAGGGATGCTGAGTGCAAGCTCAAAGCTTTGAATATATTTTTACTTGTGTGTGTACATACTTTACAAAACACTAAAATATAAATTTCCCACTGCCAATACTATGATAACCTGATAGCCCTAGTGATCCAAAAGTCCAGGCTAACATGCAATATAAAATATTTTAGATATGTGTTGCACATATCTACAAATCTATAGTCCACTGAAAAGCCTAAAAGTAGCAGGATATAGCAGAGCTCAGCTGCTGGAGAATTCTGTTCACTCACATCCATTCAATCACAATAGGCAGCCTAATATATATCAACAATATAAAAAAATGGAAGGATTGTCTCAGATGGGATCAGAGGACAAGTGCAAACAAATAGATAGCTTGTTTAAGCTGTTGTTTCTTTGCATTAGAAATTGGACAATTGTCAGGAAATGTATTTCACGCAGAAGAATCACCCTAAATTAAATTTCATTAAATATTAAACTTCCCTTTAATTTATTCATTTACAGGATGTGGGTGTTGGTGGCTAGACCAGTTTTCATTGCCCATCCCTAGTTGCTTGCTAAGTGTGTGTTAGTATTTTTAAACAAGGCTCCTATCATTGTGTTGCAGGAACTCTGTTATATCATTTGTGGGGGGGGGGGGGTGTGTGTGCAGATGGGGGAAACAAAAAAGTGGGGAAATCCCAGCAGTGTGAAAGCAATTTTGGGACTCCCCCATAGATTCTCCAGCCTGTATAGATTTGTACTGCAGTGAAACAGACAACTGTTGCTGAATAAAAATAAATTTTTGCGGACATTACCCGCAGTAATTTGACAAGGAGTCATCTGGACTCGAAATGTCAGCTCTTTTCTCTCCTTACAGATGCTGCGAGACCAGCTGAGATTTTCCAGGGTTTTCTTTTTTGGTAACTGTTGCTGAAGTTTCACATCTCCAACCGATCTGACAAATTATTTTTCAGTAGCTTATTCTTTGAATGAAAAGCATAGAATGATTCTTGTGCAAAGCATAAATACTGACATAAACCTATTGAGCTGAATGGTATTTCCTAGTCTCTACATTGTATGTAATTTTATGTAGGAATAATACAAAATACTTAATAGATAGAAAAGCTTCTCTTCATTTCTGGACCCCATGAAAATGTTAAAATATCGACCCGTTGTCTGAAGTGATTCTGCTTTAAGCAGTTTAGGTCTTGCACCTGAAAGGTTGCAGAGGCAGATTCGATTGAGATATTTAATTGGGAATTTGATTGCTATCTGGAAAGAAATAAAGTGCAAGGTTATGGTGATAGGATAGGGGAGGAGGTCAAGGTAGAATGTATTTACAGCGAGCCAGTGCAGACTCAATTGGCCAAATGGCCTCCCTCTGCAACGCAAAGATTCTGTGATATGGCAACTAACATTAGTTTGCTCAATATGACAGAAATTCCAAATAAATGGGCCCAAAGTTAAAGAATGATTTTAGTTTGAAGAAAACTTTGTTTTCCATTCACGACTAATAATTTGATTAAATATTTATTTTAATTTTGAGAACATGTCCGAGTAAAGCCAAATGATATGTGATTAAGTATCAAATTTTACAACGTTAGTATTTTTTCATGAGATTCATATTATGCCTGATGGCGAATGTTTCAAATTTAAGCATCCTCTAAAAATGAATGACAGTCTATTTCCCTGCATTGACTTAGTTTGTATGATAAAGGAAAAACAACATATGAAAGGCATGACACTGAATTGGAACGTATCATGCTTTGGACAGAAAACAAGAGCAAAGTGGTCTAATTGAGTTGGCCATTATCACATGTCCATTGTCATGTGGGTTTGGATGCTGTAGTGGTGTGCCAAGCCACCAGCTAGGAAATAGTGTTGACAATATGTTAATAAGAGGCCAAACTTGTGCTTATGGACCAAGTCTGCTCAGTTCAGGCTTGCATATGTGACATGCAGCATAACCAATAGTTTACAAAGAGAACTCGAGAGGGTGACACTGAAAAGGTACATTGGGAAGGAATACAGTAGGTTTGCTCCTCCTGGCTCAGCATTACAATTGTGCTGGCCATGGGTCTCTTATAGCTCCCTAATTGCCTTCACTCCCTCTCCAACAAATTCACCGTTGGCGCATATTATAAGTGATTGGCTTTATTTACCTCTCTGCAGCCAGCAAATGCCTCCTGCAACTTATCAACTTTAAAATAATGAGAGTGGCAAACCAATTTGCTGTGGCCTGTTTTCCAGTCTTATTTGGCTTTCTGGCTACATTGGATCATGATCTCTAAACTTAACATAGATTCATACATATACAATGTATCATCTTTCCACTTGAAACTCCAACACGTACTCATCAGATTACCAAGTAAATGAACTGTTATTACCTTCTTTAAGCTACAGTGATGAGTCTTGCCTACATTTTGTGGTTTGTGCATAAGGTCGGAAACTTGTGTGTGAAATTGAAAGAATCATAGAATCTTACTTACTTTATGCCACAGGAAGAGACCACTTAGCTGAAAAATGAACCATCCAGCCTAATCCCACTTCCCAGCATTTGGTTTGGATCCCTGCAGGTTTAGGCACTTGAGATACATATTCAGACACCTCTTAAATGAGTTGAAGCTTTCTGCTTCTATTACCCTTTCAGGCAGTGAATTCCAGATTCCTACAGCCCTCTGGGTGAAAAGAAATTGTTTCCTCACCTGTCCCCTTATCCACTTACCAATCATGTTAAATCTACATCACCTATTCCCTGATCTTTCTGTCAAGATAAATAGGACCTTCCCATCCACTCTATTGAGGCCCCTCACAATTTTGTACATCTTAATTAAATTCCCCTCCAGCCACCTTAATTGCAAGGAAAACAACCCCAGTCTATCTAATCTTTCTTCATAGCTGCAATTTTCAGTCCTGGCAACATCTTCATAAATCTCTTCTGTATTCTTGCTGCTTCAATTTTTCTAATGAGGTGACCTGACCTGTACACAGTACTCAAGTTGCGGCCTACGTATTTTGTATAGTTCCAGCATAACCTCCCTGTTCTTCTATTCTATACATTGGCTAATGAAGGAAAGGATTCCAGTTACCTTCTTAACCACCTTATCAATGTGTTCTGTTACTGTCAGGGATCCATGGACATCCACTCTAATGTCCCTCACTTCCTTTACACTGCCAGTATTCGCCCATTAATTGTGCATTCATTTTACTTGTTTGACCCCCCCACAATGCAGCAACATAGAACACAGAAAAGTCACAGCAACAGAAGGAGGCCATTTGACCCATCTTGTCACTGCCAGTCCGAGGACAGCCAGGTGCCCTTTCTAATCCCACCCTTCTGCAGCTGGGATTGAAGTCATTTGCCACTTTTTTGTCTACCTGACCAGTCTTTTGATATCTTCCCGTGCTCTGCAGCTTCTCTCCTACCCCCCACCTCCCACTACCCCCATTCCCCTCCCCCTCACCGCCAGCCATACCACTTTCTACTGTTTATAGCAATATATTTAGGGGCACAAGTGCATTGTGCCTCACTGAGCCACTTTTTAGAGTGGATGGGAGGCTTCTTTAATCCTGTTGCTGTCTCTTTTCAAATTTTCTTGCTTATTGAAGAGTACTATTTTCTTACTCAGCATTCCCTCAGTAGCAGATTAGAAAGATCAAAGATATTAGAGCTGCTGTCATGGATAAGAATGCATTATGTTTAAATTTAAATGTCTGAAGGTAGAAAACTTAATGTTAAGACTTTGAACAGGATAACATTGAAATAATTTATAGGTACCACATTTCCCATTTTATGGTTGTGTTTTGTATGCAAATAAGCAATTCTGAATATTTTACACATTATCAATTAATATTGTGTGAATATTTTTAGATGATAACTCTTTCTTCTAATTTAAAAACTATGCCAAATATGAATGCACACATCATTCATAAAGGATCTAGTTGGCTAAGATCTTCTGCTTTAGTATTCCCATGATAGCCTGGAAGTGCATTTTGGGACATGCCCACAATCATAAAATCATAGAGTCCCTACAGTGCAGAAGGAGGCCATTCGGCCCATTGAGTCTGCACCAACCACAATCCCACCCAGGCCTTATTCCCATAACCCCACTTATTTACCCTACACTATTATTCCCATAACTATTCCCATAATTATTCCCATACTTATTCCCATAACCCCACTTATTTACCCTACACTATTATTCCCATAACTATTCCCATAATTATTCCCATACTTATTCCCATAACCCCACTTATTTACCTCTAACACTAAAGTCAATTTAGCATGGCCAATCAACCTAACTCACACATCTTTGAACTGTGAGAGGAAACTGGAGCCCCCGATGAAATCTATGCAGGCATAATGCGCAAACTCAGACAATGACCCGAGGCATGAATTGAACCCAAGTCCTCTAGCACTATGACACAGCAGTGCTAAGCACTGTGCCACCATGAGGCCCCTAAATGCTTATATTGTCTTATAAAACTAGAATAATAGCCTTGTCCTATTATTGCTGAGTCAGTGCACATTAAGTTAGGTCCTTGTATAAATAATTCCAGAAATGAATTTCAATGCTACTGATCAGTAAATAACTCATTACTTTTAAGATTTGAGGACTTTTATTTGGTACCAAAGCATATCTATAATAACTACCACGCAAAGTTATGACTTTTTAAGTACTTCCAATATATTGAAAAATGAAGGATAGTTGGGTGATGATGAAATGAACTTACTGGCCCGGTCTTGCCTTGAAATATAAAAGCTATCAAACTTTTAATATTTCGTTCAAGAAATTTGTAAACTGGTTGTATTGTGATTGCACTTAAAATGTTTGCCTCATGTTCTGAAGGTTGTCTGCTCCTCTGTACTCTGTCTGTTTCAACTAATGTATAGTTACTTCAAACATTGCTTCAAAGAGAATAGGTGACCTTGATGAGATGGATTGATTAACAAGTAGCACAGATGACCGACTGCCTGTACTGGTGCTGGTCAATAACTGAGAGAGAAGTCTGCTTTCCATTGCAAAAGGGATGTTGTTCTCGAAATGTTAAATCAGGAAAACCTGCCGGGCTGTCTCAGTTCGCTTGAATGCTGCTTTTATTGGTGTGCTTGCACACAATTAGCAAGGTTATCTCCGTGCTAATGTCCTTTGTCCCATCTTGGACTTCAAAGTAAAGAGGATGAACAATTGCTGTACTGCATCGAACCTTATTCAGGGTTGAGCCCCACTTTGCCTGCAACTAATGACCAAGGGATTAGTACATCACTACCTGCATATCTGATTTCATGTATTAACTTCACATTGCAAACATGTTTTAACTGAATGTTACTTTCAACGTTATGAGCACATTGAGATTCTTATCGTTTTGAAACTGACCGAGTTCGGAAAATTTCTGCAGTATAATGAGAAGTTCCATGTTTGCTGTTGCTTCAGTTTTATTTAATAAATGTCATTTGCATTTATAACATGAAATGTACAACCTCTTAGAGCATTACTTGTTCATCAGGATGATCAGGAATTGTTCCTGCCATTTGGAGCATATATCTTAATGGCAAAACAAGTGGTGTACTGCTGGTGTCATTGCCTGCTAACACAATTAAGTATTCATTCCATTTATAGTGAGCTTTGGTCAGTGTGCAAATGCAACATGTATTTTGGCACTAAGCCAAATAGACAAAGGAGGTCCAAGGTTAAAAGTAAAGTTTATTAATCAAAGTCATCTTACATTAACATTACAATTAAGTTGCTGTGAAAATCCCTAGTTGTCACAATACAGCACCTGTTGGGGTGCACTCATGGAGAATTTAGCATGGCCAATGCACCTAACCAGCAGATCTTTGGACTGTAGGAGGAAACCTATGCAGACACAGGGAGAATGTGCAAACTCCACACAGA
Source organism: Sphyrna mokarran (assembly GCA_024679065.1). Taxonomy (NCBI): domain Eukaryota; kingdom Metazoa; phylum Chordata; class Chondrichthyes; order Carcharhiniformes; family Carcharhinidae; genus Sphyrna; species Sphyrna mokarran. Next base: position 34,526,361 of record JAGIQG010000003.1, on the reverse strand, counting down.
CAATGACCCAAACCAGGAATCGAACCCGAGTCCCTGGCAATGTGCGGCACCAGTGTTAACCACTGTGCCATTGTGCCACCAAATTTTTAGGCCTTTGATCTGTAGTGTGTTTGTCGAAGGGAAAGAGAACGCTATTGGACCTCAGCTTTTTGAGAGCCTATCCATCACAAATGTTGAGGTCTGAAGAGTAGCAGATATTTGATAGGATTTTATGGCTTTGTTCATCCCAAAGCCTTAAAATCCTGCCTGAGGACAATCCCATTGCTCACCTGCTCTGATTCCAATGGTGGTAAAATTTTGACCATTTGTTCTCAGACCTAAATAGATAGCATTGGAGGAGGGGGACACATTGAGATGTTTTTGGAAGTTTGAACCACTGGGTAACACCACAGCAAGACATGATGGGGGAAGTAATTAGTGATCTCCCTCTCCTCAGTTGCTATGGTCACCAGAATCTGTAGTATAAAGGATTAATGTTGACTATGTAAATTGACATTTACATAATTGCTGATGTGAGATCACACAAGAGTATGCTGAAAGATAGTTCTTTGTGAAGCTTCATGTTCAGTCTTGTAATATATACATAAAAACATATGTACTAGGAGCAAGAGGCCATTTGGCCCTTTGCACCTACTCTACCATTCAATAAGATCATGGCTGACCTTTTCAAGGATTCAGCTCCACTTACCCACCCACTCACCATAACCCTTGATTCCTTTACTGTTCAAAAATTTATTTATTCTTGCCTTAAAAAAAATCAATGAGGTAGCCTCAACTGGTTCACTGGGCAGGGAATTCCACAGATTCTGTAAGATCTCCCCTCATTCTTCTGAATTGCAATGATCTTAAGCCATGATCTTATTAAATGGTGGAACAGAATACTGTTAATAAACTGTTCAATAAAAGATAACGGTTATCAGCAGTCTAGCCTTAAGCAGTATCTATCAATCCAAAAGACAGACAACATTATTTAACATCTACAATGATGATAACAGGTAGTAACAATGGAAAATGCTTTAGAAAAAGCATCATGTGAAGCAACTGGAAGAAGCAGCGAGAGAAATGACTACAGGACAAAGATATTGTGGGCAAAGCACCAATGTCACGGTGGCACTGTGGTTAGCACTGCTAATTCACAGTGCAGTTTGGTATCATGCCCATGCCAGGGGCAGTGCTGGGGGTGGTCCCCAGGTGGAACCTCATGAGGGAAGGGGGGATTCATTTATTTGTGGTGGTCAGGGGGGAGCAGACATAGGAGCTGGGGATGCTGGCAATGGCTGCTTGGGGAAAATAAGGAATGGTGGGTGTAGGCAATGACTTTGTAAATGGGAGAAGGGATCCGATGTTTGAGGGGATTGCCAACACTGACTTTTGGGAGGGGTGGGAAGGAGTCCAGTATTCGTGGCGGTAGGAAGGGAGGGTCGGCAGTCGGGAAGAGGCATAGAGTACTAGCATTAACTATTGGAGAGAAGGGAGGAATCTGGTGTTTGGAGAGAATGCTGGCTCTGGGAGAGAGAAAGGGGTCTGATGTTTGGGAGGATGCCAGCACTGACTGTTGGAGGGGTAAAGCGGTCTGATATTGAGGGGAAATGTGGAGTGTTCGGGGGGGAGGGGGTGTTAGGTGCTTGTGCTGATTGTGCAGGTGAGGAAGAAATGCCAGCTCTGATTGGGGAGATGGACGGGGATTGGAAATTGAATGCTGGCACTAATTGGTGGGGGAGCATTGGAATATACTGAATCCTCTATGGTAGGCCCAGATCTCAATGTAATCGGGCTTTGCTATTGTGTTGAAATCCCACATCCAGTATTTAATGGCATGAAATACGCTCCATTGATAATTTTTTGGCAAGGTGTGATAGAACCTGGAGAAAAAGGAGATCTGCGTTTCTGGAGAGATAAATATTGGTTTCCTCACTCTGCCATTTTTTGGTAAGATGCTCTCAATAACAAATGTGAATTCTCACAACCAATTGCTACATTTTTGGGACACATTGTTCATTCAACAGGAATCAGGATTGATCCCCAAAAGATTAAAACGATTAAAGATTTCCCATCATGTCACAACATTATTGAGCTTCAGCACATCACGGGAATGGTTAATCAAGTAGGGAAGTTCCCACCTAATCTGACACATCTCATTGTGATTACCCCAGTCCAATGCCAGCATCCACAACAAGACTTATAATTGAACCACTGTGACATTGGTTAGCAAGAATGAATATGGTGTTCAGGAGACCACTAACAAATCTAGTTCCAAAAGATAAAAGAGTTACTGATTTCACTAGACATATTGGCACATTAGACATGGGACTGCTTATGATAATTGTTACAGATAAATCATAACTCCATCACAGTTATGATTAATCTGTTATGGAGCAGAGAGACCAGGATATTATACATCTCAGTCATTGACTGAAATACAACAAAGATATGTTGTAATCAAAAGAGAGGCATTAACAGCCATTGACCTGTGAGAAGTTTGCTGACTGCTTCTTAAATCTAAAATTTGCTATTGGGACACACTACAAATTTTGCAGCATATTGCGAACGTCAGCTACTCGAAGAGCAATGGGCTAGTCTCGTCCTAGGTGAACCATCTGCTTGATCATGGTTTCACGTGTGCACACCACAAACCCTTGGTTACTTAATTAAATGCTAAAGAGTGAGCAAAGATGTCATTAGGAGTCCAGAGATTTCAGCTGAGAGTCAAGAGATTTGACGCCCTGAACAGAACAAGCTGCTTGAAAATGCAAGGCCACTTTCTAAGGTGGAGGTGAGAAATGAACAAATCGCCCTCAGGGGAATGTGAAGAGAGGCATATTTCCTTCAATCCAGTCACCCTTAAACTTGTACATGTTTAAAGAAGAGATGCAAAGCGCTGGATATTGAAACACTGACAGCTGCAGCCAGACCCAACCAAAACCCTTGAAATACACAATGGGTGAAGTATTTCAGACCAGGTTGCCACTGCAGAGAAATTGCAAGAATATTTTCAGCAGAAGAAACAGGTTGGAAGCTGTTCCTCTCTCTTACTTTTGAAATCAGTGCATGACCTAGTTTGTATATCAACATTACTGGAAATTTACCAGTGAACTGACATCTTGTAATAATTGCAACATCCTCTGCATCTGAAAGCATCCATGAAGTCAAATTGACTGCAAAATTTAAACATTTCTGCCTCAATGATATTCAAAGGATATTCTATCATATATTCTTGTAATTTTTTTATTGGACTCTATCCTTTTTTATTTCTGATAACTATGAATTTTTATTATCTTTTCCCTCAGGTTTCGTGATCAATAATTGTGCACTTTTTATGATTCAAGGAAACCTTGTTTGATTGGCTCCTTATTGTTCCCGGCTTATATCATTAAATACATTTGGATTTAGAAAAGGCATGTCCTCATGAGGAGGTCGAAAAGAGAGAAACCAGTTCATCCCCTCTCGCCTGTTATTAACAGAATGAAGTGTTGAAGCACCATTTTGGAATTTAGTTTGAATATAAATATCATGGAGCACACTGACCTTTCAATAAAATATTACACGGATACCCCAGTCAGTGAAATGATTTATAAAGCAATCGCCACGGTTTGCTTTTCAAGTTAGGAAGTTGTGCTGTAACTTATACTCTAGGATAAAGTTACGCTGTAATACATTTAATTTGAGACAGTTAAACTTCACTTGTAGATTTTGTCCATTGTTCATGCTCATAGTGAAGCCAAGAATTGGAGATAGAGCGGAGAGCTCAGTATGACTTGTATACACATTGCATGCTTGCCGATTTAATGTCTGCCATAAAGTATTCAAAAAAGTTTGACAGTAGATAATGTTCGCAATACAATATTTAGTAATCCATAAACACTCGTCTTGAGGTTTCAAATTGAAAAGAGAGGAATGGTGTAGATATGCAGGTTTTTATAAACAATTTTTATAGATCTGCAGCTAATGTCAGAGAAAACTCTTCCATAGTGCTTGCCATCTTTTATGAAAAGAAAACAAAACCGCACATATACAGGCCACAATCAAGGTTGAAAAGAGTGGATAAGGCAAATCAGGCAACCGTGTTAAGATAATGCAAGGTTTAACTGGGGAAGCCACTCAATTATAAAAGAGTAAAGACACAGGAACATAAGGGGAGGTGATTCTCCGGCCCCATATGCCCAGGTGAGGACGGACTTCCTGTTGGAGGACCTACCATAAAATTGTATCCAGGTTGGAGCAGGTTGGATCCCAGAGAGAATCCAGTCCACGCAGTTTCATGCTTTTCCCCTCACCCCCCCACCCCCCCACACCCCATTCCACACCTTCCCACTCCTCACAGCCTCCTTCACCTCAGATGGCCCCGAAGAGTCATCCTGTGGTTTACTGGCCAGCTCAATTGCCAGCCAGCCCGGGATCCCTACAGTACTGTTCCTTGTGACATCTTCATGCCTCGATTGTGCCCCCCTATGAGCATTGCCAGGCCAACCCCAAACACTGTCCGGCCTGGAGCTCCCCGATCTGCAGCCCACCCACCCATCTTCATCCCCAGCAAAGATTCTCCTCCCCCCTGGCAGATCCACACCTATGGGAGGCAGATCACCACCCCTCCCCCCAACCCCAGCAGACCAGCCCTCACCTCCGGTACCCCCCACCCCTGATTGTGACCTCTCTCCAGCCCCAATGCAGAGTGGCAGCGGGAAACCCCAACCCCACAGTCCCGCGCCTAGGTCTTGTTCCCCCCCCAGACATTGCTCCCAGATCCTGCTCCCTCGGCACTGCCCGATGCCTGATGGGCAATTTGCTCCTTGGGCAGTGCCAGGGTACCCAGGCTGTCCCACCTCCTGATTCCAAGGGGCCCCAATTGCCCCTTTCACTCCAGCAGGGTCTCCTGCAAATTCTCCAAAGGTAAGGAATTAGTCTGAAACCCGCTGGACTGAAATTGCACTGATGGATGGAAAACATTTAAATTACATTAAAAATAGATTAAAATCACTTACCTGTTGTTCCCACTGGCTTCTAGTATGGTCTTGACTGCACGAAACATCCGGCGCTTGGAAATGCGCACGCATCAGCAATGCATGCTCGAATCCCGCAAAATGGCCGCCACGCCATTTTCCTGGGCTGACAATCAAAAAATTACCAGGTCAAGATGGGAGAAGCACTCCCAATGATTCGGAGATCATGGGACATTGAATCACTTCTTGGGATGCTGTATACTTTGTCTCAGTAACTTATCACAATTGGAATTAATCCCTCTTGCACACAAACTGATTGCCTAATCAAAGGTTAGCAGTCAGATGTTGGAAATTAACAAGTTAACTAACATGAAAAATGCCTAAGGTTTATTAACTGTATGGGCTTATCAGACACATAGTACACATCAGAGGAATGCTTGCATAAGAGTTTAGCTGGTTGGCTTTTTAAAAAATTCTTATCGTTTAGTTGATTGTTTATTCACAGAAAAAAAATGCCAAGTTCTGTGCTTCTTCACCCAATTAAACAGACATTAGCAGCTAGAAGTTGAGGTTCTACAAAGGTAAATGCTTTGAATATATAGCAGAGATATATTTGAACTAAATGTTTGCCCACAGGCGAAGGATAAAAATATGATGTAAGCGAACGAAAGGCCAATTGCTCCTTGTACTGCAGACACATACTGCCTTTGGCTCATTGTTTAGATTCAGTCGCATATCAGAGAAAAACACTCTGCTCCATGTGCTATTTTGTGCATGTGAATTGAGTGGATATGTCTCTGTGCATGGCAGTATTCAAAATGTGTCTGATAATTGTAATGAAGTGATATCTCCAAACAATAGCACTAAATGGCAGAAATGTCCTTTTCAACCTAATGCTGTGTTTTCAAAGTTTGTTAGGGCTATTGAGCCCTCAACTGCTCTTTGATTTAGTTTGTGGTTAATGTTTTTGATCCTTGCGATCAGTATCTTTGCTTTGTTCCAAACTGGGTTGAAATGGGTTTAAATTTGCTTTTACTGCAATGATACAATCAGATCCATTTAAGTCCTGCCTGTGTCACAAGATCAGCACTGGGAATTTTCAAATGTTAATGAAATGTATAGGCGGAAAATCTCAACTTTGCTAGGCACCCCAAATTAGGTGGCAGCAGACACATTTCTCAAGTGACTTGCTTTCCCCCTTTCATTGGCATTACTGGTTAAAAAAAAGGCAGGCAATCTGTCACTATCTGCTTTGCACCTTGCTGAAGTTGAATTTCATATCAATGCTTCTTTAGTTCATCAGATGGGACTAGACCATAAACTTAATAGCCTTGTGCTCCAGTGGGAAGTTCGGCTTGATGGGAAGATAGTTGGCCATCACAAATAAGAATGCCACTTCCCTTTGTGAATGCACAATCATTCATCTTCTACTTTTTTTTGTTGAATATTATTTCATAGTATTTCATAAAATATTATAGTAAGGAAGGAGGCCATTCAGCCCATTGAGTCTGCACCAACCACAATCCCATGCAGGCACCATCCTCATAACTCCATGCATTTACCCTCGCTAGTCCCCCTGACACTAAGGGGCAATTTACCATGGCCAATTCACCTAGCCCACACAACTTTGGACTGTGGGAGAAATCTGGGGCAACCGGAGGAAACCCATGCAGACATCATGAGAATGTACAAACTCCACACAGACAGTGACCCAAGCTGAGAATCGAACCCGGGCCCCTGGCACTGTGAGGCAGCAGCGCTAACCATTGTGTCACCATGTTGCCCCAGTAAGTTAAGTAAATTAAATTTGTAGATATTGGGACTCAGATTTTAACCTAGGCTATTGGCTGGGAACAAAATGGATATTGGCTGACCAGTCTAATATACATTCCTGACATGTTACTACTTGACACCATTTTTGTTAGAGACATTATAAGCACATGAGAATCGACTGGCTAAGGTAAAGAGGGACCTACTTAGCAGAATAATTACTTAATCATGCCACTGGTGCTACAATTCCTTTTTAACTTAGAAAATGAAAAACACCCAGGGGGTATCAAATGGAAAGCATAAAATGTTAGAAAACAGCAAGGTAAATAATATTCCTGAACATTTCTACGTAGGTTTCCTCCGAGAGCTCCAGTTTTCTCCTACAGTTCAAAGATGTGGGGGTTAAATTGATTGGCCATGCTAAATTGACCCTAGTGTCAGGGGATTAGCATGGTAAATATGTGAGGTTACAGGAATAGGGCCTGGGTAAGATTGTGGTTGGCGCATACTTGATGGGCCGAAAGGCAACATAGGGATTCTATGATTTGGTCCTATTTATACATGGGCCAAATGTAGCAAAAGTGCTTCCCCCTGTAGGCCTCATATGAGTCCTTGGTCCTCCTCAGTCTTGCCTTTCCCTTTCCCCTCTCAACACTGATAGTTCCTTTCAGATCCACCTATAACTTTTCAGTCTCTGATTATATCAGAGCTCTTGGTGAACTCCTATTCTGGCCTGCCAGCTCAGATGTCTCTTCCACATACATGATTGCAGCTGGAAAAGCATTGTCAAATTCAACTGAAGCTTGGGAGTTAAGCTAGCCCAGGACTCACATGCAATTCATCTTGTTGTGAGGGGTGGTGGTTGGAAAGCGGGGGATTAGAAGAGAGGAATTCTTTCTGAACCATGAACTCTCTGTCCCAATCTGTTTGGCATTGGGCCTTGAGAGAGAATGATAATTTCCTTTAGCATATGCAGAAATACATTCATTACACACATACATCACAAACTCGTGAACAGCACATGAACATCAGGAGGTTAAAATTATGTAATACACAACATGAGTGAAGCTTTGCCAGTTCACTATTTATTTGAATTGAATTTTTTTTCCCTTTCATAGATCCTTTTCATTACAAGTCCCGCATGCACCAAGAGAAAGTCTGCTCCACTTGGTTTTCACCAACGTAACTTTGCAGCAAACTACATGTTTGTGCACCAAGGCACCCATGGTTGATTAACACCCCTCCCTTTCTGTGGCAAATCATATAAGAACATAAGAACTAGGAGCAGAGGTAGGCAATTCAGTCCCTTTGATCAGCCTCTATAGTTTCTGTCAGCCCTTTTGGCAATGAAACATTTGAGATAAGTATGCACCAAGTATCAAATTGAAAGTGGTCCCTGTGTTACATTGCTTCATGAGCCATTTAGTGGAATGCCAATATATCATTCCACCACATTGCTGTGAGATGTTAAATGTTATTTCTAATACTTTCCATGAACTACATTGATTAAGATTTTGATCACTTTTGATAATCATAGCGTCATAAAGAAGAAGGCCCTTCAGCTCTCGCATCTGCATCATTCAAAGACAAACTGTCCAACTATTCTAATCCCATTTTCCAACACTTGATTCATAACCTTGTCTGTCGTAATATTAGAAGTGTATCTATAAATATCTCTTAAATATTAAGAGGATCGCTGCCTGCACCATTTGTTCAGACAGTGAGTTGCAGACTCTCACCACCCTGTGAGTAGGAAAGTTTTTCCTTATATCCCCCTGAACCTCCTGTCCCTTAACTTAAATCTATGCTCCTTTGCCACTGATTCCTTCACTGAGAGGAAAAGTTTCTTCCTGTCTACTCTATCTATGCCCCTCATAATTTATACATATCAATGATGTCCCCCTCAGACACTTGTGCTTTAAAGAAAATAACCCTCGTCTGCCTAATCTGCCTTCATAACTAAAACTCTCCAATCCAAGCAACATCCTGATAAAACATTTTTGCAACCCTCCTAGTGCTATCGTATCCTTCTTATAATGTGGATTCCAGACTGCACACTGTACTCAAGCTGTGGTCTAACAAATATTTCATATTGTTCCAACATAGCCACTCTGTTCTTAAACTCCATGGATGGGATTTTCCAGCCACGCTCTTGTCCCAAAACTGGAAAATCCTGCCCAAGGTCAACCGTCTCCACTATCACCCCGCCCCATCCCAAAACATTCCAGTATATGTCTCAACTAATAAACCGCATTGTCCATCTGTCCTGATACTTTAAGAGCACACTATACTACCACACCAAGGTCTCTCTGATCCTCAGTGCTTTCCAGGATTCCGTTACCGTTCAGTATATATTCTCTTATCTTGTTTTTCCTGTCCATTGAATTCCCTTATCCACTGATCAGTCTATCTGACCAACCCATATATCCTTCTGTAATCTAAAACTATCATCAACACTATTTACCAGCTGACTAATTTTTGTATCATCCACAAACTTACTGATCAATCCTGGTTATCAGTGGACTCTGTATTATTTATATATGACAGTAAGTTCAGTTCCTCAACTTCAATTAAGAAAGGTCTATTAATAAATTAAGCGATCATTCACCGATTGAGGCCTTCAGTCCGTTTGATCGATTCCCCCGAGATATGCTAGTCATCCAATTTTAATGGAACATCTTTGCAGTTCAATGGCAGAAGAGCCAGGGCTTCATTCTATAGGTTTTCTGCTGCTCATTTTGATGGAAGAACCGTGGAAACCCCAGAAAATATTTTGAGAATTCTTTTCAGTTCATTCCTGACATGACATGGTAGAATATCTCCAGCTGGAAAATTTATCAAACCTTTTTCCAAAGCATCTATCATTCTACTTCCATACTTGAACATTCCATTCATGGTACAGAAGCAAGAAATAGTATGATACAGATTAACATTATTCACAGAGAATACTCACTTTTGTTTGTAATTGTTAGCTGTGGAGTTTCTTTAGAAAATGGGCAACCAAATACATTGCAGCATAACCAAATAGTCATAGCGGTAATATTAACCAAAGTCAAATAGCACATCCTTATCACAAATTTAAGAGCAAAACTTATATTGCCTTTGCCTCACCATTGCAATACGTACAGAGTGCTGACCACGTATAAGTGATCAGTTAATACTTCAACATTTTTTTTTATTGAAGACTGATACACATATGCAGTTATAGTTTTCACTGGACATGCAGTGTCTTCAAACTGACCCACTGAGGGTAGATGTCACACGTTAAGTTAACACTGATGCACATTAAAAACGCAACAATGGCCGGAATTCTCTCAAAAGTGCTGAATTGGTTGGAAAACTGTTCTAAATCCCAAGTGTTTTGTCAGTTTAGCTTCTCACCTGAATCTCCTACTCTGTGCACTGTAGTGATCCCAGTCCTAAATGTTATTAAAAACCTGGGGTGTGAGGCCTATTTGCATCAGAGTCTGACAATACTGGAACTCTGCGCATCAGTAGTGGTGCTGATCCATCAGGCTTCCTGTTTGCTGCCAGCTCAATTGCTGGTCAGTCTTTGACCCCTGTAGTGCTGTCCTTCCAGCCACCATCCCCCATGACCTGATGACGGACCCCACAGCAAGTCCTGGGCGCCAGTCTGGGTGCACTCCAATACACCAGCCCATGTGTCTCCCAGCAGTGACAATCCCCCCAACCCCCTCATCCTACTGACCTCACCAGGGTCAGATCCACTCCCCAGGAGGCAGGTCCCTCCAGAAGACTCTTCCCCAAGCCTGCCTCAATTGCTGCCCGCCCTCCATCCCAGACTGATCCTGCCTGCAAAGTGGCAGCGGGACCCACCATCCCCACTGATTGCCCCTAGGCCCAATCACAATAGGCCGATTCACAAATGCCCAGTGGGCAGTGCCAAGCTGACCCTGGGCATTGGCACTTTGCCCCATGGGCAACGATGGAGGCACAGGCCAGCACTGCCATGGTGCCCATGCCCAAAGGCACCACTCCCTGCCACTCGACCGGGTAAAGGCCCCAATTATCCTCCTTTCATTCCGACAGCATCTCCCATTATTTCCCTTAATGTGGGGAACTAGTCTGAACTCCACCAGAACGAAATGCGAGATTCAATCGGGGCCTGAAAGTTCCCAATGATAAACCATTAAACATTTTTAAAATACACATTAAAAAAAAGATTCAAATTACTTACCTGCTTTCCCGCCATTTTCCAGTGTGGTCTGACCACTGTTCGCTGGCTCTGGGAAATGCGTTCCAGGCACATGCACAAATCCTGGTACAAGGCCAGCGAAAGTTGCAAGTCACAATGGAAGAATCATGGTCCACATTTCCCACAGTTACTCATAACAAAGTAATAATAAGTAATAGTCACCCAAGGCAAAATGCATTTGTAAGGATCAACTTTCACAGATTTCACTAATGATCACAAAAGGTAATTATTAACAAGAAAAAAGCAACCTCATGGTTGTAGCTAACTCCCATAATGTCTCTGCATTTGAACCTTTCTCACCATGGGATGATTCCATACTCTAAGTTCTGATTAGTGACCCTTACTGATGTGTTGTTCTTAAAGGGAGAATCACCACAGCATTGTACAACATTTTTTACCTCACATTTATAAATAGGTTATTTCTGAAATTTAAAACTTAGATTTCTTTAAATTGCTATCTCATTAGAGCAAATATATTTCCTTAATTCCTGGGAATGGTTATTTGTCTTTTAATGTTCTCTAAGACATTGTAAGACTAAGCACAGCCTGAAATTTTGCCAAAAACATATTAAAAATAGCAGTGACTTAATAAAAATTACACATTTCCAATGTATTGTGTATTGTATTGTCCAAATAATTGATTGACATTGTTAATAAATTGATCAGGGCCATACTTCTTTCGCTGATAGATGTAAGAGCCATGCAGTCTCTTTGGCATATTAATATTGTATCATTGTGTTGTCCACATGTGAACAAAATAACAAGAGGTTGTTAAAAAAAAACTTTCCATTAAAGAGATATTAGAGTGAAAAAAAATGAAAAAATTGTGTTGATAATTTAGTTTAAAGTTAGCTTCCTTTATTCATGTGATAGTGCATCAGGTATTTAAAAGCTAAACTCGCTCACAGAAACTAAGCATGAGTTGATATCATTATTTTCAACAATTAAAGATATAGGGTGATTCTCCTATTCCTCTGCAGTAATTTTCTAGTGCAGCGGGGTGAGACAGTCTCACAGCCAGGCATGCATGGGATTCCACATCGCACAGTGCCAAATTTCCGATGCCGTTAGATCCACACTGGAAACCAACGGGAAAAACAGGCAAGTAATTTTATTCTTATTGTAATGTAATTAAAATTTAATTAGTGAACCCGAAGAATTCAGTCTTTCAGCATTGTACCCCCCGGCCAAAATGTTTCACTCTAGCTGGAATTACACGAGTTCCGCTCTTCCGGGAAGCTAGCAGCCTGGTTCTGCTGGAGCAAAGGGCAGGCAATCGGAGCCCCCAGGGTCAGTGTCCCCTGGGCATGGGCCCTCTGGATATGCCAGCCTGGGACCCCTGGCACTATCCAAGGGGCAAAGTGCCCATGCCCATTGGGTACTTTGACATTACCCATCAGGTATAGTATAGCACTAAGGTGATGGGGCATAGTGGCTGATTGGTGGGATTGAGGGTCACAGGAGAACAGGGGTGGTTGAGGATGGCCCAGGAATGGTCAGTGAGCTGCAATCAGGTCGTGGGGATTTGGGAGAGCAACATTGCTGCGACCCTCGGCTGGCCAGCGACCCAGCTGGTCAGCAATGGGAGGCTAACAGTTTGGGGCCACTACGCATGCAGCAAGGCCCAATGGTTTAAGTCTCCTGAGTGGGAATAGCACCCTCCCATCCCGAAATCTAATGATATTCACACAGAAGGCCTCTGCTTTGCACAGAGTGTGGGAGATTCTGGTGTGAACTCCCACTGAAAATTAAAGCATGAATTAGTCCAGTTTTCCCACAGATTCAACACTGAGAATTTTTTTGGGAGAATTCCGACATCTTGCCTTAGAGTGTGGCTGAGCAGCCAAATGCTTCAATACAGATAAAATCATTTCACTTTTTTTCTATATATTCTTGATTAGTTAATTAAACTTTTATTTAAAAATGCTTGATCTTCACCACTTTTTGAAGATGTTTATCAATCTGACCATACAGCCCATTCAAATCTTAAATCTGGTCCCCCAAATGAGATTGATGGTAAGTCTCCAGTAGGCTTCACTTTCCAGATTTTGTCCATTTTCTACTGTTATTGTTACTACTGGTTCCCAGACAAAGTCCCCTGATTAGTTATGATTTTGGACAAGGTATTCCCAAATTCTTACCCTCCTTAGTGAGCATGATGAACTAACTGCCCTTCTTTATTCAACCCAGTCGTTTGGTTTCAGCAATGTCATTGTACAAAAGAATAAGTTCCCTCATGGACATCTTTTCCCAGTCCAAGTGCATTTATGCTTTCAAAGGAGACAATTTAACCAGACTTCCTGGAGTGAAAGAAAGAGTGAGTTTATTAGTTAACTAAAATGCTTGGAAAATGAAATAAAAATGCAAAAACTCAAATTGGAAATGAGAAATGAATCAAAACATCAAAGTTGAAAAGGATATATGAATCAATTTTTGGCTTGTCCGTGAAGAGTAGATGGCAAAACGTTCCAGCTGTTAAGTTGGATGATTGCGGTGCTGCTGACTGAGCAAATGAGCAGTTGGTTTGGAGAATACTTGCTCTGTGGGTTGGCCAAAAAAAGTTGTTCTGTTTTCTTTCAACTGTGGCTTTGCTGACTTTGTACGATTCAATTTCAGATCATTTCTCCTGAACTGTCTTTACACTGCCTGAAATGCACACATAAAGTAAATACAATTCCTTAAGCTAAGAAAAGAAATTTGAATGCCACCTCCAGATGTTCAGTAATCGCCTTTGGATATATTCTCCTGAGTAGACAGCGATGTATGGCAACTTACTATTCTGTCACCATTGTGAACACCCTTATTTTATTTCCTACAAGATTTTCCACACATCAGTAATAATGTTCAAACTAAATGTTGCTCATACCTGAGGCTATGTATCATTATTAACTCAGTTTGGATCATTGAATCCTGTACCTCAGCATGATTTACCAATACTGCCGCACCTGACTATCTCTGGGCTAATGCTAATAGAGTGACCTAGAACACATCCAACAGGCTGAAAAGGATATCCATATTGGGAAGGCAGAGGGCCTAAGATGGTAGCAGCTCACATTTTTTCTTGTGATGTACAGAAGGACAGTGCTTCATTTTTGGTCCATTTCCTTCAATCTGTGAGGTAGCAACAATCTCTATCTGATTGAAATATCAATGAGATCTACCATTCTGACTCACCAGAGTTAGGCCTCTTGCAGGATCATAGAAATGTAACTATTGCCCCTTGACATTCAATGGCATTACCATTGTTGAATGTCTCACCATTAACATGCGGCAGGGCGGGGGGTTGGGGGCGGGCATGATTACCATCACCCAGGAATTGAATTGGACTAGCCATTCAAGTTTCTAGGTACCCAGATCACCAGCAAACTGTTTTACCCTATCCACAATGGCACGAGAGCTAAGAAAACCCTCCAATGCCTCTACTTCCTTAGAAGGCTAAGAAAACTCAGCATGACCTTGTGAACCTCATCAATTTTAAGACAGCATCCATGGAAAGCATCTTTTTCAGATGTATCCCAACTTGGTATGGCTCCTGTTCTGACCAAAACTATAAGAAATTGCAAAGGATCATGAACATAGCCCAGTAAATCACACAAACCAGTCTTCCATCCATTCACCCCATCTACACTTCCTTATGCCGCTGATAAGCAGCCAGCATAATCAAGCAACCCACACACTCCAGAAGTACCCTCTTTCAGCTTCTTCAGTTGTGAAAAACATACAAAAATCTGAGATCACGTACCAACTGACTCAAGAACAGCTTCTTCCCTGCTGCCATCAGACTTTTGAATGGCCTACCTTTTGCTAAATTGATCTTTCTCTACATGCTAGCGATAACACTATATTGTGTACATTCTGCTTTCCTTTTTCTCTATGTACTCTGCAAACAGCTGGTTTGTCTGTATAGTGAGCAAGAAACGATACTTTTCACTGCATAACAATACAAGTGACAACAATAAATCAAATCAGGCAGTCAGAGGCTAGAAATCCTGTGGTGAGTAACTTACCTCTTGACTCCCCACAGCCTGTCCACCATCTACAGTGCACAAGTGTGAGGGAAAACCCTGAATAAGTGCAGCTCCAACAACACACAAGAAGCTGGACATCATCCAAGAAAAAGCAGCCCACTTGATTGGCAACAAATTGACTGGCATTTATTCTCTCCACTGCCACAAGATGAACTGCAGGAACTCATTAAAGTTCCTTGGGCAGCACCTTCCAGACCCACAACAATGGACATCTAAAAGGATAAGGACAGCTGATACCTGAAAACATCACCAAAGTTCCCCTCCAAGTTTCTCACCATCCTGATTTGAAAAGATGTTGTTTAATAGGTCAAAATCCTGGCACTCCCTCCCTAACAACATTTTGGGCATGCCAACACCATATGGACTGCAGAGGTTCAAGAAGTCAGCTCACCACTGCTGTCACTGTTCCTCAGTGGTGAAGGGAGTGAGTGTTTGTGGATGGGATGCCAATCAAGTAGACTCCTTTGTCCTGGATGATGTCAAGCTTCTTGAGTTTTGTTGGAGTTGCAGTCATCCACACAAGTAAAGAGCTTCTCATAATTTTGTATATCTCTATTAAATCTTTCCTTTACTTCACTCAATTTCAAAGAAAGCAATATCCATTCTGTCCACACAGATAAGAGGAATTGGAGAAGAACAGGGCTCTCCAATTTTGAGGGCATTACCTGGTTTTGTTGAGAATACCAAACAAAAACCTATCCCCATGCTGCATCTTTCAATAGGATGCAGTGTATTCTTACAATATACTGCTTAAATAAGCAGGAGCAACACATTTTGCTGATTTATTGACATGGTCAGTACTTTACAGCTCAATATTGTTAATAAAATAATTCACTTGTGACCATTTTTCATGAGCACAAGGTAAGTTGCAACTTTGAATATCACATTGCAAAGGAGAAAAAAACAAATTGCCCAGCGCTGTGAGGCTTATGATCCTTTCCTACTGTGTTTAGGGTGGAGTCTTTTGCATCAGTAAACCCAGCTCCCTTATCGCAATGTGAGCTTATTTTTGCGGATCTGTGGTTCTGCTACCAGGACTGGCAAGCTGAGATCCAGCTCACAGACACTTGTCTTCTGGATTTTGCAAAGATAAAGCATCAGTGTTAAAATAACTTCTTGGAGTCTTTGAGTTAGTGACCTGTAGTTCATGTTGATCTAGGCTGAGAGTGTTAGAGGAAGTGAAAAGCTGCATTAACCCTGGGGACACTATGCATTTGAGATTGACTTTTATTCACAAGGGACTTAATAAAATCATGATTAATTGATTATTATTAAATATGCATGTCTGATTTAGAAAGGAAACTGGTCTTGTGGCTCAAAACATGACATAGTGAGTTAAAATTGATCAGATTAATTTAATTTCAGACCTTATACAACCAAATTGTTTTCATTTATTCTATCCTTAATCACATTATGAAATTAGTGAAATCTAAGCTATCTAAGTAATCTTAGCTTACTTAGATAGATGAACTAATGAATTTACATTATAGTAAGTGATTCATCTGTGGAAATGTATGCTGTTAGCTAGATATTCATTTTGCATTTTTTTTAGTGAATTGCTATATCTGTAGGAAATACATGAAATATCTCTGTGACTGGAAGAAGCATTCAGATGCTAACCATCTGAGAGATATAATTCTGTGTCTCTTCGTTGAGCCATTCTGAGTTTGAATTGTTCCAATTTGATTCCCATTTAACAAAACATGCAGCCCAGGTTTGGCAGCAGAGACTCACACTTAAGCTGACTTCCTGCTTTCAACCAGACTGTCCTGATGTCCAGCAACATCAATGCACTTCTTCAGGATAAAGGTCAGACAATAAATCAAGCAATAATGCTTTGTACCTTTCAATGGGCAATTTAAGAGTTAGATCATCAGGTTTCTTGTATCTGCAACCCTTCTTATGTGTGACCTCTTTGTCAGGGACTAATACGAGATGGACACATCAACTAGGATGTATTTTTTTATATCCCTAAAAACATAACGGCGGAAAATAAAACATTGACTGTGCTTAACAAAACTGAATAATGATACAAACTTTGCAGAGGAATTTTCCCATCTTGCCCACTGTGGGAATTGTAGCAGACGGGGGAGCGAACTATACAAACGTTACCATTGACTTCGGGCAGGATTTTCCAGTTTTGGAGTGAGTGTAGCCTGAAAATCTTGCATATTATTTTTGAGTTCCAAAATTTGCTGCACTGTGATATAACAACATTTAAGACATCAGTATTCAATAAATATTGAAATATGTTTGTAATGCTATGGTATATTTTGTATTCTGCAATGTCATGGTATGAGATAATTTTATGCTTATGTTGCCCTAAGCCTTGCTTTCAGCTTTTGGTTGTGTCCTCATAGAGATGTACCCAGCAAGGACTGAGATGCTTTCCCATGGGAGTGCAAGCTGAAATAAAGGAAATGAATTATGCAGGATATTTTTTTCTATATTTCTCAGATGGTCGCTTGTGAATTCCTAAACTTCTCCTAAATGCGACAGTTAACTCTGACTGGCAGGAAGCATTAGAAAATGTTATGCTATTAAGATGTAAATAAATTGAAATTATACTGTGTGGGCTGGAAAAGGTTTATCTCCTCAAATTTTCAGTGTTGTAAAATGGAGGTTAATTGAGATGTCTAGCCGGAATGAGCTTTCCATTAATTCTACTTGCAAAGAAAATGTGGTTGAGTAAAAATGCAAAATGCAAGCGGGAAGTGTATTTTTATATTTGTATTCATCTGTTTTTGTCATTGATGTGGTGTATTCGCTGGTTATAATGTTCCTGATCCCTAATATGGCACAAGAGAGAACAATGAAGTTGTAATAGGAACTTATATGAAATAACTTAATCTTAAAAGCTGGTGAAAATCCAGGTGCAAAATAGAGTACCTGCATTCGGAACAATTTCTTCAGCCGCATTATACTTGTCTCACCCAAACACTGATTGGTTTCCTTTTGAAAAACACATCACATAGTAACTGTAATTTGTTCGTACAACTTTTAAGAAGTTGTTGTGTTCATAACAAGAATACATAAGATATTTAAGTCACATAAATGTAATGATGTTTATTTCAATATTCTATTGATATTAGGCAACGTTATTTAGCATCAAATACTGTCTCCTGTAAAAAAAAATTCCTCAGCTTGTTTAATAATACTCATTACTCAAAGTTGTTTTTTCCTTTTCTCCCTATTTTGCAAAATGCCCTGTAAAATAATGCAATAACTGGAAGACAGGGAGCACAGACAAAATAAACGTTATAACCATTAAAGCAATGACATTTGATTTTCTCTCCATCTCCTAATGTGGTTTGTGCAGAAGGTTCATGCAGTTGATGAGTACAAGAATATTTTTCACACATGGTAATAGAAGGTTTAAAATTCAGTTCACATCTTGTGAAAGCTTTTTTATTGCAACCAGAACTCACCACAAAAAGCATTTTAACCCTGTTGATAAGAAATAACTTGCACTGCTAAGAAAATGGAGGTATCAAGTTACACTTAGCTACAGATGTATGGAGTGAAAAACAATTAGAAAATGATACGTCAGTAAATCTGTCCTTTCCCCAAAGTATTTTAAAACTAATTGCATGTTGGACCACATTTATAGGTTGAGAAGAGAACAATAAAAATAGGCAAGGCACTTACCCAATTTTTTCAAGTAGTGAACTAATACAGAGAGACAGTATAGTGGCACAATGGTTAGCACTGCTGCCTCATAGCACCAGAGGCCCGGGTTTGATTCCTGGCGTGGGTCACCATCTGTGCGGAGTCTACCTGTTCTCCCCATGTCTTTGCACCAATTTCCTCCCACACTCCAAACTACATGTTGGTTAGTTGCATTGGCCATGGCAAATATTCTCTTAGTGTAAGGTAGCAGTTCAGAACAGTAATTACAATTCAGTAGGCTTTAAGGCCATGATGGATAAAAATAAGTGTCGTCCTCAAGTTAAAGTGCCAAATTGGGTGAAGGCTAATTGCAAAAATATTAGACGGGAACTGAAAAATGTTTGAGGGCAAATCAACATCTGGCGTATGGGAGACTTTCAAGTGTAAGATGATAGGGATTCAAGATTGGCACATTCCTATAAGGATGAAGGATAAGTATGGCAAGTATTAGGAACCTTGGATAACAAGAGACATTGTGAGCCTAGTCAAAGAGAAAAAGGAAGAATTTGTCAAGGCCAGGAGGCTGGAAACACATGAAGTAAGTGGGGAATACAAGGAAAATGGAAGGAAATTTAAGCAAGGAGTAAGGAGGGCTAAAAGAGATCACAGAATGTAATTGACCAACAGGATTCAGAAAAATCCCAAGGCTTTTTTTCATATTTAACGAGTAGGAGGGTAACCAGGGAGAGGGTTGGCTCACTCAAAGACAGGCGAGGGGATCTATATGTGGAGCCAGAGGAAATGGGTGAGGTAATAAATGAATACTTTGCATTATTATTCACCAAAGAGAAGGACTAATGAATGATGAGTCTGGGAAAGAGTGCGCAGATAGTTTGAGTCATGTTGAGATCAAAAAGGAGGAGGTATTGGGGTTCTTGAGAAACATTAAGGTAGACAAGTCCTCATGGCCTAATGGGATGTAGCCCAGGATGTTGAGAGAGAGGCAAGGAAGGAAATTGTTGGGGACTTGACAGAAATCTTTGTATCCTCACTGGATACAGGGGAGGTCCAGAGGATTGGAGAACAGCCAGTGTAGTTCCTTTGTTTAAGAAGGGTGACAAGAATGATGCAAGTAATTACAGACCGGTGAGCCTTACATCAGTGATAAGGAAAATATGGAAGAGGGTTCTTCAAGACAGGATTTACTCCCACTTGGAATAAGTGGGCTTATTAGTGAGAGGCAATGTGGTTTTGTGAAGGGGAGATTGTGTCTCACTAACTTGATCAAGTTTTCCAAGGAAGTGACGAAGATGATTGATGAGGATAGGGCAGTGGATTTGTCTACATGGACTTCAGCAAGACCTTTGACCAGGTCCCTCATGGCAGACTAGTGCAGAAGATGAAGTCACACAGGATCAGAGGTGAGGTGGCAAGATGGATTCAGTCATTGAATACAGAGGATAACAGTGGAAGGATGAGTTTCTGAGTAGACGGCTGTGACAATTGGTGTGCCTCAGGGATCAGTGCTGGAATCTTTTCTGTTTGTAACATATATAAATGATTTGGAGAAAAATGTAACTGGTTTGGTTGGTAAGTTTGTGGGCAACACAAAGGTTGGTGGATTTGCAGATAGTGATGAGGACGATCAGAAATACAGCAGGATATAGATTGGTTGGAGACTTGGTCAGACAGATGGCAGATGAAGTTTAATCCAGACAAATGTGAGATAATGCATTTTGGAAGGTCTAACACAGATAGGGAATATACGGTAAATAGCAGGACCCTTAAGAGGACTGATAGGCAGAGGGATCTGGGTGTACAGGTATACAAATCACTGAAAGTGGTGACGCAGGTGGAGAAGGTGGTCAAAAAGACAAACGGCATGCTTGCCTACATTGATCAGAGTATTGAATTTAAAAATTGGCAAGTCATGTTGCAACTTTATAGAACCTTAGCTTGGACGCATTAGGAATATAGTATTCAATTCTGGTTGTCACACTACCAGAAAGATGTGGAGGCCTTGGAGAAGGTACAAAAAATATTTACTAGGATGTTGCCATGGATGGCATTAGCTATGAGAAACTTTGTTTGTTCTCACTGGAATGACGGAAGTTGAGAGGTGACTTGATAAAAGTCTACAAGATTATGAGAGGCATGGACGGACAGAGTGAATAGTCAAAAGCATTTTTTTCCAAGGTGGAGAAGTCAGTTACTAGGGGTATAGGTTTGAGATGCGAGGGGCAAGGTTTAAAAGAGATTCATGAGGCAAATGTTTTACACTGAGGATGGTGGATGCCTGGAATCTGCTGCCAGGAGAGATAGTGAAAGCAGACATGATAGTGACTTTAAAGGGGCATCTTGACAAATATATGAATAGGTTCGGAATGGAGGGATATGGTCCCGGAGGGTAGGGGGCTTTAGTTCAGTCAGGCAACATGATCGAGTGTAGGCTTGGAGGGCCAAAGGGCCTGTTCCTGTGCTGTAACTTTCTTTGTCTTTTATCCTTTGTATCTGAACAGCTGCCACAGTGTGTTGACTAGGCAGTTTTCACAGTAATTGCAGCATTAATGTAAGCCTACTTGTGACACTAATAAATAAACTTTAACTTTAAAGTAGATATTTGAAGATAAAGAGAAACTACAACATATGAATAAAAAAAAGCTGTTTATTAATACATAGGAATAAGAAATGAAATTAATGAGTGGGAAATTGGGTTATTGGTGTCCATTTTTGGGTGCTATGAAAAGGCTATGAAATCTCCATAATGGTATCAACAGGACATACACCTTAGAGGTGAGCAGTGAGTCATACTGGATGTCATATTGGTGCCAGTGTTAGTGCGGGTGCAGTGAGTGGCTGCCAGAATATGCAAAGCTAGCACAACATGTAACAATGATTTGACATCAATGCTGTTATTTTGGAGCTCAACGGCCGCTATTAACCTCACAAAGCTGAGCACAGAATTAGCAGCAGGAAGGACCTCACACCGGTGCTGTTTTTAAAGGGATAACCATCTACTTGGTTGCTGGCTGATTTCTTCTGGTTGTTTCAATTCGATAATTGTCTGATGTTTTCTATAGTTGCTTGAAGTTGCAAGAGAATTGTGGAGAACAGCATAGCAAGTACTCAAGCAAGTTTTGCTGACTTCAAAGCGATTCTTTCCAAATCAATTGCTCCCATGACTGAATGAACAAAGTGCACGCAGAGCAAGACAAGTCACTGGCAAAGAAATAAAGGAGAAGGAGAGTGTTCTCAGCAGGAAGCCATATTTACTCAGGATGTTCTATGTGATGGTTAAGATAGCTTCTGCTTCAATCCTTTACTCACAATGGAAAGACAAGAGGTCAAGAGATTCAGTACAATACTGGCAATTGTGCACAAACATATTTATTCAAACACCCCCATTTCATGAAAAGAAACACATTGCATGCATTATCATTCGCAATTGCAACTTAGCTCCACGGACTATCAAGAAAGTCATCACACATGAACAGCAAAATGTTCTTTGTAGCCTCTCTCACTTTCATCTGCCTTGACATATATATATAAACTGTTCAAGTCTTCTAATGACACATAGGTGAGTTATTATTGATTGTTTATCTGGTTTTCACGGACTCCTGTGGTAACTTTGCCTCTCTGTGGAATTTCATTGCTGCTGATCTATTGCATTTGTCAGGGAGTGTTGAATTCTGAGATTGATGGTCCTTCCTTGTTCAGTTGGTGAAGTCAACTCATCCTCATCAGCTGTCAGCTGTGAAGGAGCAGCTTTTCTGCATGTGTGTGTCCACAGTTGTGACAATATATCTGGACGCTCACTTCCACCAAGCATGATTCAGAAGACAACTTCCTTACACAGGTTCCAAGTTGCCAAATTACTAACTTTTGTTGAGTGTATTAAATGTTTGTACTCTGATTCTCAATTTTCAACTCTGATAAAGCAACCAAATCATTGGAAAAGTGAAATTTGGCTTTTTGTCATTCACTTTGATTTTGTCATACACTCCCATTGCTACCTTCAGCTTCAGCAGTTATTGCCATTATAAAAATTGGTTAAGTATGTGATGGTATTATTCACTGGACTGGATTACTTTCCCTCCCTTCACTTGATGATCACCTTTTATACATACATCCTGAATCTACTCAATTTTCAGCGTTGTCTCAGCCTTTCCATTTGATGGCATGGCGTGGAGATGATGTATAGTGCTGGATTTCCCATTCATTCATGGACTCCTGCAATTCTTCACTCTCAAACTGAGGGCCATTTTCACTTATCACAATATCTGGAATCCCTTTTCATACATGAAAGATTACTTGTCCAAATGTTTGACTTGTTGCAGTTGAGATGAAGGGATTTTGCTTAGTGTCTATTATCTGGAACTGTAAATTCTTCCTGATCATTGTATTGGGTCCTCAGCTTAGTTAGCCCTTTTGGGGTGAGCATCATTCCATCAGATAGCCTCAACTTCATTTTTAATAGCTTCATTTTTGGTTACCAACTTGGACAATTTCACACAGACGACAGTTTGTGTTAACTCAATGCTCTTCTTCTGCAGTCATCATTCCATTGGTTATAAACCATTCCAATCTTGATACTTGACAGTGGCAACCTATTCTATTCTATAGAGTGATTAGTCAGAATCATCATTTGACATCTCTCCAGCAACCATCTTTATAAGCTCTATTTTCTTCTCTCTAGGTAAACACCTGTGTGCAAAGTGCTTTAGCCTTTTGTAGTAAGGGCAGTGTTTTTCTATCCTGCACATACTTCCTTTTCTTTTATCTGATGTCCTCTGTGGTACTTACATCCAGTCTTTGGTCTTTTCTGCTGTAATAGTTCCCCTTTTCTCCATTTTCTTGAACTAGATGACACACTGGATGACGTGTTGGCAAAATGGTTAGCAATGCTGCCTCACAATGCTGGAAACCATGTTCAATTCCCAGCTTAGGTCACTAAGCCTTAAATATTTAGGTCTGTGTCAGCATGAGTCTTTTGCAGGTGCTCGATTTCCTCCCACAGTCTGAAAAATGTGCTGGTTAGGTGCATTGGCCATGCTAAATTATTTCTCTTGTCCCCAAACAGATGCCAGAGTGTGGCGACTAAGGGATTTTCACAGTAACTTCATTGCAGTGCTAATGTAAGCCTACTTGTGACAATAATAAATAAACTTTAAAGAACATTTATCCATGAAGGGAGAGAGAGTGAGAGAAAGCACAGCCCTCAGCCTGTTTCTTCTGCTGAAGACTTCCTTGACACTGCCTGTGTTATTTGCTATCTCTCTCTTGTGCTAGCATTACTTTGAAATATTTCACTCATTGTGAACATCCAAGATGTTTTGGGATGTGATTGTGTCAATTATTGTTTCAGCATCCAATGTTTTGCATTTTTAATGTCTCTTTCTTAGACAGTTACATTTTTCGACAGCTGTCTGGATTATAGGGAACGTTTCTCTATTCACACTCCCCCGAGGGTGATGTGTTTATTTCCCACTTTCACCTTTGAATGTAGCTTTGCATTGTTTAGTAGTTTGTTCTCTCATGGTTCAAATTGCAACATTTTCAGTCAGTTGAAATCTGAAAAATCTTATTTTCAAAGATAATGGGACAGAGCCTCATAGTAGGTAAAAAAAAGGTCCTTCCATTGCCTCTATAACTCTGGAGATTCTCGGCACTACTCAACAGAGCAGATGGCAATCTTCAACATTATCATGCTGCACATCTTCACCACCATGAGGGAACAACTCTTGCCATCAGCAAGGTGGTGAGCAGCTGAAGAGCGAAAGTACCAGGTGGAGGAGTAAGAGGAGGAGGCAACCTAGACCGTACCATTGTAGGCAAGCTATCTGTGAAAGACTCACTTGAGTGTGATATTTGCAGGCACAATCCCAATTGCCTATTCACCAACGGTTCCACACCTTATCTTCCCTCTCTAACTGACAGTCATAGTGTCCAGTTGATCACAATGCAAAATAAAAACCACTACCGAAAATTTCTAACCAGATTTACCAATGAAATAATTTCATTCACACATAAAAGTCAACTAATTATCCTAGACATTCCTTTAGTGCCTGCCCTTATATTCTTGCACAGTGCTACTTCAATGGATGTAGTATGGCTGCTAACTTCTATTTGATTATACAGAGTACAACACATAACAAAAGGCCATTTGACCAAGGCAGCCCACACCAGTGCTTATATTCTGCCTCAGCCTTTATAATGTTCCTCACCTAAATCTCTCATCTCAATCTTCTATTCCTTTGCCTCATCTAACTTCCCCTTAAGCACACCCTACTATTTGCTCCAAACACTCCCTGTGGTTTACTCTTTGGATAAAACAGTTCCTTATTCATTCCCTCTTCAGTTTCTTGGAGGTTGTCTTATATTGTTGGTCTTTAGTTATCTTCTTCCTTGCAAGTGGAGGAATTCCATCTGTATCTACTCCATTTAAATATTTCATAATTTTGAAAGATCACTATTCAGTCATTCTCCACACTTCATTTTTTGGAAGAGAGAAAGATCCAGGCTGAAAACTACATATTTCTGCTATCAGGGTGGCACAGAAGCCCAGTGATTGTAGCCCAGAAGTTAGCACTGCTGCTTCACAGCTCCAGGGACCTGGGTTCGATTCCCGGCTTGGGTCACTGTCCATGTGGAGTTTGCAAATTTTCCTCATGTCTGCGTGGGTTTCCTCCGGGAACTCTGGTTTCTTTCACAGTCCAAAAATGTGTGGATTAGGTTGATTGGCCATGCTAAAAATTGCCCTTAGTGTCCTGAGATGTGTAGATTAGAGGGATTAGTGGGTAAAATATGTGGGCATATGGGGTAGAACCTGGGTAGGATTGTGGAGGATGCAGACTTGATGGGTCAAATGGCCTCTTCCTGTACTGTAGGGTTTCTATGATTTTCTTAGCACAATCTCCAGCAAAGGATCTTCTAAATCCTTTGCATAATATGATGATCAGAACTGTACACAGACCTCTGAGTGTGGTCTGACAGTGTTTGATACAAGTTCAGCATAGCCCTCCCACTGATCAGTTCTATCTTTCTAGTGGCTGTCAGGAGGATTAGTAGGGTAAAATGTGGGGTTATGGGAAAAGAGCCTGAATGGGATTGTTGTCAGTTCAAGGGTGTGGGGCTTCTATGATTCTGTCATTCTAATAATAAAGCCTAATGTTTGGCTTATTTTTTATTTATGACCTTACCAACCTGTGGCACAATTTCGGGTGATTGGTGCATCTGTACTCTGACACCTTGTTGTTTCTCAATATCAGTTAGACTGTCATTCTCATTGAAATAAGTGATTTTTCTATTCTTCTGACTACCTCTCACATATCTGTATTGAATTTCATAATCCATGCCACAAGTTTACTAATGTAATTTTTTGCAGTCATCCTCAGGATTCTCTAATGTGTCTGTAAAATATTTTACTGTTTTGTCTTGCATTCTTTGCTGATTTAATTTCAGATTTCCCTTTTGCCTTCCTGTTTTCGGTTAACTTTTCTCATGTGAGGCCCCATTCATACTGGTATCTACACCCACTATGGCAGTAGTCTGAGCCCACATGCCAGCAAAGTGAGCTTCCACTGCAGCTACCAGACTGCAGGGTTAGGGGTTTTCCCACCGTGCTCACCTCAAAACTGGAAAATCCTACCCGAGGGTAATGGACCTTGGCATCGTTTGCTCCCCCCCACCCCCACCCTGCTCACTACGATTCTCATGGCAGGACAGATGGGAAAATTCTCCCCCCCCCTCCCCCAACTCTCGCTGTGACCAAACATGTGCTGATGGAGTTGTTCACCATTTCCATGCTCCATAGTTTTAGCTCCAAGCTCTGTATATGATCCTTACCCCATTTCTCCATGCTCTTCAAATTGATGATAGGTTTTCTGGCAGCTTTCCCAATGCGCTAAGCATTTTGTTACGCTCAAGCGAATGTACACTGTTTTGTCTTGGATACAGGCCAACAAACAAAGCTCCCAGTCGGGTTTTATGCTAGATGTAAAACTGCAGGTTAGACTCACTGTGCAGGCAGAAAACAGGGGTATAATAGACCCTTTTTGTGGGAAAATGCCTGCCACCTTATTGGCCTTGGGCAATACTTAAGGATATCTCAAGTATATCACAGGTAGGCAGGTTATAGGCTCTTTGAAATTTTTCATGAAGCGCCTAACACCTGTTTAGCACCTTTGAAGGAATTTGTCAGAACGGAGCAGGTGTTGGACTTGTGTCATTGAGGTTTTCAGCAGTTTGCTGCTCCGGATATAGAACACTTTGTCTCCACTGTACTGCAGGTGTGAGGGGGCAGCACAAATTAGAATAGGTGCCTTTGAATAGACAGTGGATGAGTTGCCTATGAAGGCACAACAAGTACTAGCAGCCCTCTCCTATTATTCAAATAAGGCTTGAAGCCTGAGGCCCAATTTTGACTGTCAGGTGTGGGGATTACCTGTGAATTAAGGTGCAGGGATTACTAGTGAGTTAAGTTAAATGCATCTGGGAACATCAGATCCCATTAAAGGTGATGGAATTTCAAAATTCTTTGTGTTTCATACACTTATTTCTTTTGAAATAGTACTATAAATGAAGTGTGATCAAAAGAACATGGCATAGATTTTCACTATATTAAAACAGGATTACGCGGGGAATCCCATGGAATGCTAATTGTGAGTGTCAACCATAGTTTGCAATTGATCATCTGGCTACATTTACATATACCAACATGAAACACTGACAAAACAAAATGTGAGATATTTTATATTAACAGTACACACATAAACAATTCTTGATTTTCATTAAAGTTTACTTATTAGTGTCACAAGTAGGCTTACATTTACACTGCGATGAAGTTACTATGACAATCCACTAGTTGTCACAAACTGGCACTGTTCAGGTACACTGATGGAGAATTCAGCATGGCCAAAACACCTAATCAGTACTTATTCCTCTGTGGGAGGAAACTGGTGCACCCAGAGAAAACTCATGCAGACATGGGGAGAACATGCAGACTCTGCACAGACAGTAATCCAAGCCGGGAATCAAACCCAGGTCCTTGCTGTTGTAAGATGGCAATGCTAACTACTGTGCCATTTTACTATTCATTGATTGATCAGGATTAAGCTACAAAACTAACGGTGAATTACAAAAGTAACATAACATAAGTGAGCATAGGATCAGGTATTTATGCACAATCCTTTTTAATCTAACAGATAATCTAATTCATGGGAAGATACAATCTTTCTAGTACAGACCAAAGTCTGAAAGCCAGGAAATAGCACTTCATCTGATGAACTTTTGCCTCATTTTTCATTTTGAATAATAAACTAATTATATTCACAGTATTTTGTGGCATTTCAAGCTATAGGCATTTGACTGGCAGACAGACCTGAATTGTGTCTGTGTATATCTTAGGCACATGCCAAATAATTTAATAAGTGTCATGCATCCATTATAAAAATACTGTGTACTTTTGAGAGGTTACTCACAGAAATGTTATTAAGGAATACAGTAATTTATTTTCATCTGGTAACGTTTCTCAGTTGGCTAAATTATGCAGACTATAAAAATTAAGATAATTCCTTCTGCTGTTGTTGAACAGCCATTATTTAATGATGGGGAACTGTCTCAGCAGTAAAAGTGAATGTCTAATGTGCAGTTATCCTAAAGAGAAAAATGCATATCTGAAAAAAAACAGCCACTCTTCCTAATGAAAGCGCTTTGCTTTATGTCAGCTGTTAATCTATTTCCATTTATGATGTCAAGAAAAAACAAATGCAAAAGTATCTGGAGAAAACATTACAAAAAATAAATTCAAAGAGCTTAAAGAGTTTTTATCTAAATGAGCTGTAAATTCCTCACTTTCACCAGTGTGACCAGAGAGAGAGAGCTGGAGCTGAAGGCTCAGGGTAGTCAAGGATATTAATCAATTCTGTCTTATCATTTTAAAGAAATAACACTCAGAAGATGAGAAATGAAAGAGAAGGGAGAATGCCAGGTATACTGAGAATAATTTTAATTTCTTATTGCTTTTTTAAAAAAATTGTTCAAATTTCAGAAGTAGCCTTTTTGAAAACTCTCTACGAATTGATCAATTGTTCATTGACAAATTTACTAAAGTACACCATCTCCATTACTTCTAATGCTCTTGCCCTCATCAGAACTGTGGCTGAGATTTTCCAACCCCACCATGGTAGGCCCCACTGTGGAGCATTCAACAGGCCTGCTGAAGGTCCATTGATTTTGTTCACGATTTTATTAATTAGCGTCACAAGTAGGCTTACATTAAACATTGCAATGAAGTTCCTGTGAAAATCCCCTAGTCACCACATTCCTGTGCCTATTCGGATACACTGAGGGAGAATTTAGCATGCCTAACGTACCTGACCAGCATGTCTTTTGGACTGTGGGAGGAACCTGGGGCACTCTGAGGAAAGCCACTCGGACATGGGGAGAATGTGCAGACTCCACACATACAGTGACCCAACCAGGTATCAAACTGTTGTTGTTTTTGATATCATAAACAGAAATAGATTAACAACTGACAAAGCAAAGAGATTTCATTAGGAAAAGTATCTTTTTTTTCAGATATACAATTTTTCTTTAGGGTAACTACTCTTTAGACATTCACTTTTACTGCTGAAACAGTTCCTCACCATTAAATAAAGGCTGTTTAACAATTGAAAAAATAATTATTTAATTGTTATGGTCTCCATAATTTAGTTGACTAAGAAACCTCACCAGATGAAAATAAATTACCGTACTCCTTAATAACTGCTGTGAGGCAGCAGTGCTAACCACTGTGTCATCGTGCCACTCAGCTCAGCAACACTAGATGATTCTAGCGGCAGATGGGGCTGCCCTATGTCTTCCCCCCCTAATAATCCTCCTGGTGGGTCCGTTACCTCCACTTCCTTAAGTGGAAAGGATGTATATTTGCATATCTTTTGCAAGCAATCACTAGATCACTTAAAGCATCATTCAGAAATGCTTTACATCACAAAACTGTTCACTATTCAACAATCATCCAAGAGTACACTTGATTTCTCTACTTTACAAGAAACACACCCCGCTCCAGCCTCAAATTCTCCACACCCATCTTTGACAATAGTGCAAGGAACTTATGGATTTTTTGGTCACAGAGGTTGAGATTAACTGTTCAGCTGCCTGTGCTGCATTCTTCCCTTCCCCTAGTCTGCCACAACAAACTTCATCAAACTTCATTGCTCTGGCCCTGACCACATCTTCTCTAGATTCTAAGCCATCCTCTGCAATGTTTGATCTTGTATTGTCCATTGGTGTCATCTTCTGCTCTTTTGATCTTATTCAAACCATACTGTTGGCCACCCTGAACTTTATGTTAGCTGATATTGTTGATCCTTCCTTCTCTTTCATTACTGCCTGCCTGCTACTTCTTCAAATCAGCTGTCATCATCTTTCCTTTCCAAACCATCTACCATTGGTCCTTCTCTCTTGTGAGTTGTTGTCTCACCTCCAACTTTCCTTTCTTCTCCAAGTATGCTGTTGCTTCCCAAATATATGTTCACTTTCCCTGCAACCCTGGAACACATCCAAACAAGTTCTGGTTCAGCCACCACACAGAAACTACTTTGTCAAAGTCATAAATGACATTCTTTGTCATTGTGACTATCTCTTCTTACCCTTCTTGACCTAGGTGCAGTTTTTGACATTGCTGACCACACCAACCTACAGCAATGCCTTTCTCCTCCATCAGCTATCTTGGCTCTGTTTTTATCTATAAATCATAGCAGGAGAACCCTCTACAATGGATTCCCCTCCCGCTTCTGCTGTGTTATTTCTGGAATCCTCAAAAATCTATCCTTTGCCCCCTTTTATTTATATATTTTCATTTACTCTTAAAAGAAATGTGGGCAGTACTGATAGTCAGCATTTTTATTGTCCATCCCTAATTGCCCTTGAGAACATGGTGCTGAGATGCTGTCATAAGCCACTACAATCCATGTGGTGCAGATACACACACATTGCTGCTAGGGAGAGAGTTCCAGGATTTTGACTCAGTGACAGCAAAGGAATGGTATGTGGCTTGAGGAGTAACTTGCAACTGGTCACCTTCCTGTGTATTTGCTTCTCTTGCAAGGAGTTTCTATCCCCTCCAGTTGTCAGGAACCTCCAGTACTGTTGCCCCATCCTCTTCTGCAGTCAACTGGCGCTCATTGTAGTGGCTACTGGCTCCCAAGCAGAGAGTGTGACCTTGATTGATGAACGTCTATGGGAATTCAGGTATAGGACATACCACCTCTGCTTCACAGCATTTAGAATTTGGGTTAGGGCTTCCTTGGAGAATTTTGGTGCTGGCCAAATCCTTGAATGTACTTAGAACAAGCACTGGGGAAGTATTTAAAGGCCACTAATTGCAGATATTCGCCGAAACTTTTCTGCCCAACTACCAAGGAAGCAGAGCTGGCTAGGGGCAGACAACAGAAATGTCCATTGATCTCGGGTGGGATTTTCCAGTCTCGGTCATTAGATTTTCCCAAGTCAAGCGAGTCAAAGGCAAGCCTCCACAAATGCAGTGTAATTCATATGGATAAAAAGAAATGTTGTTATAGCGGCTCATTATTCCATTATATTTCCCAGCACTGTGTCAGTGGGATTCCCTTTAGTTTTCTCAGCAGAATTGAGCCTTCAGAAAATTCCATACTTCTTCCTGATTATTTGACTATTTTTGGTAATACCAAATTATACATTATTAGTAATACTTGATTTTAACAACTGCTCCTTAATGAACTTTTTAAAGTAATCTTAATCATTTTCCATTCAAAATTTAGCGGTAGTTAGTCAGCATACGACTAAAAATAAGGATGGCTTTGCCCTGGTTATTAAAGAGGTTTCAGTGACATAAAGATTTTATTGTGTTAATAGAAGTTGACTTATCATAGAATCATAGAATCCTGACGTTGCAGAAAGAGACCATTCAGCCAATCAAGTCTGCACTGACAACAGTTCCACCGATACCCTATCCCCGTAACCCCATGTAATTACATTGCTAATCCTC
This sequence comes from Sphyrna mokarran, assembly GCA_024679065.1. Taxonomy (NCBI): domain Eukaryota; kingdom Metazoa; phylum Chordata; class Chondrichthyes; order Carcharhiniformes; family Carcharhinidae; genus Sphyrna; species Sphyrna mokarran. Next base: position 34,494,774 of record JAGIQG010000003.1, on the reverse strand, counting down.
TTGACACAATGTATGGCCAATCCACCTAAACCACACATTTTTGAACTGGAATGAGCCAAAGAAAAGCTACAATGTTTGGATGCATAATCTATTCAATCATTTTACAATTGATGCTGGTACAAATGTGATTAGAGTTGCAATGTCTGCTCAAACTTAAAACTATTGTTATAGATTGAGACAAAAAAATGAAAATTAAACTTCAATGCTTGGTTGTGTAATCTGTTTAGTTCATTATATAATAGGTGCTGGTATTGATTCGATGGGAGCTAGAATATTTGCTCTGACATAAAAATATTGTTATAGATTGAGACAACAAAAAAACTACAATGTTTGAGTGCATACTACATATTAAATGCTGGTTCTAATCAGATTGAAGTTACAAAGTCTGATCTAACATAAAGCTATTATTGTAGAGAGACTATCAATTATAGGCTTTGGACACCTGAGGTTATTAATTGGTTTTCTACATGTGCTTCCATTTAACAGTATTAAATTAATTGAATGCAGTGACTTTTGACTTTAAGAGTCTTTAGCCGAACATAATTATTTGAAAATTTAACATCATATATTATCTATAATTTTAGCACATCTGTACTTAATCCAGCATTTATAGTGTAGAATTGCGGAATGTAAATTTTCCATCATGTTTCTGTTAGAATCGGTTATTTAGGTACATCAAATCATTGGCCAGTGAGCTGCAGGCACAAGTTACCACATGGAATTATGATACAATGACACTACAGAGAGCTATTTATTTATTTCAAAGAAGGAAGATTGGAGAACTTAATTATCCTGGCTACAAGGTATTCAGGAAAGAAAAGGGAAGAAAAAAGAAGGGACTGAAGTGACAATAATTATCAAAGAGACAATTATTGGAGAGGGATAATGTGGTTGAGGGTTCAAAGAGCAAATGAAGTTGAGGTTTGAGGAACAAACCTATTTAGTTCAAACTAAGAAACAATAAAGGAGCTATCATAAGATAAATACAAAATACTGTGGATGCTGAAATCTGAAACAAAAACAGAAAAATGTTAGAAAATCTGACAGCACCTGTAGAGAGAGAATAGAACCAACGTTTCAGTTCTAGATGACCCTCCGTCAGAGCTGAGAGAAGAGAGAGTCAGCAGAGATTTATACTTTGAGGGTAGGAAAGGGTGGTGGCATTGGACAAAGGGAATGTAAATGGGCATGCAGAAAGCTGAGAAGATATTGAAAGTATCCATTAAGTGATCAGAATGCGTGAATGGCAAAACAAGGTACAGTTGTAAAAGGCTGCCTGAGAGATGTGGCAGTTGGCCTGAAGAAAGTGGGGTTGCGGAGATGGGGGAAAATGGTAGAAAGAAGGAGAGCGATAAAATGGAGAATGAGATGAAATAAAATGAAATAATAGAAATGGAAATGGGATGGAGGGGAGAACTCAATGTTTAATAGGCATTAAAATTAGAGTTCACTGGATAACTACAGAGACAGGGAGTGATTTCACCAGATTCTAGCAAAGTGTTAATTCTGGTAAGAAAATGGTGTGTTTCTCTCCAAAGGAACTATCATGCTATTCTGGCTATGTTTCAGGATAGTGAGAAGAAGCTACAGGAACAAATTTACAGAAAAATGCAGAAAGCCACAAAAGGCTACAGAGTTATGATCAGAGGGCATTTCAATTATGTTAACACCAACTGGAATAGTGACAATGCCAAGTACAAAGAGGAGGATCAAGTTAGAAAATGTGCACAAGAAAACATTCTTGACCAGTATCTTTCCTACCCAATGAAGAGGGAGCATGCTAGTTCTCACTTTGTAAAATGAAATGGGGCAGGGGGAACATGAACCAGTGGAGAAACATTTGGGAAACAGTGATCATAATATCGGGTTTTGATTAGTTCTATGAACAGAATTGAACAGTAACTGGGCCACAGGATCCTTTCAAAAATGAGACGATTCATTTACAGAGTAGAAATATTCCCATAGCAGAGAAAAAAAGGGCCTCCACATTGGATGACTATAGATGTAGGGAGAAATATTACCAGAATTTAACAAAGTGTTGGTTCAGCAAGAAAGTGGTGCGTTTCTCACCAGAGAAAGCAGCCAGTTTTTTTTTCTCCACTGTCATAAAGAACAGGTGGGCATGTTTCACATCATCATGCAGAGAGTGGGGCCTAAACACACCAGTAAAGCTTGGCTTCACAGAGATAGGGACATCATGTTTAAAAGGCAGATGGATCAGATCAAAAAATAACCTCTGCCCATCCCATCATGGAAGTCTCAGGAGCTCCTCTTCTTCCCACGATCAGAGCCAGCATTTACCCCGAGGGAATCAGAGTCAGCTGATTATGTCATTCAATGATCCTCTGATTACTGCACCGGTGACTAGCTCACCAATGTACTGATTTGTTGACACTAAGTTTTGTCCACACTCCTTACCATCACCCCACCCAAAACCAACAGTCAATGTTTGCACTCTCCCCCATCCCTGAACATTGGATCACTTCCCCCTAAACCCCCCACTCAAAAAGCCATTACCATCATTCCCAGCTCCCATATCCACTCTTCCATCACCACCACAAATAAACCAGTTCCTCCCCCTCCCCCATAAGGTGCCCATTGGGATCAGCCTCGCCATTGCCCCTTGGCACAGAAAGGAACAGCCAGAATGGCATGGTGCCAACCTGGCACTGCCAACCTATGTCAAGGGGCAGTGCCAAGGAGCATTGTCAAGGCATACCCCTCTTCTCTAGGGGTTATACTCACCACTATGCCCTCAGGGGGATCCCCATCTCTGGATGAACCTATTGTAAATCACGCCAACATGACATCACGCCAGCGAAGTTTGAAGCTAAGCCTCAGACTCAATTTACGGTGAGGGAGTTGTTAAATTATATGTTAATGTAGCCAAACATATTGAAAGTGGTTTCACACTCATTGTGGGCATGAACCTAATTATGTCATTGGTGAAGGGTGGTTAAAAACTAAATGTCACGATCTCACTGGCGAAATTCACAACTTCTGCATTTCAAGGGATGTTGAGTCCCCACCAGCATTCCTGCAAATAGCAAGGGTGAGCTCGAGATTCCACCCACTGAATTTAAAATGAGACATAGAAAGGAGGAGCTAGAGGGCTGAGTCCTTAAATGAGCACTTTGAATCTATCTTCACTAGGGACGATGATCCAACCAATATAATAGTAAAGGGCGTGGCAATAGCAATTCAGGTAAGATTAAAAAAAAGATAAAGAATAAGTACTTAAAGTTTTACAGTATAAAAAGTAGAAAGGTTCCCTGTTTTGGATAATATGCATCCTAAATTTCTGAGAGAAACAAGGGTGGAATTTGAAGCCTTGCAATCTGCCTTGGAGATGGAGCCAAGAGACTGAAGATTGCCAATGTTACACTACAGTTTAAATAGTAGCAGAGAAATTAGCTCAGCATCCACAGGCAAGTCACTGAAATATCAGTGATGAGGAACCTTTAGAGATTAATTGGTGTTTGGAATTATATGGACTAAAAGTTGAAAGTTAACATGGCAAATCATGTTTGACAAATGTGATCAAGTTCTTTGTAACCTAACAGAGTGGGTTGATGAGGTGATAATTGTGTATATGGACATTATAAAGATTTTTTGCCAAAGTAGCACGTAATAGACTAGTGAAAAAAATTAAATCCCAAGGGACTGTGGAAATCTGAAATCAAAAGTGACTGATGAGCAGAGTAGTTGTGAATGGTTATTTTTCAGACGTGAAGGAGGTATATAGTGATGTCCTCCAGGAATCCATATTAGGACACTGCTTTTTTTGATATATAATAATGACCTGGACATGTGTAAATACAGCACACTGTCAAAGTTTGCCAGTGACTTGACCTCAGAAATGTAATAAACAATAAGGACGATTATAATAGATTTTAGGAGGATATTTATAGACAAATTGGTAAAAGAAGCCAACTCATGGCAGATGAAATACAATGAAGTATGGAGAGACATTTTTCAGCAGAAATAATGAGAGTCAATATTAACTAAATGATCTGGTTCTAAAAGAGCTGCAGGAGCAGAGATTGGCATGAGAGACTTCTACTACATGGACAGATTATGGAAGTCGGGGCTGTTCTTCAAGCAAAGAAAAATAAGGGAAGATTTGATAGTGTTGTTCAAAATCAGGAATGATTTTAATAGGCTAAAGAAGGAGTAACTGTTTCTAGTGGCAGGAGGGTCATAGCCCAAAGGGACGCAGGTTTAAGTCAATTTAGAATGGAAAGAATTCGGTCAGAATATTATTTTTGCACAGCGATTTGTTGTAATCTGGCATGCACTGGTTGAAAAGGTGGGGAAACCACAACATTCAGAAGAGAATTAGATAATGATCTGAATGGGGGAAAAAATAAAGAGAAATGGGGAAAGAACTGGGGAGTAAGGCTAATTAACAGTACTGGCGTGGCATAATGGCCTGAATGGGCTCCTTCTGTGTTATGTCATTCAAGGATTCTCTGATTACTGCACTGGTGACTAGTTCACCAATGTACTGATTTGTTGACATTAAGTTTTCATGTAGTGGTTGCATCATAGCCTAGAGCCAAGATTTAAAAGCATCTATGATTTGGGGAATGTACATGTTCTGTGGTGGTGTAGTGATACACAGAATTGATGTTTAAATATGTATTGGCCCACGACAGTAACATATGGTTTGCATTTTTCCAAGTAATGAGTTGTCGATCTTGGATTTTCTATGAACGAGAGACAGAGAGCAGAGGCCAAAGGCTTCTTTCGATGCACACAGAAGATGGAAACCACTAAATTGAGACATGTCAGACACTTTTCAAACACGTTCCAGCGGCTGTGGATGGAGTTGCACCAATACCGGAAAATGGGCTTAATTATGGGAAACTTGAAAAAGAGAAGGGAGAAAAACAGATAATAACATATTAAATACGGAAGTGAGTAATTTTGGAACCTGGGAGATTTCTAATGGCAGCTGAAAATGAAAATTGGATATGGCACTTTAATCATTGCCTGGTATTAAATAATGTACGGCATTTATATATATTTCATTTCCGAATATTTAAATGATACTGCTTTCAAAATGTGAGAAAATATGTACTTTGTAAGACTAATGAAATCCTGTGCAGAAAAATTGAAAGTGGTAATGTTAATGTAAATATGTGCTGTACAGTTCTTACAAATGGGCTATTTATTAAAATAACACAGAATGGAAACACTTTCAATTTTAGTATGTTGCATTTTTCAGCAAAAATTACATTGTGGCAAGGAATGCATTTAATTAAAATGACAATTTTCTTCTGGAAATCCGGTAATGGTTTCATATAAGCAGATGCCAATAAGGTCTGCTGGAACAACTGGAAGAAATGGCATAAATGGTTGAAAGTGGCCTTATGCTATTTTTCTTGGCATTTTGCTGGTCTGCTATTGGAATTACAGGATATTGGGGAACACTCTTAGAATTTATTGGCATAGGATTGATAGTAGTTCTCTTCCTGTGTAATGACATTGCACACTGAGCAATCTAAATTTTGGAGGTTCAACAGGATAGAAATGGATTAAAAGGCAAGAGGGAAGGTCTAAAGTTTTTACTAAAGAGAATATTTTGAGGAAGTTTTGGAAGTAGCAAGAAAGGGAAATACACTGGGTATGTACTTTAAACAATGAGAGCAGAAGGAATGACAGAATGGGAACAAAGAGAAGCTGAATGTTAGACTTGAGGTGAAGTAGAGACTAATTATTATTGTTGCTGGAATTTCTCTGTCGATTATTTTAAAACTGATGGTGCTTTCCCAAAGTTGGAAAAAATAGAAAATGACTGACCACAGCATCTTTTCTGTAAGGTGAAACGTACAGTACATTTGGTCTCCCAGTTGTTCATTTGTATTTTGCTGCCATTTTATGAATACATTGTGACACAGTGCACAGTGATTAGCACTGCTGCCTCACAGTGCCAGGAACCCAGGTTCAATTCTGGTCTTGGGTGACTGTCTATGTGTAGTTTGCATATATTCCTGTATCTAACTGGGTTTCCTCCAGGTGGTCTGGTTTCCTCCCACAGTCCAAAGATGTGAAGTTTAGATTGATTGGCCATCTAAATTGCTCTTAAGGGGACAAGTAGGGTTACAAGGATAGGATGTGGGTGGGATTATTGCCGATGGGCAAAATTGCCTCCTACTGCACTGTAGGTATTCAATGATACTAATATCTGAGTTAATACAATTCAAGTATGATACGAAATTTGCATGCGTGACCCTTCCACATGTGAACATGTACACATACTTTTATACTGTGGATAACCAATTCATAGAAATCATAGAAATCATAAAACCCTACAGTGCAGAAAGTCTACAACAATTGTAAACACGGTAGTTCACAACTTTTAAAATCTGGGAAATATATATGTCTAAATATGAATAGATAAGGTAAGTAGGAAGGGTATGCCAATCTGAATGTTAAAAAGCTAGCTTTATAAAATTGTTTTTGTGACACTTGTTGACTGGGTTTTTAATACATATTGCATTGCATATTGTTACATACTGGTGGTAAATATACTTCTTTTTTGATAAAATAATAAAGATTCATGGAATATTTATCATTTAATAAAACATGTTCCAGATGCCTCAACATCATAACTTCAACTATTTATTTTCTCATGGGCTAACTTCAACTATAGACTGAATGAGATTGAAAAAAACAAACTAATTAATCAACTTTCGAGATTGTTTTAAAGTTTATCCTGCTAAAACTGTCCTTTTCAAAAGTACTGCCTTCAGGTATAGTACCAAGTTGTGAGAACTGAGACGGACAGATATAGGGGAAATGAGTGAAGCCTATTCAGGACTTTTCATCCGCAGCCCGCCTTCCTAATCCATTTGAATTAGGCAGTTAGCTAATCAGCAGAAGACTCTTCAGGCAAAAAGAGATCAATGAGTGGTGCTGAAAGAAAAGGAATTCACAGAAACCGATTTATAGTCATCAACAATTCTCCAGCAAATATAACCCCCACAAATAGCTACCAATTAAGGGCAATTTTCCTGTAAGTTTCCCAATGTGCTATTGTACAGGTGACTATAGAGATAATAACAGTCTCTGAGGCCTAAGTCTGCACATTGTGATTAGAAATAACAGAAAGTTTAGCAAGCAACATGTTTGTGTGCATACCAGAGGAAAGCTGGAAACCGGCATTAAAAAGTCAAAAAGGGGGTGAAAACAACAGGAAATAGTGCAAATTAAAGAATCAAAAGGAAAACAGTCATTTGAGAGCCATTAAAAATAAAATGAGCAAGTGTGCGCAATTATCCAAAAGAGAGCAGAAGACAGTAATGGGAAGGAAATGAGTAAACATTCTGGAAGTTGGAATGATCTTTTGAGTGGCAAATCTGAATCCAATAACTGGTGCCAACATAAACATCTTTTCAAATGAAAAGAAGGCATATACTTGATTCGCTCTAGTTGTTTATTTACCAAACTTTGATTGACTGGATCACTTGAATGAAAGAACATCAGAATATATCTGGTGCTCCCTGCTTAGGCTGGGTAAATATTCTGTCAGCAAAGTTGGGTTACTTTTCAGCAGAGGAGAGCTGAGTTTAACTACTGCTGGAGTGTTGGACAGATTACAGATGAAGCATACCTGCTGCTGCCCACTCTCACTGGCATGAAACCTAGACAATCCACCAGCATAATCACAAAGAATTTTTTCAGGTCAACTCTTAATTGTCTCTGCTCCAGTGTAAAAATCCTTGACTTCCTTCAGCTTTGTCTTTACAACTTTAACGCCACATTTTCTAGGAGATTGGAGGAATCACAGAATTCCTACAGTGAGGAAAGAGGCTATTAATTCCATCAAGTCTGCACCGACCACAATCCCACCTAGGCTCTATCCCCATAACCTCATGCATTTACCCTACCTAGCACCCCCTGACACTAAGAGGCAGTTTAGCATGACTAATCCACCTAACCTGCACATCTTTGGACTGTGTAAGGAAACAAGAGACCCGGAGGAAACCAATGCGGACACAAGGAGAATATTCAAAACTACAGACAGTGACCTAAGCTGGGAATTGGACTTGGGTTTCTGACACTGTGAGACAATACTGCTAACTACAGTGGCACCATGCTGCGTTTGGAGTCACTCAAAGCTCGTACTGCACGAAGATCTCTGATGCTGTCAGACAACAGTGCTAACCACTGTCCCACCTTTGGAGAGGACAAATTGCCATGGCTGAACAATCTGCATTGCCTGTTACTTTCCCTTTTAATTAACGATGGAATGTGGCATGAACGGAGCTGGCACTATAAGGATGCAATAGAAAATAACTTAGGAAAATGGCAAAAAGTTATATTGGAAAATGAACAAAACAGCAGAATTTTTTCCCGGAACTGAGAGTAGTGATTTTTCTTGTGCACAAATGGATAGAAATAAAAATGTTAGTTTCAACAGCCGCAATTAAGAAAAAAGAATCAGCTGAGCATTCATAAAAATGAAATTGGGCATTTATTTTGGAAAAACTGCTCGAAAGATTCCTAATGACTCAATAATTTGTTAGTATGTAGCTGAGCCTTGTGGATCTGGAAAGATTAAAGTTTGATCCCTACTTTGGGTGAGGGAACTGATTTCACCTGGGCTTAGTACCCCATGGTGAGAGAGGGGATGAATTGTCCAGTGCTGTTGCTTTTGCTGACAACACTGCAGCTTCCAGGTGTATGTAGATGGCAGCTGAGGAGTGGATCAGGCTTGGCTGTGAATAATCTGCTGACACTTACTGCCATTCCTGAACAATGGCCACTTGAGAGATACCAGAGGGCACCTGTAGAACAGTACCCGGCAAACATTTACACATTCTAAATCTCCATCATTACAGAGGATTTCAGGGCTCTTTGCATGAAGGGTAGCAATCATTGTCTGACATGCCCTGAAGCCTTATTAGCGGTTAACTAAAAATACAACAAAATCAATCCAATTGAGTTGGGTAAGGTGTTAAATTGCTTCCTTTTAATAGTTATTACTTATTGTCAAAGCCTTGAAAGTAAGAACTCCTTTCAATCCATAACTGTTAAAACATTTGGCCTACATATTGACTTTGCCTTTTTTATTTTTTCATAATTTTATTTTCTGTCCATATTTTAGATTAAAATCTATCACATGGCCAGAATTTTACTGCCCTACCCACCACAGGAATTGGAGCTGGTGTCAGGAATTGAAGTAGGCGAGGGGGGAATCGGAGTGAGCGAGGAACGGAACATGGAAACGTCCGTCAACCTCAGATGGGATTTTATGGTTTTGGGACGAACGAACCCGTAAAACCCTGCCCTATGCGTTGGAAAGGAACACATACCCTGCAATACTGTTTTACTCTTTCAAAGCATGCAGTAAAATGCACTATGATTCACTGCATAGGTTATTAATAAATTAGTGTTGTACTTTCTCTTCAATACAATATGAATTCATAGCAGGGACCAGTTAATTGCCTGTTTCTTTATGGTGAGTTTAGCTGTGAGTAATGTTTAATTATTAATTATTTAATACTTTACCCATTAATTTTAAATAGTGGAAGGCAGCATAAGTTGAAGACTTCTATTTTTTTTTAGATCACGAATTTAAAAAGGCATTGCCAACAAAAAACAACAGTTACTTTTAAAGATAAAGATAACACTTTTCATGTTATCCTCTTCCCACATGTTTTAAAGTATCACTTTCTCTTAGTTCCTTACATTCCACTGTGAACTTCATAATTCATTACATTTTTATTTTTCCTTGGAGTTTTTGGTAAGGTCAACATTTATTTCCCATCCTTAATTGCTCTTGAGAAGGTGATGATGATTCTACCTTCTTGCATAGTCACAGTCCAGCTGATGCAGGAACACCTACAGTGCTGCATGGAAAGGAATCCCAAGATTTTGATTCTGTGACAATGAAGGAACAGCGAAGTACTTGCAAGTCAGGATGGTCTGGTCTGATCTTGTAGTCACAGTATTCATGCAACTAATCCAACTAAATTTCTGGTCAATGGTAATCTCCACAATCTTGAGAGTGACGGGTTCTGCGTTAGTAATGTCATTGAATGTCAAGGGGAGATAGTTAGATTCTCTCTTGTTGGTACTTCTGTAGCACAAATGTTACTCACTACTCATCAGCCCAAACATGAATATTGTCAAAGTTTTGTTACATATGGACACAGACCCAGTATCTTAGGAGTTGCAATTGGTATTTAACATTGTATAATCATTAGTGAGCATTTGTATTTCTGATCTTATGATGGAAAGAAGGTCATTGATGAAGCAGCTGAAGATGGTTAGGCCTAGGACACTACCCTGATGAACTCCTGAAGTGATGTCCTGGAAGTGAGATAATTAACCGCGAACAACCACAATCATCTTCCATTATGACAGTAACCTGTGAAAAGTTTTCCCCCAATTCCATTGACTCTAGCTAACATAAATTCATGCTATTGGTACAGTCAAACAGGATGAAGAGTGCCAAGAAGATGGCTTGGACTGGGGATGGGTGAATCTGGCTGCTACTGATTATAACATATATGGAACAGAGACCCATGGAGGTTGCCAGGGTTCCTGAGCGACTGTGTGTTGGTGATGATAAATGCTGCGATAAATGCACCTTGGAACATGGTGGTAATGGTGGAGCTTATGTTGTCAGTTTACTGAGCCTACGGAGATGTTAGCATGAGAGGGAATGCAAGGATGAAATTGCATTATAAGTTAATTAGGAGCATAGCTAAGGGCAGTGGCATACATCAGACCACAATATAATTGGCTATATCTTCAGGCTTTCACGCAGGATCCAGCTCTGCTTGTTCACCCCACTCCCTCAAATTCCTGGGCTGGATCACCCCTGGGGTATCATCTTTTTTAAAGACATTTCCCCTCCCTGTCACCCCTCTCCCTGCGATCCTTTCCATCCCCACAATCCTGCACGATCTCCGTTCTCCTATAATCCTGACACTTTTCCAATTTCAGCTTTTCATTATTTTACCATTGGCAGTCATGTTTTCAGTTGCCAAGACAAAGAACGGTAAAGAGAGTAGAACAGCACAGAAACAGATTCTTCAACCCTCTGTTCCTAAACTTCCCTTAAACCCAGCTACTTCATTGTACTTCTTTAAGACATCCCTTAAAACCTATCTCCTTGAGCCTCTCTCCTGATATAGCTTGACATCACATTTGGTTTTGATTTGATTTATTATTGTCATATGTATTTACAGTGAAAAGTATTGTTTCTTGTGCAGACTTATTTCTGCTATACAGACAAAACATACCATTCATAAAGAAGGAAATGGGAGACTGCAGAATGTAATGTTACAGTCATAGCTAGGGTGCAGAGAAAGATCGACTTAATGGAAAGTAAATCTGTTCAAAAGTCCAACAGCAGTAGGGAAGAAACTGTTCTTGAGTCGGTTGGTACATGGCCTCTGACTTTTGTATCTTTTTCCTGAAGTAAGAAGATGAAAGGGAGAATGTCTGGGGTGTGTGGGGTCCTTAATTATGTTGGTTGCTTTGCCGAGGCAACGGGAAGTGTCGACAGAGTCGATGAATGGGAGGCTGGTTTACATGATGGATTGGGCTACATTTACAACCTTTTTAGTTCCTTGCAGTCTTGGGCAGAGCAGAAGCCATGCCAAGCTGTGATACAATGCTCCTGAGAATTGACTTGGGCATTTTACTGTGTTAAAACCACCATAGTGCAGATCCTTGTTTTGTTTTATTAACTTCAGGAGATCTGGTTAATACTAATTAGCATCTAGGACAGTTTTAGGATACCTAATGGACTTTGGGCATTGGATCAGCTCCATTGTTGATGGAAAGTGACACGGAGTAGTTTGGACTTGACCCATCTACTTTAGGGCCTCACATTAGGTGAAGCAGCTGACTCAGATTTCAGTTTGGCTAGCCTGTACAACGAACGTTATTTGAATTTCATTTTATGAGTATGTATGGAGCATGAAGATTGTAATATAACACAGACTTAAGTAGTTGTTGTTTGTTGTTTGCTGCTGTTATGAGTGTGCTGCTGATGATTGTTGTTGCTGATCCAAAGCAGGCACTTTACACGCTTCCTTAATGTGATAATTGTCAGTGTCAATCACTTCAGTTTTCATACAAAACCCCAACATGGTGCCATCTACCCAGTGGCCAAAAAAGACAGCTTTTGCTTTTATTAAATTCTTTTTAAGGTATGCCAGGAATGCTATTAAACATGTATAAGTTGCATTGTGTCTCATGCTTTAGGGTTTTTCATAATACAATGTGGCACATTATAATGTCAAAAGATATTTTAAAAAAAAACAATTAGATGCTTAATGTTGCGGCATGATTCACAGCTGTCAAGGTATTGCCTGACTGATTCTATACCACCCCATGGTGAAGCGAGGTGAGCCAGCTGGCTTCTGTAACCTTCTTTCATAAAAGAGTGGCATATTTTCAGCAGCTGATTAGATCTTTGGGGACTTTACACATCAAAACGCAATGTTCTTGTCTACCCCTTGTCAGTTATTTTACACAAGCTGAGTGCTAGTTCAGTTTGTTGTACCTTCTACCCTAAATTATATATTGAAACAGATGACATTTTCTTCCATATATTTTAAAAAGGGCTGGTAGACCTCAGGTTCCAGCATTTGTTAAAACACTGACATCAGATACGACTTTTTGCAAGCTATTTTTAATTCAAGCTCTGTTTGTTTCTCATAGATATGTATATCCTTATTGGGGAAAGCATTTCCTTTTTGAGGATAGAGGACACAGTTGTAAGATAGATCACAGCTCTAAAGATGTCAAACAGTTGTAAATCAAGCAATCAAGATGCTGCACTAGACAGGACAACTGATATTTATTCCTAAAGAACTGAGTTAATATTTCTAAGTCGCAGCTAAAACAACATCATGTGCACAATTTTCCATTGGGAATCCATAATGAATTATTTTGTACACCGAGGTACTATTATGGGTATTGTAAAATGAAAAAACATATGACAATTAAACTATAGAACATTTCAATCATTCACACATATAAAAAATACCTCCCAAAATTTAACAAACATCTGTGTTGTTGAGAAATCTAACTTGTGACCCTGATTTCTACATCTCCAGGAGACACCACTGCCTATTATCCCAAACTGTACTATGGACAAGATGACATGACCTGCACATGCTCTGTAGCTAGGCTCTATAACTTCCCACGGAAGCTAGGTTCTTACAAGAAATGATGAACATCTGTTCCTTCAGTAGCCAGAATTACATGGCAAGTTACTGACATGATACTGCAAGAACAGAAGTCATTCACCAGAATATCATTTTGTACAAAGCAAAAACTTTATAAATGGAGGTTTCATCCACTGATGAAAGGAACTGTAGAATCGCTGAGAGATTGTCCTTTTTATAAAGATAAGAATAACCTTTCAAAAATATAAATGTTTGTTTTGCCCCTCTCCTCCTAGTTTGTCACTAAATGAATTCCACAGATGGGCTTTGGCCATTAGTACATAGGACTTAATGGAATTGAAGGTTATAGATAGGCCTGGTAAATAGGGATATGATCGGCGCAACTTGTGGGCCAAAGAGCCTGTTTATACTGTGGTGTTCTATGTTCTATGTTCTATTATAGGCATGGCTATGAGCAGAGGGCAATAGGGAAATGAGTTGGAATGAAAGGTAGATGGAATTTGGGAAGGGCTGTATTTGCAAAGGAGTTTACAAAGATGGGGAGGAACATCAGGGACTGATGTGCATGATGCTGTAAGTGTTAAACTGGGATCTTATTGAAAAATAATTTGGAAAGCTCTGATATAGGATTTAGCTCAATAATTAGATGCAGGAACTGAAGAAGATTGACATGAGTCAAAATGTTCTGTGAGTAGGTTATGTCTTCAAAGCCATGAGACTATAGAGATTAATAGCCTTAAATTTCATAATGACATGCAACATCAATCAGTTCTGGTGTCTGGTGTAACCATAATGCAGTGCTCAAACAATAATGAACACTTTCCATTATCTACAAACAAAACCTCAAATTCAGCTTCCCTTCTAATTAGCATAATTAAGCCAATGCATTGTTTTAGAAATAGAAATATGAGGTGTAGTGGATCCATGTATCAGATGTAATCCATTTATCAAAAGATGTAGTTCTTGACTTCTGACAATTGTTAGTTTGCAGAGTTAACAGAGACTGATATCAGTCTTTTCATTTCTCATTGTGTTATATCAATTATGTAAGTTATGTAATTGTGTACAAGTAATAGAGTAGCTGTTCATTTTTCTCAATTCATTGCAGGTTTAAGGTTAGAATTCAGTCATCAACATAGCTGAAATAGTGACAAGTGATGGAAGGCCAGTTTGACGCATTAGCTGTTAATTGGGAGATACAGTGTGAGAAAAGACAAGAGCCAGAGGAGAAATGAATGAATGTGCCAAAAGATTTTGTTCAGTGGGACTCAGCTATTGAATTAGTTATGTGAAGAACTATCAATAGAAATAAAAATTCAATGTTCATTAGTACAATATGTTGATGATAAAATGACAGCGTAAGGCAGCTGCTCTCCTTCTTCTTATTCTTCACCCATTTTACTTGGGGTCAGCACAATGCTGGTTGGTCAGCGTTCTCTATCTCTTCCTGTCAGTCACCCATTCCTCTTCCAAATCAATTGTATTTAAGTCTCTCACCACCACGTCTTTCCGTCTGGTCATTGTCCTTCTTACTGGCAGTCCCATTTCCATCACTCGCCTCTCCACATTTCTTCTCTCTGAAAACGACACCTTATGATTTCAATCTCCTCCAAGTTACTTTCTTTGATTCCCACAACCTTCACTGACTCCTTGATGTGTTGGTTCCTGCTGTTAGTTCCTGATCTTGTCCTTTCTTGTCATTCCACACTTTCACATTAGCTTTCACATCCTATTAGTATCCAGTCACGGTTCTTCTCTTCTTACCCTAGTTTATTCGCTATTTAGCAAGGCCTGTCTCACAACTTCTTCCTATCACATCTGGTGATACTTTTCTATCACTCATATGTCCTTCTCATATATCTTCTGTAAATCATGATCCTATGATGCAAAGAGACTCATATAATTTTAATTTGCAAAACAAAGAAGTCTAACTATCAGTAAGTTATTCAGGCCTCTAACATAAGAGAATATGGTTCAAGCCCCATAGCAGGGTTAGCACTGCTGCTTCAGAGCACCAGAGATCAGGGTTCAATTTGGGTCACTGTCTGTGCGGAGTTTGCACATTCTCCCCATGTCTGTGTGGATTTCCTCCAGATGTTCTGGTTTCTCCCTCCATTCCAAAGACATGCAGGTTAGGTTGATTGGCCATGCTAAATTGATGCTAGTGTCAGGAGGGCTAGATAGGATACATACATGGGATTATGGGAATAAGACCTGGGTGGGTTTATGGTCAGGGCAGATTTGATGAGCTGAATGGCCTCCTTCTGCACTGTAAGGATTCTATGAAGACTTGAGCATTTATCTCAGTAGGGATTTTTAGTTTTATGGTGTTGTTGATACTCCAGTGATAGAAGAATAGCTACACTGTTGGAGTTTTTTTTTTTGGCTGACAATTCATCTGAGGCCCATCTGCTCGTTTAGCTGAATGTAAACCATTCTCCCAGTATTATGGAAAACAATCTGTGACATTTCTGGCAATGTACATTAACCAATCATGTGTAAAACTGCAGATTATTTAGCAGTATGTACAAGAGTTCTGGCAACCAGCATCCATCACAGTCCAAATGTCACACACTGGAGTTCACTTGCATTGTGCCATAGCTTGTTAGAAACAGAAAAGTCTTGGAAAGAAACTCAGTATTAGACCGAGGGATTGCTTTCTGCCTACTCTGGGCATCTTGCAAGCAACTAGCAACTGGATTAATCACGTATGGCAGAGGTCAGAAAAGCACATGTCTGGTTAAGAACAAAACCACAACCTTATTCTGCCCAAAAGAATATTCATGAATAGTATTAACCATTAATATAGTCAAACACTTCTCATAAACTTCTGTTCATTCTCAATATTGCAATTCAAATCTAAATCTAACAATATCTGCAGAAGCCTGGACAGTTTTTGATGAGGAGACCATTCGCTTTCTCACAGCTGACGACACGACTATTGTATAATTATCTGGTAGAACACATCTGGCAGATGAAGGAGAATGGTCTGATCCCTAATGGCAGTTTAAAAACTCCTGAAGAAGTTCAGTGAAGTCCAGTTCCAGGATTCTGCATCTGTTAGTAAGATGTTAAACCTTGTCTAGTGGGACGTCAAATACTTTTTTCTACCTGTTTATACACTAAGGGGGTGCTCTTACCAGCTCTTCACACCACAATCCCATTGCAACAAGGTCAGAGAATTTGACATCTAGCCACATCCCCATTCGCTGGAGCAGGAAGTGAAAATCCCACCAGTGTGAACGGCTGTAATATTCTGGCTTAAGTGTTATCAGAAATGACTTTCAACAGCCTTATAGGTGAATATGCTCACTCAGACCCTTCAGAATAATCAACTGTATGGCCAGTATTTTACTGGCACACTTGCCCCAGAATTGGGATGGAAGAGGCTCGTAAAAGAGAATTCTCTGGTAGCCTCGGGCAGGATTTTACAAGCTTCACCTGAGCAAGGTCATAAAATACTAGCCTGTGTCTTCCAGTAATGAGCCGGATCCCAATTTCCTTGCCAACTATCCCACCACTTTCCCTTCAATCACCCCCCCCCACTCCCAAACCCCCCTCCCCTTCCCAGCCAACAACCATCTTTGAGGCAACACTCACCATTGGCCACCAGTGAGATCTTTCAGTCCCACTGATGGCTACAGTGGTTTGTATGACTTACCCACCCCACCACTAGAAAACCCATTGTGGAGGGTCATCGTCTGATGAGAAAGGCTGGAAAATCCCATCCAATGTGTTTATATTCATCCTTGGGATATGAGTGCCACTGACAAGGCCAAAATTTATTGCCCATCCCTAACTGCTCTTGGTGAGCTACCTGCTTAAATGACTGCAATCACAGTGTCTGTGAAAATCCACGGTACAGCTTGAACATTCTTGAGGCATCAGGCAGGAAACAGTATCCTCTATTTAACTGAGAAACTTCTTGTTTGAAATCCAAACAGCCCCAATAAGAACACAGATTATAAAAATTTGAAGCAGAAATAGCCTGTTGATACTGCCCTGCTTTTTGATAATGTCAAGAATGACTTCTGAATCCTGTCCCGGTTCAAATCCCTCAGTGCCCAAAGTCTATCGATCACAGTCTTGAACATAATGGTGATGCATTCACAGATCCCTGAATAGAGAATTTCAAAGATTCATGACCTTCTGAGTGAAGGAATTTCTCCTCATCTTAGTATTAAATGGCCAACCTCTGACCCTGAATGTCTAATTTATAGCTCGAGACACTCCAGCCAGGGAAATAGCCCTTTAGAATCTACTTTGACATCTAAGAATTTTATATGTTGAATAAGATCACCTTTCATTCTTCTAATCTCCAGAGAATAAAATTCTACTTCTCTCTTCTCATGCCACCCAGTGAATCTTCCTTTTGCACTCCAAAGGCAATTATATCCTTCTTTAAGTAAGGAGATCAAAGTCCTATACAATCAAGGTGTAGTCTCATCATAGTCCTGTGTCATGCTTCAGTGTATTATAAACTTATGGTTGATGCTTTAAAATTTAGAACACAGAGTATTGAAATAGCTATTGGAAATCAATTGGCATTTTGAGCAGCAGACAGTCCTGAGTATCAAGCAAATATTTAATCGAATATAACATTCATAGCTATCTGGGGAATTCATCATCCCATTGTTTAGGAATAGACAGTCCAATAAAAACCATCTCATTCAAATATTTGTTTCCTATGTTACAAAAAAAAATAAACTCAATGGATGGTATTTTCTGACTGCACTCATCCTGAAACTATAAAATCCTGTCTGAGATCAATGGATCTTTCCATTGTCCTCCCCTTGCCTGTTCCAATTCTCGTGGTGGCTGAGGCTGTAAAATTCTAGCCAATGTGTTCTTTATAAACACGACTGAGTCCCATCAATCTTCCATTACATTATGATGTTGCCTCATCCAAATTAGACACTAGGAACTTGCAGATGTCAAATGACAACATTAGATATGTGATCAAAATGATGATCTCTTTTACTGCAAAAAAAAAGAATTTGAACTTTCAAAAATCACAGGGAGAGGAAGCCATTTTGCTGTCTACTTTTATAATAACAGCACAAAACTATTCTGCAGATAAGCTTCAATCAGAAAGCCATAGAACCAACTGTGAGTTATCTATGCAGCCAAGGTAATAAACAACAATATCTTAAAAGTGGGAGAACTGTCCGCTACCTGTTTCAACTTTGAGTTCACCTGAGAACGAATCTCCTACAAATTTGACTACATGAAGCATCCTAGCATACTGAGAATCCGCTGCTTTACAAAATTTTGATTTCAACTGAAGCAAGAACTCATCTAAGAAACTACAGGCCTGTCACAAAATAAACTGAGACTATTGTAAATTGTTGTTATATTGTTTCTCCTTTGCAAGGCACATCTTTGCTTGTGTATTAACAAGTGTGAGTCGAGTCAGTATGATGTCACGTTATAAATGTCTGGTGCAAGTGTGATAATAAATAATCTTTTTATTTAATTCAGAGGGTGGCTGTTGTTTAAGAAGGCAGCTCACCATCATCTTATCAGGGGCATTAGGGATGTGCAATAAATGCTGACCTAGCCAACAATACATGCAGTCATAAATGAAATTTAAAAAAATTGCTACTGGAATAATTTAAATTGGAACAATCACTTTGAGAATAAGGAAACAAACGCATTTTATATATAAAATATGTTAATCATGGATAATAAAAAGAAACAGATAAATTCAGTGTATGACACCTGTAAAATAGAAAAAAAACTACTCTGTTTTAATACATCTTTACCTCTTTGCAAAAATGAATACGAATCTGGAAATTAAGGAAAAATACAAAAAGACTAAGTCTGTTATCTTTGAAGAGTTTATTCCTCTAGTATAGTGGTCAACAGAACATTTTGTCTTCCTCATTAAATACTGTACCAACATGTTATCTTTCTGTGTTTCATGACAAGACACCAAAATCCCAATGAACGATATTATTTACTAGGCTCTCGCCTTTAAAAAAAAATCTGCTTTTTCATTCTTCCTAATGAAGTGCATAATTTCTTACTTTTCCATGTTATACCGTATCTACAAACATCTTACCCAATCACTTAAATAGCTTGTATGCTTTGAAATCCTCTTTATATCTTTCTCACAGATAATTTTCTAAACTAGTTTTGCTTCATTTGCAAACTCGGATACATTATACTCAGTTCCCTCATCTTAATCTTTGATATTGATTGTAAATAGCTGAGGCCTAAACACTGATCCTTGAGGCACACCTTGTGTTTATTATCTTGCTGTCTTAAAAAGGACTATTTTTTTTTCTGTCCATTATCCAATCCTCAATCTACCCAAACGTATTACCCTAAATGCATGAGCCCAATTCCTGTACAAAGATCTCTTCAGCGGCATCCTATCAAAATGCTAGGCTGGATTCTCCAACACCACCCACAGATGGGATTCTTCAAGCCTGCTGCAGTAAATGGAGATTTGACTGAACACCAAATTCTTATAGGCAGGTATGAATGGCCAGAGAATGCCTGCCACTTCTCAATCTCCACGTTAATGACATTCATTGCTTTCTCCCTTATCTACCCTGCTGGTTATACCATAAAAGTATCCAAACAAAGTTACCAAATGTAGTTTGCCTTTCATACAAATATGTTGACTCTGTCTCATGATTTTTTTGCTTTTTCAATTGCCCTGTTATCATGTTGCTAGGAATGGATTCTAGCATTTTCCCTACAACTAAAGTCAGGATGATGAGCCGATGATTCCTTATTTTCTCTATCCTTTCTTTCTTGAACAATAGGGTGACATAGACAGCATTCCAATTCACATGGTAGAATTGAATGAATTCTAAAGATCACATCCAATGTATCCAATATCTCTGTATTACCTCTTTTAAAATCTTAAGAAGTAAACAATCAGTTCCAGGGAATTTGTCAACTTTTGGTCCCTTTAATTTTTCCTTTTTTTTGTTTACTAATACTAATTGCTTTACGTTCTTATTAGATCCTTGGTTCCCCACAATTTCCATTGCATCTTTTGTGACTTCTCCTGTAAAGGTAATAGCATGAACAAAGTTTATGGGTGCGATCTTACCAAAATTTGCCAAAGTGTTGGTTTTGGCAAGAAAAATGGAATGAATTATGTCAATGTCTCTGGTGTAATTTCTGACCGGATCTTGAATTTCATTGAAAAAAGTGTTGATGGACATGGGAATCATGTCATACCCGCAGGAGCCTCCCTCTGATTCACTCACCATTTCTAAACTTAATTCCTGCAATCACTTGGGAGCTCCACATCAGCGGCTTCCTAGGATTTGTTCTACAGTGACTATGGGGGAAGACAGCCAGGAAGCCTGCACTGCGATTCTCAGAGGGAACCCTGGAAAGAGTTTTTTCAAGACTTCTTGATGGCGTGCAGCAGAAGTGGAATGCACTGTCCTCCAGTTATCATATCCCACCCACTACTTACTACCATGCTGCTTACACTCCAGCACTCACTCAAGACCCATACCTGTCACATCTCATCACTATCTTAAGTGTCAGTATTGCTGCTGCGTACATTCCCCCTATCTGTGTCACTGCAGGACAAACTCAACGACAATAAGCATCAGCAAGCATACCCATTTTAAGTAATCCCTTGTGATTCATGAATGGCACTATGGTGTCCTAAGAGCCACATGGGTGCAGTCCACCACGTACCTGTGGCATCCCTGCTAGCTGGGCGTTGTCTACCTAATACATTGCAAGAAAGGATGTCCCGATGCATGGTAAATTGGGGAGACCATGCAGACACTACGACAGCGGATGAATGAGCATCGCTCAACAATCACCAGGCAAAACAGTTCCCTTCCTGTGGGCGAACACTTCAGCAGTCATGGGCATTCGGCCTCCGACCTGCGGGTAAATGTTCTTCAAGGGGGCTTTCGTGATACACGACAGCGCAGAGTTGCTGAACAGAGACTGATAGCCAAGCTCCGCACACATGAGGACGGTCTTAACAGGGATCTTGGCTTCATGACACACTATCTGTAACCCCCGTAACTTGCCTGGGTTAGCAAAAAACCTCACTTACTGTGCTGTCTGGAGAAAATACACAATTCTCTAACCAATGCTCAGGATTCCCTTCACACACATTGTTAGCCACTTTAACACTTGAATAGCAGGTTAGATGTAAGGATTCGCACTCTAATCAGCAATCTCTGACTGTCTGTGCTGATGTGTGCTACTGCAGACCAGAACACTGCATTTGCCTGAGGAAGACACAGAGTGTTGAAAGCTCGCGGATTTACCATCAAATAAATTGGTTGGATTAAAAATTGGTGTTGCTAAATTCTTACTGAGCTGGGCGAAGCCCAGGGCCCTAGTGTCCTGGTCCACCTGGTTTCAGTCAAAGTTGATAAACATTTAATACCTGACATAAAGACATCTGTCACCTCCCTAATACATTTGTGAGGGCAGAGTAGATGATTGTGCACATGTTCCTTGTGCTGACTTGGAACAAACTACAAACATAAAAGTCAACGTGCCTTTAAGTTTAAGAGCTGCATGCATTTGATGTCCTCCAGTTCTACTCAGTGTCAGCTCATGCAGAAGGCATAATAATATAAAGTTACTTCACATTTTGATCACGCTTCCCCAGAGGATCCTTCACAATAAGATTACTACTTAATCTTGTTCTACTGCACAATATTCGATCCATGATAGCTGATTTCTCGACATACTGTGCTCAAAATCTGTTCCAAATGCATTGCATTAAATCCTTCTCCAAGCTCAATCTATATGAAGAATAATGTCTCAGTATTTTTTTGTTTGATTGACTTATTATTGTGACTTGTATTGGTATAGAGTGAAAAGTATTCATTCTTGTGCACTATACAAACAAAACATAACGTTCATAGAGCACATAAGGCAGAAGAAAAGATGTTACCGTCATAGTAGAGACTGAAATAGAGCATTATTCGAGAGCTTTAAAGAGTTAGAGTACAGTTTTAAAAGATTAGAAAGGGAATAAAAGATTTGATTAGGGTCAGCTCACAAGAATTCACCATGCCCCAACTCCATCTTGAATATACAAGTACTAATACATATAGTAATTACATTATCCTTGTTGCATCCTCTTTTCATTTCATGATTTAAACTCTGTCAAACAATATTACTACTGTCGGAAGAACTATAAACTACCATACCATGTTATTTTTTGGCTCTTGTCATACTGATTCTTCAATCATGATTTTTGGAGGTAAGATCAATTCTCCCTCCTGCATTTGCCTTATCTTTTATTGTCAGGATTACTCTGTCTCCTTTTCCATTTCTCCTGCTCTTTCAAACAGTAAAATACCCTTGAATACTTTGTTCTTAACCTTGTGCACCCTGCAACCACATTTCAGTAATAGTTCCTAAATAAAAGCCATTTATCTCCATTTGTGCCACTACTTCATCTATCTTGTTGCAAATGCTTCATGCATTCAGATATTGTGACTTTAATTTTACCTTTTTTGCAATTTTTCTTTGATGTAAACATTTCACTAATTACATTATTTTTATTAAAAAGTCTTTATCCCTTCCTAACACTATCTGTTTGATTTTACACGCATTATTAAACTGCTCTGTAAGCCTTGACTTATTTCTGCAGACATAAACATTTGCCAATATCTGGACACGCTCTGCCTTTATTAGTAATGGTATCTATGCTAAATTGAGCTTCTCTGTTTGTCTGCTAAGATGTGACAAGAAAGGTATATAAGTGTTTATGAAAGCTATTTTCTTCAACAGTGCACTACAGTACCTATCAAATATTCATTATCCATGTTCTCTGATGTAATACACAGTGTTTATGACTTCCTTCAGAAAACCCTGAGCTAGAACACACCCCTCATTATGAATACTTACAATAGGGAGCATTGTAGATATTTTGTACTGAGTACGAGGATCAAGTGTGCTACAAGTTATCAGTGATGAAAAGCTCCCATATATTAGTCTAATATTTCACTGTGCAAATGACACTTCTATTCTCCAAGCTTAACCTCGGGACTTTCAATTCCGAGAGTAACAAAATGAGCCTTCATGTAAGTATGCTTATCAAATCAAGAGGTGTGCTGCAACTCAAATCTCCTTAAAATTGGAATTTGAGACTCACAGAATTCATATTGCTTACACTTGTGTACTGTCATGAGAGGCCCTTACAAAAAATAAATAGATAGATGTAAGCAATGAATATTTATTAACATATGTTGAAATAGAATGTAGAGAAATGAACTTCATTTGCATTATTGGTGCCCTGCCTATTGGAATGCATGGGCCTGTTCTGTAAAACAATTGCTTTTGCAAGTGAATTTAACATAATTAACTTCATAGCTAATATAGTTATGCTAGACATTGGATCCTGAATGCTCATGGCCAGATGTGGGAAATGAAGTGTTAATTCCAGGGGATTTTAACAGTAACTTCATTCCAGTGTTAATATAAGCCTGCTCGTGACAATAATTAAAAAAAAAACTCATTCCTCAACCCCCACTCAGTTCTGATCCAGGAACACTAAAAGCAGTATTCAATTCCAGAGATTGGGAAGAGAGGACAGAAGGAAAATTGAACAGGATGGGCTGTACTTCAACCTGCTTTTGCAAGGTGCATTTGCATTGATCTGGGAATAGTCAGTCCTCAGTAGAAGAGTTCCTGGTGAGCTGTAAATTATTTGTCTTGCAAAACTATTAAAATACTATAGATAAATTGACCTATAGGAATGTCGATGTTAGTGCATCGTTGCCAGTTTATTTTATGCTTGTTTTGGGAAATGTAAAGAACATTGCATGAAGTGGATTTATCTGCAGATATTACATGTCATATACAGGTATACAAATAGCAAAAGGAGAAAAAGACCATCACAAAAGAAAGAGCATTATTTAATTCAGGTGAAAGAGCTCTTGCTCACTAGGTGGTGAGCCAGCAAGAGAGTTGCATCATCTCCTTTGGGAAGGGCGCATCGTAACAAGTGACATTCAGGCACATGAATGGCTAGTGGTAGGAACCCAGAGAGTAAATTCTGTCCCCTGAGATGCACTTCAATTATACGTTGGCTATTACTTCCACCATGGAAGTGTTGGCAGCTATTGGTAATATACCCATCAGACAGCCAGGATCAACAAAGGACACAGACCACAGGTGACTGAGGGTAGGATGGAAGTCGCAAGGAGGGAGTCATTGACTGAGGTGGGACAGGGTATGCAGCGGGGAGAACAAGGGATTGGAAGAAAAGTATTGAATTTGCTTTTTGAGTTGTCCAATGGCAATTGTCCCACCCACCTCTGGTTCATTCCAAGCAGTGGTAGGATTAGGCCCCTTACTTGACAATGCTTTACACTAGTTGCCAAGTGAAGGGCATCGAATGACTTTGGAATGGTAAAGCCATCCTTGTCACCTCAGACTTAATCAGGATACAGGCAAGAAGGCAATTGGGGCTCCATACCACACCCTCAAGGCTGATTAAATGCCCCCTTACCTACAATTTCACCTTGTGGGAAGGCATTAACTTCTGCCTAAGGAGTAGGATCTTGGCTGTCGGAGGCCATAAAGAAAGTTAAGTCAAACACAGAAACAAATCAAGATGTAAATCTTTAGTGAAACAAATGGAATTAAGAGGAAAGTAGACCTCTGTTCTTTGTATTCCCTCAAGGTAATTAAATGATTACAATAAAGTAACCTCACTGAATCCAATGAGGACAATTCCCTTATCCACTTGCACAAGGAATCACAAAACCTAGTTCCATTGTTACTACTCAGTCAACACTTCAATCTTATTTCCATTTCAAATAAAGCATTCAAGCAAAAATAAAAGCTAAAGTATTGTTTGAGTTACTTATTTTCTTTCCTCCACATTGAGTCAAGGGAAGGTTATTATCCATAGTTATCAATGAACTTCAACAACGATTTACAGTATATCTGTACATTTCATGTCTGGCTTGAAAAGTTGAAGTTAGAGTTATAGCTCATTGAAGCTACAAGAGAAAGTGAAGGACAGTCCATAAGCAATGCTTTCTATCGAGTTGAAGCAGCAGTTTTATGCAAGCACTTGTAGACCTTCTAACCTTCTGCCTTCCACAAATGTAAATGTGTCTTTTTGAAATGTGATACAAAATATTGCTAGTGTGCCAGAGAGGGGGAATGTCTTTGGTGAGCAGTTCCCAATGTGTTTAAAAGTCATTAGAAGCCTGTATTTTCCCTCTTAATGTATATGCCAAAAATCTATCAGAATGCAGTTTAAAAAACATTGTAAGCTACAACCATCAATTATATTGCAATGTGTATTTTTGTACAGTGAATTAAATATAACTGTGGACTGAAAGAAGGAAATTTTTGTGTATTTTTATTTTACCTTCATGACAATCTTGCCTTTAGATTAATGAATCTCATCATGCAATGATTATTATTTTAAGACCTTGATCATTAGCAGTCATTGGCATGGTATTTGCGAAGGTAACTAATGGCAGCAATTAATACAGTCAGCCACTAAAAGTAGGATAAAAGTACTTATATCACTGGCTGTATGTAATAGGTGAATATGGAGCCAAACTGAATTTTTTTTTAAATTAAATTTCCACAGATCAGCTATGTCATAGAGCAATATAACATAAAAACAGGCCCTTTGGCCCACTTAGTCCATGCCAACCATGGTGCTCTTCTAACTCGTCCTAATTGCCCACATTTGGCCCATATCCCTCTAATCCTTTCCAAGCCAGGCATCTTTCCAAAGGTACCAGGTCACTGAAAGTGGCAATGCAGGAGGAGAAGGTAGTTAAGAAGGGGTATGGCGTGCTTGCCTTCATTGGCTGGGGCATTCACAAGTCATGGCAAGTCATGTTGCAGCTTTATAAAACCTTAGTTAGACTGCATTTGGAATATAGTGTTTAATTCTGGTCCCACAATATCAGAAAGATGTGGAGACTTTGGAGAGGGTACAGAAAAGATTTACAGAAATGTTGTCTGGTATAGAGGGCATTGGTTATGAGGAGAGGTTGGAGAAACTTGGTTTGTTCTCACTGGAACAATGGAGGTTGAGGGGTGACCTGATAGAAGCCTACAAGATTATAAGAGGCATGGACAGAGTGGATAGTTAGACGCTTTTTCCCAAGGTGAAAGAGTCAATTACTAGGGGGCACAGATTTGAGGTGTGAGGGGCAATGTTTAAAGGAGACATACGAGGCAAGTTTTTTACAGAGGGTGGGGGTGCCTGGAGCTTGCTGCCAGTGGAGGTAGTGGAAGCAGATACAATAGTAAGTTTGAAGGGGTATCTAGACAAATACATGAATAGGATGGGAATAAAGGGAGATGGTCCCCAGAAGGATAGGGGGCAGCATGGTCAGTGCAGGCTTGGAGGTCCAAAGGGCCTGTTCCTGAGCTATACCTTTCTTTATTCTTCATTCTTTCTTTTTTTAAATGCTGCTATTTTACCTGCCTCAACCACTTTCTCTGGCAGCCCATTCTATAATTGCACCACCTTCTGTCTCAAACTGCTCTAAAACATTTTACCCTTCTGCTTTACAAACTGCCAGTGCATAGATTTTTACTCAAGTTTGAAAAACTAATTTGAAGTGGTGATAATGGGAGAAATGGAAGATTGCCAAGGAATGGAAACTTGTGGTAGCATGAGCTTGTTAGGGTTTGAGCTCGAGGTATGTAGGACTTCCGCTCATAGGCAGGGTGCATTTGTGATCAAGGAACATGGCAAATCATGTGGAAGCATGAACAAGAAATCAGTGTCCCCACCATTATTTTGCATGGTCCAAGGTCTGGGCACCATATTTAAGGCTGTTCATTCCTTGTAAACCAGGAGCATTCTTCTTTCTGCTTTTGGATATGCAGCTTCTGCCATCTGCCACCTAGATCCTTGGAGTTGCTGCCATCCTCTCTCCATCTTTGATTCTTTGACTCTCAAGACTTCGAACATCGTATTTCCTTATATAATCCAGCTTTCTCCCTCTACCCCTCATAGGGCTATCACCTCCCTCCATCAGTCAGTCACATCCTCTTCCTCTCTGGCTTCCAATTCCCTCCTTCCCTCAGTCAGTCATGACTCATTCCCCTCTGACGGCTGCCATCCAACCTCAATCATCAATGCCACCTCGTCAGTAATTCAAAAAAGGCTCTCCGTGGAGGGAAATCACCCTTTGCTCTCTCCCAATCCACCATGAAGAACACCTTGCCTGGAGCACGTCACATTTAAGTGAATTTCTCATTTGCTGATTACTAAATTGGAAACGCACACTTAATCCCGACAAGACTGCTTTTCAGTGAGCATGCATGATATGCAAATACATATTATAACGAGGCTTCTGACCATAATTAATTCTGTTGTTTTGTCCCACTATTGGGAAGCTGACCTTTGGCTTCCTGGGCAAATTAAATGCTCCTCATTTCCCAAAACTAGGAACTTCATAAAATTCCATCTATTGTTAACACTATCCCATATAGCAGAAATGTAACCAAGTGCCCAGACTGAGATCATAATCTTCAGTGTTATGCACACCTGAAAAAGCGAGTGAAGCAGTAAAAATGGGACATTTTTGGAATCATTTGTGATCGCTATTTTGCTCTGTAAGCAGGTGTTAATATTTTTAAACCGGAGATCAAATGTAATTACACTATTGTGCTCCGCGGGCTTGGAAGAAATGAGCTTCTTGTTTTTACAACGGAATTAAGTTTATATTAGCCTGCCTTGCCTTCTCATTTATCATTGATTAACTGAATGACTTTATTCAGTAGTCGCTAGCGTACAGTCACCATGCTTGCTTTCCCTAAACCAAAGTTAATTAGATATCAAGAAACTAAAGGGCTGATTCTGCAGCCCAGGTGAAATGGAGCCAGGAATGGTAAGCTGTTTCTGCAAAGCTAGCCAACACGGCAGTGAGCTGAATCCCTGTGATTGTCTGGGATCAGCTCACTTCAGTAATTAGCATGAGCTCCCAGTACAGTTGTGGCCTTGTGATGGAAACTAGTCTGATGAGGAATACAGAAAATATGGGCAATAGCTCAAAAGGGACATGGTCATTTCAAGGTAAGAGGCCACATAAGGAGGTAAATATTATTTCAGCCTTTATAAAGGCCCCAAATGGATTATATATTCCAATTAGCTTTTCGAAGTACGGAGGGAGCTGAAGGGAGAATTGCCCAGCAAAACTGAAATAAAAGAAAATCCACTGTGGAGTCATAAAGTTGGGGCCATGGGCTTCCTGTTTGATGGCTAACGAAGTGAACATGTTTCTGAGGAAGGAAATACAGCTGTGGAAGTGAGTCTTGGCAAATACCTTGTCTAACATGAAGAGAGGAATGGAAAGTAGTGAAGGTGGATGGCGCTGGGAGAGGGGCAGGGGGTAGAGTCAGGGAAGAGATGCACAGAAATCCTGTTGGAGAAAACAGCAGTACTTCTTCATGGTAGGCATTCCTGGAAGAGAAGTAGCAACAAATTAAACACTACGATAAAAGGAAATTATTGCAGATGTTGTAATTTGGTCTTATGAGCATGTTTCTGTGTGGAGTGAGAGCAGGAAAAATGTTCTCTGTTTAGAACTTCAAGGGACCTTCCCCAGAAAACAACAGGGCACCATACCTGACAGAAGGTGAAAGGTGGGCTCGAAGCCCAGTACATTACCAGCCAGAGCAGGTGCTGGAAAAAATGGTACACTTTAAGGAATGTAGCAAAATAACATTATCAAACAATAGGATTGACCAGAACAAAAAAACTAAGGTTCTGCCACCAACTTGTTCTACATTCGCTGCTTGCCAATGGCAAAGCACCCCTCTTTCCCATTTAGTGAAGCACCATTATAGTTCTTTCATTACATCATGCACTTAGGGCACACGTTCAAAATACAAATTACAGCTGATAGCTTTAACACGCTTACATCTTCCAAGTGATTTAACATCACTGTACATAACCAAGCTGTACCATCACATACTGTCATTCAGATTGATCTGCAGATTGAGCATGTGATTACCACTGTGTATCTGCTCCTTCAAAATTCTGAGATTACTTTCATGTTTGCATGCAGGTTGCAGAGAATTCAAGGGGGCTGTTACAACAGGGAAGCAGCTGTTATATCGCTGTCCTTTGATTCTCTTGGAGAAGCCCAACTTGAACAGCCTATTGTCTCACAGCACCAAACGAGTGAGGAAAAGTTTGTCTGCATCAAGTGCACATTTAGCATGTTCCCCTTCGCTCAGATTCACACATGAACATTGCACATTCAATACTCTTCAACACAAGTTTTTTTTAAAAGTGCTTTAACAGTTCAGCCTTAGAATATAGGAACAGGAGTTAGGCCCTTTGGCCTTTCGAGCTTGCTTTGTCCTTCAAACAAATCATGACTGATTATCTATGGCACTTTGCCACATCATTCTTTCCTGTCATTAGTATTCATTAACCTCGGTCTTGAACATACTCGTTGATTGATCTTCTACAGCCCTCTGGAACAGGGAATTTTAAAGATTCACTACCCTCTGACTGAAGAACTTCCTCCTCATCTCAGTTTTAAATGGCCTGCCTCTTATTCTGAGACTGTGTCCCTGGTTCGAGAGTCACCAGCTAGGAAAAAATTGGGAGGCAATGATCTAGTGACATTATCACTAGACAATTAATCTAGAAATTCAGCTAATATTCTGGGGATCCGGGTTTGAATCCTACCACGGCAAATGATGGAATTTGAACACGACATAAAAGATCTGGAATTAATAATCTACTGGTGACCATGAATCAATTGTTAGAAAACCCCATCTGGTTCACTAACGTTCTTTAGGGAAGGAAATCTGCCTTCTTTACCAGATCTGTCCCACATGTGACTCCAGAGCCACAGGATTGTAGTTGACTCAAAATGTCCTTGGGCACCTGGGGATGGGTAATAAATGCTGACCAGCCAGCCAACAATCCTCACTCACCTGAATAAGGAGCTTGATCCTCCGAAAGTTAGTACTGTCAAATAAACCTGTTGGACTTTAACCTGGCATTGTGAGACTTCTTGCTGAGCCAGCCATGCCCATGTCCCATGAGTGAATAAAAAAATCCTATTCACATTCAACATTCTAATATTATTTTAATTCATTTTTTCCCATATTGTCATGTCGGACTAGGTGAACAGGTGATCAGCATTACTCTAATTCTGCAACACTCACTAAAGCCTGAAAGCAGCATTTAGCTGCAGTCATTCCAGGAGATAGAACATAGAACATAGAACATTACAGCACAGAACAGGCCCTTCGGCCTTCGATGTTGCGCCGACCAATATAAAAAGCAATGACCCTCCAAACTAAACCATTTCCTTCTCTTCCATATACTTATCAACTAACCTCTTAAACGCCACCAAACTTGGCGCATCTACAACTGCTGCAGGCAGGGCATTCCACTCCCGAACCACCCTTTGGGTAAAGAATCTACCTCTGATATCCGTCCTATAACTATCACCCCTTAATTTAAAGCTGTGTCCCCTCGTGCTAGCTTTCTCCATCCTAGGAAAAAGGATATCACTGTCCACCCTATCTAAACCTCTAATCATCTTATATGTTTCGATAAGGTCCCCTCTTAGCCGCCTCCTTTCTAACGAAAACAACCTCAAATCCTTCAGCCTCTCCTCATAGGACCTGCCCTCCATACCAGGCAACATCCTGGTAAACCTCCTCTGTACCCTCTCCAATGCCTCAACATCTTTCTTATAATGTGGGGACCAGAACTGCACACAATACTCCAAGTGCGGCCGCACTAGAGTTTTGTACAGTTGCAACATGACTTGCGGCTCCGAAATTCAATCCCTCTACCAATAAAAGCTAGACTCCATATGCCTTCTTAACAACCTTATCGACTTGACTGCCTACTTTCAGGGATCTATGCACATATACACCAAGATCCTCTGTTCATCTAGACTATTAATAGTCCTACCATTTGCCCTATACTCTACACATTTATTATTTCTGCCATAGTGCATTACCTCACACTTTTCCACATTAAACTCCATTTGCCACCTCTCGGCCCAGCTCTGCAACTTGTCCAAGTCTCTCTGCAAACTATAACACCCCTCTTCACTATCTACCACTCCTCCGACTTTGGTGTCATCTGCAATTTTACTAATCCATCCTTCAATACCCTCATCCAGATCATTTATAAAAATTACAAACAGCAGGGGCCCCAAAACAGACCCCTGAGGTACACCACTTGTCACCGAACTCCAAGATGAATATCTCCCATCAACCACCACCCTCTGTCTTCTATCTGCTAGCCAATTCCTAACCCAATTAGCTAAATCACCCTCTATCCCATACATCTGCATTTTCTGCAGAAGTCTTCCATGGGCCACCTTATCAAACGCCTTACTAAAGTCCATATAAACCACAGATACGGTTAGTAATCACAAACGAAGTAGTGATTGCAGTAAAAGACCAGGAAAGTGTTGGCCACCCGTCTTGGAGTAACCCCACCTTTCAGAAAGGAAACAATTATACCCTCCAGGCTAATGTTCTATTTTGAGAGAGTATTAATTATGTTGTTCTGCGTTTTATGTGTGATGGAACCATGAACAGATAGCTGAGTATTTTGAAGCCTGTCTATGGGGGTAAGGATAAGCATGTCCATAATGTGACATAAGATAAATCACACAGTGGGTAGAATTTTATAGCCCCCACCACCCTTCCAATAGTGATTGATAGGCATAGGCGTTGTAAAATTGGTTGTGATGGTGATGACACAGCCCATCGCTTACCCATCTCCAATGGTATATTACCAAAACTGGCAAGGCATGGAGTGACGGGCGCAACTTTGGGCCAGTTGAGACCTCTTAACTGCCCAAACAATAACCACTTATGGGTCCAATCAATGGTAATTATATACTTGATGTAGAGATGCCGGCGTTGGACTGGGGTAAACTCAGTAAAGTTTTACAACACCAATTTTAAATCCAACCAATTTATTTGACAGTAAGGATTCCCTTCGCACACATTGTTAGCCACTTTAACACTTGAATAGCAGGTTAGATGTAAGGATTCGCATTCTAATCAGCAATCTGTAACTGTCTGTGTGGATATGAGTGCTATTGCAGACCAGAACACTGCATTTGCCTGATGAAGGCTATAAAGTCGAAAGCTCGCGAATTTACTATCAAATAAATTGGGTGGATTTGAAATTGGTGTTGTAAAACTTTATTGAATTATATACTTGACAGAGAGCATCCATCCCTCAAGTTGGCACCCTTTGCCCAACTGAGAATCCCCGACCTCCACCGCACGTGTTTCTCTATCCCTGTCCATCTCCCTGCCACCCCATCCCCTCCCCTATCTTCTATGGCTTGCCAGACTGGCCACAGTGGAAGATCTCAAATAACCTTTTTAATCTGGAATCCCAGCAATGGCTACCACCCATGGGGGATGCAAGTATTTCCCTGGGACAATTAATGGCCCAACAGTCATAAAATGGGCTCAGGAAAGCCCCACCAGGTAGAGGCGGGCCCAGCCCCAACATTTCAAATGGTGGATAGCAGGGCTACTGTCTTCTGTTTTAACATTTCCAGGAGAGATGCCTATCACAGAAGGTTACTCAGAACCTTACTGTTTCCAGCCATATTACTGCCTGCCAAAGATGTAACATTCTGCCAATGGCGCTGCTTCCAAATTCCTTTAAAGTTAGAGACTTCAGATGATTCAACTCACTTAGCAAAGTAGTCACTCAGGAAAAGTTAAAAAGGTTATAATCAATTCTAACCCTCCGGTAGCTATACGACTGATACCCCTGACCACCACCCCTGACCAGCACTAAACCCTTCAAATAACAACCCGACCACCTAAGTATCCCTGATTAGCTGATTAGTTTCCCCACCCAGTGATTTCTCTCCCGTCCCCTGACCACCCCCAGCTATCCCCCAATATCCCAGCCCCACAAATACTTGAACACCTATCTCAGTCAACCAGCTCCTCTCAGACCAACCGACCTTCCCAACTGCTTAAACCTTCGACTCCTGACAACTTTATCCCTCCAGTCACCTGAACACCTGACCCATTCCCTGACCACCCGGAGGCTCCTCAATATTGAACTACCCAACCAGCCTAACCTCACCCTGCCCCAGCCGTCCAATCTCCACCGTGACCTCTCTGATTTCCTCACTTCTCCTTGATCACCTGGTCATCCAACCACCTGACCCACCCTTGACCATCCAATTCCCTTCAGATCATCTGACATCTCCCATCAATCATTCTAACCCCAATTATCTTACAGGCTTACTTTTGTCCTGTCAAAATATCTGGGCACATTTAAACATATCAGTTAATGGGTGCTTGTGCCAAAAATGGTGTGGCTTTACTCCCTCCAATGATCCTATATTTCACTAAAGAGCTGCACATTTTTCAGCAGACCTGGGTTGGAAGACCAGTTAAGAAATGTGGAGCTCCAGCCAAAGGGAGGATAACAGGAATGGAGTGATAATCTGACAGTAATTCAGCATGTGGAAAAACATGGTTGCTGGAGCTCTGGTTCTATGCTGAGAAATTGCATTCGCTTCTCAGTTTATCTGATGATATCCACCAGGTAAATTTCAACAGTCCTAAACCAGGCTATCATTGGAGTGATTGATAATTCTAATGGGACAGAAATTCATGTGGCTGGGGTGGTATGGTGGCACAATGGTTAGCACAGCTGTCTCACAGTGCCAGGGACCCAGGTTAATTCTCAACTTGGGTCACTATCTATGCAAAGTCTGCACATTCTCCCCAAATCTGTGTGGGGTTTCCTCTGGGTGCTCCAGTATCCTCCCACAGTCCAAAAGACGCTCTGGTTAAGTGCACTGGCCATGCTAAATTCTCCCTCAGGATATCCAAACAGGCGCAAGAGTGTGGTGACTATGGGATTTTCACAATAACTTCATTGCTTTGTTAATGTAAGCCTACT
Organism: Sphyrna mokarran; assembly: GCA_024679065.1. Taxonomy (NCBI): domain Eukaryota; kingdom Metazoa; phylum Chordata; class Chondrichthyes; order Carcharhiniformes; family Carcharhinidae; genus Sphyrna; species Sphyrna mokarran. The sequence goes on along the minus strand of JAGIQG010000003.1, from coordinate 34,460,730 downwards.
TGTGACACTAATAAATAAATAAATGAATAAAATAAACAGGGCAAAGATTTGCCTTTACCATTCCTACCTGTGACCCTAATATATAAAATTTAAATTTCACAGTGACACAGTGGTTCATACTGCTAACTGACAACGCCAGGGACCTGGGTTCAATTTCCGGCTTGTGTCATTGTCTGTGTGGAGTTTGCATGATCTCCCCATGTTTGCATGGATTTCCTGTGGATACTTCAGTGCCCTCCCACAGTTCAAAAGACGCGCTGGTTAGATGTATCGGCTACGCTAAATTCTGAATAGGCACCAGAATGTGGCGACTATGGATTTTCGTAGTAACGTTAAAACAGTGTTAATGTAAGCCTATTTGCGACACTAATAAATAAATAAGTAAAATAAACAGAGCAAATATTTGTCTTTATCCTTCCCACTTGTGACACTAATAAATAAAATTTAAACTTCACAGTGGTACAGTGGTTAGCACTGCTGCCTCACAGCACCAAGGATCTGGGTTCAATTCTCGGCTTGGGTCACTGTCTGTGTGGAGTTTGCATGTTCTCCCTGTGTCTGCATGAGTTTCCTCTGGGTGCTCCGGTTTCTTCCCACAGTGCAAAGATTGCGGTCTAAGTGAATTGGCCATGTTAAATTACTCCTTAGTGCGGGGGGGACTAGCTAGGGTGAATGAACCGGATTATGGGAATAGGGTCTGGGCGGGATTGTGCTCGGTGCAGATGCAATGGGTCGAGTGGCTTCTTTCTGCACTGCAGGATTCTATGATTCTGTGATTCCATGATTTAAGCTAGGAATGAGTGCTTGGATTTTAGAAGCCTATTTTACATTCCACTGGATTTTCATTCTATTGAAATCAATGAAAAGGGTAATTGTGTGGAGTGTAAGGCAATTCTGATTCACAAGGACTCATTTTGCTTTCCTGCCCAAGATTAGCTCCTAACCCAATATGTTCTAATTTAGAAAGTCCATCTGCACTTTTAATGTTTGCAGTTAGCCAATTTAGAACAATGTCATTGATCTATACAGAGAACAGTATGGCCAAAAATATCCCTTCCCTTTTGCTGATGTCTGTGAAAGAATATAATTAAAGACAAAATGATTTTTAAGTATGGAAAAACACATGTGACCAGCCATAGATAAAATAGATTCTGGAGATATTTTCTGTAAATTTCGATAAGAGCTAGGAATGGATGCAGGGTTCATGATGCTCATTTAACCTATGTCCATTGATTCTGAAGTAGGCAGCATGCAGATAAATGTGTTGCAGCCTATTCATTTATATTATATGAATATGCAGTCGGTGTTAAGTGCACTGTTAAGCAGCTACGCAGCTGAGCAGGTGCACAGTAGTGTGGAAAACTGGTGTGAGGTCAAGCTAACCTGCACTATTTAATGCCAGCTCTTAATGGAGATGCCTATTTTGATTGGAACAGATAGTGGAAGTGAGTCTGACCTGAAGAAGACAGGAATTGGAAAGCAGGGAGTGTGTTCCAATGTTCTCTTGCACATTGTCAACCTGAATGCAGGAGAGGTCCTCTGTTCACTGGGGACTAGGGGCCCTCAGACAGTACAAAGGCAGTGGAAAGCAGTACAAAGGCAGTACAAAGGCTGGCAGCTTAGCCCCAAGGACATGGATAAAGTGCTACAGGAAATTCAATGACTTTATATTACTGATCAAGGTTAGTGGATGTGTCTTAAAATATCACATCCCATCAACAGTGCCACTAGCTTCACACACTGCCAAGCCACCACACACCTCCACCCCTCACCTACCAACAATGTCAATCAGTCAAAACCCACATCTCACATTTATAACTTCAGCTCAGCTTCACAGATTTAACACTGTTACCAACTACATACTTACCTGCCACAGCCTACACACACAGCCCATTCACCCCCCCCCCCGCCCCACTCCCCGATCCTCTTCCACCTTCAAGCAGCTTGACCTACTCTGGGTTGCCTCTGCTTGTTTTCCGTGTCGTGTTGTAGGCCAAGGAAGATAGAAAATATTTCACCCATTACTGGAAGTAAGTGACTTGAACAGGATCTTTTAAATCAGAACTAAGCCTTTCACCACATTTCACATCACTCTGAAACTTCAGCAAGTTGGAGGAACAGTGCAAACCTTCAAATATTTCTACTACTTCAACAAAAGTAGTTACAAATCAATTAGTAGTTAATCTGATAGTAATTAATGATCCTTTAAATAGTGCTGGTTGGATAAATTGGTCTTTCTGCTGTTGCATACATGCTTAGCTATGCAAGATTAAGAGAGGATATGGTCTTAGCTGGAGTGGTCAAATCAAGAGCAGCACTCCTGGAGTCAAATCAACATTGAAGATAGAGATGATAAGAAATACTTTATCTCAGAGCACTGTGCAACTTTGAAATCCCTTGCTTCAGAGGGTGGTGGAGGCAGGGCCATTGAATATTTTTAAGGCAGAGATAGATGTATTCCTGTTAGCAAGGGAATTATACGTTATTGGAGATAGATGGGGATGTGGAATTTGAAACACAAATGTATCAGTCATAATCTTATTGACTGGTGGAGAACGATTGAGGGATTGAATGGTATACTTCTGCTCCTATTTTGAATGGTTACCCATAAGTTATATATCTATTCTGCAGACTCCTAATGCACATTACCATGTCTACACTAATACTGATCCAAAATAGTCCCTAGATGATCAGTGCGAGAAATATGCTTGCAGAGCGGGTGCTATTTTGATCCTCAATGTCATCCATAGCTCTGAAAATATGTGCACTACTCAACTGAAAATTGCAGCCTTTGTCCTTTATGACTCAGATTTATGTTATATTTGTATTATTTATAACTGATTTACTTAATAGTTTATATAGACTGCAATATATTATGGCATTTCGTGATTTGGTGAGTGAAAACATGTTGTTAATTATCATTAAATCTGTAGAGAGATTTGCCAATTAAATTAAATTAAAAACATGGGAAGAAGTTTAAACCTTCAAAACAGATGGATTATGTTCAGGTGGGAAGTTAAAATACTAAAAGCAGAAACAGAAATCTAACATTTTGCAAACCTGCCCTCTTCCAGTATTAATGAAGGTGAGATGAGGAGTAGGTATCCATTCGGGACATCAATTAGTCATTTAAGTGTTGATGAAGCTATGTGGCATCATTTTAGCAGTTATTTTATTTTAACCCCTCTCAGCCGGGGTTCCCAGACTGCGGGGAATCCAACAGGCATTGAGAGGTGAGAAGGGATGAATCCGGGGAGCAGAAATACTTCCATCTGTCCCAAAATGCCCCGCATGCTCAGACATTCCCTTTAGTGTGATCGGACCTACCACCTACTCCTCTCAGCCACCATCTTTGATAATATTATGTTAATTATTCTATTAAAATAAAGGATATATACATATATGGTGGACAATATTGCTTGATTATGTACCTTGAGCACATACAAACAGAAACTGCCAGGACACTTGATGCTGATTAGGGAGGAGGCAAACATTTGCAATGCTGCTTTCTGTAAATAAACTGATTATTAAGCAAACGTTTGGCATTTTAGTTTCTACTTCATAATCTGGCTCCAAAATGATTTAACAATCTTCTCTCCTTAACCACCATCTGCTCTCACTGATCGTCATCTAATCAGCAGCCTCTTATGTTTCACATTTATTGAACTAGTAAGTATCAAATGTTTGAGGATCTGGAATTCCATTATATTCTTTCCTCTGAGGAAGAACATGACATAATGACTGAATGGCTTTGCAACTTTGAAGTATGCTTTAAATTAAGCACAGAATATAATTTCTAATCATGTTTAGTAGAATGCACATTTAACTTTTGAAGTACTCATTCTTATGTTTTAACAAATCATTCAAAATGTTAATTGAACCTATTACCATGCAGTTTAACATAACACTTATTAGCTTTGTTAATACAGCATCAAAGTTTGCTTCAAAACCTTTTACGGTCAACTCATTTTGTGCAGTTCAAAGTTGGCAAATAGGTGGAACCACAAACCCTTCATGTTTCGTTTTTTATATATTTTTTTCTATTTTAACTGTTTCGTAAGCCAACTGAATATTATTTAAATAATCTAATTTCTCAATTTCCATAATGCTGCAGACAGAAAGCCACCAGTCAAATCATTTCAAAAATGTCTTAGCCAATCTCCAGATGTGGCTTTTCATTGTGCTTCACGCAAACTGGATTGGAATAAGAATGCACCTGGAGGTGTGCACGATGAAATGGATTTGTTTTGGTGTATTAGTCACAGTTGCTACATTGACAAATCTCCTGTTTTTTGTCATAACCTAAACCAAAGGATATCTGAAAATCTGTGGGCAAAGACTTTCCCATTTCCTTAGCTTAATAGGACATTTGAGAGCCAATATCTTTTCTACATTTAGTCCTACCAATTATTTTCTTTTAAGAAAATTGGAATGTTATCAAGAATGTATATTTAAAAACTTTTTGCTTTACATCCTACTGTCTCTAAAATATTTATTTTTTCTATTTTGTGTATGATGAAGGAAAGTGCATGGAAGTGTCTTGGCTTACCATGGGGAGGATTGAAAGATCATAGGGGTTGATGGGATGGTGCATCTTTGTTTGGGAGCAGGAAAAATCAGAAAAATTGTTTGGTGGTTTGTGGCTTGATATTGGGGTACAAAGGGCTACAAGAGATGGTGGGGCGTAATGGCATGGTTGGGGTATGGGGAATGAGTGAGAGCTAAGGGGTGGAGGAGCTTTCTGTTTTACTAATATAGCAGGGACAAAGTCAACAGCACAGAAGCTGCTGAATAACCATCCGCTGCACTTGATAGCTGTATTGCTGCCTCCAAACCTTCTCCAAGTTCGGCTAGCCTGACTGATTTCTACCTCTACCTCTCCTTCATTTCTCTACCTCTCCTACAACGAATATCCCATTCTACCAGGCGCATTCCCGGGAGTGGACAGGCCAAGCCAAGGATTCTCCTGACTCCTGTTACCCACCTTGAGGATGAACTGCTAGTGTCCATCTCCTCGTCCTATACGATCATAAACAACCTTTCCGTCAATGCTATTATCTCACTCACAAAGCAATTTGTGCAAATTATTACTCACTATCAAGCTTGATGATAGCACTCCTAGACAGCACTCATACAATAATAAATGCTTGTATCAAATAATCTGAATACCATAATCTCTGATACCCACCATGTACATTTCTCCTGCTTTCCAAAAGTTGATTGTTTTCCGTTTTAGTGAGATGCCAATGAAAAAAATGCAATCAGCTAGCTGACTTCATAAATTGCACACAACTGAATTGGATTTTTATCCTGTAATGTCTATTTTAACATACAAACCAACAAAGCATATCACATTGTTCCAGTTAATGGGCTCTCAGTTTTATATTCCTTCTGCATCTTGAATAATTTCAGATCAAGAGCTATACTTGCAAAATGTTTTTAAAGTATTTTATTTATGCCATTCTACTCATAGACACCTGAACTTGCAGTTCACTGCTTCTCATTAGAAACAAGATCCGCACGAAGGATGCTAGTCACGTCAAGGAGAACAATTATGGTGACCAACACTCAAACAAGTCCTCAAGGAGCTGCAAAAACATCAGAACACATCTCACTGAAATTGCCTTTTCTGTGGTGCACTTTTCGTACGATGTAGTAACCCCTTTTAAAAGTACATTTGCTAAGTCCAACATGCATTCTACAGCTCGAGAATACATCAGTCCACTTTGTCTCTTCATGACTTTGTCAACAATCATTTCTAGGTGAAGAGGTTAACATCAGTAAAATGTCCTTTCCAGTGTGACCTGAATCTTCATCGGTATTGGGGTACCCATCAATGTATATATTTTTTTGCTCCAATGAGTTCTAAAGCACACATAATCAAATTAGCATTTTCTAATATCTAATCACTACCACGGTACATTTCCAGGAATGAGAATGTCATTAACATGGATTCCTGTTGATCAGAGGTGGACAGTCAATTAATTCAATAATTGGATCAATTACCAACCACTCTTTATACCCACCAACAATTTACTGGTGTGAGGCCACGTCCTTACCATGTGATATCATGGATTTGCCTGGTCACAACAAAATCCAGAATTAACAAAGGAAATGATGGGATGTAATCTACCTAGCAACTATGGAGAATATACCTGTAGCCCACATTCAAAGAGACAATAAGATGCATATTTTCCTAGTCATGAGATTGGCAGACATTGAGATAAGATTAAATGTAAAGGGCCCCATCATCAGGCTGCAGTTTATCAAGATGGCTGAGAGATCAGGGGAGACATGCAGATGCTAATGCTTGAGAGTCAAAGAATGTAGGATAGACAGGTGGCCTGATATACGGTGAGCAGAATCAATGAGGGCCTGGAGCATAATTGTCAATTCCTGCAGAAGCAGACAGGCCAATTTAATATCTTACTGCAAGCCAGCTAACAGCAGAGGTCCTTTCAAAATCTAAAGTTTTGATTTTGCACTAAGTTTTGAGTTTCTGCACTAACCGCCAAGTTAGTGCAGAAACCTTTATAAAAGCAGTTTAGCTATCTTCATTAACCAAGCAAAGACACTTCACAGGCTGAATCATCCTCCTGATATTGTATGGTAACTATAAGTTGGATTCAGTGTTGTTTGGGGAAAGAGGAATTCTCACTGAGTTCAAGTATCAAGGATACAATTTGGAACAAAGGGTAATTTCTCGATAAAATTGTGTGTATTACTCTAGCATACTCATGTCTTGTGTACTTATAACTCTGTATGCATTTGTCTTTTCTTTCACTCACTAGCTTTTAGTAATTGGTATGGGGCTGCTTATTCTCTCTTAGATGTTTTCACATGACTCCTCACACAATAAATAAAACAATAACATTTGCCACTATAAACTGGTGTTTTATACTGAGTCACCTCACAGATAACATCAGCGTAGTTTGTGACAACTGGAAGATAACCTGTATATTGAGACAACATCCTAGTTGTCTCAATATACAGGATCATTATCCTAAACCAGGATCATGAAACATGGTTGGGTCCACAAGCTCTCTAGAATGGCTATTGTCTTCTGGACGTTTGCTCCTGGTAAAGAACCACAACTTGTATCTCCACATCTTGGTTGTGAAAAGTTTATGTAACTTCCCACATCCCGATTGCATGCTGCTAGGTTGCAACCCACCACGTGAACATTCAGAGCCAAAAGCAATAAGCCAAACATTATCACTTTGATTTCCCCTTTTCTATTTAATGAATATTAACTTCTACCGTTCTCCACTTCTGCTATTGATTTGCAATTCTCCATTCTAACTTTGAAGTCATCCTTTCGTTTTTTCACTCTTCTTTCACAGTTGTTTTGCATCACTCTGTTTCTAATTTTAGGAATGCTTCTTGCCTTTGAACAAATCTATTTTGATCTAACTTCTCACTTAAATGTAGTCAAATATGATCTTTAAGACAAAGCTAACCACTGCAGCTTAAGCACAGAAATGGATTTTACTCTGAATATCAGGAAGCGGTATTTAAATATTGAAATGGATAGCAGAAATTTATATTGAGGTGTACTGTCCACTGAATATTTAATGAAATTCGAATGACTATTGCCATTAGCTTCAACTTGTATCACGACCTTAGATTTAGTAAATAAAGTTTCATTGCATAAAGGAATTACATTCCTAGTATTTACTGCTTAGTAACGTTATTTGTTAGTTTCAGAGATTGAATATGCACAATTGTATTTGTCATTTTGTAGTCCTGTGATATAGTGCATGTTAAATATGTATTGAATCATTCAAAGACATTAGACATGAGCAGCACAGTGTAGGTACAGTGGTTAACACTGCTGCTTCACAGTTCCAAGGACTGGGGTTCAATTCCAACCTTGGGTGATTGTGTCTGGAGTTTGCACATTATCCTTGTGTCTGCAAGCATTTCCTCCAGGTGCTCCAGCTTCCTTCCAAAGATGTGCAGGTTATCTGAATTGGCTATACCAAAAAATTGCCTCTTAATGTCCAAAGATGTCAAGGTTTGGTAAATGCATTAGCCATGGGAACATAGAACATAGAACAATACAGCACAAACAGGCCCTTCAGCCCACGAGTTGCGCCGATCACATCTACCAATCCACAGACCTATCTATAACCCCCTATCCTATTCTTTTCCATATACTCATCCAGAAGTCTCTTAAAAGACCCCAGTGAGTTTGCCTCAACAATCTCCGACAGCAGTCGGTTCCATTCACTCACCACCCTCTGAGTGAAAAACCTACCCCTGACATCTCCTTTGTATTTGCTTCCCTGCACCTTAAATCTGTGTCCTCTCGTAGGGACCATTTCAGCTCGGGGAAATAGTCTCTGAGAGTCCACCCTATCTATTCCTCTCAACATTTTATAAACCTCTATCAGGTCGCCTCTCAACCTACGTCTCTCCAGTGAGAACAGTCCCAGCTCCCTCACCTATCTTCATAAGGCCTGCCTCCCAATCCAGGCAGCATCCCTGTAAATCTCCTCTGAATCCTCTCAATAGCCTCTACATCCTTCCTACAATGGGGCAACCAGAACTGCGCACAATACTCCAACTGGGGTCTGACAAGAGTCTTATAGAGCTGCATGTGCTAGGTTACAGGAATAGGCAGAAGGGAGTTGGTGCAGACATGATGAACTGAATTGCCTGTTTCTGCCCTGTAGGAATTCTATGGTACTATGTACAACAAAGACAAATTTAAAATGTTTTACGGTGAACTGATGGTATACCTCTGCACCATATGGACATGGTTCATTCTCTTCCAACTTCTCAACAGCAGTTACAGATAGGCACTAAATGCTGGCCTTATCAATGGCACTCACATCCCAAGAATGCATTTAAAAAAGAATTCATTTTCATAAAGCAACATTGCAGCAACTTTTAGGAGCAGATGTTTGTGTCATGATAATGTAATTGGACTAGCAATGCCGAGATCCATGTTAATGCTCCGTGGACATGGGTTCAAATTCCATCATGGCATCTTAACTTTAAATTGAATAAATAAATCTGGAATATAAAACCATTATTTTTAATGGTGATCATGAAATTATTGACAACTGTCATTAAAAACCCACCTGGTTTACTCATGTCCTTTTGGAAAGGAAACGTTGTCCTTATCCAGTCAGTTCTACATGTGATTCCACATCCATGGCAATGTGATTGACTCTTAACTGTCCTCTGAAATGTTCCATTCAAGGGCAATTTGGAATGAACAAATGCAGGTTTTGCCAGCAATGCCCACATCCCATGAAAAAAACAAAAGGTTATGTAATCTAATAAACAGAATGGCGACAAAACCAATATGTACAGAGGGCTTCAATTTTATTAAGAGAAGCAGCTGTCTAAAAAGCTGACACCATAAAGGAGATAAAGTGATGCAACATAGTGATTATATAGTGATTAGTGCCCAGAGACTCTTAAGCATATTTGGCTACAAGTAGCAAAACATTTTTAGCAGAAATTTTCATTTGTAGATTGAAAATTGGCAAGAAATTCAAAGACTGGGAAATGTTTCATGTATTCCCAATCTTTAGGAATAAAGACACAATGCCTTCAAACTTTAAGCTGCTTAGAGTAACATTCTGGCTCATCGGTGGAAAACAAACATTGGAAGCCAGCACATAATTCTTAATGGGACGTGAGGGGGGGATTTAAGATAATCAACTAAAGGAGGGAGAAATCCTGGGAGTGTGTCTTGTACCTAATCTATATTGAAAGTGGGCAGCCTACTATTTCAATAGTCGGGCATTGCCTTAGTGCTTAACATTTTTGTTCTTTCAAAAATTGTACAAAGCTGGAGCGCACTGACTGAAGAGTTGGTAGAAGCATGTTGCATGATGCATGAGCTCTTAGAAGTTCCCACCAAATGTTTATTCAGGCAATTGTCGAGAAGGGCTAAATTTCCCTGGACAATTGTGGTGGGAACCACGCAACAAAACATTTCAAATCACTAACTTCAGAAGGTTCTGCCAGTGTTACCTTCATAGTTACTCAGAAAGAATTAGAAAAGGAAAAAAAAACACTTTTAACTTCAGAACAACTATTTTAAATCCCAGTCAGAGTCCCACATCTCCTTCCCATGGGACTCCTCATCCTCCCCGCCACTGGCGCACCAGGCCAACTTAATAGCCCAACACTTCCCCCAGACCAATCACTGTCTCCATCCAGTTCTGACTCCTACCCCACAACCCAATTTGGGTTTGACTCCGAAACACATCCTTCCCATCTGGATCCAACTCCCTCCATGCCTCCCCGTGCCCACTGCAGCACCTCCCACTCCCTGGCAACAGGGCTACATCCTCCCTCACTCCCCTCCTCACTTCTTCTTCTCACACCACTTGTTCCCAGTCTCCAACTCCTTCCCTCTGTTCCAGTTCCCCCCACTTCAATGAGTTGACACATCTTCAATGAGTTGACACAGTTGTGATGGGCTAAATTTCCATGGACTGTATTATTCCAAGAGTCTATAATGCTATGAAGTACAGTGGACTCTGATTTCTTGTATTTTTCTAGGAATCCAAAGTGGTCCAAACTGCAAAACACAAGATCAAGGATAGATCATTAATGGTTTTTTGCCTGTTCTAGCATGGGTGGCACTGTGACACAGTGCTTAGCACTGCTGCCTCACAGCTCCAGGAACCACGGTTCAACTCCTGATTTGGGTCACTGTCTGTATGGAGTTTGTACTGTGTCATTGTGAGTTTCCTTCAGATGCTCCAATTTCCTCCTACAGTCCAAAGATGTGCAGATTAAGTTGATTGGCTATGCTAAATTGTCCCTTAGTATCCTGGGATGGAGAAATTAGAGGGATTAATATGTGGAGTTACGGGGTAAATATGTGGAGTTACAGGGATAGGGCGTGGATGGGATTGTTATTGGTGAAGACTCGATGGACTGAATCCTTCTGCACTGTAGAGATTCTATGGCTCTTCTATGATACCATTCAAGTAGATCAAGTTGACATATATCTTAACTCCGTTTTTTGATGTTTTTTCAGATTCCCTGCATCCACAGTATTTTTTGTGTTGGTTAAAATTTATCACACTCAGTCTTAAAGTTTTGATTTGACCTTTCTGATTCATTTAGTGCTTTCTGTTGTCACACTGATTAGCCTAACCCTATTTTTAATGTTTTGAACCCTGAACTGACAACCAGAGGAGATTATTTCTCTTTATCCTACAAATTCTTCGATCATTCTAAAACTGTAGATATAGATGGAATAAAATTCTAACCTATGCAACCTCCCCCCAGAATGTAACCCTTTTAGCCTGGGTATCATTCTGGTGAATCTATGTGCAGCTATTCCATGGCCAATATATCCAAAATTGAATGCAGTACTTTAAACGAGGTTGGACCATAGCTGTATATAACTATAACATCTACTCCATTTGTATTCCAAACCCGTTGGGATAAAGACTAATACTCTGTTAGCTTTAAATTATACTTTGCACTTGCCCAGTGGTTTTAGCAGTTGAACACCTTTCAAAATTTCTTATAACTTTTCACCATTTATGTGAATGGCCTCAAACCTTCCCATATTAAAGTCCATCTATCACAGTTTTACTCACTCACCTAATACATCACTGTCGCTTTGCAACATTCTGCTCCCGTTTAGATTATTTCCTGTAGCACCAACCTTTGAGTCATCAGCAAACTTGGATATGTGGCATTATATCCCTTCGTCCACTTTATTTATGAACATAATGAATAGCAGAGGCCAAAGTATGCATCCCTGGAGAACACCATAAGTCCCATTTTACCAACTTTGTGTACATTCCCATTATCCTTACTCAGTAACCTATCCCCTAACTAATTTCCTATCCAAATCAATGGCCTGCCTCCAATTTTATGTACTCAAATTTTTATTACATGGTTTCAGTGGAAGGCCTGTCTCGGCCTTTTACTTGATTTTACGTAAAATTGTGAGGTGTTGGGTCAAGGTTGTTTTTCATATAATTGCATTTTTTACCTTTGGGGTCACTGTTTGAGATTTAATTTGGTGCATTAGCCTGTTTCTTTTTTGCTCTTGGGTTTTTTTTTTCAAATTTATGAAGCTTAAATAATTTACTTTGGGACAGGTGGGGAGGCCAGTCTTTGGAAATTTCTCAGTGGTGTGAAACCAAGTTTCAGCAGGCGACAAGAATGCTTGGCGGCGTTACCAAAAGCAAAAAATATATCCCACGAATACTTGGTTAATTTTCAGTAATGCATTTGAAATGTTACATATAGCTATTGATGCTTGCTGAACACAAATCTTTAGAACAGTTTACAGACCTTTAAAGTTCAGAAACTATGCATTAGAAGAAAATATTCAGAGTAAAAGATAGAATTAGAAGGTATGCTGGGCATAGTTTGCAAGAAGTCGGCTTGCTTCAGCAACATCTTCGAATGTTAAAAGTCAAAAGAAAACAAAACTGGGTCTCTAGGTCTGTGAGGCAGCAGAATGAATCACTGTGCCACTTTGTCACCCTTTGTGGCTAGTTCTGTTCAATTTCTGGTCAACGGTAACCCCAAGATGTTGATAGTGGGAATTTGCTGCTGGGAATGCCGCAAACTGTCATGAAACAATTTTGTTAGATTGTCTCTTGTTAGATATGACCATTGCTTGACACTTCTGTGGTGTGAATGTTACTTGCCACTTGTCAGTTCCAGCCTGGATATTGTTCAGGTCATGGACTTCAGAGGATGTTTTGTAATTTAGGCAGATAGCGAGTGAGACAAGAGGTGTGGAAAGTTGTCAAGACCTTGCTGAGGGCTGAGCCTCATCTAAACTGAACTGGCAAGCAACCCATCCCTGATGAGTATCCTCTTACAACTTGCCACGCTTGGGCTGCCACAATATTGGTGGCAGAGAGGCTGCCTGATTAGCAGCAAGATGATCCACTTCGAAGGGCAATGATTGGAAGGATGATGGAACAGCCTGGATTATTTTTCTGCAGCCTGGAGATAGATACCATGAATAAGTTTCACCCACATTTAAGGGTCTCCACTTCTTAGCTGACAGGAACTACAGTACAGTACAACCAAAGCAACACTCTGCCCAGCAGGCCATAGCAATGACTTTTAGGTTCCATCACCATAATTACACTTCAATTTATATACAATAATGATACCCCTCCCTGAGTCAGATGGGCACCTGAGTCATTTATTACACAATAGTGGAAAGATGACATGTAGGCAGAAGAGAAAGTGTAAGACTACTGCTTTGATCCTAATTCCTGCACCATAGTGTTCCCACCAAATGGAGAGAGTGAGTATCCCTCGATAGGAAATCCTATAATTTCTTACCTTCTTAACTGAAAAGTTAACTTTTGAAACACAAACTAGTACTACAGTACACAAAGAAACTGCAAAGGTTTGTGAACATAACCTAGTCCATCACACAAACCAGCCTCCCATCTACTGACCCTATCTATACTTCCTACTGCCTCCAAAAAGCAGCCAGCATAATTAAGGACACCATGTGCCCCGGACACACTCTCTTCCACCTTCTTCCATCAGGAAAAAGATACAAGTGTCTGAAAACACATATCAACAGACTCAAGAGCAGCTTCTTCCCTGCTGTCATCAGACTTTTGAATGGTCCTATCACATAATAAGCTGATCTTTCTCCTCACCCTATCGGTAACTGCAGTACTATATTCTGCACCCTATCATCTCCTTCTCCCCTATGTACTCCATGAAAGGCATGTTTTGCCTGTTTAGCGCACAAGAAAACTTTCTCTGTATTCCAATACATGACGAGAATAAATCAAACTAAATTATCTGAAACGTAAGTTACAAAAATGTTCACAGTATTTTACTAATAAAGAAATATCACTGAGTTCTGAATTACATGTTATGTCAGTCCCAAAGGAGGTGCATGAGTGTAGGAGGGAAAGTTCATTCTCTGGCTTTATCTTGTTTCACTACACTCTATATTATGGGTTAGAATGAGGAGGTGGGGAGAGGGAGAAATGTTGCATGAGAATCAGCCAACAATCCACATATAATTCAGATTTAAAATTAGTCTTTACATTGAACAGATAATTTTCTGAGTCTGCACTGGCAGTGGGGAGATCTATCTACCAGACATACATATTCAAAAATCGTGAGAAGTTTAGATCTCAATTTTCCAAAACATTAAAAGTCGGTGAACTGTTTGCATTGGCAGTTCCCACTGGTAATGCAAACCAGGAAAATCAACTTTCTACTTTTAATCTAGTATTTTTCCTATCTTTCCTAATGCATGGGGTACATAAAATATATAGTAAGGAGCCTTGGGATCCAATTTCCTTGCCATTCTAGGCTCTGACAGAGATAAGTAAGTGGGAATGTTACACTTGAGCAATTGGGTCAACCTACCCTTTGAATAAAAAAAAAATCCCTTAGTTGCTTGTCACATATTTTCCATTTATTCCATTTTAAGGAGCATCAGTAGATTCTTATGTATGGTTCTCAAAAAGCTAAATGTATACCTTGAATTTATGCAATTAGTATTGACAAATGAACATTTATCATGATTACAACCATTAACATATCCTGTTCACGAATAGCACTGAGAATTTAGTATGAATATGTAATTCCCCACCAGCCTCCAACCAAAGTTAGACCTGGAAACCTGACAGTGAAATATAAAAACAATAACATTCTATGGTAGCGTTCCACAGTTGTTGGCTTTTGGAAGCACTTATCTGTGATGCATGATTTAAAACATTTGTTAGTTTCAGTCACTGTCATTGTTCTTGCACTGTTTCGTACACTTCTACATTTAATCATTGGGAAAAGGTAAATGTCTGGGATTCACGGGCATCATGTATATGTCCTCCTGAAGACAGGACATTTAAGAACCATAGAATCAAAGAACCCTACGGTGCAGAGAGAGCCCTTCGGTCCATCAAGTGTGCACCGAACACAATCCCACCCAGGCCCTACCCCCATATCCCTCCATATTTTACCTGCTACTCCCTCTAACCTGAGCATCCTAGTACTCTAAGGGGCAATTTTAGCATGACCAATCAACCTAACCTGCATATCTTTGGACTGTAGGAGGAAACTGAAGCATCCGGAGGAAACCCACACAGACAGTGACCCGAGCCAGGTCTCTGGAGCTAAGAAGCAGCAGTGCTATTCACTGTGCTACTGCGTAAACCTCCACGACATTTAAAGCAGCAAAAGGTACAAGTCTAGAAATTAATACATAAAACAAGTTATATTAATATAAGATGATGCTATTAGTTGACCAATGGTATTCAAATCTGTATTTAATGGGGAAAAGCTGTGATGGTTGACTAGACTATGAATCCAATGGTCTTCTGCTACTGTTAAAGCTATAAAAGGCATATGTTAGTATGATGAATTTAGTAACTTATTTATTTAAAGATATGATGGATTTTAAGCCGAGTAAAGTTTAAAGTTTATTTTACTAGCATCACAAGTAGGCTTACATTAACACTGCAATGAAATTACCATGAAAATCCCCTAGTTGCCACACTCCACGAGTATTCGAGTACGCTGATAGAAAATTTAGCATGGCCAATGCTCCTAACCAGCATGCCTTTTAGACTGTGGGAGAAAACTGGACAACTTGGAGAAAACCCATGCAGACACGGGAAGAATGTGCAGGCTCTGCATAGATGGTGACCCAAGGCAGGAATCAAACCCAGTGTCCCTGGCACTGTGAAGCAGCAGTGCTAATCACTGTGCCACTGTGCCATCAACAAGCAGTAACAGAGAGTGACAGTCAGCTTTCAGTGGATATCATTGAAAGGTCATATTGAAAATAAGTCTGATGCATAAAACTGATGATACAGAATCAGTTTAAACTCTGCCAATCAAATGCTGGTTGAATACAATTTGTAGCAATGTTTGCTCCAGAGCTGTTGGCTTTGTTGAGATTCATTTAAATGCTGTATTATCATGGTAATAAAAGTAATGCTGTGGATGACAGCACTTCTAACACAGAAGACCAAACGTAATATTAGCAGCATTCCAAGATGAATAGCCTTCTATATAAATATGCTCTGTAGGGGATAAACATCACAGAATAAGAAGTTTCAAATACTGTGGACAAATAAGTGAAATATGCCTTTGATGTCACAAGTACGGTAGAAAAGCTTATGCCAACTTGTCTGTGTAGCATTCCCATTATCCATTTAAAGATATTACACATTATTCTACTTGTCGGGGGTTCAGAATGTCAAGGCTGACATTCATTTTTACTAATCGTATATGTCAAGACAAGTGCCAGTTCTTGGCAACAATAAAAGATGATGGGGTGATTCTCCCAGCCCCACAGCACTCTTCAAACGGAGGCCATATATTTTCCCACTGGGAACTATGACTTTTCCCCTTCTCTTGCCGCCAGATTACCACCATCATCAGCTTCGTGTCAGAAAGCATTGCGGATCTGACAAAATGATTATAATGAGGATTAACATACCATTAGTGGGCCTGGGTCAGAAGTCTCCAGGTTCCCTATCTTCTCCCTGACCCCTGTCAGGAATGTTTCACTCCAGTGGGGTTTATAACAGCTCCACTAATGGGGAGCTGACGGCCAGATACCATTGGGGCAAAGGACAGGGGGGGGGATGAGCCATGCAGACTTTGTAGGAAGTAGGAGATGGGGAGGGTGCTCGTCGGGCAGTGCCAGTGTGACCCCTGGCATTGTCCAAGGGGAAAAGTGGCAATGCCCAGGGGCACCTTGCAACTGCCCTTTGGGCAGAGCCAAAGGGTGGGATCAGAGAGGCAGGGATTGGATGTCCAGCTGCCACTCTGCAATTGGGCTGAGTGACAGGGTGGGGGGGGGGGGTGAGGTGGCAGTAATTGGGCTGCATCGGGGTGGGGAGGTGGAGTCAACCAGCAGGGTAGAGGAATCAATCAGGAGATTGGGACTGATGAGAGCGGGGAGGAGGGGAGGGGAGAGGGCAGAGATCCAGGTAGGCCAGGGTCAAGGTTCATCCGGCTATGTCTGAGAGACCAGTGATCGGACCTTGGGAGGGCTGTACAGCGATGAAGGATTACTGTACTAGCCAGCAATCAAGAGACTGGCAGTGCGGGTTTACTGAGTGTGCGCCGATCTCTGCTCTGACAGAGGCACAGTAGCCCCTCAGCATTATACCGCCAGCCTCTCGGGCAGGAATAGGCCCTGCCTACAGCCTTTTAATGAGATTCATGTTAGTGCACTCTACAATGTACAGAATGTGGGAGATTCAGCAAGATTTACTCCAGCTTTTATGTGAACTTGACACTTAGAATTTTTTGGCAGAATCCCACCCATGGACTACATTGGAAGACTTATCCAGAATCTGGTTAGACCTTTGTATTCATCGCTTAAATGTCAGCTGGATGACAGCCTACAGAATCCACAGACCACTTTGTTAGCTCGTGTAAAGAAAAGGGTATAAACTTTAATTTGTCAAATGAAGAGATGACAGGCAGAGTTGTTGAGTTGGTGATTTGCATCCACTCTCATGGAAGCATTCCAGCAAGATCTTATATACAAGCCCAAGAAGTTTAGCATTAAAGAGCTAATCAAAGATAGACATGAGTATGGAGTGATCCTCACAGGTCAACAAATCTTACAAGCAATAAGGCACATGACACAATCTTAGTGTAGTGTTGACCAGAGATGTGTTGACAAGGAGCTAGTTCCTTACCAGTGCCCTTTACTGTATATGTGTATATAGTTAGAAGTAATTCTTAACATTGCTCTTAACATACAGAAGATTACAAAGACTTCCATAACTGACATGTTGTATAACCAACAGGGTTACAGTATAAAATTCATTCCAGTCATGCCCTTCCTTGTGCAGACATGCTTCCACCACAGATCACTAAATTACAGCACTAATCAGGGGATAGAGATATAGAATCATATAATGTTGCAGCACAGAAATCTATCTTTCAGGTTCCATTAATTCTGATTTTATATTATTGCTCACAGATTATCTAGTCTAGTTGTAGTTTCTTACTTACATGCCCTTTAATGCTCTGCTTTTTTTCGAGTAGTTGGCTGATTTTCTTTTCATCAATATAGGACTACGAATATCAGTTAGAAGATCTTGATGTCAGCTTATATTGATTCAGCTAATTGACAAAAAAAATCTGGGAATCAGAGCTTTATCGATCTTCACATCTTTGTTTGTCATTGTGTCATCTCACTATGCCACCAGACTGCAACTGGGACATAATCTTCTACACAAAGGTGGGTGAGTCCTTGTCACGAGGGCCAAGCTTCTGTTCCCTGAATCCAAATTGTCCCACCAACCTTCCCATTTTCAGGAATGCAAATTGATGATCTTCCTTGAAGATAATTGTTTCTATTGTAGGCGATTTGGCATGAAGTATGAACGAAGTACCTCCTATCTTGCTATTTCAAATTTGGTTAATTGGATTATTGATTAGGGCAGAAAAGCAAAAGTCTCAAATTTGTTCTGGAGGACTTGATTGTGTCTGTTATCTGCAGATGTGGTAAAAATTTATAAAATAGATTTAACTTGATTGATGTTTACAGTTTATGTTAATGATAGTTTACATTGAATGTAAGCTTATAACATTGGGAAAATAATATTAAAAAAGTTGATTGGTAATGCAAAACTTGAGCGTTAATGGAAAAGAAACATGCAATCAAAGCTTTTCATTTTGCACTTGTAGGCAAAATACAAAAATGCCAAATTTCAAAAGGAGCAACAATTTACATTGGATGAATAAAAAATGCTGATTGGTTGGTAAGTTGACTCTGATTAATCAAGATGTTGCCATGGAAAGTAATTATTGTTCCCCCACCGCAGGCTAGCTGGATTGGCTATTCTAAATTGCCTCAAGATCTGTAGGTTGGGTAATAAGTGGGAGTGAGGTTACAGGGGTGGGGCATGGGATGGACTTGTGTAAGATTCTCTGTCAGAGCGTCATTGCAATGGGCTGAATGGCCTCCTTCTGCAATGCAGGGATTGTATGTAAATTGTTAAATGGTTGAGTAAGATTCCCGACATTAATATGACACAGAAATATATCGGTTTTAACATTCTTAACTGGATTACACAGAAGATGTCATGATTTTATCAGTCAAATCTTCCAGAAATGACTGCTCATCTTAACATGACAACAATTTGCATTTACTAATAAAATAATTCAACTCTAATCTTAAAAGCAAATAAATGGTTGAGTGATTCTGATACAAATTGATGAGTGATTCAGAGCAGGTTGCTACTGGAAACAAAGACCTTTTATGGCCATCTTTACACTGGTCTTCAGAATTTTTTTAACTTTCTGGGGATCTAGCCTTTTGCTACAGGGATCATGGCACCAATGTTGAACACATTCCTACATCTGATAATGGCACTTGTGCTTTTTTCCCTTTTGAGTGTACATGGACCATCTGCCATTACTGGATTTTTTTTTTAAACTGTCAGCTTTTCAGTGAAATTTGTGCACATATTTTAATCATAATGGATGTAATCATGTTCATCAGTACAAGTTCATCTGGAAATGCTGTGTGACATTTGCTGAAAGTTAGATCTGTGCTAATCATCATGGGCTTATATTACATTATCGGTTGGCTCATGCCTCTTTTAATTTTTGACAGTATTTTTCAGGACTTATCTTGTAATTTTTTATCCTGCTTATAATTCATTGCAGCTTCCATTTTGATTTTTTATTACCAAATTTTAAAATTCCATTTGTTACATAATATGTAAAGTGCAAAGGTGCCTGCGACAGAACACAACATACAAATTGATACAGTTAAGAGGGTTAAAGCAGTGACAAGTTTTCTTTTCGTGATGTGAAATTCAATAGTACTTTTAAGCCTTCCTTTGCATAATTGTCAAAGCTAATTATTTCCGACGTGGTTTCAATTTCCGATGCTGAAAATTGTTTGAGAAACAATTCAAAATTAGTGCAACAGTTTTTATTATTGTTGAAAAGAAGAGACGCTGGGATAAAGCTTTTTGTCTTGCACTCATTGCACCAAGCACTGAAATTTATATACCACATTACACATTTGTGTGATGGGCAAAACCGTTTTTTGATTTGACAGCAGCAACCTTTTAATGCAAAGTATCACACATGTTACTATGACATGTCAGGTAACTTTGGACTGTGGGAGGAAACCAAGCACCCAGAGGAAACCCATGCAGACACGGGGAGAATATGCAGACTCCATACAGTCACCTGAGGCTGGAATCAAACCCGGGTCTCTGGTGCTGTGAAGTAGTAGTGCTAACCAATTTGACACCATTGTTTTGTTGTAAGGTTGAGGTGTACATGGAGGGCTTGGAGATGTTCTATTCTTCCAAACTATGCTGCTTAAGTGTTCTCAAAGCCATTACCCTTTATTTACACAAAATATTTACATATTTGGATCTCGTTGTGAGATTGAAGCTTCTCCTCCTTTGAGCACCCTCTCTCAGTTATGTGATCAGATATCATTATTATCTCAGTATTATGCACAAGTCTGATGTTAACTCTTTACTCTAAACCAATAATACTTCTTTTTAAATATGAACATTGCATGGTAATGCCATATCTACATCTGTAAAGCAATCTGGTTCTGTCGTTAGTCAGGCTAACAACTTGGCTGCATAAAAGGGACCTACATGAAGGAAATAATTCAGACTGGGTTCTGCTGGATATTAGAGAAACAGAACAAATGGACTGCCTTATGCGTACTAGGTAGGAAAGAGAAAAAAAAGACATTTTATGAAATACAATAACTCCATCTCTGATCTCTTTTTGATATAGGGATCAATTTTTGATTGCCAACGGAGAACAACACACTGCACGAGAGCATATCAAACATTCAGATATACACATATATTTCTATTTATTCAGGCCTAACGTGCAAAGATTCGCAAGAAGAATGGTAAAGAAACTTTTTCTCTGTTATTTTGTTCATTTATTAGTGTCACAAGTAGGCTTATGTTAACATTCACTGTGCAGCAATATGATAAATTTACTTTTTAAGCTTTCCTTTCTTTGATATTTCTGTTTCAGCCTGTTTATTCTTAGATTTGACATGGCAAAGATTAATCCTCCATCAGGATTAGGCATTTACCAATTCAAGTCAGTGAAATTGAGGTGTAATACATGGTTTATCAAAGATTTTGGGACAGTGTGACTCAGGTAACAAGTGCATTTAAATTGGGAAGCAGGTGTCTGTTCCTTAGTGGGTTTTCTTTTTTTTAAAAAAAACAATCAAAATCTTTCAAAGTAAATCCTCAGGCCTAACTGTTCCAGCTTAGATTTTGGAGATTTTTTGAAGGTCAGCACACAAACACAATTTGTGAAATCTCTCACTGGTGATCATGGCATTATAGGAGGTCTGACAACATCAGTTTTAAATCCAACCGATTTATTTGATAGTAAACTCGCAAGCTTTCGGCTATTATAGCCTTCTTCAGGCGAATGAAGTGTTCTGGTCTGTTGTCAGACCTCTTATTGTGTTTACCCCAGTCCAACGCTGGCATCTCTAGATCATGGCATTGGCCATATTTGTGGGAGAAATGCCTATTAGAACAATGCTATGACCTATAGTACTAGTTTAATACGATAGGCCACAGGAACTTAATTTGTTATGAATGTGATTTGTGCTTACAATTCAAAGGAACATTGAAATTGGAAGCAGAAGTAGGCAAATTCAGTCCTTCATGCCTGCACCGCTATTCAATCAGATCATAGCTGACGTCTCCCTAGTCTCAAATCCACCTCTCCATCTGTTCCCCATATCCTTTTTTTTAATTAGAAATATATTTATCTCTTTCTTGAAACCATTCAACAATTCAGACTTCACCATGTTATGGGGCAGCAAGTTCCACAAATACATCACTCTCTGCGAGAAGTAGCTTCTCCTCAGTTCAGTTTTAAATCCCTTGCCTGTCCCTCTATATTTGTGACCACTGGTTCAAGATTGCTCCGTAAGAGGAAACACTTGGTCTACATTTACTTTATCAATCCCTTTTAAAATTTTATATCAAATCCTCTCTCACCCTACTAAACTCCACAAAGTATAACGCCAAACTGTTTAATCTCTACTCATATGTCTACCCTTTCATCCCCGGAATCAATCAATTCCACAATTCTTTGTACCGGTTACACTGATACTGGGTGAATTATGGCAAAAGCTGCTGCACAATCAGTGGAGCCTCTATTTCATGTCATTTATTTTTTCTGTCAGCAACTCATTAGAGGAAATGTTCACAATGCGTGGGTATGTGGATGTATTAAACTTGTTCTTACCCATTTAAAACAGTTTTCTGTTACATTAGGTAATGTGGTAGGATTTTTTTAAAACCGATATCTCTTCTCTTTAAAAGTGTTTTTCCAACCTGTGAACAAAGACAACACAAATGTTCCCTCATTCTTGTACTTTCCTAGTAAAAACAAACTGATTAACATCACAACCCATGTAAAAAGAATGTCCTCCTCAACTCTAAGATATGAAAATCATTAGTCCACATTGTTCCTTGTGTGAGATTACGAGAAGGAGAAATTGCTGTATTTAACAATAGTGTTTGATTTTAATAATGGGTATCGGTGGAGCATTGTTCACTGCTTGAGCTATTTTAACAAGCAGAGGGTGGTGTTTCTAGCGTCTTAGTGGTAGGAAAACCCATAATCTTACCATCCCAGCAGAGCCAGAAGTCAATAATGGGTACAGCTGGGACCGTAAGGAGGTTCGGAAGAAAGTTGATGGCAAATGGACACAGGTAAGTCATGGGGTTTTTGGGGAGGGATCAGGCACTCTTAGGAAGGAAGTGATGGGGATGGGGACGCAGTGATTGAGGACAGGCAGGAGCTTTGAGTCATCCCCTCTGCTCTGTGTAGGATGTATCAGGAAGTATGGGGGTGGGTGGGGAATATAGAGGTGAGGAGTGTGGTTTAGAGAATGTCTAAAATAACTGAGATAGTTCCCCAATGGGTTGATGTGAGACTTTTAATCAGCTCATCTCTGCACTCACCTGTCCCTTTGGTTGCCAATGAACTTCTTCCAAGTTTAGCAGGCCCAAACCTATTCCACCACTGCCACATTGGAATGAAAATTAGGTGAAAGAGGGCCCCATAACTGAGGTGGGTCTGTCAAGTCAGGAAGTCCTCTAACTCAAGCTACCTGACCCAGTGGTGAAAATCCAGCCCTTTGGGTGGCAGGTTTCCAAATGCTCATCTTCCTAAGAGTGGTGACGGACTCATGGCTCCTTGTAAAAAGTAGCTCAAATGTTTACTACAACACATTAAATAGAACATAGAACATTACAGCACAGAACAGGCCCTTCGGCCTTCGATGTTGTGACGTCCAAAATAAAAAGCAATGCCCCTCCAAACTAAACCATTCCCTTCTCTTCCATATACTTATCAATTAACCTCTTAAACGCCACCAACTTGGCGCATCTACAACAGCTTCAGGCAGGGCATTCCACTCCCTAATCACTCTTTGAGTAAAGAACCTACCTCTGATATCCGTCCTATAACTCATACCCCTTAATTTAAAGCTGTGTCCCCTCGTGCTAGTTTCTCCATCCTAGGAAAAAGGCTATCACTGTCCACCCTATCTAAACCTCTAATCATCTTATATGCTTCAATAAGATCCCCTCTTAGCCGCCTCCTTTCTAACGCAAACAACCTCAAATCCTTCAACCTCTCTTCATAGGACCTGCCCTCCATACCAGGCAACATCCTGGTAAACCTCCTCTGTACCCTCTCCAATGCCTCACATCTTTCTTATAATGTGGGGACCAGAACTGCACACAATACTCCAAGTGCGGCCGCACTAGAGTTTTGTACAGTTGCAACATGATGCTGCGGCTCCTAAATTCAATCCCCTGCCAATAAAAGCTAAGACTCCATATGCCTTCTTAACAACTTTATCCACTTGACTGCCTACTTTCAGGGATCTATTGACACATACACCAAGATCCTTCTGTTCCTCAACACTATTAAAGAGCCCTACCATTAGCCCTATACTCTACACATTTATTGTTCCTGCCAAAGTGCATTACCTCACACTTTTCCACATTAAACTCCATTTGCCACCTCTCGGCCCAGCTCTGCAACTTGTCCAAGTCACTCTGTAGCAAATGTTGCAAGCAATGTGCTCTAAGTGCTATGGTGGCACTCAATTCTTCAATAATGCACATTTGTAGACTCAGAGGAGGCAATTCTTACAAACTATCATTATTTCACAACAACATGAAACAATCTGAGCATCAATGAGTCATTGCCATCAAAAATCCATGCAAACTGTGCCATTTTCATGGATGCTCCTCCAGGTCACCCAAGGAAATCTTGGAAACCATTTACCATATGCTTCTCTCCTACTTTGCCTCCTTCTCATAGACCAAACTAATTTTCGGGATTGTTCCCTCTGTTTATCAATTGCCGCCTTTTAACACCCAACTTCAATGGGCACACAATGAATTCCTAATAATTTCCCAGCTGTTTTGATTAGGAAGCCACTAGTACATACTACTGATACCTGGTCATTCAAACATAGGCCTCCTCGCTACCACAGATGATCCTACAGAGAGAGGACAGCCATTCACAGAACCATATTTGATCTGCAAATCAAAATCGACTTGACATTTCTATTTACTTATTTGACTCAATTTTCTGCACATTTTTTTCTGTAGGTGATGACTACAATGCTGGTGAAAACTTTGGAAATTTACGGCCACAGATTTTAGAGTTATTTATCTGACATTCACAACATGCATTATATAAAGATATATTCATGCGTCAATCTTTTAACTCTCACTGAGAGAAATTTTTTTATTGAATTATTATGCAAAACAAAAATAACTTGAGCACATTATGCAGCATGTATATAGAGGGATCCATTTTTAAAGTAAGGCTTTGTTGATTAAATGGATTCCAAATATTGGAGTAAATTCAACTTGCCGGAACAAGATCTTAGATGGAATATGCTGGATAATCTCAGCAGGAGTGGCAGCATCTGTCAAGAGAGAAAAGAGCTGATGTTTCAAGTCCAGGTGATTCTTTGTCAAAAGCTATGACAAAGGATTCTTTACCCAGAGGGTGGTTAGGGAGTGGAATGCCCTGCCTGCGGCAGTTGTAGATGCACCAAGTTTGGTGGCGTTTAAGAGGTTAGTTGATAAGTTTATGGAAGAGAAGGGAATGGTTTAGTTTGGAGGGTCATTGCTTTTTTCATAATTGGTCGGCGCAACATCGAAGGCCGAAGGGCCTGTTCTGCGCTGTAATGTTCTATGTTCTATGGGGTCATTTGGATTTGAAACGTCAGCTTTTTTTTCTCCAAACAGATACTGCCAAACCTGCTGAGATTGTCCAGCATTTTCTTTTTTGGTTTCAGATTCCAGCATCTGCAGTAATTTACTTTTACTTAGATGGAATTTGTTGGATAATGTCCTGTATTTCCATGGTCTGCCATTACAATTTCAATGAAAGATCAACAGAAATCACAGCTAAATTGTGCAAAATAGGCTTTTTAAAAAATCAATTTAGAGAGTTCCTTCAGCAGGGCTACAAGGAGCCTTCAAAGGAATTTAGATGGGCTAAGTGAATGAATAAGAACATGGCAGATGGGGGGTATAATGTATGAAATTATCCACTTTGGTAGAAAGAACAAAGAGACAGATGTTTTTTTAAATGGTGAAGTTTGAAAAGTGTTTATGTCCAAATGGATCCCTACATCTTGCATAGAAGTCGAAGGGTCAGAGTGAAAACTCACCATGGCTACAGTGATGGAGTGCAGTTCTGTGCACATCTCTGGCAGAATTGCTGAACAAGGTTTTACATCGTCTCCATGGAGACCTTGATGCATGCACAGATTGGAATCATTTCATCAGAGGACAGGGAATAGAATCCTTCATCTAACATACCACTCTGTTAAGTGTCTCTGTCACTCCTGCCTGACGTTACACTACCTCTTCCTACCTCTCCAGCATCTTGTACACAGCCGATTCCATCAGACTCGAATGTAAGCTCCTTATCCCCAGCTCTCCTGCTCATGCTGATAGTTTGATTGACCTTGCCTCTTTTTGCAAATACATATCTGTGCAATGACCATTGGAATGTGAGATGCTTCTGAGCTACAATTACCCATTGTGGTGTATGTCTATGCATTATTGGATTGTGAAGTCTATTCTCCATTTACCATTCAGTGAGTTGAGACTGAGATTTTACTTATCCTGGCTGAGTGGATGGGTCCATTCATGAAATTCCTGCACTGTAGGCCAGTCCTCTGCTGGAGGCCCTACCTACTGACCACATTTGAAACTTCCTTCTCTACCAGGTTGGTCTGTCGGTGCCACATCCTCCTTCTACTCTCTGAGTAAAGAATGCTTTTCTTGGCATTTCATTCAGCAGATCAATGAATGAGACAACACTGAACCTTAGGACAATGTGTCCATGGGGTGGATGAGTAATCTCTTCCTTGAATGGTGGACATAGGTTGATGTCCAGGCATCTTTCATTGCCAGGATACGATGGCCCGCCACCAGCTTGCCCTGCTATGAAAAATGCAGAAAAGCCCCAGCTGCTCAATTACTTATTTCAGCGCATATAATATGTGGAAATTCCCGCTGCAGGAAAAAACCTCCACCATGGCCGTAGTCAAAATTCCGCCCACTGTCCCATTACATTTGCTAGGTTCTTGAACTGGTTTCAGAACATAGATTCATAGAATAGAATCCATATGGTACAGAAAGAGGCCATTTGACCTATTGAGTCTGCACATGCAACAATCCCACCCAGGATCTAACTCGTAACGTCATATATTTACTCCACTACTCTGCCTGACTAAGGGGCAATTTAACACAGCCGATCCACCTAACCTTTACATCTTTGGACTGCAGGAGGAAAGTGGAGCACCTGGAGGTAACCCACGCGGACATCGGGAGAACATGCAAACTCTACACAGACAGTTCCCAAAGCCGGAATTGGATCCACGTTCCTGGCGCTGTGAGGCATATTTTAATAATTAATACTTTTATTTTGAGGAAATGCTTGAATTATTGCCAACACTGATTATTTTATGAACTTATGAATATTTTATTGCCATGCAGAAACTAGTCTATCATTTGATTTCTCTGTATGTTAAGCAACAGCTAGACTCTGATCAGTTTGGTTAATGCCCGCCATCCATTCCTCATTCTGAGCCTTTGATTACAAAGATGGTGGTGGTGGGGGGGGGTGAAATTGACATATGTCAGGAGCAGGCATTGGCTACTGGTGAATCACAAACTGGTTGACACTGTGCCAAGTCTTTTTTTTTCCCTGTTGAAGTGCTTTGCAATATTTGCACAGAAATGTACAAAGTAATAATGAGGCTAAGTTAATAGCTGTTTTTACATGTGAAAAGAACAGAAAATTCTGCTGTGGGTTGATGTACAAATAGATCAAGATGTTGTAGTCAGAGATATACTGCTGTTTTATTTGTTTTATATTTATTCATGGGACATGGACATCGCTGGCTGACAAGTATTTATTGCCCTTCCCTAATTACCTGAGGTCATTTGAAAGTCAACCTCATTGCTATGCCTCTGGAGTTATATGTAGGCCAGACCAAATAAGGATGACAGATTTCCTTGCCTAAAGGACATTAGTGAAGTAGAAGGGGTTTTTCTGACAAGCATTTCCAACAGTTGATTCTTAATTCCAGATTTTCTTTAATTGAATTCAAATTTTACCATCTGTCATCGTGGAATTCGAACCTGGGTTCCGAAAACATTAATTGAGTTTCTAGATAAGCCGTCACCTCTGTCCTCCTCCATTAACTTCAAGATTGTGGCTTTCAATGTTTGGCTCCCATTCAGATAGAATGAGGGGTGCAAAATTTATGTGCTTGTATAGTATATACAGAATAAACTGGCCACAGAAAGTTATGTCTTTTGAGATCTAAGTTAAAAAGTTTTTAAAGAAGTAATATGTATCAATTGCTCTGTGGCACTGAAAGTGGACAAATTCAAATGTGGACTTTCATGGCACCAGGTCAAATATGGGCAAGGAAACCTCCTGCTGATTATTACATACTAGCTCCCCTCAGCTGATGATGGCTCCTCCATAATGAACACCATTTGAAGAAGTACAGGGAGTGGCAAGGATGCAGAATGTAGCCTGGGTGAGAGAGGTCAATGTGCATCATCAAGAGTAGCTCAATGGTACAATCACAAACCAAGGTGGCCAAATCCTAAAGGACATAGCTGCCAGACTGCAAGTGCAGTAGGTATTGAGGGAACCTACAGGAGGGAAAAATATATTTGATTTCACCCACACTAACCTGCCTATTGAAAATATACAAGGGGTGAGGTGCGTGAAGATTGGAGATTGGGAAATGTTGTGCCTTTGTTTCAAAAGGGCTGCAGGGAAAAGCCTGGCAAGTACAGGTCAGTGAGCCTCACATCTATGGCAAGTAAGTTGTTTGAAAGTATTTTGACAGACAGGATCTACTGGCATTTAGAGATGCAAGGACTGATTAGAGACAGTCAGTATGGCTTTATAAATAGAAAATCATGTTTTACAAATTGAAGGGATAACCAAAAATGTAGATGAGGCAGTGCAGTTGGTATTGTCTATATGGACTTTAGCAAGGCCTTTGACAAGATACTGCATCGTAGATTATTGTTTAAGGCTAAATCTCATGGGATCCAGGGTGAGGTATCTAAATGGATACAAAATTTGCTTCTTGACAAAAGGTGGTTGTAGAATGTTGTTTTTAAAACTGGAGGCCTGCGACCAGTGGTGTGCCTCAGGGATCAGGGAGCTGGGTCCACTGTTAATTGTCATTTATATTAATAATTTGGATGAGAATATTGGAGGCATGGTTAGTAAGTTTGCAGATGACAGTGAAGAAAGTTATCTTCAATTGCAATGGGCCAGTGGGCTAATGAATGGCAGGTGGAGTTTAATTTAGACAAATGTGAAGTGTTGCATTTTGATACATTGAACCAGGGCAGAACTTACTCAGTTAATGGTAGGGTGTTGGGGAGAGTTAGAGAAAAGAGAGATCTGAGAGTACAGGTTCGTAGCTCCTTGAAAGTGGAACCACAGGTGGACAGAATGGTGAAGAAGTCATTCAGCATGCTTGGTTTCATCAGTCAGAATATTGAATACAAAAGTTGGGACATCTTATTGAAGTTGTACAAGGCATTGGTAAGGCCACACTTGGAATACTGTGTGCAATTCTGGTCACCCTATTATACAAAGGATATTATTAAACTAGAAAGAGTGCAGAAAAGATTTACTAGAATGCTACTGGGACTTGATGGATTAAGTTATAAGGAGAGGTTGGATTGACTGGCACTTTTTTCTCAGGAACATAGCAGGCTGAAGTGTAATCTTATAGAGGTCTATAAAATATTGAGGGGCACAGATCAGCTTGATAGTCAATATCTTTTCCTAAAGGTAGGAGAGTCTAAAACTAGAGGGCATAGGTTTATGGTGAGAGGGGAGAAATACAAAAGTGTCCAGAGGGGCAATTTCTTCACACAGAGGGTGGTGAGTATGTTTTAAAAAGCACTTAGATAGTTACAGGAGTAAAATGGTATAGAGGGATATGGACCAAATGTGGACAATTGGGATTAGCTTAGGGGTTAATAAAAGAAAGGGCGGCATGGACAAGTTGGGCCAAGGGCTTGTTTCCATGCTATAAACCTCCAAGGCTCTGTCTATGACTCTATCTAAGTGTCTGTGGCAGTACTGGTCGGAGTTATCACTGTACAATCCCTGTGGAGAGAAAATCTCATTTTCACATTGAGGATATCCTCCATCATGACACTACCACCATGTTAAATCAGATAGATTTTGAACAGATCTAGCAACCCAACACAAGATATTCATGAGAACACATGGGTTATCAGCGACATTGTACGTGGCCACAATCTGTAACTTCATGGGCCGACATATTCTCCATTCTACCATTACCATCAAGCCCAGGAATCAATCCTGGTTCAAAGAAGAGTTCATGGGGGCATGTCAAGAGCAAGTTGTCAACCTGGGAATCATGGAGAAAAGTCTTTGCTGGTTGGAGTCATAGCTGGCACCAAGGAAAATGATTGTGGTATTTGGAGCTCCAGGACATCACTGAAGAAGTTTGTCATGGTAATGTCCTAGGCGTACCTAAACATAAGTTGTCAGCTTGAGAACACAAGAATTCTTGCATGCCAAACAGCAAAAGTAGCAAGGAATTGGCAGAGCTAAGTGATTTCACAATCAACAGAATACATCTAAGCTCTGCTGCCCTGCCACATCCAGCTATGAATGGTGGTAGACAATCACACAACTCAGTGGAGGAGGAGGCTCTAAGAATATCCCCATCTTCAATTATTGGGGAAGCCAACACATCAGTGCAAATGATAAGACTGAATCATTTGCAACAATCCTCAGCCAGAAGTGCTGAGTGGATGATTTATCACAGCCAGAGCTCCCCAGCATCACAGGTACCAGTCTCAACCAATTTGATTCACTCTATCTGATATAAGAAACAGCTGAAGGCACTGGACGAGCCCTGACAACATTCAAGCAATAGTCCTGAATTCTTGTGTTCCAGAACTTGCTGTACCCCTAACCAAACTGTTCTAGTACAGCTACAGCACTGGCATCTACCCAGCAATGTGGAAATTGTCCATTAGTAAGAGCACCCACGTTATCTGTGTTTCTCTCTCCACAGATAGTGTCAGACCCATTGAGTATTCTCTGCATTTTCTGTTTTCATCTCAGCTTTTCAACATCTACAATATGTTGCATTTAGACCCATTGTTCTTAATTGGTTAAGATGGGCTTTTGAAGTTAGTGTCATGGACACTATGGACCATAAATACAGTGGCTATTTATTTATATTGTTTCTTCATGCAGTATAAATTGTTGCTCCATTAGAAATTTGGTATTTTTGTGTCTATCCTGTTGCATGCAAGATGAAAAGCTGTAATACTATCTCTTTTTTCAGCAACACTCACATTCTGTGCTACCAAGTACCTATTTATTCATTACTCCATCTCTAAGGTTTCTGTGCCAATATCAAAATCCAGGCTGATACCATTCCACAAGCAGGAATAACAAAATTAAAAGAGAATCTCCTTTATGGTCACTTACTATTAGATTGGTGAAGGTAATTTCAGATTCACAAAGAAATTAAGCTGGCAATACCCATGGGTATTGCCAGCATGACCCCTAGCATTGCTCAAGGGGCAAAGTGGCAATGCCCAAGAGGACACCTTGGCATTGCCAATAATGCATCAAGCAGTGCCAAGGGTGGGGAACCTAATAAGGGAGGGCCTAATAGGGGCTGAACCTCTGTGGCATGAAGATCGGTGGGGCTGGGGCTGGGGTTTGGGGGGGTGGGTGGGGTGGGGGGGGGGGGGGGGTGGGGGGGGGGGGGGGGGGGGGGGGGGTGTTGGGGGGGGGGGGGGTGGGGGGGGGGGGGGGGTGGGGTGGGGGGGGGGGGGGGGGGGGGGGGGGGGGGGGGGGGGGGGGGGGGGGGGGGGGGGGGGGTGGGGGGGGGGGGGGGGGGGGGGGGGGGGGGGGGTGGGGGAGGGGGGTGGGGGGGGGGGGGGGGTGGGGGGGGGGGGGGGGGGGGGGGGGGGGGGGGGGGGGGGTGGGGGGGGGGGGGGGGGGGGGGGGGGGGTGGGGGGGGGGGGGGGGGGGGGGGGGGGGGGGGGGGGGGGGGGGGGGGGGGGTGGGGGGGGGGGGTGGGGGGGGGGGGGGGGTGGGGGGGGGGGGGGAGGGGGGGGGGGGGGGGGTGGGGGGGGGGGGGGGGGGGGGGGGGGGGGGGGGGGGGGGGGGGGGGGGGGTGGGGGGGGGGGGGGGGGGGGGGGTGGGGGGGGGGGGGGGGGGGGGGGGGGGGGGGGGGGGGGGGGGGGGGGGGGGGGGGGGGGGGGGGGGGGGGGAGCGGTCCCAGTTGCCAACCTGCATTCAGCAGTGTCAGAGGGAGGGAGGTCAGCGATCAAGGCTGGTCATTGGGGTCAGAGCAGTGAGGGTGTGGGGTAGAGAGTGGGCTGGAGGGTGGGGTTGAAACAGTGCTAGACCAGATGCATTGGGGAGGCTAGCAATCGAGGGGCTGGTGGGCTTGCAAGGCCAACATTGCAGGGTCACTGATCTGGCCGATGATTGAGTGGCTGGCAGTGCAGGACTATCATGCTGTAACAGATCAGTGCATACTACTGGCTTCCCCAGTAGGAATAGGCCCTATCCACTGATTCTTATCATGATTCATGCTAGTTCACTTTGCAATGCACAGAGTGTGGGGGATTCATTTTGAAATTTCCACTGAAAAAGCCAATGGGATTATTCCAGTGTTTACGGGAATTCAACACTTCAATGGTTTTTTGGAAAATCCCACTCATAGCATTATTGGGTAAATAAATAATATTTCTCACATTGCATTTTTCATGGAGTGACTTGATATATCAATACTATATAGACTTGATATAGAGTCTATGGAATAATAGACGGAATAATTTTAGATGGAATAATAATAGATGGAATAATTTTGAAATTCAGTTACCTTTGTAATGTAGTAAATGTTTTGTGACTCAGTTCAGTACAAGCTTCACTTATAGGAAATGAAATTCCAGGCTTTAGATGCCACTTTCACCCTTTATTACAAAGGGAATTCCTAATGGCTAATGTAGCTCTCTATTTTCATGGAGATCAACACCGTGCCAAGTCCAGACAGGAATTTTGATCAAGTTTGCCGTTTCCTTACATTCCTGTGAGATATCATCACATAAACCAGCCTCCTATCCATTGACTCTGTTTACACTTCCCGCTGCCTCAGAAAAGTAGCCAGCATAATCAAGGACTCCACATAGCCTGGATATTCTCTCTTTCACCTTCTTCCATCAGGAAAAAGAGACAAAATCTGAGAACACATACCATCGATTCAAGAATAGCTTCTTTTCTGCTGTCATCAAATTTTTGAATGGTCCTATCACATATTTGGCTGATCTTTCTCCTCATCCTATTTGTAACTGTAACACTATAATCTGCACCCTATCCTTTCCTACACCCTCATGTACTCTATATTTTTGTCTGTACAGCATCCAATGCATATATATGTAATAATAAATCAAATTAAAAATCAAAAAGATATCAAGGCATCTGCTATGTTTTTCTCCATCAATTATAAGACCGATTTCAGTTGCAGTGTTCCATCTCTGCCCTGGCTAAGATTGGTTAATTCAGCACAGAACTTAGTGTCAGGCCTTCCTAATCTATATACAGTGGAATATGCATTAAATCCTCTTTATTAGACATATGTAAAGCATTTCATACACTTTAGGTTCAGAAGTCAGGCAGGAGTCAACCTATTGTTTCTTTTCATACCGTAAAATTTGCAATAAACTTCAGTTTCATTTCTGTTTCAAGACCTTATTAAATAACCAATGGCATGCATTTGAATATAATCAGATTTTAAAGAAGTTTAACGAAGAAGGGTGGTTGGCACAGTGCCAGGGATCGGAGTTTAATTCCTAGCTTGAGTCACTGTCTGTGTGGCAGCTGCACATTCTCCCTGTATCTGTATCGGTTTCCTCTGGGTGATCCGGTTTTCTTCAAAGATATGCAGTTTAGGTGAATTCGCCATGCTAAATTCTCCCTCAGTGTACCCAGATAGGTACCAATGTGTGGTGGCTAGGAGATTTTTACAGTAACCTCATTACAGTGTTAATGTGAGCCTATTTGTGATTAATAAATAAACTTTATCGTTAGCTGTATTTTTGTGAATATTCACAACGCTGTTATGCAGTTAGTCTCAGGAGTGCGTTTTCAGAATCAGTTAGCAATATTAATTAGGTTCTTCTCTGACATAGCTGAAATTCTGACATTGTGACAATATAATTATGCCCCTACTTCACCAGTTCACAACAAGTGTTACGTGACAAATTGTGACTAAGCTTAAAAAGAAATTGTGCAAAAACAGAGACAATTTGAGAACAGTATAGCACTGCAGAAAAGTTTAGCTTGTAGTTGACTCCAAAAATTGATCACTAGTTATTAATTATAATTCTGAGATGAACTGGTGCAAAAGTAATTGACTTTTCAATAACAGCTTTATTCAGTTGACAAAAATGCAATTGTAGACTGAAGAATTGAATGACTTCTCCTCCACTAGCCATGCACTAAATCAATTTAATTATACCATTAGGGAATATCAGTAACACAGTATTTTAAGTCTCTATGAAATTTATGTTGAGCAAACTAATTTATTTGACACTCATTCAACTTCTATTGATGTGGTGCTGTAGATTGATCTTTTCATGTGGAAAAGGAGAACCATTATCTGGATGAAACGTTCAGTGGAACATTCTTTAAGGATTTTATCTTTGACAGTCGTAAGTAAATTGTTCTGCTTGGTAATTATCATAACTTTATAGTTGTGCTTTTTCATGATTTTGATCTTTTATAATTATTCATTGTTGCACACGCTATTACCCCGCCCCTGAATTTTCAAGGCAAGAATTGATTGAACGGTATATTACTTTATTAACTTTTGTATCTGTCAAAATAAATCCTAGATTTGCTTAAAGGAAACCTGCAGCTGTCAGAGAATTATAATGTGATAATGAAAGATGTTCAAGATTTCAGAAATAAAATGGATAAACCAATGGGGACAATTTGAACCCAGACAGTTCAATCATGGTAACTGCTATTTCTTAGCGTGACATATGAAACAGTGTATGAACACTACTATCATTTAAAATGAAAGCAGAAAGCATTGGAAATACTCAGCAGGTCTGTTAGCATCTGTGGAATGAGAAACAGTATTAATGTTTCAGGTCTGTGACCTTTCATTAGAACTGAGAAAAGTAAGTTGCGGAATGGGTTTTGAGGGAATGAAAGAGGGAAAAGAGTGGGGGAAGGAAAACAAAAGGCTGGATCTGTGATCAGTTGGAAGACAGAAGCAGTTAAATAACAAACTTTATTTTGTAAAGCTAAAGGGACAAAGAAGGAAACAAAAGATATGCCTAGAGATATGAATGTCAGGATTCAGAATAGCTGCTCTCTGTAAGTAAAATAAAAAAACGAAATGAGAGCAAGAAAGAATATACAAGCAAAGAAAATGACATAAAATGAGATTGGAAAGTCCAGTCTAAAATTGTTGCACTCAGTCTTAAATCCAGAAGGCCTAAAGTACTGAGTCAAAAAATGAGTACCAGAACTGATGTACTATTGGATTTGATATTTAAGAGTTCAAAGGAAATAATTAATAATCTTAAAGTGAGTGAACTATTGGCTTATTTGAATATGGTAGAGTTGATATAATAACAAAAAGTAAAAAAACATACTTTTCACATATAAATAAATTTAAAAAGCAAACATGAGAAGAGTTCTTGGAACAAATAGAATTAAAATTAGCAAACAAATGAATAAAATGATATATTTTAAATACTAAACTGAGATGTAGAAATAAAACAGTTCAAATGAGAAATATTAAAATAGGATCATCACAGCTCAATAAGGAGATCAAAATGCAGTCAAGAAAGATCATTTTAAAATATGCAATTTAACAGTATTATTACACTGCCACTTATACATTGATGGAAAACAGCTTCAAAAATGCATCAGTATGACGTAATATTATAACCATGACAATGATTTGATCACCAATTACACAAATGCCTGTGGTAGGTTATTAATATTTTTCCAATTCTGTTCAAAAGCAAGCTAAATAGCTGCCAAGTGATGCAATAGACGCTAGGAAAATTTCAAAACTTAATTTTGATCAGTAATTTTGCAGTGAACACAGAACAATGTTTTTTGTTGACTCTTGTTTAGCTGGCTAAGAACAAAATATATTCTCTTTCTCGAAACAAAATGTGACACATTGTACTATAGATCTATATGAGACCAATATTTGCAATGTAACATCACCCTCATTTAAGAGTTAATCATCACAGCATCTCCAAAATGAACATAAAGAAAGACAAAGGGCCAATAAAAATATGGCAGAGGAATGTTGATTATGTAATGCAAATTTATAAAGTGGGTTTCAGCTGAATTGTTGCAGTCACCAAACTGTTCCAGTGTGCGTATTTTGTTACAACTATTAACAGTACTAACATCATGGATGGGATTCTCCAGCTCTTCACGTCCAAATCCAAAAATTCCCACCCAAGCTCAATGGGCCTTTGAATCGTCCGCCAAATATTCTGTCTCATCCTTTAAAATTCCCGTAGTGGCCAAGAAGAGGAAAATTTTGGTCTCTATCTGCAAGTCATCTTGGGAATTTACTTTTAGTCTTATTGATCATCAAGAAATAATATAACCAAGCACCGTTTATTTTTATTTGTGAAATTCCACTTAATTAGGATGGCCAATTTTGCAATCTTTGGGTTCCAGTAGGGTCATTTACTTCTTCACTGCCTCAGTATTTGGTTATTTTGTACTAAGGTTATTCAGTTTTACAAGGAAAAATAAATTCAGATCCCAATGGAAGGTCCTCTTAGTTCAATATACTATAACAATAGGTGGCAGTTCTAACACTTTAAAAAAAGTCTTTTCCTTAGATTTCATATAACCATGGAATAGAAACAGTTAGATATAAATCTTAGCAGACAAATTTGATCAGGTGAGAATTTCCCGGTACTCATTTGACCATAACAGATTTTTAAGAAAGGAAATGCTTGCCAATTCAGTGGATGTTTAGGTGTTGTAACTGTAAACAATACACACAGACATGTTTCCTTGTAAGTCATTTTTTAAAGAAAAGAGAGTAGTATTTATTGCACTTAGCATGCAGTTAATATAGATAATAAAATAGCTCTAACTTGCAGTCACAGTGCACTCAAGGATTCACACACAACCACAAGATACAGAGTGGGAGGATGGATTAAACCATCATTAAAGTCCAATAAAGATTAGTGAATCATGGATCCTGTGGGTTGTTGGTCTCAGGAACATCTCATTGTCCCTCAGTATTCAGCATTAAGGGGAGGCTATGGCTCAGTGATACTATCATGAGACTATTAATCCAGAAATTTAGCTTATGCTCCAGGGAGCTGGGTTCGAATCCCATCATGACAAGTGGTGGAATTTGAATTCAATAAAAAATATCTGGAATTAAGAATCCACTGATGACCATTGATTGTCGGAAAACCCATCTGGTTCACTGATGTCCTTTAGGGAAGGAAATCTGCCGTCTTTACCTGTCCTGGCCTACATGTGACTCCAGAACCACACCAATGTGGTTGACTCTCAACTGCTTTCCAAGGGCAACAAGGGATAAGAAGTAAATGCTGGCCAGCCAGCAATGCCCATGTCCCATGAATGAATAAAAGAAAAGGTGGTTTCAAAATATTCAGGGACAAGTTATCTGAGTAGCAGCTGCTAGGTTGATTCTTAAAAACACTGTTTATGGTGATGGAATGGGGAAAACAGCAGGCAGGACTCAAACTGGCAGGATGGGTGGAGAGATGGTATGTCCTCTTAGGGGTTCTGCTTCTTTGGCATCTCTCCATCTTCTGTTCAATGGCCTGAAGAAAAGTAAGCTGGAAAACACAAAATCGGATTAGTGGCCTATCACATGATTCCTTCTCACCACCTGATCAGTTATCTAAGCATGATCATAGCATTTTTCTCTAGGCCTATGGTTCATGGTTCAATTGTAGCTATGATGTGAAGATGCTGGCATTGAACTGGGGTAAACACAGTAAGAAGTCTCACAACACCAGGTTAAAGTTCAACAGGTTTATTTGGTAGCAAACACCACTAGCTTTTGGAGTGCTGCTTCTTCATCAGGTGAGTGGGGAGTTCAGCAAGCTAGTGGTGCTTGCTCTCAAATAAACCTGATGGCCTTTAACCTGGTGTTGTGAGACTTCTTAGTAGATTATAGCTGAACAAGTTCTTTTCTCATCCAGAATTCATTGTCCAGAGTGGTAACATGTAATGGTTAGTCCCCACCCAGGTAAGTAGCTATGTGATTGATGTTTTATGAATGGATAGGGAGATGGTCCATTCATCCTCTTTCAAGGTGATTGGCTTTGAGAAGTTTTCTAGAGAGGCTGACCCCAGTTTAATAGTTTTGGAATTTGTGAGGTACAGTCTTGCAAATGTCTGGTCAACATAGAAGCTATTGTTTTAAATTACTGGAATACTAGTACTTTTCAGCCCAATTGATTCAGTAAGTTAATTTGCAACATAAAGTATGGCCCTTTAATCATATCAAAAATAAACCATCTCATCATAGACCAATTAGGCAAAGAATAGATGCACAGGGATGCCATGGTGGCACAATGGTTAGCACAAATGTCCCACAATTCCACGGACCTATGTTTGATTTTGGCCTTAGGTGGCTGTCTGTTTGGAATTTGTATGTTCTCCCCATGTTGGCTTGAGTTTCCTCCTACAGTCCAAAGATGTGCAGGTTAAGTGGATTTTTCATGCAAAGTTGCTCCTTAGTGTCCAAAAGATGTGTGGGTTAGAAAGATGCGTGGGGTTATGTGGCTAGGATGGTTGGTAGACCTGGGTAAGATGCTCTTTCAGACAGCCAGTGCAGACTTGGTGAGCCAAATGGCCTCCTTCTGCATGGTTGGTGTTCTATGGTTCTACAGCCAGTTTTGGTTATTTGTAATTGCTCGAGATGCATGAATCTCAGCTTGAAAGGTAGAATTAAAGGTGAATTTGCAAATGCTGGGGCTTCCAGATATGTTTCTTCATTCTCCTACCATGGAAAAGTGGCTAAAAATTGGTGCACACTGATTGTCAGATGCAGGGCTTGGCTATATACAATAGCAGAAGTAAGAAGCCTGTAGATCTAATGTAGACTTGTGCAACCTCTGTATTGCCATGGTCACCTAAGTTTCTGCCCTCTGTGTGAGAATGCAGCAACACTCCCTGCCAAATCTAGGAACTCACTGCAAATTTCCAAAACTGCACCAGAGTATTTTCAGATGCTTCAAAGTAAGTTAGTCAAAAGTACCTTAACTGCAAATTGGGCACCTGCTCCTATAAATAATGCTTTTGTAGCTGTGAACTTGATCTTTTGTGAATGATGTGTAAATTTATCTAATGAACCTGCACTGTGAAAATTTGAAAAATGGGTGGCACATAGTCTCGAAACCATAAAATCCCGAGGTAAACGGACCTTTTTATGGTTCGCCCTCTCACCCACTCCAAATCTCCCAGCAGGGAGGACAGCAAAATTCCAGTCATGATAACACCAGATCAGTTGCTTCTTATCCTTTCTGGGATACTTGCATGAGCACCCTTTCAAAAATGACGTGCCATCGAGGCTGTGCCAGAAACTGCTGGCACATGACCACCAGCAACAGCTCCATCCTCCTCCTCCTCCCCCCACCCCATCCCACCAGGGAGCAGCTTCTGTAGTGTCATATCCAGTGATGTTACATGCACAAATACTGCGCCCTTTATTTTCCAGTTTTGAGTTATGTCAAAATGATAAAGAGGGAATCCATTACTGACCACAGCTGCTTCTTGACAAGATATACACTCTTGTAAGATTCATGGTGTCACAGGATTTTTATAGTGCATTATGTTTGAAGAAGATTTTAAATCAGGTTCTTTACTAGATGGGAGATAGTAGAGAATGCAATTAGTCCAACAGATCATCACAAAAAAAAAAGGCGGAGGCTACCAAGAATCCTTGACGTGAATTGTGTTTTATGAACTAATTGACAAATACACTTTTTATTCAACTGAAAGAGCTTGCTGGTGTAGCTATTTTAAATTCCTCACACACATTCCTTCCCAAGCATATTTCATTAAAAATTGGCTTCATTTTCTTTCAGTGGCTCCCTGCTTCCCTGTTGTTCTTCCTCTTTGAAAGAGTGTAATGAGCAATATCATAGATTTATTTCTACCCATCAGAGGCAATCACAAGCATTTGAATGAAAAGACTGAGATTGAAAGAGCGTCTATGAGAGATTGTGGGATTTGCAGAAGGAAGTTTGAATGTTATGTATGAAAACAATAGATTACATTTTTCTGTAACATAACTAAAAAGGCATTGTATCACCTGGTAGTGCAGAGCAATTCCTGATGCACTTCTCCTTCCATTCTCCTATGTACTCCATGAATGGTATATTTTGTCTCTATAGTGTTGCAAGAAACAATACTTTCCATTATATCCCAATAATAAATTAAATAAAAATCAAATTAAATTTCCTAAGGATTTGTCAAATGTGAACTTCTTCAGTTTAGAAAGCACCAACACAGAGCTGTTCTTGTAGGTGGCCCTATTAGGACAGTTCCTTGATTTTTCCAGAATACTAGCCAGGGATCATAGAACATAGAACATAGAACATTACAGCACAGAACAGGCCCTTCGGCCTTCGATGTTGCGCCGACCAATATAAAAAGCAATGCCCCTCCAAACTAAACCATTCCCTTCTCTTCCATATACTTATCAACTAACCTCTTAAACGCCACCAAACTTGGCGCATCTACAACTGCTGCAGGCAGGGCATTCCACTCCCGAACCACCCTTTGGGTAAAGAACCTACCTCTGATATCCGTCCTATAACTATCACCCCTTAATTTAAAGCTGTGTCCCCTCGTGCTAGCTTTCTCCATCCTAGGAAAAAGGCTATCACTGTCCACCCTATCTAAACCTCTAATCATCTTATATGTTTCGATTAGGTCCCCTCTTAGCCGCCTCCTTTCTAACGAAAACAACCTCAAATCCCTCAGCCTCTCTTCATAAGACCTGCCCTCCATACCAGGCAACATCCTGGTAAACCTCCTCTGTACCCTCTCCAAAGCCTCCACATCTTTCTTATAATGCGGGGACCAGAACTGCACACAATACTCCAAGTGCGGCCGCACTAGAGTTTTGTACAGTTGCAACATGACGTTGCGGCTCCGAAATTCAATCCCCCTACCAATAAAAGCTAAGACTCCATATGCCTTCTTAACAACCTTCTCGACTTGACTGCCTACTTTCAGGGATCTATGCACATACACACCAAGATCCCTCTGTTCATCAAGACTACTAAGAATCCTACCATTAGCCCTATACTCTACACATTTATTATTTCTGCCATAGTGCATTACCTCACACTTTTCCACATTAAACTCCATTTGCCACCTCTCGGCCCAGCTCTGCAACTTGTCCAAGTCCCTCTGCAAACTATAACACCCCTCTTCACTATCTACCACTCCACCGACTTTAGTGTCATCTGCAAATTTACTAATCCATCCTTCAATACCCTCATCCAGATCATTTATAAAAATTACAAACAGCAGGGGCCCCAAAACAGACCCCTGAGGTACACCACTTGTCACCGAACTCCAAGATGAATATCTCCCATCAACCACCACCCTCTGTCTTCTATCTGCTAGCCAATTCCTAACCCAATTAGCTAAATCACCCTCTATCCCATACATCTGCATTTTCTGCAGAAGTCTTCCATGGGCCACCTTATCAAACGCCTTACTAAAGTCCATATATACCACATCAACCGCCTTACCCCCATCCACCTCTTTAGTCACTTTTTCAAAAAACTCAATGAGGTTAGTAAGGCACGACCTACCCTTCACAAAACCATGCTGACTATCCCCAATCAATTCATTTCTCTCTAAATAACTATAAATCCTATCCCTAATTATTCTCTCCAATACTTTTGGTGACAAGTGGTGTGCCTCAGGGGTCTGTTTTGGGGCCCCTGCTGTTTGTAATTTTTATAAATGATCTGGATGAGGGTATTGAAGGATGGATCAGTAAATTTGCAGATGACACTAAAGTCGGTGGGGTGGTAGATAGTGAAGAGGGGTGTTATAGTTTACAGAGTGACTTGGACAAGTTGCAGAGCTGGGCCGAGAGGTGGCAAATGGAGTTTAATGTGGAAAAGTGTGAGGTAATGCAC
The DNA here is from genome assembly GCA_024679065.1 of Sphyrna mokarran. Classification (NCBI taxonomy): domain Eukaryota; kingdom Metazoa; phylum Chordata; class Chondrichthyes; order Carcharhiniformes; family Carcharhinidae; genus Sphyrna; species Sphyrna mokarran. The sequence continues at coordinate 34,418,947 of JAGIQG010000003.1, read as the reverse complement.
TTTGGCAGGAACAATAAATGTGTAGAGTATAGGGCTAATGGTTAGGGCTCTTAATAGTGTTGAGGAACAGAAGGATCTTGGTGTATGTGTCAATAGATCCCTGAAAGTAGGCAGTCAGGTCGAGAAGGTTGTTAAGAAGGCATATGGAGTCTTAGCTTTTATTGGTAGGGGGATTGAATTTAGGAGCCGCAGCGTCATGTTGCAACTGTACAAAACTCTAGTGCGGCCGCACTTGGAGTATTGTTTTCAGTTCTGGTCCCCGCATTATAAGAAAGATGTGGAGGCATTGGAGAGGGTACAGAGGAGTTTACCAGGATGTTGCCTGGTATGGAGGGCAGGTCTTATGAAGAGAGGCTGAGGGATTTGAGGTTGTTTTCGTTAGAAAGGATGGGGCTAAGAGGGGACCTTATTGAAGCATATAAGATGATTAGAGGTTTAGATAGGGTGGACAGTGATAGCCTTTTTCTAGGATGGAGAAAGCTAGCACGAGGGGACACAGCTTTAAATTAAGGGGTGTTAGTTATAGGACGGATATCAGAGGTAGGTTCTTTACTCAAAGGGTGGTTAGGGAGTGGAATGCCCTGCCTGCAGCTGTTGTAGATGCGCCAAGTTTGGTGGCGTTTAAGAGGTTAGTTGATAGTTATATGGAAGAGAAGGGAATGGTTTAGTTTGGAGGGGCATTGCTTTTTATATTGGTCGGCGCAACATCGAAGGCCGAAGGGCCTGTTCTGTGCTGTAAGTTCTGTGTCTATGTTATATGTACTTTGCCCACAACAGAAGTAAGACTCACTGGCCTATAATTCCCTGGAAGGTCTCTCTTCCCTCTTGAACAACGGGACCACATTCGCTATCCTCCAGTCCTCCGGAACCACACCCATAACCAACGACGACCTGAAGATCAGAGCCAGAGGCTCTGCAATCTCCTCTCTTGCCTCCCAGAGAATCCTAGGGTAAATCCCGTCCGGCCCAGGGGACTTATCCAACTTCAAACCCTCGAGAATATCTAGCACATCCTCCCTATCTACTTCGATACTTTCCAGTTTGCTACCCTGTACCTCAGTGTTCTCCATAACTACATTTACATCACCCTGCGTGAATACCGAAGAGAAATATTTATTCAGTACCTCTCCAATCTCTTCAGGCTCCACGCACAACTTCCCACTGCTGTCTATGACTGGCCCTAATCTTGTCCTAACCAATCTTCTATTCTTAACATATCTAAAGAAAGCTTTAGGATTCTCCTTAATCCTATCAGCCAAAGTCTTCTCGTGTCCTCTCTTAGCTCTCCTCAATTCACTCTTTAGCTCCCTCCTGGCTAATCTATAGCTATCCATTGCACTAACCGAGCCTTCAAGCCTCATCCTGACATAAGCCTCCTTTTTCCTTTTAACCAGCAAATCAACTTTTTTCGTACACCAAGGTTCTCTTACTCGACCATTTCCTCCTTGCCTGACAGGGACATACTTATCAAGGACTCGCAGCAGCTGCTCCTTGAATAAGCTCCACATTCCAGATGTTCCCAGTCCCTGTAGTTTCCTAGTCCAATCTATGCACCCTAATTCTCTCCTGATGGCCTCATAATTACCCTTCCCCCAGCTATAACTACTGCCCCCAGCTTCATGCCTATCCCTATCCATCACTAAGGTGAACGTAACCGAATTGTGGTCACTATCACCAAAATGTTCACTAACTTCCAAGCCTAACACCTGGTCTGGCTCATTGCCCAGCACCAAATCCAATGTAGCTTCACCTCTAGTTGGCCAACAAAACTGATCGGATGCACTGGAACAGATTGATAGGTCCAACTGAAGCATCAGCCTATGTTTTGTTATCCTTCCCTGGCGTGAAGATAGACCACCACCACCACCACCACCACCACCACCACCCCCACCACCCCCCCCCCCCCCCCCCCCCCCCGCCACCCCCATCCCCACCCTCCAACCACTTTCTGCTTTAGAAATAAAAGCACTGCCAGCGAATGAAGTGAACACTTCTTCTGATGTGGAAATGGTCAAACAGAAGGTTGGTTGAGGAAAACATACAAGAGAATGGAATGAGTTTCTTATTGCGCACTCAATAAAAGCAAGCTTGACATGTCTGTTAAGGTCAATGTTAGTTTTTATGGGTAAAATAATACAAACAAAATCACTCCCTGTAACCCAAGCTGAATGTTTTACCATTGCTGTCTAAAGAAGTCACTGTTTGTTTTACTATTAGTTGTATATAAATCTGTGAATCCACAAGGTTATAATCAGTGGCCAGTACCCTTGGAAGTGTGATTCAAAGGCAATCAATTTCAAACACCCTAAATATAGCTTATCTAAAACATCTGCCAACAGTTAAGAGAGTGAATTTGAAAAAGCTATCGTTCCCTATATCACTGTAATGGAGTCAACCCAAGAAATTCTTGTCAGAACTACAAATAAATAACTCAGCAAGCAGATATATATCCCCCAAGTGATTTAACTACACAGCCACAAGTTTAGTTTCTTCAAGGAAGATCATTTAAATTTTTAATCCTATCTGACCAACATTCAGATATGTAAACCAACCGAACGGAGATCATGCTGTCCTTGTATGGTTGTAGAATCTAGAGACAGAATTCTGAAAAGGTCCATAAATCATCCTGTGTCATTCTGACAACAGTGCCATCTCTGTTGTTGCATAGTTTTTCTTAGAAGGCTGTAAACTAACAAAAGATGATTGAATGAAAAAATTATTATGATGAAGTTTTGTCAGTCTGAGGAACTGAAGCCCAACAAAATATTTTTCTTCAAACATTTGTGCCATTTTCTAAATTTTTTATGTGTTTAAAGTAAAAAAAAATTCTTACAAATAATCCATACAAAGGACTAGACAGTTCCCTCAAAGGATTGGTCTTATGTAGAGAATTAACATTAAGATGTACTCATCCATCTCCTTTAATTGACCTTCTTTCACTGCCTCACTGGGTTTTATTAAGTTACAAGTATAATCTTTATGGATGGTACTTACACTAATGTTATCTTTTCAGATCTTACATAGTTAGAACACTAATGGCAAAAACAAGCAAGCAAACTTTAAGATAACAATACATGACTTGAGTAAATATTTCAAATCTTACATTGTAATATTAGATCAGTTAGATGGTTAAAATTTTTTCCCAAAAGTGGGAGGTCCAAAACTGGAGGGCATAGGTTTAAGGTGAGAGGGATAAGATACAAAAGAGTCCAGAGGGACAATTTTTTCACACAAATGGTGGTGAGTGTCTGGAACAAGCTGCCAGAAGTAGTAGTAGAGATGGGTTACAATTTTGTCTTTTACAAAATGTTTCGACAGTTACATGGGTAAGATGGGATATGGGCCAAACAGGGCCAATTGGGATTAGCTTAGAAGTTAAAAGATGGGAAGGCATGGACAAATTGGGCTAATGGGTCTGTTTCCATGCTGTAAATCTCTATAACTCTATGACAATGCCTCTATATTCAATATTATGGAATAGAAATCATAATCAGACTGTAGTGCAGTATGGACTGTACTGGGTCAGCTGCCACTTATTCATCCCAGTCTGTATTCAGTTCCATTGGCCAAAGCAGTGCTACCACTTGACAAATGTATTTCACTGGTTGTTTATCTAGCCATTAATAGATATTTTGCAATCTATTCATTGTGCATATGATTACAATATGTTAAAAGAAATGTTTTTAATTAAAAATATCCAACAGTTTATTCTTAACATGCATAACACAATGTTGATTTGATTCTGATGCTTTGTTCTTCCATGAATGCACAAGAAGACAGGTTGAGGTATGCCATGCCCCCATTTTATTTCATTAAGTGGTGGAGTATCTGTAGTTTCTGAGGGCAGCTGTTGTCATATTGTTTCACTTCTGAATCTGAAGCAAACATATGCATGTAAACACTGCTCTGTTCAGCAACCCTAACTGCCAGTGAAACATCTGATAAAAGAACCATAACTGTCTGCTGAAACATTTGAGTGTGTACAGCAGGTTATTTCAGTGCTCTAATGTAATGTGTTCTTTAACTATTGAACAGTAGACTGTCAGCTAGCAGTAGTTCTCCTGGAACTGATTGGTATCCACATGGTGTTGTCACCTCTTTGGCCAAATTTGCCATCAATGCCAAATTGATTCTTTTTCCTAAGAAATAGGAAGCTTTATACTGCATGTTTGGTGTCAACATGCTCAGTAAAGCAAGCTGCAGGAATGCCACAATACCACTCTTCAGCTGTGCAAAATAAAGTCACAGAAAGGGGCTGCATATTATATTTAAGAGCAAGCATCACATTTTCATTTTTCTTTAGTCTGAAATGTCAATGGGTAAGAATGGAAAATATCGCGAGTGAAAATACAATGATTACATTAAAAGAATAAATGCTGCTGACAATGACAGAATATCTTCCAAATTCCTGCTGTGATTATTATCACGTATTGGTATTTTTAGTGCTTACATCTGGTCTGTTAAACTCTGCTGCTGAAAGCTGATTGAAGTGAAGCAGGAATTTAGCTATGAAATGTATCAGCTAAATACACCCACTATGATGCCATTCATTGGTCAAAGGAATCGTGCCAGTTTCCCCATTTCCAAGTATACATAACAAGCAAGACTGTGGGGGGGACTTTTATAGTGCCCCTCCCCAATCCCACCTCCAACCCACTTGTCTGAAAGTGGGAGAACATGTAAAATAAAATGGGTAGTTGGGCCACAGTCTTCCGACTCACAACTTCTGCCTCATCTTATCATAGATGGATAAAGTGCCAGTTACCCCTGGCCACTGTTAAATCAATTGAGGTTTGTGACTTAAAAGTCCATTAAAGGCCTCTTTCTGCCTTCACTGCCATAATATAGTGGGAGGTGGGGGCAGATGGAAGGAAAGTGGATGTTACTTCCTTATTTGGGGTAAAAGGTAGGACGGCAGGGATACCTTCTTCCATCTTCTTCCCCTGTGTCCCCTTTGCCTTTTGGAGGAACGAGAGCAAGATGGTATCTTACATTTTACCTTTTCATTGACCTCTAAAACCAATCCTTCCATATCCCCCAGAGCCCTCCACCAGTATGGCTTCATTATCCCTCTCTTATCAAAAATCCCAGACTGGTATTATGTTTTCCTGGGACTCCCATATTATTCACCTGAAGAAGGAATGAGATTCCAAAAGCTTGTGCTACCAAATGAACCTATTGGGCTTTAACCTGGTATTGTAATACTTCTTATTGTACTTACCCCAGTCCAATGCTGGCATCTGCAATGACATCACTCCCTTGTAATCCCAGAAGTGCTCTCTATTTTGCTCTGGCACTGCCAGGATTAGGGTAACTCTTGAGTTCAGGACTTCCTGTCACTGAGGGCTGAGAGTGCCACTCTAATCTCTTTAAGGCTATCCCCAAAGTATTTCTGCTGAAGGTGGTCCTTTTCAAATTCAGTGAGCTACCAACTGACTTTTCTGGTGGGTTGGGGGTGAACCATAGTATTTCTATGGCTAGTCGAGCTCAGTTTCTTGTCAATGATAACCTCCAGAATACAAAATAGATTGATAGTCAACATAGAATGAAATAATTCATAATAACTAAAAGGATGGGCAAAAATGATTGGAATGAGTTAAGAATGAATGAGAGCATGCCATACCTGATCAGGAGGCATGAAGGTGATAACTAATTTACAGAAGAAGAGATTGTAGAAGTACCTGTAGAGGAATTAGGGGAGTCACTTCTTCAGTTAAATGCTATAAATATAACATTGAATTAAAGAACGTCACTTGTGTCACCTTTTATTTAAAGGTGAAGAAAAACTGGAGGGAGTGGTGGTCCCTGGGAGGTCAAAGCTCAATCTTACTGCCCATTCATGCAATGCTCCCGCTGCAGTGAAGATGGAGAATTTGGTGAAAGCTAAATCTCTGTTCGCTGCAGCAGGATGGGAGAATACCAAAGCTTCAAAGCTGGCAACAGCCATGAAAAGAACCTGTGTACCCACTTGATGAAGTTGAAGCAACCAACAGGATCATCGCTGAGTATACCATTATCATTTTGAAATTGTGCTTCAAAGTAAACACTATACAAAACAGTCCCTGTAAAATCTTCAGGATCATTGGTGTTACATGCTCTCTAATGTTATTCAATAAAAAACCTCAACCAAGGTCAAAGAGGAAGAAAAATGTGGAGGATGTAATTAATTCAGGACCAATGTCTCAAAAGATGAAGACGGTGATCTTAGGGAGTAATTTCTTGACCTTCTCCTAATGTGCCAAATAAGCACCTAAATACAAAACTACATGGAGGTATTCTAGAGCAAAATCTTGGCACCTTCTGGATTATATCATTAGTTGGAGCAAAGATTTAAATGATGCCTACATCACTCAATGCATTGGGGGGACAGATCTGAATTGTTCAATTGATGTTCAACATCCATCTTGAACCATGGTCACACAAAGCTTGGAAGTCTAAGAGGGCAGCTTGATGTGGCTCCTACATTGCCCCAGACTGCAAGGAACTACATAGGGTCATGAATGAAGCCCAGTCCATCACAAAAGCAGTCTCCCATCCATTGACTCCATCTATACTTCTCGCTTCCTCGGAAAAGCAGCCAGCATAATTAGGGACCTAATGCAACCTGGACATATTCTCTTCCAATTTCTTTTGTTGAGAAAAAGATACAAAAATCTGAAGTCAGGTACCAACCGACTCAAAACAGATTCGTCCCTGCTGCCATCAGATTTTTAAATGGACCTTCCTTGCGCTAAGTTGATCTTTCTCTACAATCTAGCTATGATTGTAACACTACACTCTGCACTGTCTCCTTTCCTTCTCTATGAATGTTATGCTTTGTATAGGATGCAAGAAAAAGCACTTTTCACTGTATACTCCTTTTCACTATGTGATAATAAATCAAATCAAATCAAATCAAAGGAAGAAGACCAATATCTCAGTCCAAACACAGTCTGAACAAAGAGAGAAATTCTAAGGGCAGCTCATGATCAATCTGGAAAATCTTTACACATCCAACTCAATTCCAAATCAAATGAAGTCAGGTGACCCAGATTCCTGTTGTCAGACTATTGAGTTAAAGCATCATCACCACTAGGCTGATTAAATGAAAACAACACTGAAATATGGGCAAAAATGGGAAATATGGGACTTCCAGAATATAAATGCAAAGTCCTCATTGACTGCCAGAAAAGTCAGATCACAAGTCAAAAAAAAACACCATTTCAACAGCTCAAAGCTGATGCCTAAGTACAAATCTGGAAAATAAAACAAGTGTAAAGGAAAGAGAAAGCCTGAGAGATCCAATGATAATCATGAAATGCAATTATTTTTGAATTCACCTGGGCCATCTATAGACCAAGATCAAATGAATAAATACGTTTCACTCATGCAATGATATTTCTCTTATTAAGGGTCAGTTATAGAATGGTAATTCTCTTATTAAGGGTGATGATGTCATCTGTCAATGCCAGAAAGAACATTTTTAACAACTCCCCAATCATAAATTCACAATGTCAGGCTAATCCCTGGATTCTCTGTGAAAAATTCTGCTTCTGCCCAAAGTTTTTACGGCACCACTTCTGGCTAGGAGAGTATTTGTAAAAATGTTGTATTTAAATCTAGGTTTTAAAAACAAAATGTATCCCCATGACACAAGTTTTGAAGAAAATCCTAAAAGTATCTAAAATACAAATGTTTTGGGCATTTCCCCATCAACCAATAAAAATAAGCAACTTGTTACCCAATCTTAGTAATCAATTAAACCCATCAAGCATTTTTGGAAGTGTCTGGTCCAGATGCTTATCCAAGGTCTAAGCACAGCCTGTCCCCAACACCTGCACTCACGATCACAGAGCTTTCATTCTGACAGACACTTACAGTTACTGAACGTGGATGAGAAAAGCTTTTGTTCAATCAGAGGGGTCACACTTATTTCTTCTGGCCAAAAATGATGACCCACTCAAAGGGAAAATGTAGTGTATTTATTATGTTATAATATTATGAAACTATAGATTGAATTAAGTCAAAATATCTACTGATCTGCATGCTTGTATGCCAATTAAGAAACAAAATATCTTAATACTTCATCCTAGCTGCATCTCTGTAAAGTGTAAATGGTCCACCTGCTAAAGTATTGGAAAAATACACATGAAGACATTCAAAGCACAATATGTTGTTTACGTTTCTTATGGGACATATTATTACATACAGTGAGAAATCGTACCATGTAAGTAAATACTGAGTATTGTAGAACATGGGATCTACTCATGAGAGTGATTGATGCCACTGATTCAGAATAGCTTTAAGTGTTAAACTGAAATTTGTAATCATTACTTTTCATATTCACAAGACATCTTTCAATAAGTTCTTGTACCTGCACCATTGGAATGTCCTTGCAGGTGTAAGAGAAGTTACTATGCAGATTTGGGCCCTTCTATAATGCCAACCAGCATATCTTAGATGTGCAATTCATGAAAAATAACCAGTTGAGAAAGTAATCTTTTTTATATCGTGAGGAATGAATCGTGATGCACTTATTCAGGAAGCCAAGGAAAGGGGAAATATATATCAAAGGACAAGTGGCATCCTTTTTATCTATTCTTCAAAAACCATCCCCATTTTCTATTCTTCCCATTACACTGATCCACCTGGTGCTCAGGTTTATTATCAATAACTTTTAGATATGTGTATCTATGCTGATGCTGAGTAAAGGTGAGAATGCTAGGAGATGCTGACTTGTTCAGGGATATGAGCTGTAGTGTTCAGAGGAGTTGAAGTGGGCTGTTTAACACCCATCTTTTTTAGGTTCTAAAGGCAACATAATACTCAGATATGAATCAATCTGAATTGCACATGGATGCTTCCATTGAGAATTGCTTAGGACATCCTGTACGCAAATGGACTTACGTGTGTATGCTTAACAACTATCAGTAGGGAGATAATGATAAAGCAAATTTATTGTAATGCTGATTTAAAATCACAACATTTTCAAACTCCACACACATCTACCAAAACCTTGCACAGCTGAACACATTTTGTTTGAACAGAAATGAAGGATCTGCTGCCAGCACCAGTAGGGAATGCAACACTGTAGATCACAATAACCTTACGGCAATTTGTTTCAGAGGCACCAGTTGGCAAGAGCTGGACTATAGCCAGCACTCAAGTTCCAAATCCCAGATTCTGGGAACAGGTAGGTTCTGGGAATCTGACAGAACAGACCAACTGTCATGGATTTCATCAGTTTGCCCTGTAATTGATGCTATTGTTCCATGTCTTGGGTTAAAGTGTTTATCATGTAGTTTAGGCATTCAAAGTTCACACACGTGCAGCACTTACATGTATGTTTGCATCATTCCTAGTTGCCTAATCAGACAGGTCCACCTACAATCCCCTTTCCACTCTCACAGGCCCACTGGTAATGTCTGTCCACTTGTACAGTTCCCTGTGCCAAAGTAACTCTTCATTCTACTCCCCCACTCCATCCCTTCACATCTCCTATCCCCTCTCTCCCCTCCAACCCATTCGAGAGTTGGCCACCTGTAGCAGGCTGGGGAGGTGATGTTTGGCGGATGAAAGAATGAAGAGGCTGAGGGAAGGGAGCATCCATAGAGGGTTCGGTGATCAATGTGAAAAAGGAGCCCTTAAGCGAAACCCCACCTCACTTACTACCCAAGGTCCAAGCAGGGCGACTTGCTCGAGTACCCTATTCCTGAACTTCTTCCACCAGCCTCAAGACTGGTTAGCAAGTGGCCTTGACATGGCAACCACTGATCACTTAAGATTCTTAGTTAGATAGGCAGGCTGCCCTCAGCCTTACTTGCCCCATATAAAATTGTTGACAAGTCAGGGAGGATGACGGGAAGGACACCCAAGCAATTTTCTAGGCTTTAGTAGTCTGCTCCTTGCAATGAATCATAGAATCCCCACAGTACAAAAGGAGGCCATTCAGCCCATCAAATCTGCATCGACAACAATCCTATCCAGGCCCTATCACTGTAACCCTCATATGTATCTTTCAAGTCATCTTGACACGTAGGTGCAATTTTTGCAAAGGTAATTAACCCATTCCATACATCTTTGGAAATGCACACAGAATGGTTGCTAATTTTTTTTTTTGGCTGTTGCTGAAATTATCAGCATTTTTTGAGCTGTGCTAACCTTGGCTAAAGTTTACATGTTCCATTGGGAGTGGCCTGGATGGTTTTGAAGTACTGTTTTTTATTATTCTGCTGAAATCAAGTTGATTCCAGACATAGTTGGTCTGGTGGATCTCCTTTTGGGAATTGAGGTTAACTGAAAGAATGAATAGGGGTCATGAAGTACTGGATAAGCTGAAAGAGTTTAGAGGAGGAGAAAGAGGAGTAGGACTCTTAGCAGCAGCCCATATGCACTGAGGGTCTTTGAGATAAAATTATCTTATATTAGCAGTATAAGACTTCTTCGCTTCATGCTTCACCAAAGAGATCTTAACTGAAATTTGCCATCTTTTTGACAACTCAAAAATAGGAAGTACCGGAAAATATTAATTCCAGTCTAATTTTAATAATTCACTCATTAAAACATTGATAAGTAGGGGAAGCAGTGGCATAGTCACTGGACTAGTAATCCAGAGACATTGGATAATGCTCATGGGACCCAGGTTCAAGTCAAACCGCTGTAGATGGTGACATTTGAATTCATAAAAAATCCGGTATTACAAATCCAGTAATGACCTTGAAAATATTGTTAGTTGTCGTAAAAATGCATTTGGTTCACTAATATCTTATAGGAAGGAAATCCATCATCCTTACCCTAGTCTGAACCTGAAACTGGAATGAAGAGCTTGTAGAATGAAGAACAGTTGAGGATTCTGGTTCTGTACTCATTGGAGTTTAGAAAGATGAGTGGGATCTTATTGAAACTTACAGAATATTGTGAGGCCTGGATATTATGGATGTGGAGAGGATGTTTTCACTAGTAAGAAAAACTAGAACCAAAGGGCACAATCTCAGGCTAAAGGGATAAAAAACAAAGATGAGGAGGATTTTTTCAGAGAGTGGTGAATGTGTGGAACTCTTTGCCACAGAAAGATGTGGAGGGCAAATCACTGAGTGCCTTTAAGCGAGATATAGATACATTCTTGTTTAACAAAGGGATCAGGGATTATGGAGAAAAGGCAGGAAAGCGGAGATGAGAAAAATATCAGTCATGATTGAATGGCAGAGCAAACTCAATAGGCTGAGTGCTTTAATTCAACTCCGTTGTCTTATTGTCTTATGGTCTGGCCTATACATGACTCCAGAAACACAGCAATGTGATTAACTCTTAACTGCCCTCTGAAATGGCCCAGCAAGTCACTCAGCTCAAAGGCAATTAGGGATGATCAACAAATTCTGGCCCAGCTAGTGATGTCGACATTTCATGGAAGAATAAAAAACATAATTAAACTAACCACTTTATATTCCTTTAATGCCTGTTTTCCATATGGTCTTCTCCTCTTTTAATGGCCCAAAGAGATATTTCCCATTAGTTCCATCATGGTGGATGATTGTTGACCTTCAGTTGAACAGACTGTCAATGGCCTTGGAAGACAACCTCAAGCAACTCTGGGCCCAGAAGGACTAGTTTCAGACATCCTGACAAAGGCAGCAACAGTCTGGGCCAATTAACTGACAAGCAATAGGAATGCTATCAATCTGCAAGAAGATAGCTTTGCATTTCATACAGCCATGACATATTCCCTTGGCAGTACTTGAGCAATCCTGCTGATTCCTTGTGAGGAGTTGGAAGCCACATTGTAAGGTGACACTTGGAGCCGCTGTGTTGGCCACATTCGGGGGCACAGTAGCACAGTGGTTAACACTGCTACCTCACAGCGCCGAGCACATGTGTTCATTCCAGCCTTGGGTGATTGTTTGTGTGGAGTTTGTACATTCTCCTTGTGTCTGCATGGGTTTCCTCCAGATGCTTTGATTTCCTCCTACACTCCAAGTATGTGTGGGTTAGGTTGATTGGCCATGTAAATTGCCCCTTAGTGTCAGGCGGTTAAGAGAGTAAATACATGTAATGTTACAGGGATAGGGTAAGACTTTGATGGAACTGTTGTCACTGCTGGCTTGATGGGCCAAATGGCCTCCTTCTGCATTGTAAAGATTTTTTTTTTAGAGCAACACAGCATGGGAAACAGGCCCTTCGGCCCAACGAGCCCACGCCGCCATCATAACTATATAGTAACAATTCCATTATCCTATCCTAATTTTAGGTTATTCTATGATTTTATGATTCTGTGAACTTCCACCACAACACTCAGATCTTTGAGAGAAGCTGCTTGATCTACAATGGAACCTGTGCCACTAATCATTTCTGCTGCAGTAAAGATTTGGATTCCACAACTGTTGGAGGTGACAACCAATTCTATATTGGAACGGACAGATTCAAAGCTCTGCAGAAAGCCGTCACATGTTGGAGCTGGGGACTCCATGCTCCCTGATTTACAGATTTTCTGGCACACTTTCAAGCAAACCAAGTATTTGGTTTTGTGGATACATCACCCTCATCTGATTGCTCTTCAGGAGATGAAGGACAGAATTTTACTGCCCCACCCATCGCGGGATTCGGAGCAGGCGAGGAGCGGACAATGGAAAAGTTTTTTGACCTCAAGCAAAATTTTACATATTGGGACGAGTGAGGCCATAAAATCCCACTTCAAGTGTGTGACCTTTCCATCCAGCAAGCTGGCATCTGTGTTATCCTTTCCCCAATGTAGCTCACATGGATTTGTATCTGGTGCCTCTTCACATGCTGATCCCTAACTGCATAGGTTCAATCTCTAAACTGGGAACTGTGAGTATAACGTAAATTAAAGGAGTCTCTTCATCTTCAGTCTTGTTTCTCTTCCTCCTCTGACTGACAAGGCTGCAACTCATGAATATCTAAAATAAAACCAGAAAAGTATTGGGCATAAGGTGAAAATAAGAATTGTAGGTTTTAGTGGGACTAAAGGATCAGTAGGAATAGCTTTATAAATAGTCTCATCAGTGACCAGGGTGTTAATTATTCCTTCACTTGATAGCCAACACTGTCCTGTCCAGGAGAGTTAAGATGCACTAACTCCTCTGGTTTTTTCAGGCTGTCTCCTGTTTTTCTGCCTATTCCTCCAAAAAAAATGGGAAATGTGGCAGTTCTGCAATATGTGTGCATGATATGAATATCATGATTGAATAGTTAAGCTTCTAACAGTGCAAAGCCTTTAGAACGAGATAAAATGTATGAATTAAAGGGTTGATTATAAAGGTGCGAGATGGGGGTATGATGAATTGAGCAATGAATGAGATGCTGGTAGGTTTGGCATCATATGCCATTTAAAGCTAGTATCATATTGTAAAATTTCTTCCAACAATACAATCATTTTTTTGGAGCTGTACTCCTTTCCTCTGTCTCTTGAGTATATATCTCCAAAGCATTCTCCTCAAAAAATGCTTGGACTGCCTCAAATCTCCAGTTCTTGCGTGTTCCTTTCTATTATATCCTAGCTTGCAAAAATCAAAGTGTCTTTTGTCGTACAAGTCTGGATAGCATGTTTCACAAATTTAAAACTAAAAGTCTGAAAATTAAAGTTGTGGCATGCCTGATTGTTGGGAACAGAATTTCAAACAGTACAGTTAACGGGCCTTACTTATAGTTAGTCATTTTAGTCCAGCCTTCAAGCCTACAGCTCTTTGATACAGCATCAAACATCTCTGCAATCTATCCCCATGCCTGTTACCCCAAGTGTCTTTGGGAAGGTACCTATCCATACTGACTTGAACTAGCTTCCTGGAGAAGTATTTCTTATGCCTGGTTATCAAATCTACCTTTTCAAACCTGTTCCTCCATCCCTATTGCAGATATTTAAATGACTCTTCTACACAATTAATAACTGCAGCCAATGCATTGGTTACTTTCCTCTTTCTGCAAGTGACAATCTCAATTTAATACAAATATAACCTTTAAAATATATTGAGTGAAGGTTGGAGTCTGTTGGTCATTCTATAATAAATCAACAATTGCTTATTTTAGTACGCCAAATGTATTTGACTAAAATATTAAATTGGTTTGTTTTATTGAATTAGCAGCATTGCTACTTTGAGCAAAAAAGCTAACCTGTCCCATTGTGGGAATTATTTATCACAGAGCGGCAAAAAAAGAATGTTCAGCACAGTTTCTATAACATTTGGTTTCTCCTGTTAATTCTGTATGAGGAGTTAATAGAAGTATTGGTTAAAAATAAAATCACAGCGAGAAACAAGAGATTGAAACAGCATGACAGTTGATTCAATGGTTTGTGTTTGATCAGAACTAATGTCTCAATTTCAATTTCTGCTGAAGGAATAACTTCACAGGGTGGATTCTGCTATATATTTGCACCCAATAATATGAATCAGAGAATAGAACAAACATTTATTCATTGAGAAACGAGGAGGGCAAATATATTCGATGTGAACTTATACTACTATCACACTATTGCCCTTTTACTCAGATACATCAATTGCTGGACCAATCTGTCATAGTTATACTCCTTAGGTTAAAGGACTGTACATGGAAATGTTCTCTAATTCCTATAATTCACATTTGAAGTATCGTTAATCACATAATTTTAGGTGCAATGGGAAACTGTGATCGAATTCTTTCATCCAAATTAAAGTTCAATGGCAGCAGAAAAGATGGTGGGAAAACATGCCGTATCTTATAACCCCAACTTCATTAATTAGCCATCTGGGAGTTCTGCCATCTAAGCTGGGTGCCATATTGAAAAGGCACCTGACATCACTGACTCACCTTTGAAGAAAGAAGATGGGCCTCCTGAAAAACGAAGATAGATCGCCAAAAACATTCTGAAAGATAGAACCTGTGATTCTGAATCTGAAAGATCCATTTATCGGATGGTAGCAGAGCCTGTGGTGTAGTGGTAGGATTGTAAGACTAATAATCGAAAGACTTAGGGTAATGCTCTGCAGACCCAGGTTCAAATCCCACTACGGCAAATGGTGAAATTTGAATTCAATAAAAGTTTAATGATGGAAATTGAAGCCATTGTTGTAGAAACCCACCTACTTTCCTAATGTCCTTCAGGGAAGGAAATCTGCCACTGTCACTTTGTCTGGCCTATATGTGACTCAGAGATGGGCAATAAATGCTGGTGGCCACCCACATCCTGTGAACGAATTTTTAAAAAGATGCTCCCACTACCCACTAGTGTCATGAAGCATTGAGAGGAGTCAGATTCATCTACATCCCATTAATAGGATCTAAGTCAGTTTCATGCCAGTCTCCAATGGGTTTCCTGATCTGCCATACGGGCACTAGTGGATGATTCTGCAGGAAGTTTATGTCAGCATGAAACTGATTTTTAGGGACCTGCACAATCTCCCCCCTCCAACACCCTGCACCCCAACAACGACTGAACCCACTAGGAAGGGACAAGGAAGACTTCCGCCCATAAAATCTTGTTTCTGATGTTTTATTTTCTGAGCACTTCAAAAAAAAACTATCCTCCCTGTATTTTCTGCTTCTTCTAATGCATTTATATTAAATTAAAAATTGAAACACTTTAATGATTTTGCATGTTTTTAAACAAACTGTACTTAATATGCATAAGTGATGCTGAAAAAGTTTTAAAACTTGAAAAAACTAATCTATAGGCTAAGTTTAACATTGTCTGTTTCCTGGTTGCTGCTCATGTATTGATATTTTCTTACATTCTACCTTATACTAATTGATTTGAAATTCGAGTGTAAATGGGTGCATGAATATTTTTGGGTGTAGCTTCTCAATTCTATCCCCAAATGAAATTCCACCCCAGAAGATTTGCAAGAAGATCACACTGATTGAATGTACATTGCAGAAAATGACAGAGCTTTGTTCTCCGAATCTTCAAAGCTCCTATAACTTAAACTAAAGCAATCTTTAAAGGTACAATTAACACATTATTGACTTCCTTATTTTGTGTATATTTCTATAAATATTGTATTATTAATTTACCAATTATTGTGTTTCATATATCAATAAATTAATTGCTTCCATCTGTAAACTTTTGAATTATGTGTCTTCTAAGTACAGGCTGGCAATTGTAAGCCTTTGTAAATTGTAGTACATGCATATTAACCCATCAAACATGTAAGAACTTCATACCTCTCACATTCTCAAGATTGCCCGAGACACTTCAAAATCAATGGACTTTCTTTTAAGCACAGTTACTTTTACAATATAGACAAATTCAGCATAGACAAAGCTTCCACAAATAAGAACCAATTGACCAAAGTATCTATTTCACTGCTATCAGTTGAGGGATAAATTTTTTTTAGATTAGATTAGAGCAACATAGCACAGGAAACAGGCCCTTCGGCCCAACGAGCCCGCGCCGCCGTCATAACTATATAGTAACAATTCCGTTATCCTATTCTATTTTAGGTTATTCCTAATATGGAAGAGTCTCAATGTAGGGACAATTTGTTTCCCAATCAGCCTAAGAGCGAATTTTTTGGGATGTGGGAGGAAACCGGAATGCCCGGAGAAAACCCACGCAACCACGGGGAGAACGCGCAAACTCCCGCAGACACCGGCCCAGTTCCAAGTGTCTGCACAGCTACAGCGATAGTCACTGAGCTGTCATGGTGCCCTTCAGATGGTCCAGATAAAGCACTCATTTATGACATGAAGCACCAGGCAACCCATGAATCAACATCCAAGAGCTGTCCTCGCACCACCTGCCAAATGCATGCTCCTTGTTGGTCAAGTATGGACCGAATTACCTGTGGAAAAAAAAAGCCATAGTTAAACAGTCCTACTATCCCTCTATCTGCATACCGCTCATGTGGCTGTCCAAGAGACCCTTAAACAGCCCTAGCGTGCCTGCTCCCACCACCTTACTCGGCAGTGCATTCCACACCCCCACTACCCTTTGTGTGAAAAACTGCCCTCTAATATTTATCTTATACATAGCCCCCCTCACCCTAAGGCCGTGACCCCTCGTCCTATCCATTTCTGAAGGTGGAAAAAGTTTACCACCATTTATTCTAGCTATACCCCTTATAATCTTATACACCTCTATTAGATCCCCTCTAAGCCAACGTCTTTCAAGGGAAAACAACCCCAGTCTATTTAATCGTTCCTCATAAGACAGTCCTTCCATACCAGGCAGCATCCTGTAAACCTCCTCTGCACTCTCTCCAAGGACTCCACATCCTTCCGATAGTACGGCGACCAGAACTGGGCGCAGTATTCCAAGTGAGGCCTAACCAAAGTTCTATACAACTGCAACATCAACCTCCTACTCTTGTATTCTATACCCTTTTCTATGAAAGCTAACATACTATACGCTTTCTTTATCACCTTCTCCACCTGTAAAGACACCTTCAGAGACTTGTGAACCTGCACCCCCAAGTCTCTCTGCGTCTCTATACCCCGAATAGTTTTACCTTTTATCCTATAACTCTCTTCTACATTTTTCCGGCCAAAATGCATCACCTCGCATTTATCCGGATTAAATTCCATTTGCCATCTATCTGCCCAGTCTACCAACCTGTCTATGTCCTGTTGTATTACCTGACACTGCTCTTCTGTACCCACCAATCCAAGCATCTTGGTGTCATCAGCAAATTTGCTGATCTCACCACCTACCCCTACTTCCAAGTCGTTTATGTAGACCACAAATAGAAGAGGACCTAGTACTGAGCCTTGTGGCACTACACTAGTGACAGGCTTCCAGCCGGAAAAAGAGCCTTCCACTACTACCCTCTGTCTCCTCCTCCCGAGCCAGTTCTCGACCCATCTACATATCCGGCCCTGTATCCCATGCGCCTTCACCTTCTCTATCAGTCTACCATGAGTCTACTATTACTCAAGACACCAGGATAATTTTCTTGCTGTGATCTGAACTATGACGTGAGAACATTTAATCAACTGCACAGCCTTGAATTAATTTTTTTTTAAAAAAAGGACATCCCCTAGTACTGCACTTACCTCAATCCAAACAATGCCTTCAAATCTGTGGCATGGGGTTTGAACCCATTGGGCATGATTTATTGGGCCCATTAAGTATGGGCCCAAATCCCATCATGGCCAATAAATATCACAAGAGGCCAAAAATGGGAATTGCGCTAGCGGGAATTTGGAATGTAATTTTCCTGGATCTTCCCCAATAATGTGATTAATGTGAATTTGAATATATTAGTATCTACTTTGCGGGACGAAATTCACGTCTTCACTGCAACAAGTCTTCCCACCCACCAGGCGTGGCATCATGCCGTCACAAATCACCATGGCTCTTTAAAAATAGGAGCCAGGTGCCATGACCTCCGAAAGGGAAGAAGGAGGTGATCACTACTGCTTCCACTGAGCACCAGTGAGACCAAGGAACAGAGGTCACTCAGCAGCTCTGAGAT
This sequence comes from Sphyrna mokarran, assembly GCA_024679065.1. Lineage (NCBI taxonomy): Eukaryota > Metazoa > Chordata > Chondrichthyes > Carcharhiniformes > Carcharhinidae > Sphyrna > Sphyrna mokarran. The sequence continues at coordinate 34,400,564 of JAGIQG010000003.1, read as the reverse complement.
AGATGTGGGGAGGCATCCATGTGGGGATTAGGGAGGGGAGTGGGGTGGTGAGAGAAAGAGGACAGTAGGAGCAAAAAACTTTAATCGCAGGCTGGGATGGGGTCCAGTGGCCCAGGAGTCTATTCTCAATGCTGTGTAAGAATGCAATCGGTGCTGTGTGAGAATGTGTTGGAAAGATTAATAGATTAATGGATGGGATTCTGTTTTATATGTATTATACAGGTGTTTAAATAATCATTCCATTTCATTTTACACTTTTACTTTGTTATACATATTAAATGATTACAAAGTTGGACATAAGTAATAAGGTCTATACTTGATTGTTCCGTCATACTCCTGACTTATGATTAGTAGATGGCGGAGTCTTTGGGAGTAAAATCAACATAGGATCACATAAATTAGGAGTAGAAATAGGCCACTCAGTCACTTGAGACTGCTTGGCCATTCAATAAGATCATGACTGGTCTAATTATTAAGCTCAACTTCACATTCCTGCCTATTCCTAATAACCTTTCGCACCTTTGTTTATCAAGAATTTATTTACTTTTGCCTTAAAAACTGTGCCTCGATCAACTTTTGAGGAAGTGAATTCCAAGTGTCTCAACTCTCAGAGAAAAAAGATTTTCCTCATCTTTGCCTTAAATGGCTGACTCCTTATTTCAAAACATTAGCTCTAGTTCTAGATTCTCCCACATGAGGAAATGTCCTCTCCAAGCCCAAAGTGTCAAGTCCCCTCAGAATCTTTTGTGTTTCAATCAAGTTGCATTTGTAAGACCCTCTATCTGGTCAAATGGTTCCTGTGTCTTTACTCTGGATATCATGGATACAACGACTTTGATGAAGTTTCACCAAAGATGATGGACCTTTATTGAACCACTAAGCAATAATACAAACTCACCACAATACCAATTACTTAGGTTCTCTGCATGCTGGAATCCATCTCAATGCCTAATCCGATGACAATTCCTTCTAGTCTTCTAAGCAGTTGGCAAAATTATTTAAATTACTACAGCCCACATGGCTCTATGGGCTCTTCCTTTATATTTTTCTTTTGTTGTGGCCTGATCCTGTGCCATATAAGGTAAAGTCGACTTTAATCCATTTAATTGGTTTTCAATAACATCAGTGTTCATCCCCATTCTCTTTGCAGATGTTCCCTGGCTAGGCCTCATTTGAAAGTCACACTTTAGTGCCATAGCTAATTTGACTCCACTTATCTCAAACATCATCATCTTTGTCAAGAGCTGGGAGATGATGGCATATAGAACATAGAACATAGAACACTACAGCACAAACAGGCCCTTCGGCCCACAAGTTTTGCCGAACACATCAAAACCTACCCAGCCATAGACCTATCTATAACCCCCAATCCCATTGGATCCCATTTATTGTGCTTTAACAAAGCTCAGCGAGTTCAGCTTCCCTAGTATGAGCCCTCCTACAGTTTAAGCCATTTTGCAGAGTTTTTCTGATATCAGCAAAGCTTTGACTTGACTAAATTAACCACCTTGGTTTGAGTTTGAGCCAATTACTATGCATAGTACTCCAGATGTCATCTCCCCAACATCCTGTATAACTGAAACGTAACCTCTCTACCCTTATGTTCAATTCTATTTGCAATAAACAAAAAGATTCTATTAGCTTTGCTCATTACTTGCTGCACCTGCATATTACCTTTTGTGATTCATGCATTGGAACACAGATCCCTCTGTACATCAGAATTCTGCAATATCTCACTATTTAGATGATGTACTCTTACTGTTGTATCTATTTTTGCTCTTCACAACTTACTTTCCTCCCTATCTTTGTGTCATCAACTGAATTTAACAGCAGTACCATCAGTCCCTTCATTAAAATCATTTATATAAATGTCAAAAGAGTTGAACCCCTAGCACTAATTCTTGTGGCACACCACTCACCACATCTTGTCAACCAGAAAATGACCCATTTTCCTGTTCTATACTTTCTGCCAGCTAGTCAATTTTCTATCCAATGTGATACCCCACTCACAACGAACTTTGTTTTCTGCAATAACATTTGACAGAGCACTAGATCAAATGCCTTCTGAAATTCCAAGTACTGTACATCCACCAGATCCTTTTTACTCACAGCATTTGTTCCTTCTTCAAAGACCTCCAATAAATTGGTTAACCATTTTGGGTGGCATGACTGCACAGTGGCTAGCACAGATGCCTCACAACGCCAGGGACCCGGGTTCAATTCTGGACTCAGATCACTGTCTGTGTGGAGTTTGCATGTTATCCTTGTGTCAGTATAGGTTTCCTTGGATGCTATAGGAATTCTACTCCCTTTTCCCAAAACCACGTTGACCCCACTGGATGATCTTGAATTTATCTAAGTGCTCAGTTATAGCATCTTTAATGTAATGTTAACACTTTTCCCCTGATTGGTTGTAAGTTAACTAACCTTTGTTTGGTGCTTTCTGTCCTTCTCTCTCCCTTATTGAATAAAAGTATTACGTTAGCTACTTTCCAATCTAATAGAAAATTCCCTGAATCAAGGAACTTTTGAAAAATTAAAACAAATGCATTAACATTCACTAGCCACTTCTGTTAAGGCCCTGGAATGCATACAACCAGGACTCAGAAACTTGTCAAACCACTGTTCAACAATTACCCCTTCCCCTGGTGTTTGCAAATTTCTTTTCTTTCTCTCTCCCTTTCAATTCCTGTGCCCACATTCACTTCACTAATTTTGGAATTTTGAACATTCCCAGTATTAATTGCTTCACAAGAGTAGCCATGTTTTCAGCTGACCAGGCCAAGTTATTGTTAAGTACAATTGACGTACTTGCTTTGGTCACAGCAGCAATATGAACTCATGGGACATTAATGAATGGGTATAATAGATTAGAGAATTATGATATTGGAAAATATGGGTATTGTAATTAGATAAAATGATAAACCTATGTCTCCAAGTCAAATACTAGGGGAACATAGGTTTAAAGTGCAAAGGGCTAGGTTTAAAGGAGATGTAAGAGGCATGTTTTTTAACAGAGGGTGCTGGATAGTGGGAATTCCCTGTCAGGGGTGGTAATGAAAGCAAATAATGATAGTGATTTTTAAGGGGCATCTTGACAAATATATGAATAGGATGGGAATTAAGGAATATAGTCCCCGGAAGGGTAAGGGGTTTTAGTTTATGAGGAGAGGTTAAATAGACTGGGCCTGTACGTGTTGGACTTTAGAAGGCTGAGGGGGGATCTTATAGAGACTTACAAGATAATGAAGGGGCTAGATAGGGTAGAGGTAGAGAGATTCTTTCTGTGTAGAAAGGAAACCAGAACTAGAAGGCACAACCTCAAAATAAGGTGGGAGGCAGTTTAGAACAGAGTTGAGGAGAAACTTCTTCACACAGGGGGTGGTGAATCTCTGGAATTGTCTGTCCATTGAAATGGCGGGAGCTACCTCGTTGAACATGTTTAAGTCACAGTACATAAATGTCTGATAGATAAGGGAATTAAGGGTTACGCGAAGCAGGCGGGTAATGGAGCTGATCCACTTCAGATCAGCCATGATCTTATTGAATGGCGGGGCAGGCTCGAAGGGCTAGATGGCCTACTCTTGCTCCTATTTTTTATGTTCTTATGTTCTTAGTTCAGTCAGGCAGCATGGTTGGTGCAGGCTTGAAGGGCCTGTTCCTGTGCATGAAACATTCTTTGTTCTTTATGTCTTAAAAAAGGCAGACTTTGCAGAAAAGAATAAAGTGAACTCCTAAGCACCACTGATTTTTTTTTGGAAATCAAATCAATGCTAAACAAAAATTTGTTTCCCAGTTAAATTACTTTTGCCCAGGCTAACACATACTCATTTTTACTGGCTCAGATAACTGCTAAATTCCTTTGTTCCCAAATGAGAACAAGATCAAGTGAACAAAAACTACTGAGATTACAAAAATGGCCACATTTTTCCCCAATGTTTCTTCAAATAGATCCGATTTAAGAGTGCACAAGAAGAATAATGAGTCATTTTTACATCTTGTCCAAATTAAGCAGAATGGGATCGATTGCCAAAGAATGTTCAGAGGAATCTGAGATCTGTAAAACCTTGGCACTATAAAAATACATTAGTTACATAAAGGTAATTTATACATCTCCATTTGAAGTCAAATACATAGTCCTGTAAACATAATTTCATATCCTTTGTGAAAAGATAATCACTGTGGGTGAGCCTGTATCAATATGCTGGCTTCAACATATTTAGAAAGCAATAGAAGTTAATGCTTTCCTTCTGTCTAGCTCTATCTGGCTCTGAACAAAATGTCAACCAGTCAAGATTTCAGCAATGGAATTCTAAATTTTAGCAAGATATACAAAGCGTAGCACTTGTCATTTTATGCTATTTCTGAGGAATGGTTGTTCAATTATATCATGTACTTGACTCCTTTTGCCAGTTACAAAATTGTAGAGAAGCATCTATTGGACCATTAACATTGAGAAATTGATAAAAGACACCAATTACGTCAATAAGAGCTATTGTCAAATAGTCACTGTTGCTGTATCAAATGGCTAGACTGCAGGATTTTGAAGACAACTTTCATTTTTGTTTACCACTTAATAATATTAACCCAGCTGCTGCCAAAACATAAATGTTTAGTCAGATTACAAACTTACAATCATTGCCATTGTGTGTTACGCTGGGAAGTTTGATCTTGTGCAGACATTGAGAAAATAAGGTGCTTTAAAATCCTGGACTGGGAAATTAGGATATTTTGATTTAATATTAATATTATAGGAAAAACATGCAAAGTTCTATTTCAGGGAGTATTTAACAATCAATATCTGTTCTGGCCACCCATACATAATTAACCATAATGAGACATTTATTATATGAGGAGTATCCAGTAAAATAAGTGAGCTTTCTTTTCTCCATCTGGTATAACCATTGTAGAATGTTCAAACTGTGAGTTGTCTTACTTTAGACATGATACATTGCAGCATAAATCTGGCAACATAGAACTCTCATTGCACAGCAGGCAGCTGAAGATTTTAGCAGCAGGTCTTTGGGGTATTTGACTGCTGTTGATTAATTATACCTGACAGTGTAGTCCAAGTGACTGAATGCAGAGAATAATTAATTGATTGACTATTAATTGGCTTAAGCGCCTGTTGGCCCTTTTCTTAAACGGGCATTAATTGAATACTAATCAGAAAAGTCTACTCCCAAACACAGTTTTTGCACCAAGTGCATCTTTTAGCTGCTACTAATTACTGCAAGGATTTGAAAATTGATTTTCTCTGGTCATATGGTCTAATTGGGTCAAAATTAGGAGCAATAGGGTCAAAATTGGGCATAATCAATTTAATCATGAGACATTGGTGGATGGCAATACAGCTGTTTGAAGAAAATATTTTCTCTTTAATTCAAAGCTATTACTTTTTGGTAACAATCGCTGTTCTTTTTGATATAGCCATGTTGGCGATGCCAGCATTGGATTGGGGTGGGCACAATAAAAAGTCTCACAACACCAGGTTAAAGTCAAACAGGTTTATTTGGAATCATGAGCTATCGGAGCACTGCCCTTCATCAGGTGAGCAGCGCTTCGAGTACTCATAATTCCAAATAAGCACATTGGACTTTAACCTGGTGCTGTGAGACTTCTTAATTTTTGATATATCTTAATAAACTGGATATAGGGATGCAAGGCAATGTTTTTGATGACACAAAACTTGCAAATATGGTAAACAGTGAAAAGGATAGTAACATGCTTCTGAGGGACAAAAACAGATTGGCAAAATGGGCTAACACATTGTTGATACAACTTAAAAGCATTGAACTTCAAAACAATGGATTTCAATAGGAAGAATAAAGAGAGGCAATATATATAATGTGGTAAACAGAATGCAGGAACTGAGATCTGGGAATGTAGATGCTCATCTTTGAAAATGACAGGACAATTTGGAAGGCTGTTTAAAAAACATACGAGATCCTTAATTTCCTAAAGAGTTCAAGACATGGGCTGAATTTTATCACAGACTTTGGGACTCTGATGACAGTTCAAAGAGTGGACCTAAGCTCACATATGCTGGCAGTGGCACCAAACTGGCAATTTTAACTCAGTAAGAAGTCTGACAACACCAGGTTTAAGTCCAACCGATTTATTTGATAGTAAACTCACAAGCTTTCGGGGTTTGCCCCTTTGTCAGGTGAATGGAGAGTTTTGGCCTCAGACAGATGACTGATTAGAATGTGAGTCTTTACACCAAACCTGCTATTCAAGTCTTAAAGAGGCTGACAATCAGCTTTCTTGCATCTCTGTAATAACTTGATGTCTGTGTCGATATACGCAATCTTCTTGGAGATCCTCTCCACTTGGATCCGGCAGTTTGCAGTGTCGATAGTAGTCACGATGAAAGCAGATTGTTGGCCACTTTAAAACTTGAATAGCAGGTTATTTATAAAGACTCACATTCTAATCAGTAATCTGTAAACTGTCTGTGTTGTTATATGCTCTGTCTGAAGCCAGAACTCTCTACTCACCTGACAAAGGGGGCAAACCCCGAAAGTTTGCGAGTTTACTATCAAATAAATCAGTTGGACTTAAACCTGGTGTTGTCAGACTTCTTACTGTGTTTACCCCAGCCCAACGCCGGCATCTCCACATCAATGTTAACCCAGACAGCCTTCTAATTCACCATCGGCAGGCCTGCTGTTCAATCAAAGATGGCAAGTGCCTCCTGATACTGCCAGCCCAATCAGAGGGACAGCATTTCCATTGCCATTGGGAATGGTGAGTGCCACTGAGGCATCATGAGATAAATAAGTTAAAAATTTAGCAGTCAAACTATTGGAGAAGAAGCTCCTCCAGGAACATAGTTTGGGGAAAGATTTCCCTGCCTGCTTTGGGCCATGGAGCCTCTCTGATGGTGCAGGATAGTTGTCTCTCTAAAGCCAGTGGCCTTCGTGTGTGCTGGTAGTACGGCCCACTGTCCACTAAAGGCCAATAGCTCTAGAATAGTGACCTTAAGAATACAAGTGGGCTTGCTGCCTTTCTGCCCTGGAGCAGAAAACCTATTCACAGACCGCCTCATAGCCTGTCACTGGGTAAGTTTCCTGGCAACAAGATTGATTCATGGAGATGTCCCAAGATGTCTGTGTCTCCCAACCAGCAATCCGTGGGACTGCTCAAATTCCGCACCATGGAATACCATGAAGTTATGCTGAAGTATAATACCCTGAGTATAGGCCACAAGTGATACTGTGTTTAATTCTAGGACTTCATTTTAGGAAGGAAAAGGTGGAGAGGAAATTTATTAGAATTGTGCTAACAGCATGGGGCTCCAGTTGTGTGAAAAAACCAAGATTGCTCTCCATGGAGTAGAGAAAGAGAAAAAGAGATTTGATAGAAGCGTTTAAAATCGTGAAGTGCTTTCATAGATTCGCAGAAAAATCAGTAAACAGATGATACAAGTTTAAAATAGTCAGCAAAAGAATCTGAGGCAAGATGAGATAGGCTTTGTTTTATATGTGAGTTACATTGATCTGGAATGCATTGCCTGAAAGGGTGAAAAAATTTCCATAAGCCAATTAGACAAATATTAGATCAGATCATTTGTGGGATAAGAGCAAGGAAATAGACTGAATTGGATTGTTTCAAAGAGCAGGTACAGGAATCTTGGAGTGAATGGCATCTTTCTATTCTGTGCCTTTCTCTGGTTCTCAAAGGACACGTGTATAAAATCAGTCTATGATTAGGCTTCTGAATATCCCTCTGCTGTCCTTTGAACTATAGAGCATACAGCCTAAGTGATGACCTTTGACTCTTTGATATGTTGAATACAAAGAGCAAAATAGGCAGTGGTTAAGTTACCCATATGATGTTGCTATGTGGACACATGTCTTGTTGTTGTCACTGTCCCTTTAGTAGGAAATGGAAAGTGGTTCAGAAAGTCATCAATTGAATTGGTAATTCAACTGGTAATTTGAAGATTAATATGGTATGTATGCAGAAAATGCTCAGAATACTCAGCAAGTCAGTCAACATATGTGGGGGTAGAGAGGGATTAGAAAGAAACCAAGAATTAAGTCATTGACTATTTACCTGACAAAGATTAGAGATGGTAGGGGGAATTTTCCCATCTTACCTGGGTTGGGAATAGTAGCAGGATTGTAGAAGTGTAAAGATTCGTTGAGGGATTTTACGGTTTTGGGGCAAGTGCAGCTGGAAAATCCTGTCTGTAGTTTTTAAGCAAGATCAGAGAAAGGGGTGAGGAGGAAGGAAATGATTGAACAAAAGAGAATGTCTCTGATAGGGTGGAAGGCAAAAAGAGATTAAATAACAAAAGCTGAAAAGGGATAAGTAAAAAAACGTAAATGTAAATCTGAAGAAAGTGTAAGTGGCAACCATAGGGTCAGTACCAATCTGAAAAAAATTGGGAGCAGCGGTTGTGATTGATGAACTCAGTGCTGAGTCAGGAAGAATGTAATGTGTCTAATGAAAATATGAGGGTGCCATTTCTTGAACTTTTATCGAGCTTCATTTGAACAGTATCGAGGACAACAAGTTCAAGGACAATGAGGTCAGAGTGGAAGAGGGATGGAAAATTAAAATGACAGATAATTGGAAGCTCAGGGTCATACTTGCAGACTGAATTGAGGCTTTCAACAAAGTAGTCAGCTAATCAGCATTTGCATTCAGGAATACAGTGAGTAGTAAATGCAGTTACTAAACTGAAGTGCACGATAATGTTGTTCGTGTAAAAAGCCAGAGGCATGTGATATCTGCTTCTGAGGAACTGTCACTGTGAATGAGAAATGGGGAAGGTTGGGGGGGTAGGGGCTAGGGGGCAGGATGGGGGAGCATATAATTTAGTTGGTTCCAAAAATCTGCTCTGTTGGTCTGATTCTAATACAAGAAGTAGCATGCCAAGTCCACGTGTACATAGGCTGAAAATCACTGCTAAAAGCACTTCCTAGCTGCAGAAATCACTTTTCAGACTCTTGTGTGGCAGGAACTCCTCACTTTGTAACTGTAATCGGCTAAGTTCTGGCAGGTGTTGCACTTCATAAATCTGAATTTAATTGACCAAGAATACATTAGCAGCGTAAAACCAGGAAATTCAGAGATGCCACGTCACTGGGTTTCATCTTAAATCACTCAGCTCAAGGAGTACAAGGGAATCTGAGGAAGGGATTTGTGTAGATTTACAGGGAGTGCAGCAACAAAACATTCAGTCCAGCTGGTCCATACTCACATTTAACTGGCACAGAAACCTCCTCCCAGCCCTGCTCCCTAACCCAAGCAGCTTATCTTTCTGTTCCTTTCTTCCTCAAATGATTACACCATCAGAAATAGAAACAGAAGTAGGCCATTTGGCCCCTCGAGCCTTCTCCACTCGCCGTACAATAGGATTATGACTAATCCGAATTTCCTGATGCCCACATTCCTGCCCTTTCTCCATAAACCGTGATTCCCTTAATGATGAAAAATTTATCTATCTCAGCCTTAAAAATACACAAGGACCCTGACCCCCTTCGCCAACTCCAGCCCCCACTCCCTCACATCCCCACCCCTTAGCTCTCTCTGGCAAGGAGTTCAAAGATTTACAATTCCCTGAGAGAAGAAATTATTCTTTATCTCTTTATCTTAATTTGGGGCCCTCTAGTTCTAAACTCTCCCATGAGGGAAAATGTCGTCTCAGCATTGACCCTGTCAAGCCCCTTAAGAATACTAAATGTTTCAATGAGACCACCTCTCATTCTTCTAAATTCCAATAAGCAGAGTCCCAAACTGTTCGACCTTTCTTCATAGGACAATCCATCTTTATCAAGGATTGTCTTAGTGGACCATCCCGTGGCACAGTGGTTCACATTGCTACCTCACAGTGCGTGGGACCGGGGTTCAATTCCCAGGCTTGGATCACTGTCTATGTGGCGTCTGCATGGGCTTTCTCCGGGTGCTTCAGTTGCCTTCCACAGTCCAAAAGATGTATTGGTTTGGTGCATTGGCCATGATAAATTCTTCCTCAATGTCCCTGAACAGGTGCCGAGTATAGCAACTTGGGAATTTTCACAGTAAGTTCATTGCAGTGTTAATGTAAGCCAACTTGTGATACTAATAACTACTTTAAAAAAAAAACTTTTGTTGGACATCTCGACTACCCCTTATCCCTGAGGAAATGTATCCCAATGCTTAGTTCACCTGTATGACTTAATCAATCTTTCACTACTTATTGGTGTATTTGTTTCCCTCGAGCCTTTTCTTTTTATATTCTTCCAAAGAGCATGTGCCTTCATGATTCTTCCTTCCAAATTTCATCACCTCATACTTACATGCAAATATATTTGCAAATTACTTGTTCATTCTGTAAGCTTGTCATGTCTTCTCGTATTTGGCTACAGTCTTCCCCTGTATTGATCATTGCCCCCAATTTGGTAGCAACAATTCTTTCATGGTAGAAATGTCTTCTTCCCAGCTTTCTGTCAAAAATAAACCTGCCCTGCAAATGCCACAAAAATGATAAGGAAAGTCTTACCAACTTTGTCAGCTTTGACTGAAGTAGAACATTAAATGTTTCAAATGGAGCTTGAGACTTCCCTTGTGGGTAAGAGATAATAAACTTTCCCCCAGGGTAATTCTTGGTTCCATTGTGGAATCTGTGAATAGACTGTCAGCATTGGCAATGTATTGTTCTGGTGTAAAGACTGGAAAACCCAAATCCATCTGTTTTGCTTTTTTATACCATCCAGAGCATCATTCAGAAAAATATTTTTATACACTTGACAACCAACAATTTCTCAGTTGACTGATGGTCCAAGCCAAGGAAGAACCTAAGGACGTGAGAAAAGAATATTTCTGAAATTGTGCAGAGAAATAAATCTTAATAAAAACCACACTTATTGGCCAGAAATTTTACTATCCCGCCTGCCACAGGAATTGGAGCAGGCATGGGGTAGACAATGGGATGGTCCATTGACCTCGGGCAGGATTTTACAGTTTTGGGATGAACAAGGCCATAAAATCCCACCTACTGTGTTAACCTAAGGCTATCAAGCATTGTAAAATGCGGCACCATGGTCATGTAAGTAAATATTCCAGCATCATTGGGAACAAACTATTGCATTCACAAAGGAGATTTATTACTAAAATATGCCAAAGGCCTATAAAAAAGATATATGCTATGTTTCTAGATGCAGATGGTCAGATAACACCAGCGATCTGGGTTTAATTTCTGCTTGGTTCGTCTCTGTGCAGAACATGCATGTTCTTCCCATGTGTGCGTAGGTTTCCTCCAGATGCTCCAGGTTTCTCCCACAGTTCAGAAAATGTGCTGCTTAGATGAATTAGCTGTGGTAAATTGTCCCTCAATGTACCTGAACAGGCATCGGAGTGTGGTGACTTGTTTTTTTTTTACAGTAACTTCATTGCAATGTTAATGTAAGCCTACTTGTGATACTAATAAATATACTTTAAACAGTGCAAGTCTAATTAGCACAAATCTATGCATTAATTATATTTTGTTTATCTGATTCAAAATCATATCTAAAAGATGAGAATGATAGAATTCAAATGGGATTGCATCCATAATTGTTACTGTGAGAGTAACATTATCCTTGCAATGAACATGGTTTCCATTCCTGGGGCTTGCTCTGCTTTTATTCCCTTCAGTTTAATGGTAGTTTTGCTTTAGTGCCTCTGTTTCCCCAATGTATTTTAAATGGTCACCCAGCCCACAGAATGATTCAGTCTACCATTTCTGCATACTTAGAAGTCTTCAATGAAATGCTCATCAGCATATAAGGCTCACTGCTTTCATGGCACTGCAGCCCTGCTGCTCAATGTTGCTACTCTCAGTAATTTAGTCATTAACAGAGGAAAACATTGATTGACAGTTCTGTTTTTCCCCACTCTCAACAGTTTTGTACTTAATTAGTTTTCCCTTGAGGAAAACCAACCTTTAATTAATTTTGTTGACCAAAGCCAGACATTTATTTCATTAATTATATGAATATTTAACTTGCCCTTTATTCAATTAGTTTTGTCAACTTATTCTCCCAATGCTATATTAATTGAAATCTATTGTTGTCAACTTGCTTTTGTTTATTTAATGCAGCTTCTCCCTTTTTACTGCAAGGCTTCCTTTCCACTTAACCTCTTATTTATTAGTTCCATTTTTGTAATTGACTCTTGTATTCCCTTTTTATTTCTCTCCATGTCATCTTCATTTGAAGTCTTCTGCCACTGATATATTTATTCATTAGTGTCGCAAGTAGGCTTACGTTAACATTGCAATGAATGTATTGTTAAAAGCTCCCATTTCTGCATTTCTGTTCCATAACCAGGATTTTATCCTACATATTTTTCCTCATTTTCACCCTCCTCTCCCAAGTGGGTGGCAATTCTCCATGAACTTTCACATCCACCGTCATCTACCGAACTGAGCTAAACAATCCTCACCCTTTTCCCCATGTCTCACCCTCCCCAAATTCCCATTATCCCATCTCTTGTCTCAGTTAAAATTTTGTGTTCTTAATCCAGTAAGTTCAGTAGTTTCTCCCACCACCAATCCTTCACACCCCCCACCCCGCCAAAAAAAAACTGTTGTTTAAGCCTTTAGCAATATTCAATTACACTGTATTAAAAACAGCAAGTGCTGGATAAACCTACAATGAGAAGAAATTTATATTTCAATTTGCAATTATTTTTATGAGACACTCTCCACACATTTTACTAATTATAATAAAGAGAATATTCTTTCCACATCTTTTGCTGAATAATTGACCATTCTTACCCATTGTTAATTTTCACTGTAACTTACTGCTATTAGCAACATCTGCGGCTGACTCTTGACTGTTCTCCTAGGAAGCCATTCTTTGCAAGTCAATTAGGGATATGCAACAAATGCTGCCCTCATGAGTGATACTCACATCCCATGAATGAATAAAGAAGAAAAAGGTTGGTTCAGGTACATAGACAGTTTTTATTATTACTATCATGTTCTAACACCAGGTATTACTCTTTCATTCCAACAGTAATATGCTTCTCCAACCATATATCTTAGTGTTGCACCAGTCATGATAATGCATGCCTGCAACATCGGAATTAATCATTTACCTATCTCCCAAGCTGGACCTTTTATTGACTTCTCTGAACCACATTACCTACTCTGGGAAATTATAGATCCAAGTTCACTTGTAAGTAGCTTAAGATTCAAGATTATTACAACAGGGAACAACTAGAATCACAATCCATCAACTTGGGCTGATTTCACGCCAAGATCCAAGAAGTAATAAAATATAAAATTCCTGTAGATACATCATTGACGTGGCAGGACCTACAGCCACAATAATTGAGAGGCGCATGGAGAGAATGCTTTTCAGCATGTTTTGAACAATTCACAAGGTCTCAACTTTTTGACATGCTTAACATATTTTTCTAGTTTTAAATAGAAGTGTAAAAGTATACCAGAGTCTTGAGTTTGACATGAATTCTGAGTTATTGGGACAAAATACAACTGGGCCATAAGCCAGTAGTCATTTAGAGAATAAAAAGGACACAAAGTAAAGCACTCATGTGTAGGACTGTTAGGATCAATTATTACCTTCCACTTAGCAGTTGTATATGACACAGAGTCAAAATATAAGAAATATTTCCCTCACTGCAGAATAATGGACACCATGTTCACCTGCTACAATGTAGGAATAGTTATTTAAGTGCAAATAGCCAATTGCTTGAACTAATATTATAAGGAAGTATTGTACAATAAATTTTACTTTTTCCTCCAGGATCAAACTTAATCTGAATAATGTGATATCAGTACTTAAAGTTTACAGTACTTAAAATTATGTGAAAGTATGTGCAATTTGACTTCATAAAATATCCACTTTATGATTTTTTAAAAAAAAATTGCAGTCATTTTCTGACCAATTCTTGGAGCTCTGTCTAATTGGCTTGTGTGAAGCATTCATGGATAATAAATTAAGAATTTACACACACAGGATAGACAATCATCTTTTAATCTTCTTACTTGGGACAGAACAAATAATGAAATCCATTAGAACACAGAGTTCCACACATTTTTTATTTGTCTTCCAGTCTGAATGAGACAAAATTTTCATAAATGAATTTTTGACATGAACCAATTAAGGATCGAGTGAATGACAGAAAGATGCACAAGAAAGTGTGTGTGTCAGCAGTATTTGACAGGCAGATTGAAAGATTGCATCAAGAAAGACAGTGCATCAAAATCACACTTCCCCTGAGCAAAATCAAACATAAAGAAGCTGATTTAAAAAAAAACAGGAAAAGTGGAGAAAAAAAACAAGATAAAAGGCAGAAAATCACCCCATCCCGATCATAATTAATCATGCAGTTATGGTAGATTATCACTTGTTCTTATTATAGTTGTGAATGGATAACGGAAGTCTAACATACAATAAGAGCAATTTTGATTTTCATGTTTAATAAACACTAGGGTTTGAAAACAAACATTCTGTTCCATTGGTATTAATTCAGTGCTAGAATCATTGATTTTCAGCAAACATTAAATAATTGCTTTAATTTTGAGAAAGTGTAATGGTCTGCTCAGATTTAATTGATTTCAAAGAACCAATTAAACCTACAAAGAAATGTCTTTATTGATTAGCTGCACTACTATGGAGTTTTGAAGTGCAGATTACATTGCTGGAGAATAGTTGCAATCTTTCAATAATCTACAATGGGAAGACATTTATATTTCAATTTGCAATTATTTTGATGAGACACTTCAAACATTTTACTGGTTATAATAAAGAAAATATTCATTCCACATCTTTTGCTAAATAAATGGCTATTCTTGCCCATTGTTAATTTTCACTACAATTTAGTGCTATTAGGAAATTGAAGTTCTTGGTGTAAAGTCCCATTTAGATACAATTGATGCTTAGCCATTTCTGTCAACATTGCTTTACAATGATAGCAAATTATTCAGTGAGTCAGCTGAAAGAAGCAATTAAAACTACTGTTGAGTGGATGTATGCTTCAGTTCCCCAAATTGTATGACTTGTGCACGTAATGTTTAAAGTGACACTCAGAATAATTCTGAACAGAATTAATGAGGAAATAATCCCAAAATGAACACAGTACAATATAACAACATTTTGGTGGGGAAAAGACAAACAAGGGGTTGTGGGCATGTTACTGGTGAATTATCCATAGAATTATCCATATACCTTGGCTAAGAGAACGAAGAGGTGCGGTTCAGTTTACGTGGATCAGACATGATACATGGGAGCTTTCCAGGTCTCCAAGAAAACATTTCCAAGGATTTGTGAAATGGCCATGAAGATGACAAGTCAGTTTTTTTTTGTCATTTCAATCATTGGGGATAAAATCATAGAATCCTACAGTGCAGAAGCAAGCCATTCAGCCCATCTGCACCGAGCACAATCCCACCCAGGCATAATCCCCATAAACCCATGCATTTATCCTAGCTGGCCCCCCCGAAAAATTTCTCACACCAAAAGCTATGTCCATTTTCACTAAAGTGGTGACTGATGCACTATTCCCAAGGGGCTTCTTATCCATCTTCAACTATACACAAAAAAACAGTTAGAACAACAGCAACTGTTCCTTAGTATCATAAATGTGATTGATTACCTGTGGGGCTAAAGCTACGTACAATCAATCTTGCCACAACTGCCCATGTATATTTTTCCTTAATATTAAGATGAGAACCCAATGCTCAAAAGATAAGGTTGAAGTAGATTTTTACCAGAGATTCTCACATTTATGCATTTTCTCTGAGGTTTTCACTGATTGCTGTGGTGAGTGATTTTACAAACCACACCTTCATCCTAATCTTGAAATTTTCTTGTGTATTTCAACTACAATGATCATAGAATTACATTACAGAAGAGGCTATTGAGCCCACCAAGTCTGTACCAACTCTCTAACAGAGTATCTGACCCAGGCCCTTTCCTCTATCCCATCTTTGCAACTCTACATATTTCATATCTTGGGACACTGAAGAACAATTTAGCATGGCCAATCCATCTAACCTGTACATTTTTGGATTGTGGGAGGAAACTACTGCACCCAAAGGAAAACCACACAGACAGTCACCAAGGCTGAAACTGAACCCGGGTCCCTGGAGCTGTGAGGCAGCAGTGCGAACCACTGTGCCAAAGTGCCGGTTGTTGGACAGTAGACTAAAAAATCCAAGTCATGATTCACAGTAAAATCTACAGGCACCAGTATATAGTACATATATAACCAGAAACATGAAACATTATTCAGTACTTTCACTTTAGTACCTTGTACTTTGCAGAATGAGCAAGATGATCTGTGCACTATCTTCTTAATATACTGCATTGTCTGGCCATTGGAAGAGCTGTCCATTTCAAAAAATATTGGAATACATCCATGTCTTGGAAAATGAAGATCATTAAGGGCCTGTATCTTTATCAGAATGAGATATTAGGAATGTTCTGACTGTTATTTATTGCAGCTAAATTAATCCTGTAAGAAGATAAGAAACCTTCAAACTTTCTTTCCTTGGTTTAAGGCTAGATATAGTGAATTATCAAACAAACCTTCCTCCAACATAGATATATGATGATAACATACCTGTTTTAGATCTTAAATGGTTTCCTTGCTATCACATCCATCATAACCCCTTAATGTGGAACCATTATTATCTCTCAAACACATAAAGAAATGAACATAATGGGTCTAAGGTGAGATTTTTCACTTCTCTCTATTTCAAAAATTAGCTTTCTCTTGACATCATGCAGAGAGAATTGAATGGGCCTGTTTTGTTAGGCTTCTGTCCTGCTTATGTTAATCTTAGATTTCCTAAGGTGTTCCTGCATGTCAATGGATTTGCATCTGTAGTACTAGGTGCAGGCCAAGCTTTATCATGATAATGAAGCCTCAACTTCATTTACTTATGATCATGTTTGTTAGGTGTCCCATATAGACATCTGTAAAAATGCTGGTGCAAGCGAGTAACTGTTAGTCATCAGTGGCTATGGAAGCGTAGTGGAAACATTGCTCAAAGGCATGAGATTTTTACTTCAACAACTTATCTCAAGATAATTTAAAATGCCTGGTGTCTTCCAGCTTATACTTTTTGAAAAACTTGTAGTTATATGTAAATTTTCCTTTCTGCTTTTTGGGTGTGTGATGATTCTATGCTTTTAAGAAATATATGTATATCATACTCCTTGTAAGGAGTATGTTTAAAATTCAGATCTCTTTTGCAGGGTGCTGATTTGTCGAGCAAAACCTTTAAACTGGTAACTGGGAGCACTGGATAAAAACTCATTTCAGACCTAGAGTGTTTCTTTTAAGCAGAGCTAATGCATTTGAGTTTATTTAGGTCTCTTTAGGTCTCCACCACTTTGGAGGATAGAGTTTGATTAAGTTGATTGATAGGAACAGTGACACGTGCTTAATTGGAGAAACTAAGTTTGCAGGGAAGAAATACCATTTCAGTTTCATTTTTTAAAAATACATACAGTTGTTGCTTGGATTACCAGAAGAAACAGATATCTCTCTGCCTTTCTCTCTCCAGAGGTATTCTGAAAGAACTGGGCTTGTTAACCTGAGATCGCTAACTCATTTTAAAGAGAGGTTTAAGTCCATAAGAGGAGTATTGCTTGAATTGGAACTCACAGTGATATGTTAGCAGTTAATAATTGTATCTTGTCATGCTTAAGTATTGTACAATTGTTAAATTAGCTCCTGAGAACGTTCTGGAACACAAACCAGGCTCATGAAGGTGACCCTCATCCTGCTCCCTGATTGGTTCCTCAGGTCATGTGATCCTACTTTGCAGATTGATCCTTAAAAGGACAATCAACACAAACACTTTGGGTGAAATCTAACCAAAAAATAGCAGATGCTGGTTCCAGCAAGAAAAGCAACACAGTTTGTTTTTCTCCAGATGCTGCCACATACTGCCATTTAATAATTGAACAATAATTAAAAGGCTAATTCATTTGTTAGAGTTAAAATGTGTTATTAAATAAAATTTGTTTTGATAAATTTTAGTGTCAGTAGCATCATATCTGGAGTAAACATCTTTTCCTCACAATACCAAAATAGGAAATTTTGGGATCTAGTCCGACTTCATAATATATCTTGAGATTTCTGATCAGCTATATGCCTAAGCTACACATTGGGCTTATGCCTTGGAATTTAGTACAACCACATGAATGGTCACGTGGAGAACAATAAGCAGGAACAATTTGTTTATCATACCTTATGTGCTCTTAAAGGAAATCTCCTCTGTGTCTAATTCCTTGCAGTAGGAACCAAATTATTTAATATATTTTATATGATTTTAAAATTAAAACAATTATTTTCAGAGCAAAAAAATTGTAACTAGTAATTCATGAAGATTACAGAAATATATTATATTACTGTCAAATAAATTGATAATGCTTCTAAGTAAGCATATATATTAATATTCATGGAGCAGCAACATCTCAACAGGATGCTGTTTATTTTTGATATACGCTATATAACAGAAACACTTGCATGAATATAATGTTTTTTTCACAAACCTCAGACAATCCAAAACCACTTTATAGCCAATGAAGATCTTCTGAAGATCTTCATTGTAAGAAATGTTTTAGAGCAGATAACAGAATTATTAAATTAAATGGTGGTCATGTACAGTAATTCAAGAGTACTGTTTCACCAACATTGTAATAATTCCTGTTCACCACTTTGGAGAAAACACCAGCAATGCGTTCATTTACAGATAAAGCCAACACAGAGGCTTTGCAGCTTCATTTGCAGGCAGCTCCCAAGAAGGTTCTGGAACACAAACCCGAGCTCAACAAGGTAATTCCCCACCCTGACTGGTTCCCCGGGGTCATGGTGATCCTTACTCTGCAGATTGATCCTTAAGAGGGCAATCACCACAAACACTTTGGGCAAAATCTTACCAAAAAATGCCTGAGCACTTGTTTCAGTGAGAAATGCAGGACTGTTTCTTTCTCCAGATTTTACCACACTCTGCGACAGAAAAGTGAGTAGGTGTGTTCCATGCTGTCAAGCAGGGCGCAGGGCCTCAACATGCTTGCAAAGCCCAGCTGAGATCAAGGCACCATGTTTAAAGTGTACATCTATAAGACAAATGACTGCACCAGGGAGGTCTCGGATGCTCCCCTCTGCCCCTAACACTGATCAGAGCTGGGCGCACCCCCCCATCCCGAGCGGAGCCTGCATTTCTCCCTCCCTCACCCCTCAGCAGTCATTGCCAGCATCTCTTCCCCTTTCTCCCCAAACATTCGGCATCTTCCCTCCAAACTCCTCATCCACACAGTCAGTGCCGACTTCACCACCCGTCCCTCCAAAAAGCATCCCCAGCTCTCACATCAGTTTCTCCCACCACGGCAAGTAAATGAATCCCCCCTCTCCCATGAGATTCCCATTAAGGTCCTTCCCTGGCACTGCTCCTGAAACAGGTTGGCACTGCCACATTGTAAACCATGCCGACTTGACTTAAATATATTAAAATGTATTTAAATCAGGCTCACACCTGCTACCGTATGAACCTGATCATGTCACCAGCGAAGGGCAGAAGTCACAATCTCAGCAACGAGGCCTGAGACTTCCAGGGATTTGCTGAACTTTGAGTCCTCACCACCATGCCACAGATGGTGAACGTAGGCTGAAGATCTCCCCCTTTCTTTCCTGACTGAGTTTTCATCCTAAGCTCAATTAAGCCTCAATCTGCGTTGTCTATTCCTTCTGCATTATTTCTGCATAAACATCATTACGATCAGTAATTTGCTATGCATAATCCTCATGTAACCAAATCTCTCCAGGATAATATCCATAAAATATATCAATAATCATTTTATATTGAGATTACTTCAATATTAATAAAGGATTCAGGAACAATAACTATCTATACTGAAATGCCTGCTGATTAAAACTTGTATTAATGAAAGACTAGTTTAATCATACTTATTTTTGAATAGCTGTCCTATACAATACAATTAAATCAATTATTGTGTTCTTTGAATAATTATTAAAATACAAATGTCTTTTTATGCATTCCGGCAAAGGGAATCATGCAGATTTATCACACACATAGCTGTGAACTACAGAGGCTGTGTACTACTGTGTTATAAATATACAGCTATTAGACATGAAAGACATGAAACTTGTCAGTGCTTTGTTTTCCCTTGACCATAAGTCTCTCTGAACAAAGGCACACAGACATTTATCTTGAATTGGTGCTCTTCTTAGTGTTAGTTCTAGCATTTCAGCAGTGATGTGGCTGTCAACACATCTCCTGTGAGAATGAGCCATATTAGTTTTAGTACACGCAGGAATAATGGAAAGCTGTGATTTAATTCTGCTTATCACATACAGCACCCAAAACCAGCACAATGGGAGTCAGTGTAAAAAAAATGCCAATTAAACTTTGACTTGAAGACTTTAGGCGATGTGGCAGGCCTCCAAAATCACACAATGCCTGCCGTACATAATAAATGAAGTAGAACTGGCAATTCAGTGAATCTTTCCGCCTTGGCATTCTTATAAATTAATACAGCTTTTTGAAAGGCCAATTACAATAGAGCAGTTGAAAAACATGAAATCTGTCTCTAATATTGAAGGGAAAGTGCTCAAAATTACACACAATGGGATAGATTCAGGGATCAGGCCAAAAATGCAATCCATGTGATCAGTCAACTAGGTCAGATTATTTGGGGTCAGCTAATTTAAATAATTTATCTAATTTGCATCTTTCTTTTTCCAATATGTGAAAGAAGCACTGAATCACATAGGGGGATGGAAAAATTTATTGAATCATAGAATCCCTACAATGCAGAAGAAAGCCATTCGGCCCATCGAGGAAGCCAAGCGAGCCCGCACTGACAATGATCCCAATTAGGATCTATCTTCATAACCCCACATATTTACCTTACTAATCTCCATGTTAGTAAGGGACAAGTTAGCATGGCCAACCCACAAAACCTGCACATCTTTGGAGTGTGGGAGGAAGCAAAAGCATCCGAAGAAAACCCATACAGACATGGGAAGAATATATAAACTCCTCATGTACAGTCACCCAAGGAATCAAAACAGATTCCTTGCACTAGAGACAGCAGTGCTATCCAGTGCACCACTGCCACCTTCAAATGTAGCTCTTATAGGGCTTCTCAACTTACGCAGATAGTGCTTGATTTAATTAATAAAGAATGAATTAATTAAGAAAATGATTGGAGGAATCCACAGAGGTAGAGCCTCACACTAACTTTCTTACAAGAATTTTGCACTCATTTAGTGACGAACAGAATGATATTCAAGAATGACAATGCACGCAGAGAAGAAAGAGAGAGAGATGGAAGAACAGAGAGACGGTGATGAAGAAGAAACACCATTATCCACTCTCACACACTTGTAGCCACCAGATCAAATGTGAATATTGTGGGTACTTCAGAGGACAGTTTAGAGGGAGATTCAGAACATGGTGACACATTGGACGTGAGTGACCTGTAGCCAAGTCATGTGAAAAGCATTGCTAATGTGCTGCAGGGTAAGGTTGCATATTAGTTTTGCAGATTCTCAGATGGGGTGGTCTACAGAAAAATGTGCATGCATAACAGAATGCTTGGTGTTTTGCCAGGCACACCAAAAAAACCTGTGGTTAATGTGTTTAAAGTTTAAAGTTTATTTATTGGTATCACAAATAGGCTTATGTTAACACTGCAATGAAGTTATTGTCAGAATTCCCTAGTCGCCCCACTCTGGTGCCCATTTGAGTACACTGAGGGAGAATTTAGCATGACCAATGCACGTTAAGCTGTGCAGGAGCATAGAAGAGTTCAATACTCACTTGGCACACAGACTTGAGCAGAATCCATCTCATTCCAGTATGGAGGTGATGGTAATTACATGGGAACACTTACAGGTCAATCTCTGATGCAGCTGGTATCCCAGCTTCTTTTGCAACACCAGGAGAAGTTACACAATACCTGCATGCTGCAGTGAAAGTACAGACTGAGTCACACAAACTCAGGCTGCTCTTGTGTAAGTTTAACTTGCTGCCATGTAAGTTCAAATACTGTCATCATAGCTGCAGATACCCATAATCAGAATACATTAGGAAGTCAAGGCAGTCCATCAAATTGTCTTCTAACACATTGCTAGAATTGGTCAGTCATTATTCTTGGAGATCGGTTGTGAAACTATGAAGAATGTACCTGCTGAACACTCTCAAATGATACTATTTCTCCTTTTACCACTGCATTGTCAGCAGTACCCTAACTGTTGTCTGTCAACCAGTCAGGCCAGTCTGCTGTCACACATGCAAAGTTGATGCAGTTTGATGCCAGGCAGTTTAGACCCTGCATTGCGCAGCTTTACCCTACAATGCCACCTGTAATCCCTCTACTACAAGTCTGTAGCCTTCCAGCAGCCACATCACAACTCACTGGGGTAGTTCTACATAGAGGCGCAGGACAGACAAAGACACAGAAACAAACATGAATTGTTACCTTTCATATATCACGGTTTGATTTATAAATGTGGTCTGGAATATTTGTCTTGACTTTTAATTTACAATTTTTGCCAAGTAATTCTTTGCTTGTCAGTAACAAAGGTGAGGTACAGTGTGTTGCTTATTGTGGAATGGGATCTTGTTCATTGGTACCACATTCAGTGACAGTAAGCCCAGCTAAAAAGGTATTGTTTGCCTTTTCCCTCCTTCCTCTTTTGTTTATTCATACGCAGGATGGGGACATCACTAGCCGGTTACATTTATTGTCCACCCCAAATTGGTCTTTAGAAGGCACCGGTGGCAAGCTGCATCTTGATACATTGCTGTACAGCCATAAAGGAATTCCACATTTTGACCCAGGAATAATGAAGGAATGTCGATATATTTCTAAATCAGGATGGCAAGTAAATTGGAGGGGAACTTACAGATGGTAATGCTCCCATGTATCTACTGCTTTGACATTCTAGGTGGTAGAAGTTATGGATTTGGAAGGTATTGTCAAAGGAACCTAGGTGAGTTGCTCTAGTCCATCAAGTAGGTGATATACACTGCTGCCACTGTGCATCAGTAGTGGAGGGCATGAATGTTTGAGATAATGCAAGGAATGCTAGTCGAGTAGACTGCTTTGCTCTGGACGGTGCTGAACTTCTTGAGTGTTGTTAGAACTCAAGTTATTGGGGGAGAGATTTTCTGCCGGCATTTGCCATGGACAAATGCTGGTAAAAATATCAAGCTGAAGTGCTCACGGTATAACTGTGAATAAGTCAATGACTATGAGGAGCTTTCATTTGGGGTATACTGGATTACGGGGAATATAGTCTAGTTACCATCCCAGAAAATATTCTCTTATGTGGAGACATTCGTCATCTTGCAGCTGTGCTTGTTTGATCTCCTGCAACTGTTCTGCAGGAGCAGCGAAGTGTTGAGTAATTATGGATTTATAGACTTCTAACTCCTTGATGAATTGTAAATCCTCTCGTTTGCTTCCTTCTGATGTTATCCTTGACAGTCAGTCTGCTATTGTTTGATATTTCCCTTGAAAAAAACTATTATGGGACTATCAATCATTAACCTTAAACTGAACCATTGGATTCAGGGTAGCATCATTGCAATTTCTTTCACCTTTAGAACAGTTACCACTAGTTCATTGTCTGTTTTATTTTGAACCATGATATAATCTGAAAATTTCTCAGATGCTCCACATTGCTGCCAAAGCTTATTTGTCAATTGTAGTGAATCTGTTGAGGGATAGTAAACTAGTCTATGTTTGCCATCACTTGCACCAGACCTCTGACAACACAGCTACTACCACTATGGTCAGTAATCATAATGTACCAAAATTTCAGACGAAATCCCTTCAAAAGCATTTTGCTGACCCACATTCCAGCTGACCCTATCTCAACAACTGTCCCAAAAACTCATTGATATCTGCTGAATTTGATAGGGACGCCCATTTGTTGGACCACCCTGATGGATTTTGGAAGCTCAGTTATGTTCTTTAAAGTTTATTTATTAGTAGCAGAAGTAGGCTTATATTAACGCTGCAATGAAGCTACTGTGAAAATCGCCTCCTCACCACATTCTGCCACCTCTTTGGATATGCTAAGGGAGAATTTGGCCAATGCAGCTAACCAATGCATCTTTAGGAAGAAACCAGAGCGCCTTGAGAAAACATACACAGACATGGGTAGAATGTGCAGAACCCACACAGGCAGTGACTCGAGCAGTGAACCCGGGACCCTGGTGCTGTGAGGCAGCAGAGTTAATGCTGAGCCACCATGCCACTCCACACATTCTTGAATTGTGGAAATTCCCTGACTATGTTTGTCCTTTGTAAATTAACTGTGTTTCCATTATCATGTGCAATGTAACTTAACTTGGACTCAAATAGCACGAGGGGTCACGGGCTTAGGGTGAGAGGGGTAAGGTACAATTTGGATGCCAGAGGGAATTTTTTCACACAGAGGGCGGTGAGATATGGAACACGCTGCCAAGCAAAGTGATGAAGGCAGGAGTTATTTAAGAGATACTTACATGGGCACATGAACAGAATGGGAATGAAGGAATATAGAAAACTAATTTAAAATAGGGATCATGAATCTTGGGAGTTCCCTGGGAAGTGTGTAAATTGTCGATGATATTGATCTATTTGTTTTATCCTACAGGTACTTCAGTCTGCCTTGTCTAACAAGGAGCATACACGTGATGGGTCATGAGAGGGCTGCTCTTGGATTTTTCGAGAATAGCCTAGTGCTTCACATCGTTAGTGTACACTTAACCTGGACCATTTGATGGGCAACACGACAGCTCAATGACTATCGCTGTGCTGTGCAGACAATGGATTTGGACTTGTGTCTGTGGAAGTTTGCACATTCTCCCCGTGCTTCCGTGGGTGCTACGGTTTCCTCCTACATCCCAAAGATGTGCTCTTAGGCTGATTGGCAAAACAAATTCTCCCTAAATTATCTCAAATTTAGTTCTAATGCATAGATCTATAAACATAGACAGAGATCATGCGTAGAAGTGGGAACATCAACGTGGCAGCGCGGGATCGTTGGGCCGAAGGGCTTGTTTCCCATGCTGTTTTGTTTTTAAAGGATGGAATTTTACCATTCCACTCATCACTGGAATCGTGGTGGGTGAGAGGTAAACCATGGGAAGGTTTGTTGCCCTTGGGTGAAGTTTTATTGTTTCAGGATGAATGAGGCCGTAAAATTCCACCCAGAAACTTGATCACAGGTTTGGCAACCTCATCTTTTAGACTGCACTTCCCTCATGGAACCGTTTGCAAGCATGTGATCCTTTCACATATTGCTCCTTCCATGCCTTCTAGAATTTGAGACATTGTTCTCTGGAAAATTTCAGAAGTGGACACAAATCCAAATAATTATCTATTGAAACAATGACCAAACGGTGCTATAATCGTGGTCAGCAATCTAGATTCTTTGTCCAGAGGCAACTGCCAAAAATGACATTGACCAGGAACTCCTGCATCTCTTTCCAAGAGACCCACCCTCCTCCCAACCCATGAATTTAAACTGCCTCAGGAAATGGCACCAAATTCTGATACAACTGCCTTCCATCTTAAGTTGCTGGCTCGACAGAGTGGGAATCAGGCTTTCAGCTCTCTCTAGCCCCAGGAAGGTTGGGGCCATTACAGCTTGACAAAGGCATGCGTAGGAGTTTGATGTATTGCTGAGATTACATGGAGTGCTGGAAGGCACTGATGTCAACTATTACAACTTTGAAGTGCGAACAGATGAGAGCTGTTCGATGCTCCAGGGAGATGCAGGTAATTTCAAAGGTGAATTATTTCACATCATTCTGTCTCCAGTTAGCCGTTCATTTACACATGCTCGGTTTATAAATGATACTTGTCCTTCTGCTGATATTACCCATGCTTCTCGATTTATAGCAACAAAAGCTTATGAACATAAATTCAGATTTATCCTTAAGTAGTAACTGCATCATTCATTTATTTTGTTATTTCCAGAAAAATAAACAACTTATCACTTCTTTCAAAGTGCATCTTACAAATCTGAAGTTTTGGGACACTTCAAAGTACTTTACACAAGAACTCCAAATATCATGTGTCGGTTTTCCATGTAAAAAAGAGGGAATAATTGGAAAGCTGTGGCTATAAGAACATTTCACTGATACAATGAAATATTCTGTGGAAATATAAAGAAAATAGTTGGTGGAATAATGGAAGTAAGAGGCAAAAGATCAATCATCCTAGTTCCCAGCATTCTTACTCTCTGAAACAGATGTTAGTCTCACTGCAAAACATTGAAAAATACTTTAGTTGAATCCTTTAGAGCCTTATTGTTCATGAATGGGCAATTGGTGCAGTATCTGCAGCACATTGAAAGGTGAATATTTTACAGTAATTTCAACCTTATCTCAATGAAGATTGTAGGAGGTGGAGTTTTCCGGTTTTCCAGCCACGCATGCTGCAAAACCGGAAAATCCCACCCCATGTCAATGGACATTTGCATGGTCACCCCCCCTTCTCCAACCTCCCCCGCTACAATTCCCATGGTGAGCGGGATGGGAAAAATCCCCCCTATCCATGCAAAAAATTTAAAGCAGTGATGACCAGCATTAGTATGAAGATCTTTGCTCGTAATATCATTGTGGAAGAGGAGTAGAAGATGAAAATCTGGAGAGAATGGAAGGATCATCAGTCACAATAACTACTACCTCAGGCAGTAGCCATATCACAATATGACCATTTGCCTGGACATAGTGGAGGCACGGTCCAAGAGTAGAGTGAAATTACGTTTTTTTCTGCACTTTTCTTAATCGTAACACTTTGTAAACGGCTCAGTATGAATGCTGCATTTTCAGGTATTTAAAGTTCAAAGCATAGGCTTCAAGCTACTGAGGTGAAATTCTTTGCCATTTTTGGCATGTTTGCAGTGTATAAATCTGGGTAGAATTTGTTCCTGGCTGGAAAATCAATAACAAACTGTTTCTGCCCAATTTCTGCCATGAAAATTGTTTACTGAGCCCTGGCAGTCTGCCCTCAAGGTCTCAACTGACCTCATTAATATACCTTATAATGAGAACCAGTGATGTGGCAGTAAAATGTTTCTCAGTTTTACAGTTTTAATGCACTCCAGGTAACTTCAACAGCACCTTCCAGGATAAACTGATATTGGTGAAAAAAAAGCATAGAAACAATAATAATATATACATAATGCAAGCTTATTTTGTGAAAGATTGAGCAGCAATCATTAAACCTGCTGCCTCACAGTCCAGGAGCCTGGGTTCAATTCCACCTTCAGATCACTCTCTGTGTAGAAATTGCACAATCTTGTCTGTGTGGGTATCCTTGGAATGCTCCGGTTTCCTCCCACGGTTTAAATATGTGCAGGTTAGGTTGATTGGCCATGCTAAATTGACCCATGTCAGGAGGATTATCAGATTAAATTTGTGTGATTATGAGAATAAGGTTTGTGTGGGATAGTGGTTGGTGCAAATTTGATGGACCGAATGGCCTCCTTCTGCCAGTAGGGACTCTATGATTCTATGAACTGTACTTTATTTATCCTGCTCGCAAATCCTCCTACTCCTTCCTCCTTTAAATGCATCCATGCTTCTTATCTCAATCACTCCATATGGCCGTGAGTTGAAGTTTCTTCTTAGTTTCACTTGCAATGAGGCATTTAAAAAAGCAAATTGTCAAACAATATTCTTCCGTTTATCAGATATAACTACAGTTTCAATTAGAATTTTGAATCAATCTCTGTCCATTCCTTCAATCATTTAGATACATTCATGGGAGTTTGTCCGTTTTAAAAAAAAGTTACTTGAATCTTAAATTTACAAAGTCAATGTTTTAGAATGGACTGGGCAAACCCAAATCCGTTCCTTGCGCGCTCCAAAAATCAAATTCAAAATCCAATTGAATCTAATTCAAGTCCAGTGATGACATCTGACCCCTCCTATCCCACTCTGGATGATGTCTGACCCACCGCTCCAGTGATGTGTGGCCTTCTTCATCACTGGTGATGTCTGACCTTATCTTCATGATGTCTGACCCCTTAAGTGACGTCTGTTTTTCCAGTGATCTCTGACCTACCCCCATGGATGTCTGACTCCCCAGTTTTGTTTATTCACTTAGAGGATATGGGCATTGCTGGCTATTCTACCATTTATAGCCCATCTCTAATTGCTCCTGAGAAAGTGGTGGAGAGCTGACTTCTTGAAGCACAACAGTTCCTGAAATGTAGGTACACTCACAACACAGTTAGTGAGGGAGTTCCAGGATTTCAAGCCCGTGACAGTGAAGAAACGATAATATATTTCCAAGTCCAGATGGTGAGTTATTTGGAGGGAACCTCCAGGTGGTGGTGGTCCCAGGTATCTGCTGCCCTTGTCCTTCTAGATGGTGGTGGTTGTGGGTTTGGAAAATGCTATTGAAGAAACTTTGGTGAATTCCAGCAATGCGTCTTGGAGATGATACACAGCGCTACAATGTTGATTGGTGATAGAGTGATTGAATATTTATGGAAGAGATAGCAATCATGCAGGTTGATTTGCCCTGCTTGTTGTTGAGCTTCCTGAGTGTTGTTGGAACTGACCTCATTCAGGCAAGTGGAAATGATTCTACTACACTCCTGACTTGAGCCTTGCTGAGGGTGGACAGATTTTGGGGAGTCAGGAGGTGAGTTACTCACTACAAGATTAGCCTTTTACCTGCTCTTGTAGCAACAGTACCTTTTGGGCTACTCTAGTTCGCTTTCCCCATAGAAATGATTCCCTGGAGCTCTCTGACCATGCTCCTCGTGATCTCCGATTCCCCAGTGACATCTGACCCCATCTCTAGCAATGTCTAATTCAACACCCCCCACCCTAGTGATGTCAAATTTGCCAGTAATGTCTGACCACACTTCCATTTACGTTTGCTCTCCCAGTGATGTTTGACCTCTACAATATCTGATTACCAGAAATATCAACTCACCTGGAATCCACTTGTTAGATGTGTCGCAGCTAATATGCAGCCAGCCTGTCAATCTGGCTGGCTATCCACAGGGAAGTGGATTGAAAATGTTTCAAAGATATTGTGGGTCACGTGGGAAAACTTTTTATTCAGGTTTCTCAAGAAATAATCCTCCTCCAACCCTTCTCTCTTTCCAGTTCTTAATGAGTTTCCTGATGATTATTTCCATTTTGTTTGTAATGCTGTTGCAAGTGATGAGAACATTACTTCTTTCCTGAGGACAGGAAAATATTCCCATTATTGATGAATTTTAAAACATTAGAAATGATATTAACTCTTTCAACCCAACTCAAACATGGTAATAGTAGCGTTTAGTCACAGGTCACCCCATTTTCACTCATGGTCTAGACACTCACCTCTTGGTTATGTTGGCGAGTCCATCCATTTTAATCAAGTGTCATTCAACATAACTAGCAATCTTTAAAATTATCTCTGAAGATTGTTCATAAAATGAACAAGGAAATGTCACATTCTTTTCCCCTGTCAGGTCCAACAGAAACAGCAACGCTCTTCCTATGTACAGATCACTATGGCCAGTGTGAGATCCCCACCTCCTCCGCCATCTTCTCATTGCAACCTGCCTCTCACACAGTGTTGTAGCTAATCCACTCTAAGCTCCAGAAGGGCAGTGGGATCCCAGTTAGGAGTATAAATGAGACCTAGATTTCAAACTAATTTACACTTTGTGGTATGATGTGCATAGACTTTTAAGAGTGTGTGTCTTGAACTACTATCAATCATCCCCAACTCAACAGTATGTGTTGCATTAGACCTATGACTGGTCATCAAATGGAACTCATATGTACTGCACTTGGCTTCCTGGTTAATTCTCTCTGTATCTCGTCTTATCTTCAAATAAATAACTCACCTTATTTCATCAATTCTTCTGTACAATTGGTAATTTCGTGTTGAAGGGACGAAAAACATGATGGCAAAGTGGCAACAGTTTTTGAAGATTTGATTGAATAAATACAAACCTCAAATCTTCCCTACAGAATCACAGAATTGGTGCAAGAAGAAGCTATTTGACTCACTGTGCATTCACTAGCTCTCCAAATTGGCAATTTACTTAGTGCCGCTCCCCTCCCACTCCCCTACTTTAACCCTGCCTTCCTTTTCAGACAAGAGCCTAGCTTCCTTTTGATTGCTTCGATTAAATCTGCCTCCACCACATCCTCAGGCAGCGTATTCTAAGCTCTAAAAACAGCTGCATATAAAAGTTTCTCACTTTTGCTTCTAATTACTTTAAAACTGTGCCTTCTCATTCGTAACCCTTTCACATGTGAAAGTAGTTTCTTTCTTTCTTTTCCATCCAAACCCCTCATGATTTTCAATACCATGGTCAAATCAGCCAACCTTTTTTTCCCTGAGAAAAATAGTCTTAACATCTCCATTCTATCTTCATAACTGAATTCCTCAACCTTGGAGCCATTTTTGTCAATCTTTTTTCCACCCTTTCTAACGTTTTCCATCTTTCCAAAGTAAGATGCCTAGAATTGGATTTAATACTCTGGCTGCAGCTAAACTAGTGACTTATGAACATTCAACTTAACCTCCTTGCTCTTGTACTCTATGCCCCTATTAATAATTAACATCCAACAGAAGGAAAGAACAGATGTGGGAGTAAAACAATGATCAAACTTCACCACACTTTAGTGATTCTGCTGCTCTGTAAGAATCCTACACACACTTCACTTGCATTCTGAGATCAAGCCTCCCTCCAGTTAGTAGGCAGCAGATTCCCATAAGATTGTTCAAATCTGAGAAAACTTAAATAGTCAAAATCTACCTGTTGTGAAGTGTAAACAGGAACAGAATTTAAACAGCTGTCTCCAGGTAGTCTCACTTTAAGCAGAATTTCAGTCAGGAGAATTAGTTGCTGCTTTTTCTACCAGAGGCCGTCAGAAATTAAAATACTGCCCATTGGGTTGGGAAGAAGAATATACTCAGTAACAGCTCCTAACAGCCACATAATGTCATTCTTTACTTACCTTTCTAATAAACTGCATTTTTCCTAAGAGGAAGCACAATGGCACAATGGTTAGCGCTGCTGCCTCACAGCACCAGGAACCTGGGTTCGATTCCTGGTTTGGGTCACTGTCTGTGCGGAGTCTACACGTTCTCCCCATATCTGCATGAATTTCCTCCAGCTGGTCCGGTTTCCTCCCACAGTCTGAAAGATGTGCTGGTTAGGTTCATTGACCCAAACAGACATCATAACATGGCGACTAGGGGAATTTCACAGTAACTTCAATGTGGTGTTAATGTAAGGTTTACTTGTGACTAACTTTAAATTTTAGTGACAATAGTAAATAAACCTTAATCGCTGCTTTGTGGGTAGAGTTAATAATCAATTCAGGAAAGATCAGAAAGAGCTCAATAATGCCTCCATTGTAGTCAAGACAGAACATAAAAGAAGGAATAAACCATTAAGTCTGTTGAGGCTTTTGCCCCATTGAATTATTTCACATCTAATTATATATTTCAAAGCAACTTTTCTATGTTATCCCCAAATCCCTTCATGCCAATGGTATCCAGAAATCTATCAATATTTGTATTGAATATGCTCAATGATCAATTTTCCATAGCCTTCTGAGGTAGA
The DNA here is from genome assembly GCA_024679065.1 of Sphyrna mokarran. Lineage (NCBI taxonomy): Eukaryota > Metazoa > Chordata > Chondrichthyes > Carcharhiniformes > Carcharhinidae > Sphyrna > Sphyrna mokarran. Next base: position 34,368,989 of record JAGIQG010000003.1, on the reverse strand, counting down.
GAATTTCAAAGATTCACCACCCCTTTAGCGAAAAAATTTCTCCCAATCTCAGTTTTAAATGGTCTTATTCTGAAACTCTGGCCATAATTCTTCAGCTGTTCACACCAGTAGGATCTTGAGGTCCCACTGACTGTGCATCCCATCTGTAGGTTTCCTGGCAGCATAGAGTGAAGTCAATGGGAACTCCCTTTGACAGCATCAGAATCAGAAGATCCCGCTGCCTCCCACCATGAGAAACACACTGCAAAGAGGCCAGCAAATCTCCCCCATGTGTTAGAATCTGAGGTGTTACGTGTCGCACAAACTAAATCCCGAGGTAAACTTGACAAGGTATCACAACTCTTCTTTTTGCAAGAAGATGCTTCTAGCAAAGTCAGAAGACACACATCTTAGTAACACTTGCGGAGATTTAAAATATTAAGCTGAAAGATATATTATTAAAAGAAAATAAAATTTAAATGCATAAAGCATAAACATATATAACTATCCAGTGAAGATTAAACTTACCAAACATTACCCCAGAAAGACTAGACTGCTAGATATCAGCCATTTAGACAATAATTTCTTACAGATATTTAATCCCTAAAACATTCCAGTAATATTACAAAGCAACCTCATTGTTGGTGCAAGGGAAGTATGTCACAAGGCTTCTCCCTCTCCACTCATACTCAGCTGTGAAAATTCAAGAGACTTTAAAACAAAACCTTACTTTCTGAAAAAAAGGACACTTTTCTGAACTGGCTGAAGCTACTTGATTTTGCTTCCACATAGATATCTTCCATCATGGAGCACACTCCAGGAGATCTTACATTACCACTCCTCCTAAACCCTCAACAATTCTCATTAATCACATCCCCCACTTTCATGTTGGCTCCATTGTCCTTGTCATTCTTTGAAAATGGCTTTTCCTAGAATACAAAAATAGTTAACATTTTTCTCTTTCTGCCATCATTCCTGAGTCAAATAACATTTAATAACCCTGTCTGATTTTTTTGTAAACCCTTTATACTTCCCTTTGGAAATTAAGAATTGAATACAACAGTCTTTCTTTCCCTCCTAACCCAAATGTTATCGCAAATTTGCTTATCAAAAATTCAGCTTGGCTATGTTTGCTTCAAATGCAATTATGTGCAATTCTGGTCATCCTATTATAGAAAGGATATTATTAAACTAGAAAGAGCACAGAAAAGATTTACTAGGATGTTACTGGGACTTGATGGATTGAGTTATAAGGAGAGGCTGAATAAACTGGGACTTTTTTCTTTGGGGCATAGAGAGCTGAGGGGGTGACCTTATAGAAGTTTATAAAATAATGAGGGGCATAAACAAGGTTAGGTAGCCAATATCTTTTCCCAAAGGTAGGGGAGGAATTAGAGGACATAGGTTTAAGGTGAGAGAAGAGCGATACAAAAATGTCCAGGGGGCAATTTTTTCACACAGAGAGTGTTGAGTCTCTGGAACAAGCTACCAGAGTAGTAGTAGAGGCAGATATAACTTTATCTTTTAAAAAGCATTTAGATAATTACATGGATATCATGGGTATAGAGGGATATGGGCCAAATGTGGGCAATTGGGATTAGTTTTGGTGTTTACAAAAAAGGCAGCATTGGCAAGTTGGGCAAAGGGCCTGTTTCCATGCTGTAAACCTCTATGATTCTATGATTTTAAGTGCCTGTTTTTGACACCTAAATCCCCTTGATGCCCTCAACCTTGTTGACACCCAGTTCCCAGCTATATTAAATTATGTTTACACACGTACAAAAAAAAACAAGCCTGCTTCACAAGACAACAAAATGCACTCTAAAAGTATTAAACATAATGATGTTTTCTTCACAGTGTGTCCCTGGCTCTACACTTACCAGCCAGGGGGGAACATCCTACCAACATCTACCCTATAAGAATTTGTAAGTTTTAACAAGATCACTTGTCAAAACAATTCTTTGAAACGCTAGAGAAAACAGGCCCAGTTTCCTCAATCTCTCCTCATGAGATAATCTTGCCATCCTAGGGACTAGTTTTGGTGAACCTTCATTGTGCTCACTCTGTGGCAAATAAATCCTGCCTTAGATAAAGATTATTTATACATACACAATAACTTGCCTTATTTTAGTACAATCTTACCAAGAATCTATACAATTTCATGAAGACATTTTTACTTCTATGCTCAAATCCACTTGCAATGAAGGCCAACTTATCATTTGCTTTCCTAATTGCTTGTTGTACCTTCATACTAGTTTTTAGTGACTGATGAGCAAGGACACTCTGGTCCCCTTGGACATAGACACTTCATGAAATCTCACTGTTCAAGAAATACACTTGCCTTTCTTTTTATGCCCCAAAGTGAATAAATTCACATTTATTCATGTTATATTCCTTTTGCATGTTCAAGTCCATTTTTGTGTTTCCTTGTATCCTCCTCATAGTTTACATTCCTACATAGTTTTGGCATACTAGTCACATTATATTCCAAAAGCAAATTTGGACATATTACATTTTGTCCTCAAATCCAAATAATTTGTAGAGATTGTGAACAGCTGTGACCCTAGAACTGATCCTTACAGTACAGCATAATAATAACATACTATCCTGAGAATGACACATTTATTCCTACTCTGTTTTCTGTTTGTTAACCAGTGTATTACCCGAATCCAATGTGCTCTAATTTTGTTTGCTAACCTTCATAGAATCATAGATCTAATTCCAATATAGATGGATTTAATATACTAGATCCAATATATTTCATAGAATCATAGATCTAATTCCAATATAGATGGATTTAATGTACTAGATCCAATATATTTCATAGAATCATAGATCCAATTCCAATATTGATAGATCCAATATACTGGTTTGTTAACCAGTATATTATCCAAATCCAATGTGCTCCAATTTTGTTTGCTAACCTTCTTCCCAAACTGTTGTAAAATGGCATCAAACTTGACATTTACCTCTGGAGTCTTCTTTCCCACTCTCAATCTGGTTGCTGCAATTGTTTCTTTCACTCAGAACACTGTTTATTTTATCTTGAATTCTTTTTGAACAACACTTCAGTGTCTGTTTTCTCAGCCTTGGTTATCTTAAGACATTCTTTTCATCCTAAGCCTGCTTATCTGCACAGTAGCTAGTTCTTTAACTTATCAAAAGCCTTCTAAAAATCTGAAAACACATATGCACATCTCCTTTATTAATTCTATAAATGTATCCTCAAAAGACACAATCAAGTTAGTCAAACATGATTTCCCTTTTATAAATGTTGACTTTACCCAAGCATATAATTATTTTCTAAGTGTCTACTTATCATATCCTTTATAATAGACTCTAATATTTTCATGACTATTGTTATCAAACTAACAGGATTGGTGTTCTCCATTTCCTCTCTCCTTCCAATCTTAAGTCATGCGAGTTAGATTTGCCACTTTCCAGTCTGCAGCCACCCTTCCAGAATCTAAAGAGTTGTGAAATATAATTACTAATTTATCCATCTCTTCAGCCATCCTCCAGTATATTACCCATCTTTGAGGAAGATATGTAATATACCAGTTAACATACAGAAAACAGAATAGGAATAAATGTGTAGTTCATCAGATCCAAGCATTTTATCACCCTTCAATTTAATTATTTTTTTGAGCACTGCTCTTTATTAATGCTAAATTCTTTCAGTTCCTCATTTTGTTACAATTCCTATTGATGTTATAAGTGGAGTGGAACACTGGCTCAAAAAAACATATTTTTTCATAAAAAGTGGAGAATCAGAGTAACATGATCACTGATTTGTTTTAATAACAAGAATAAAAATGTAAAATTTGCATCATGATGCAAATTAATTTGCCCCCGCCCCTTTTTGCTTAAGAATTATAATAAGAATTAATTTTAAGATTAACATGAATTACAAAGTACATCTTAAACTACAATGGTCTCATTAACACATAAAGTCCCTTTAGGTACAAAAGGTGACTGTGGCCAAAATATACACACTCTGCTCTGAACCCGAGTTAGTGTTTATGATTTTTCCTCAGAATCCTCCCAGATGATTGCTATATGAAAGTTTCAAAACTCCAGTATTTCTTTGTGTTGACTGATATACAAACTGTTCACAATTGTTTTAACTATTTCCAGATGATATTAAAATGGCATCGAACTTTTGATTTACCTCTGAAGTCTGCCTTTCCACTCTTAATGCGGTTACTGCAATTGTTTCTTTAACTCAGAACACATTGTTTATTTTTTTCTTCAAGTCTTCTTGGCAATACTTGGATCTCTTCTCTCAGCTTCAGTTACCTAACAACATTCTGCAACAAATTTATATTGTCTATAAGGCACACAAAGCTAACAGGGAAATTGAGAGAAGTTAAAGATAGCTTTAGATTAGGTTGCCAGAAAAAGTGTAAGCCCTAAAATTGGGAGAAATTTAGAATCTAGCAAAGGAGGATGAAGAAACTGATAAAGAGAAAAGAAGATCACAGGATCAGAGAATTCTTATGGCACAAAAGAAAGCCATTTGTTCCATTCTGTTTGCACCAGCTCTGTAGTACAACGAGTATCATGCCTCAATGCTATTCTCCTGCCTTTTCCCTGTAACCTTGCATGTTGTTTATATTTAAATAATCACCTCTTCAATACCTTGAATGATCTCACCATACTTCCAAGCACTGGATTCCAGACCCAAACTACTCTTTCTGTAAAAAAGTCTTTTCCCACATCATATTTGCTTCTTTTGCAAATAACATTAAACCCGTGCCCTCTCATTGTTCCTCATTTGCTGATCATGAGTGTAAGCTCGCAAGAAAAGTAAAAAATGAGCAAGGATAAATGTCAGTCCATTACTGGCAGGGACTGGGGAATCAGGAAATGGCGGAGAAACAAAACTTTTACTTTGTGTCTGCCATGTGTCATGACAGTACAATGAAACAGATTCTAAATCAGAACAATGTCACAACCAAAAAGACTGAATTGGCCTATTTTACACAGAACACAAGCTAAGATGCAGGACAAATAATACAACCTGAACCAAACTCTGAAAATATGCAGCAGCCATCTGCAACTTTTCCCATAATTAAAACTGAACAGATAATCAAATTTCAGAAACATGTGAAACATTTCAGAAACTTGTAAATATAATGCTCTATTATGAAACACAGTCATTCACAATGTTATTTTGTTTTGCTTGCATTTAAATAGTTTGATGATTTAAAGGTTAAAGGTTTTGTTTAGAAAACTGTTATCAATCAATACCTACTTCGACATGAGGTGATGTGTTAGTCCCATGACTTGTAGTTAGTCTGTAAGCAGCATCAGCAGAAGTCAAACGTAGTGTACTCTAGCTCCTAGTAACTCTTATTTGTATATAGCCTTATCTTCAAATAAAGAACACATATTATTATCTATCCATGCATATGATTATACATTTACATCAAAATGCAGACCTCATTGCAACTAGAACCAGCAAGTCCTCTTCACCCACCACATGCTTCAGTCAAAATTGGCCATATACAACATAGAACATAGAGAACATAGAACATTACAGGGCAGTACAAGCCCTTTCGGCCCTTGATGTTGCGCCAACCAATGGAACTGGAATATAAGGCGGAATTTTACCGTCATGTCCACCCAACATTCGTACGAGGCCAAGGGAGAATGCTGTTCTCCAAACCATGCGTGGGGATGCCAGTAAAATTCCAGCCATTATGTTAATATCCTTGTTAAAGTAAGAGATGTGTTGAAAGCAGTGTCAGACAGCAATCTCCTGGTTTAAACTTATGTTCCCTGAACTAATTTCATTGCTTTTGTGAAATAGGTGATAGATTTAGAAAATGCAAACATTACTCATAGCTTATCTGCTTATCTCATCCTATTCTTGTCCACGTGGATTATTTCAACTTGTCTGCATTGCATCTCTTTTATTTCTTGTACCAAACTTTTCAACTCAATCTATAATTTCTGGGCAGCCTCCTCATTTTGAGTGTCAACCTTTGCAATTATGCCACAGGTTTGAGGTTCTTTCAACTCATCTGGATGACAATGGAGGCTGCAGGTCGGATATGCCGACTGACAATGGCATTTGGTAATAGGTGCCATTTAAGTGTAGGGAAAACATAAGAATATAGTAGGAGATAGTATAGTGAGGAGGATTGATACTATTCTCTATAGTAAGGAGTGAGAGTCTAGTTAGCTGTGTTGCCTGCCTAATGCCAAGGTTCAGGGCATCTGCTGTGAGCTGTAGAGAAACTTGCAGTGGAAAGGGCAGGATCCAGTTGTCATGCTCAATAGTGTACATTGCACAAAGACATATTAGAAACGAGGAGAGATGTCTTGGATAGGGAGATTGAGGACCTAGGCACTAAATTAAACAACAGAAATTCCAAGATTATAATCTCTGGATGAGCAATGTGAATGTCAAGTTTGCAGATGACACAAAAATAGGTGGGAAGGCATATGGAGAAGATGGCACAAATCTACAGAGAGATATAGAAAGGTTAAGTGAGTGAGCAAAAACTTGGCAGATGGAATATAATGTCAGGAAATGTGAAGCTCTGTAATTTGGTAGGAAGAAGAAAGGAGTTGAATATTATTCAAATGCAGAAAGGCTGCAGCACAGAAGCATTTGGGAGTCGAGTCCTTGTGCATTAATCACTAATATACAAATTCAGCAGGTAGTAGGGAAGGCAGATGGAATGTTGGTCTTTACTTCAAAGGAAATGGAGCATAAAAATAGGGAATTCTTGCTAAAACTATACAAAACATTAGTTAGATCACAACCAAAGTACTGCAAACAGATTTTGTACTCATTAGAGTTTAGAAGAATGCGAGGAGACCTCCTTGAGATATGTAGAATTTCGGGGAGCTTGACAAGGTAGAATCTATGAGGTTGTTTCCCTTGTGGGGGAGACTAGTGTTAGAAATGGGTTAACCATTACTTTCTAGTAGTCACCTGAATATATATATATATATATATATAAAGAGTTTAGAAGTGGCACTGGATATTGAATGTGTATGCCATGTTGAATCTGAAAATAAAGTGAGTTTATAAAGAAGCTAGACTTGTATTTCCTTTCTGGACAGTAACTGAGAGACTCAAACAACAAGGACCAGAGAGCATAATCTCAGTATAAGGTGTCATCCATTTAAGACAAAGACAAGGATAAATTTCTTCTCTCAGAGGATGGTGAATCTGTGGAATACTTTACAGGGTGCTGTATAAGTTGGCCCGTTAATATGTCCCAGACTGACCTAGACAGATTTTTAATTAGTAAGGGAAACAAGAGTTCTGGGGATAATAGAAAAAAGTTGAGTATTATCATATCAGATCAGATGTGACCTCATTGAATGGCACAGCAGACCTGATGGACCAAATGGTCTACTTCAACTCCTATGTCTTATGGTCTAAGTTGTATTGTTAAATTTGACAAATTTGCTTTCAGTTTTTGAATCAAAGTCAAACTATAACAGTATAATGGTCCCAAAACTGAGCCCTTAGCTATTCTACTCAGTTCTACCCGAACCTTACTATTATCATTCTAACCTATTGCAGTGAAATCATACCCTCAGAGATTCTACAATTTATTCAAGAAAATGCAGGTGGAACCTGCATTAGTCAATCCCATCAACACCTGTATAGGGCTCTCTGTATTGTTAAATTGTCTTTTATACATTTAGTCCCTGTACTTTCATGATTGCATGTCTCCTTGGTCACATAGGTTCACAGTTTGTCACATGGTGCAGAGTATTGTAGATCTTCCTATCTCAGCTTCCCAAGCATTCTAATGATTGATGACAATATGCCTCTAATCTTTGGTTTCACATCCATTGTAAGTTAGCCTGGACTAGTTTTTTGCTGTGTCCTGTGTCTAGGCTGACATCTGTCAAGTGGTCTTCACTTGACAGTAGTCTTCACTTGACAGACTCCTACCTAATACTTTTTCATGGCTACAACTATTAATGTTGTTATGCTATGCTACCAAACACCTAGGTTATCCATGCTATCAAATGAAAAATGCTTTGCGCATTCTAACAGCACATGCTAACAATCCGCTGCCTGTTCTTTTCTATCTGTTAGCGAACTTCTCACGCACCCCAAGTTTTATTCTGAATCTTCACAGAATAATTAGTAATCCTTCATGCAGAATCTTTTTGAATGTCTTTTGGAAGACCTGGGGTACATTTTAATACTGTTTGCAATATATGACTTGGATAATCACATCTTCAAAGAAACAGAAGATTAATCAAGTAGACACTTCCCTGTCTGAAGCTCTAACTGCTGTTTGCTAAATAGCTGTCGAGGTAAGCAACAAGTTAGTGACTGACAGGCAATTTCACTATTTTTACAGAACTGAGGTAAGACTACAATGTCAACCTTTTTGAATATGGACATCACGTCAGCATCCACTAATTCCATGAAAATAATCATAAGAGCTTTACAAATCTCATCAGTGTTTCTCAACGTTCTGGAAAAAATGTCATCCATCTCAGGGGATTTGTTTTAAACCCTTTCAGCTTGTCTAAGGCTTCCATCTAATTTCTATCAGAATGCTAAATTTTATCTTGGTATGCTGTTCTGTGGGAGGATATGATATGCATGTCTTATGAATACTGAGAGATATAATTATGCAAAGTATGAGTCATTCTCTGTTTTCAACCAATTTTATAATTTAATATTTTCATCACTTCTCTGATAATTCTCACACTATTATAGTACCATTTTTTATAAAGTTATATTTTACTTCTATGTTTTCTTTTCCTTTTCCTCCTTTGTCTCTCTGCCCAGCCTTTTATGTATTTTATGCAATTTTATATTCATCCCAATGAGTTTTTTTTTCAGTGAAAAATGTTCTGGTAGATTTTCTTCTTCATTTTACCTTTAATTTGTTGCTTAATCCAATGCCTTTTACTATTCATAGAGCTATAGAAAACTGTTCAATACCACTTTATGTTAGTTGGTCACCTATTCTCAGGCTCTGTATGTAGTGCTCTTTCACAATCTCTCCAATTTTCTACAGTCATCCTGATTCTCACTTGTATTATCAACCTGTCAACACCTTTCTTTTCTGCTTCATCTTGTCACTCTGGAAGCTTTAGCTTTGGTTGCTCCGTCTTTCCCCATTGTGGGAATATACCTTGATTACACCCAAAAAATCTCCTCTTACTCTGTTACAGTTTTTCCTGATTATTTTTAATTCTAATTTAACCAAGGCACCCCCAATCTTAACCCATAGTAATTGGCCATCCTCCAATTAAGTATTTTTACTCTGGATTGCTCCTTTTCATTTCCCCACTAACATAATGCATATGATAGTATGATTGCTGTTCCCTAAGTGTTCCTTACAGTCACTATGGCTGGGATTTTCTGGCCCCAGTGTGTAGGTGCCACCATCATGTGGTGAACCAGTCAAATCTCCATTGACTTCAACAGGACCAGGAGAGCCTACCAATGATTTGGGTCAACAATTCCGTCCAAAATCAATTTGCCCCATCTCATTCTCCATAACACGATTAGAAATGCTTCCTTCCTCAATGATCTGTTGAGGAAAAACGTTATCAATGAAGGTACTTCAAAAATTCTCCCTCTCTCCCTATACACTATTACTATCTCAGTTTCTAGCAAGATTAAACAGGAGTGCAGAAAAGATTTACTAGGATGTTATTGGGACTTGATGGCTTGAGTTACAAGGAGAAGCTGGATAGACTGGGAGTTTCTTTTCCTGGAGTGTAGGTGATCCTATAGAGGTGAATAAAATAATGAGGAGCATAGATCAGTTAGATAATCAACATTTTTTCCCAAGGATAAGTAAGTCTAAAACTAGAAGGCGTACATTTAAGGTGGGGAAGGGGAGATAGAAAAGTGTCCAGAGGGGAAGATACAAAAGGTCCAGAGGGGAATTTTTTTTCATTCAGAGGGTGATGAGTGTCTGGAACAAGCTGCCAGAGGTAGCAGTAGATGCAAGTTCAATTCTGTCTTTTTAAAAGCATTTAGATGGTTACATGTGTAAGATAGGCATAGAGCAATATAGGCCAAATGTGGGCAGTTGGGACTAGCTTAGTGGTTTCAAAAAAGGGCAATGTGAACAAGTTAGACTGATGGGCCTGTTTCCATGCTGTAATCCTCTATGACTCTAAAATAAATAATTCTTCCATTATCACTGCAGTAGATTTGCACCTCTCTATAAATTTTCTACCAATTTGCTCCTTAATTGTGTTCCCGTGTGTTGTTGGCCAATAGTAATGGTTCCCACACTTGGGTCCATGAAACCAAAGGGCTCTGTGGGAACCTCTTGGGGGTCCACAACAAAACAAGTATATTCATAAAATTAAAAAATACTGTAGAGTTGCTTGTCCAGATGATGACTTCAGGAGAAGCTAGCCTCTGATTGGACAAGGGTGGATAGCAGAGCAATAGATAGAGAATTCATTGGAATAGAATATAGAGGACATGTGCTGGAGCATTGTTGGGGGTGGGAGGTGTTTGGGGAATAAAGGGGGGGGTGGGTATTGTGTTGCTGAGATGGCCTTGAAGTGGGGAGTTTGAACCAACCTTGGATTTGACTTTGGAGCAGGTGCCACAGAGGGGCCAGAATGAGCCTCAAAATGTAGGGTTGGAGCATGCTTCAGAGCATGAGAAAAAGTGGTGAATGGGTGCGAGGGATGGGGTGAGTTTGTGAGAAGGAGAGTGGCTGTGTGTGAGGGAAGGGGTGAGTACATGTGAGAAGGAATGAATGTGTGAGAGGAAGGTGAGCGCGTGCGAAAGAAGAGTTGAGTGTGTGTGAGAGGGAATGAATGTGTGGAAGAGAGGATGAGTGTGAGACAAAGATGTGTTTGAGAGGGGTGAGTGCATGAGAGAGCGGGTGAGTATGTAAGAGAAGGGGTGAGTGTGTGTGAGGTTGTGAATGTATGGGAGGAAATGTATATGCGTGTGTAAAGAAAGGGACGTATATATTCATGTGTGTGTGTGTGTCTGTGTGTACATGTGTGTGTACGAGAGAGAGAAAGAGAGAGAAAGAAGGGGACATGCATGAGCGAGAGAGAGAGTGTTTGTGTAAGTGTGTGTGTGAGTGAGAGAGAGAGAGGGAAGAGGACAACTGTGGATGTGTGTGCATGAGGAAGAGAAAGAGAGTGTGTGTCAGATATGAGTATTAGCTTTTCAGCATCACTCCTCCATTAAAAATGACAGAAGGTAAAGACTTAAATACTTTATAATAAGTAAAACCTTATTTGAGGGGTGAAGGGGAGGGGGAAGTTTGCTTCTATTCTTTATTGTCTTCTGGAGATCCCAAAGTCTGTGGTGGGGAGTCCCAATGTTTGTCTTGGGAATGGGGTTCTTTAACTTTTCTTTGAGATTGGGCTGGACATTAAGGGTGGGATTTTATGGCCTCATTTGGGTGGGACCTTGAAAACCCATGCAAAACCAGCAGGGATTTCAGTTCTAGGTAGGTGATAGGTTTTCAGCATGAAAGTGGTTCCCTGATCTCCAAATCTCAGCTTTGCAGGCGTATTTAGCAATGAACCTCCTCTCCACCCCTACACCCATCTCCATCTCCAGCTTAATATGTAATCCTCGCCAGCACTTTGAACTTGTACAGAGTGCTGTTTGATCAGGTTAGAAAAAAAGCAGATATGAAACCAATAAGTTGCACACAGCTTTTGTGGCCTGATCCAGCAGTCTGTGCAATTTTGGGAAAATTCCAGCCATTGTCTGGTGTTACACTAAGAGATCTTGAAGTTTGTATGGGTGAAGATAAACCATTTTTGGGAACCCATAATTATATACATCTGTAAGATACAGCTCTTCACATTTGTTGTCTCCAGACTGGTTGCTGTCAGTCTCTTCGACACACAGTCTACTATCATGTAACAGTCCTCATTGCAATGCGGGTGATATTTCTCCAGTTCCATATTAACTGTTGCTCTGCCTCAACACTTTTTAATCTGCACCCCTCCCCCACAAGTCATAAGCCAAACATATTATTTTATCATCCCACCTACCATGAGAATCAAAGTTTGCGAGGGGCAGACCAGAGAAAGGCCTGTTGACCTCAGGAGTGATTTTACAATTTCTAGACAAGCAACACTGTCAAATCATTCAATTCATCATGGCTGCACCAGCTTTCCAGAAAAGCAACTTACCCAGGCCCAACCAACCCCACCTATCCCCATAACCCCATGCATTTATCATGGCTAATCCAACTAATCTTTACGTCCAGTGCTAACTTTTCATTGGCAAACTCATTATTCAGACATGAAATTTGATTCTCTACAGTGAATAGTTCTCCTGAGCAAAGCCTAGTTTCTGTCCTTCATGATCACATTCTTTAATTTTATTCCAAATGGTTGTTTCTGAGACTCTTCACACTGTAAGAACTTCTACTTGCTCTTTCAATAGTTCAACTTTTTCTTGATGTTTGAGGTTCTTGATTTTCATTTCAACCATTTCACTTTGGAACATGCAGTGTTTTTCCTTCATATTCCCTTCATATTCAGCATTGGATTTGCAGTTTCTGATCTTGTTTCTGTCTTTTCTGTCACTGGCTCCATTTGTGCTTATTCATCATTTTGATTTTACTGTCTGACTCCAACAAAATCTTAACTTGTTTCAGTTCTGTCATTGTGCTACTCAAGGTTTCATTATCCATTCACAGTTGAAAAGTTCTAAGGCTTTTCCTGTTGATACCTCTTCTTTTCCATTCAGTTGGTTCTTCAGGTGTTTAATCTCTTTCTTGTACCTTTTGGCTTTCTCCTGGAATATTAAATATTTTCTTCAATTTTGCATCTCAGTTGGCTCTTGTGTGCATTCAAATTGATTTGATAATTTTAGTTTACTATCTGTGGCTATTTTGATGACAGGTTTCTCACCTCTTTAATGTTGTTTTCTGAAGGTAGTTCTGCAGGTAATGTTTTGTTTTCTCTTCTCTTTGTTCTTCGTGTGACTATTGGACCTTGGTGGGCCTACACAGCGATTGCAGGCCCAACTCTTCAAAACAATCGAGTCCCAGCAAATCCTTAATCAAGCCATATTGGTCAGGTTCTTATTTTTCTAAGTTTAGAGAATCATAGAATCCTAGAATCTCTATAATGCAGGAAGAGTCAATTTGGCCCATCAAGTCTGCACTGACCACAATCCCAATCAGGCCCTATTCCCGTAATCCCACATATTTACTCTGCTAATCCCCCTGGCAGTCGGATCAATTTAGCATGGCCAATCCACCTAACCAGCACATCTTTGGACCATGGGAGGAAACCGGAGCACCCAGAGGAAATCCATGCAGACATGGGGAGAATGTGCAAACTCCACACAGGCAGTCACCCAAGGCCAGAGTTGAACCTGGATCCCTGGCACTGTGAAACAGCAGTACTTGCTAACCTCTATGCCACCGTGCTGCCAGATGCAATGGATGTTTTAACTCTCATTGTTACTTCTAAAAAAAATTCTTAATGGCCCTACCTGTCAGGTTGTAGCTGCAGCTTTCTTGTATTTGTGCTCTGCTACACTAGTATTGATCCTGACTGCTGCTGATTTTTAAAGGCACTTTCTGTCTTTTTACTATATTTTCTCACATGTTTTGTGATTTGGCCAGTTCTCTTGACTCTACATTCACACAAGATCTTGCTTTGATTAGCACAGTGGAATATTCTGCTCCCTTTCTGCCTATTTTTTTTATTTTTTTGAATTTTGTTCAGCCCATTGTGATCTGACTAGGTTCTGTAAGTCTGCCTTAGTGATTGATCAGGTCTAGCAATGGAATTTATTTAGACGATTCCCAACTGTGTCTTTAATTTAGGCACACTTTGTTCAGGTCAGACTTCACTTTCTTTCGTCCTGTGATCTATCTTTCATTATGTTGTAAGCGTGTTTGTTGTTTCACTAAGAGGTCTGGAGGTTTATATAGTTGAGTATTCTTGGCAATCATAACTATATATACCTCCATGAGTCAACCCCATCTGGATATTGTTCCATGCTGGCTTCTGCCAGACTCTTCCATACGCTGTCTACCATCATGTAATTCTCTATATGCGATAGTGAACAGTACTGTTTTTTCAATGCCACATTAACTCTTACTCCACCTAAATATCCTTACAACACAATCACCACAACCACATATTCCACGTGGCTATTTACACCTGTAACTCACCGACCTTTTTAACCATGCTTCATGCATTTATGCACTGTGAGAGAGCTAACATCTAGCAGGTGGAGCATACTGTGGGAATATGTTCACTTTGGTGGGAAGAATATAAAAGCATATTAAAAAAATTACTTAAATAGGGGATGACTGCAGAATTCTGAGATACAGAGGGAAGTAGGTTTTCTAGTCCTTGAGTCACAAACTGTTAATGTGCAGGCACAGCAAGTAATTAAGAAGGCTAACGGAATAATATCCTTTATTATTAGAAGAATAGAACATAAAAGTAAGGATGTTATGCTTCAGTTATATAGGGCACTGGTGAAACCGCATTTTGAATACCATGTGCAGTTTTGTTTTCTTTATTTAAGGAAGAATGCAAAATACATTGGAGGCAGCTCATAAGAAGTTTACTCAATTGATATCAGGAATGAGTGAATTGTCTAATGAGGAATGTTTGGACAGACTGGGTTTCTTTCCACTGGAATTCAGAGCAGCGAAGGATGTCTTGATTGAAATATATTAGGTCCTGAACAGTCCTAACAAGGTTCTGAACAGTCCTAACAACGACATGGAAAATATGTTTCCTCTTGTGGATGAATCCAGAACTAAGGAGCACTATTTTAAAATTAGGGGCATCATTTTAGGGCAGAGATGAGATTTTTTTTTCTCTCTCAGAGTGTTGTGTGACTTTGGAATTCATTGCCTCGAAAGGCAATGAAGATGGGATCATTGAATATTTTTAAGATGGAGTTAGATAGAATCTTGTTAGGCAAGGACATCAAAGGTTATCAGATGAGAATGTGGAATTCAAAATACAAGCAACTCAGCCATAATCTTATTGAATGGAGGAGCAGGCTTAAGGGTTCAAATGACCTAATTCTCTTCCTATTTTTTATCTTTGCAAAGTCTCTGCTCTCCACCATTCCTCCAGCTATGTATTTATCCTCCTATTTCCATACTCACAACTGGGTGACACATAGATTGGAATTTTATAGCCGATACGATGGCAGTGGAGCTGGAAAATGCAATGAACAATGAACAATTCAAAAGTCCATTGATCTTGGTGGGATTGGAAACCACACCCCCCCCCCGAAACTAATAAAAGGTTTTAGTTTATCTAAAAACTTATTAAATACTGGTACATATATATATGAAACATTATCCAGTGTAATAATTTAGTAAAATAATAACACATTATATATTCCCAACTCAATGACATTATCATCATTGAATCCCCCATCATCAACGACTAGGCAACTGGTTGTGGGTGGGTGGGTGGGGCATTTGAAGGGTGGGGATGGAGGGGTGGGTGCAGATTAGCATTCAACAGAAACTGAGTAAGACCAACCATATAAATACTTTGGCTACAAGATCAAATCAAAAGTTGAAAATTCTTTGGAGAATAATTCACCTCCTGACTTCACAAAACCTGTCCATCATCCACAAGATAAGAATCATTACTTATTTGGTTATTAATGTCACAGGTAGGCTTACATTAACATTGCAATGAAGTTACTGTGAAAATCACCTAGTTGCTGCACTCCGGCATCTGTTCAGGTACACTGAGACAGAATTTAAAATAGCTAATGAACCTAACCAGCTTGTCTTTTACGTTGTGGGAGGAAACTGGAGCACTCAGAGGAAACCCATGCACTCGGGAGAACATGCAAACTCCACGTCGACAGCAACCCAAGCTGGGAATTGGACCCAGTTCCCTGGTGCTATGAGGCAGCAGTGCTAACCACTGTGCTATCGTGCCATTTGGAGTCAGGAGTGTGATGAAATGCTCTCTACTTTCCTGGATGGGTACAGTTCTAATAACTCTCAAGAAGCTCAACTCCATCTCAGGCAAAGCACCCCAGTTAATTAACAACCATCCACCACTTCAGATATTCTTCACTGAGATATCAACTAAGTGGTTGCAGTGTGTACCAACCATAGAATGCGCTGCAGCAACTCACCAAGGCTCCTTCAACAGTGCCTTCCAAACTCTTGACTGCTGTCAACTCGAAGGACAGGAGCGACAGATTCAATGGAACACCACCACCTTCAAGTTCCTCCCCAAGCCACAGACCATCCTAACTCGGATTACATCATTGCTCTTTCTCTGTAGCTAGGTAAAAATCATGGAATGTCATCCCTAATTGCACTGCAGGTATACCTACAGCGCATGGACTGCACCATTTCAAGAAGGCAACCTCACCACCAGCTACTCAAAAGCAATTAGGAAAGGGCAATAACTGCTGGCCTGGCTTTTCTGCATACCTAGCGAATTTGCTCACTGTACACTGTCTAATACCCACATCAGAAGGTGTCCAGTCTACCAGCATCAGAAATATCTGCACTGTGAAGCCACTCTGAAGCAAATTAACACCTGAAGCACCAAAAAAATGTGGCTAAGAACTTGAAAGGCAGTTAGCAAGCCATTCAAATCTCATTAATCTTTCAAAAGTGATGACACAGTATTTCCTTTCTGATAAAATATACTTCAAAGAACTGCTGAAAATACAGGCTAATTGTCAAATTTGAAAAAAAGGTGTGTTAGTTTGACTGGGAAGTATGATTATATACTAGCCTTTCATATTCATCTAAATGATACCAGCATCATATTGGTAGCAATAATCAGGTAAAATATTGTGAATATATAAAAGTGAAAACAATTATGACATTTTAATGTCCCTTCTGAACCTCCTCATCAAGAGTTGAACAAATTGTGGGGACAACAGCGTAGAAAGTTTTAAAAGAAAGAGTATAATCAAACATTTCCTACAATCACTGGATGCATCTCTTTGAAGAATGTCACACAATTAGACAACAAGTGCCAAAATTGTACGTAACTCGCACGAGATGTGATGCTCAGGGACACCACAAGGGAAACCACAGGGTCTTTCAGGTTCTCACAATTATTATTAACAAGGATGCATACAGCTTGTTGCTGTGGTTACAGCTATTATATGGATGTTTAAACACAAATACGTTTCACAAAACAAATTAATTCAGACACGCCTTTGCTGCTAAATCCAAGCATTGGAACACCTGGCCTCCTTATTCTTATTTCAGGCATATGTTTATACTTCATTATGAATGAATATGCATGACGCAGGACATCTATTTGTTAATGCTTTGCAGCAACTGGAATAGAAAGGAAATATCTCTCGAGTCCACCTTCAGGTCATAGCCATTGAACTCAAAAATGTGTTGCATTGATACCTACACACAGATCTCATATTGTCCTGAAACTAATGTACTAAAGATCAACAGAACTTGATAGGGTTTGAATAGGTTGTTTATATTAAACGTTTTCTCAGAATTTTTCAGCAAAATGTGTATACAAGCATATGAAGATGCGAATGCTGAATGGATGTAGTTCATTCAGCCCTTTGAGTCTGCTCCATTATTCAGTAAACTCATGGCTGATCTGATTGTGGCCTTAATTCCACATTCTACCTATCCCCCAGTAACCTTTGACTCTTTTGTTAGTTAAGAATCCATCACTTTTGCCTTAAAAATATTCAATGACCCTCCTGCTCCTGCTGTCTGGGGAAGTGAGTTTCCAAAGGTACACATGACCCTGTGAGAGTAAAAAAAAATTCTCATCTCCATCTTAAGTAGTTTTTTCTGTTTACTGTGTCCTCTTGCTTTAATCTCCAGCACAAGGAAAACATCTTTTCAGCAACCACTTTGTCAAATCTGCTTAGGATCTTATGTTTCGATAAGATGACATCTCAATCTCCTAAACTCTTACGGGTGTAGGCCCAATCTGAACAACCTTTCCTTATAAACTAACCCCCTCACCTCAGATAGCAGTGAAATTCTTTCATAGTGCAGTTATATTATTTCTTAAATAAGGATACAAAAACTGTATGGAGTACCCTGTATGTGGCCTTGTCAATGTCCTGTGTAACTGTAGTAAAATCTCCTTACTATAAAAGCATGGGGGCAATGCCAAGGTCAGTGCCAGTGGGAAGTGTCAAGGGCAGTATCAGGAGATAGTGCAAGTGAGCTATGCAAGTGGACAATTCCAAGAGGGGGGGCTTCCTTTGGAGAGTTCCATGTGGGCTGGCTGGGGAGGAGTGGGAGCGGTCTTGTATGCGTGGGGGGCGGGGGTGGAGATGGTCACCATGTCCACGGGGGAGATCTTTATTTCACTTTTAGTTCTGTTATTTCGGAATACCAACGTTGCCAGTAGGGAAGGCTGAACCGTCTCCAGCATTTTGTTTTCCAAAGTGTTTTAAAATTCAGCAGGAAAAGCCAGCAGCACATCCTGACAGGCTACACATCATTTCTTCAGCCTGAAACAACACTTTGAAAAAAAAATGGAAAATTCAGTCCAACATCCCTTTCTGCCAGGTTAGACTCCCAACAGCAGAGAGTTTCCCCCCTGATTTCTATTCACTTCAACTCTATCTGGCCTCCTTGATGCCACAGCCAGTCAAAAATAACTCAATGCCAAGGGCAACCACTCTCAGCTCCCTTCTTCAGTTCAGCTCTTTTTTTAATTCATTATGAAACATGGGCATCGTTGGCTGGCCAGCATTTATTATCCATCTCTAATTGCCCTGGAGGGCAGTTAAAAATCAACTGCAATGCTGTGGTTCTGGAGTTATACATAGGCCAGACTGGGTAAGGATGGCAGATTTCCTTCCTAAAGGAATATTAATGAACCGGATAGGTTTTTCCTGGCAATCGGCAATTTCATGGTCATCAGTAGATCCTTAAATTCCAGATATATTTTATTAGATACAGATGTCCCAACTGACATGCTGGGATTCGAACCTGGGTCTCCAGAACAGCTGAGTTTCTGGATTAATAATCCAGTAATAGCCCTACAAAATTATCACTTCCCCAGTGTTTTGTCCTCATTCTAACTAATGCATAGGATAGGCTGTCTCATACTTTTTGGACTGACACTTTCCTTTAATTGTAGTATTATCTCTAAATACATCATACTTTCTTATCTCTCATGGTCCTCAGTCCTCCATGGTGGAGAAGATCCCTATGTTCTGGGACAACTGAAGGCCAAGAGCTTCTTAATCTTGTGGTCCTGTTTTCAGGTCTTTGATAGACATCGTCTTGTGGTATTGGATGACTGAGCAAACTGTCTTAAAAGCCTTTTGTTACAAAGCTTGGCTCTAGTACAATGTCAAACTGGGCTTGAAGTATGGCATGGTGAGCTTGTTGAGCACTTTATAAACTTACAGTGAGCTTTTTGTTGATGCTTTGAGACTGAAGATACCAAACCAGTACTTTCATAATGTTCAAAGGTCATTACACAGGAACAGAACACTGAACATAAATGCAAGCATGCATTCCTAGATGTGTGCCCTGGAAGCAATTGTATGTTTCCAACCAGTGTACCATGTGCTGCTGGGTATAGACTGATTTTATAATTGGTTTCAGATCAGTAGCACAACATAACTATAGGCAAAATGTCAGAATGTGTGATGAGATTAATGCAGTCTATGTGAATCAAATAGGTGTAAATTACATTGGCTAAAATTTGTATAATGTACAGATTTTGCATTGACAGTATTGGAAAACAGCTTCTTGATGAGAAATGGCAGCACGAAAGATGTATCATCCATAAACACTGGAATTATATGAGCCTCAGAGGTATTTTTTCAGAGTGAGAGCATGCCTAGAAATTTCATTACTTGTGTGGTAATATGTTTGTTCTCATTGGGCACATTCTCAGAGTGCTAATCTGTAATATCAGCCAGCATCTCAACATATTTTTGTTGTGAACATATGCAGAGATACATTTCTTGAAGCTTTCTCCATTGTGTTTTGCCCATATGCACTGACAAGGCAGAGAACAGAAGCTTCAAAAGAACACTTGCTGGCAGCTGTATTTCCACATGGATTAAGGACAGTGTTTTACTTCCTCCTGCCAGCAGGTTTGTAGTTGCCAGGTTGCCCTAAACATCTTTGTATGGTCTTTTCACTGAACTCTTGTTTGCCCTAATATCTCTGCAATTTTATGCCGAAGCAGATGAGGCCTAGATCTGCACTCCCAACCCTTGGCTCAATTAAGGCCTTTCTGGCCAATTAATACCCATTTAAAGTATAAATGTTCAGGTTGTTGGGAGGAGTTCAAGAGCAGGGGAAAATCCACTGCTGAGGCCCCAGGCAGAAAAGGGTGGCTTGCTTCTATCAATGTCTTCTTTTCGCATCATGCCCCCACCACCAAAAGGTCTGGACACTCCTCCCACCACCGTCCCCACTCCCGCCACTACCTCCATGAACATCCTGATCCCACTCTGCCCACTACTCCTCCAGACTTCACCAGCCCTCTCCACTCTGAAATCCTAAAGCTTACCTGGTCCTGGATTCCCATGATCTAGGCTCTGGGGACAGTATGCGGTCACAGTCCTGTCCACCGCAGCTTCTGGCATTGCTGGATATGGAGATCACCAACCAAACAGATAACTCTGCAGATTTCAGAAGTGGGAATTCCTCCCATGTCAGGGGTGGAAGTCATACCTCTAATTAGTGTTACTTGGAACATTAAGTAGCAGTGAGTATTAGCAACAATGTGTTCGCCACTGACCTTCTCAGATGGCTAGAAGACAACATTGACCATCTGAAAAATCCTGGGCTATGTATTCTCTGCTGGCATTGGCCAATTAAATATAACATGGAAATACTGAGGTTGGATTGGGGTAAGCACAGTAAGAAGTCTCACAACATTAGGTTAGAGTCCAACAGGTTTATTTAGCAGCACTGGCTTTTGGAGCCTCAAACTCCTTCTTTAGGTGAGTGAGGACTTGTGCTCACAAATGGGCATATAAAGACACAAACTCAATTTGCAAGATAATGATTGGAATGCAAGCCTTTACAAGTAATCAAGCCTTAAAGGTACAGACGATGTGAGTGGAGAGAGGGGTAAGCACAGGTTAAAGAGATTTGTACTGTCACTAACTACATCGATACCATTTTCTTCCTTTGGACTCATGGCAAACAATCACTGAAATAACTATATGATGAGGTCAACAATTCCATCCCACCATAAGGTTCACCATGAAATAGTCTCTGGAATTGGTTGCGTTCTTGGACATATGCATCCTCATCAAGGATGGTCATCTCAGCACTTCAACTTACTGCAAGCCCACGGATAATGTCATATACTCCATTCCTCCAGCTTCCACTCAAAATACTTTAAAGAAGCCCTCCCCTACAGACAAGTCTCCGTATACATAGGATCTGCTCAGATGAAAAGGATCACAACAGATACTTACAATCGCTGAAAGATGCCCTCATAAGAACAGGAAATGGCATTCAACTCATCCATCGATAGTTCCAAAGTGCCACAGTGAAAAGCCGCCCTGACCTCCTCAGAAGACAAACATGAGGCATGGCAGACAGAGTATTCTTTATCGTCCGAAGCAGAGAAGCTAAGACACCTTCTCTGGAGCCTTCAACATGTCATTGATGAAGATGAACATCTTGTGAACACCATCCCAACACCCCCATTTCTTGCCTTCAAACTGCACCACCTCAAACAGACTATTGTCTTCAGCAAACTACCCAGCCTTCACGAGAACAATGACCACAACATCACACAACCCTGCCACAGCAACTTCTGCAAGATGTGCCTGATCATCGGCATGGATGCCATCATCTTATGTGAGAATACCATCCACCAGATACACGGTACAAGATACTCTTGTAACTCGGCAAATGCTGTCTAACTGATACGCTGCAGGAAAGAATGTCCTGAGGGAGACAATGCAGACACTACAACAACAAATGAATGAACACTGCCAACAATCACCAGGCAGGAGTGTTCCCTTCCAGTTGGGGAACATTTCAGCAATCATGGGTATCCAGCCTTTAATCTTGAGGTAAGTGTTCTCCAAGGCAGCCTTCACAACAATGCAGAATCGCTGAGCAGAGATTGATAGCCAAGTTCTGTTCACAAGAGGATGGCCTCAACCCGGATCTTGGGTTCATGTCACACTATCTGTAATCCTCACAACTTGTCTGGCTTACAAAATCTCACAAAGTGTCCTTGCTGGAGACAATATACATCTCTTTAATATGTGCTTAACCCTCTCTCCACTCACATTGTCTGAACCTTTAAGACTTGATTACCTGTAAAGACTTGCATTCCAACCATCATCTTGTAAATTGAGTTTGTGTCTTTGTATGCCCTGTTTGTGAGCATAATAAGTCAATAAGTCATAAGTCATAAGCCCTCACTAACTTGGAAAAAGAATCTGAGCGTTTGAAAGCTAGTGCTGTCAAATAAACCTGTTAGACTTTAACCCGATGTTGTGAGACTTCTTACTGCTATTAAATATATACATAAATCTCAGGTATACCACTTTTTTATTTGTATATGGCTGTCAACTCCGATTTGAGTATCAATAATATATCCAATGGTTTCATTTCGACATTTGAAGGAAACATCAATGGAAATGACAATGAATTGATAGTTCAGGCCATGCATCCATTTGAATAATCAAGAGTAACAAGCATCTTTCTTCCCATATCTACCTTACTTACATTGTGTTTGCTGATCCCTGTGACCAAATTATAACTCTCTATTCACCTGACAAAGTGGCAAACCCCAAAAGTTTGAGAGTTTACTATCAAATAAATCGGTTGGACTTAAACCTGGTGTTGTCAGACTTCTTACCAAATTAAAACAGCAGTACTTTACATGTTGCCACAAGATAGGACTCTCGTTTATGTTTTTGGATTAAAACTTGTACACACGCACAGAAATTTAACCCACTACACTTTATTATTACATGCTCTATTAAACATAAACAAGCATTGTTCTATATTTTAAAGCTTTATAACGGTACAGCACATCCTCATAGCTTTCAGCAGCATCTCAAAGAATTTAACTTTCAGTGAATTGCTTTGAAGTACATCACTATCATCAAGCACGTGAACTGAAGTTACCCTGTTCACGAAATTAATTGTGTCCATAAACTGAAAAAGAAGCAAAAAGTAACAACCACAGCAATATGATCTTTCAAAAATTAACTGATGTTCAATTATTAAATGTATCTTATGATCATCAATTTTAGGAGAGTTTGATGTTTCCGAATGAAACATGGGTGGGTTTCCTCCAGGCACCCTGGTTTCCTCCCACAGTCCAAAGAGGAGCTGATTAGATGCATTGGCCATGCTAAGTTTCCCAATGTGTCCTGGGATGTGTACATTAGAGGGGTTAGCAGGGTAAATGTGTGGGGCTGTGGAGATAGGGCCTAGGATGGGATTGTTGTCAGTGCAGACTTGATGGTCCAAATGGCCTCATTCTGCATTGCAGGGATTCTTTGAGAACATCTGGATTGGGGATCCAGTTGCAGCATTTGAGAATCTTCAGGTCCTTACTGTAGTAGTTTCATTGTTTATGTGGCAGAATCCAATATTCATCAGCCCAAGTACATCTCCTCTTTTAAAAAGTGCAGTCTGTCTTTAAATAGCATCAGAGATCCATTATATTCAGGGCCCCAATTTGGTGAGTTGCCAGTGAGCAACATGAATATTGCTAGCAGCCGTCTGTTCTATGTTAATGAGGCACAGGGACCAATCTCTCTATTTAATGGACTTCACATGTTCAGGTGAGAACACAAGTGTGTACCAATTTTTATCCCTCTGTGTTTCATGTTCCTTGTCTGGAACTGACTTTGTGTTCAATGTTTTGCTAATTGTACACAATTGCCAGTTGTATAGATGCTTCTCTGATAAAGGTACATACACATGTATGTACAAGACAAGAACACACTGCACATAGTCATTTAATGATCATTTCAAAGCTGAAACTATTTTAAATCAGACAATGGGTCTTTGCAAAGCTGCTATTACTTGCTGTGAAGCCACAGCTGTTATAAGACATGTTACACAGATGTTCACAATTTTCCTGGATTTTCAGTCTCATCGTTTTGGAGCTGTTTTCATAATCTTACTGTATGTGTGCTTGGAATTATAACCTCGTGTGCTGATTTTCTAATAATCACATTGAATTAAAGTCTTTTATTACAAATATAATGATTTTATTGCTGAAATCACTGCTACTGAATAATGATTGTATCACTTGCAATTACAATTGTTTTATAAGATGTTGAGGGGAGGTAGAAGATTGGAGGGAATTAAATTCAGGCTTCATTGCAGCATAATGGTACTGCATTCTTCATA
The DNA here is from genome assembly GCA_024679065.1 of Sphyrna mokarran. Taxonomy (NCBI): domain Eukaryota; kingdom Metazoa; phylum Chordata; class Chondrichthyes; order Carcharhiniformes; family Carcharhinidae; genus Sphyrna; species Sphyrna mokarran. The sequence goes on along the minus strand of JAGIQG010000003.1, from coordinate 34,344,726 downwards.
CTGTTACCACAGTTTGATGAAAGCTTACGGAAAGGAGATTAGAATCTGTATTGTTTATTTTGGAGATAAGAGACTGGAAAAAGCACCAGCAGGTGTAAAACACTTAAGGCTTTGAGTTAGCAAACGGAGAGTGACCACACTCATTTCTCTCCAATTTACTCCACTCGCTTACAGTTTATTTATTAGTCACAAGTAAGGCTTATATTCACACTGTATTGAAGTTATTGTGAAATTCTTCATAGTCCAGCACCTGTTCATATCAATGCATCTAACAGTATGTCTTTCAGAATGTGGGAGGAAACCGGAGCACCTAGAGGAAATCCATGCAAACACGGGGAGAAAGTGCAAACTCCTCAGAGAGTGACTCAAGCTGGGAATTGAATCCAGGTCCCTGGTGCTGTGAAGTAGCAGTGATAACCACTGTGCTACCATGCCACCCCTAAATGATGATAGCCTCAATCACAAAGGGGATTTTCAATGGGAATCTTTTGGGACTTTCTTGCTCTTTTTGGCTCCCTGCCTGATGTAGCAACATCCGCTCTGCAGCGTTACGAATATTCTCTGCTTTTGTAAGGCTTTGTTCCCTCATGATGCTAGGCAGCCCTCTATACATATTTAATGAACCATGATGGGAACTGTGGTGAATTTTGAACTCCTCCAAGAAGAGGAATCCCTTTTCAAGTCATTGCAATAACTTTCCATGGGGGATTCTCCTATTTCTCCATTGTGCTTTGACAGAAGATTCATGAAAATCCTGGAGAAATTCCGTAAACACTGCTGAAGTCATTTCTGCGGATGGTCCATCAAAATTACAGCAAACAATTTGGAAAATTCCACCCCCGTATCTTTAATTATTAATTCCGATGCTCTGCTTTCCCAAATTTGTGAAACATTGTTTAAAGACACACACCAGAAGATATACAGCCATTAGGAACTAATAGTCCAATCATTAAAACTAGACTCAATGAATAAATTTAATCTGAAATAAATGGAACTAACTCTCTTGGGTTGAATAGTAATGACTTCTCAGGATTCTTTCTCCATTTATCAATACTAATTAAAAACCCAATCTTGAGACCATTTATCTGGAACAACAGAAGATTTTTCAGTGACAACACTATTGTAAATGCATTGGAAGAATCATCCATATTTGTAAAAGAAAAATCAAAAATATCACTTAAAATTCACCAATATCTTCATCAAAATTAATCTAAATAATTTCTCTGTTAACAGATTGAAAGAAATAATCTGCTGCACATATAGTTACACAATAGCATATCAACCAGGTGATGTGCATGAAGATTGGAGGGTGTCAAATGTTGTGCCTTTGTTTAAGAAAGGCTGCAGGGTACAGCTTAGGAACTACAGGCCAATGAGCTTCATGTCTGTAGTGGATAAGTTGTGAGAAAATGTTCTGAGAGACAGGATCTACAGGTATTTAGAGAGACAAGGGCTGATTAGGGACAGTTAGCATGGCTTTGTGAGTGGAAAATGATATTTCACAAATTTAATTCTTGTAGGGGTAACCAAGAAGGTCGATGAGGACAGTGCAGCCTATGTTGTCCACATGGACTTTAGCAAGGCCTTTGACAGGGTGCCTTATGCTTGGTTGTTGCATAATGTTAAATCTCATGGGATCCAGGGTGCAGTATATAAAATTGACTTGATGACAGAAGACAGAGGGTGATTGCAAACTGAAGGCCTGTTCCTCAGGGTTCAGTGCTGGGTCCACTGTTATTTGTTATTTATATTAATGGTTTGGATAAGAATTTAAGAAGCATGGTTAGTAACTTTATAGATGATACCAAGATTGTTGACATAATGGATAGTGAAGAAGATTATCTAGGATTGCGATGGGATCTTGATCAATTGGGCCAGTGAGCTGATGGATGGCAGATGGAATTTAATTTAGATGGATGTGAGGAGATGCATTTTGGTAGATCAAACCAGGGCAGGAACACTCACTTAATGGGAGGGCATTGAGGAGCGGTATAGAACAAAGGGATCCAAGGGTTCAGGTACACAGCTCCTTGAAAGTGGAGTCACAGGTGGATAAGGTGGTGAAGAAGGCATTCTGCATGCTTGGCTTCGTTGAATAGAACATTGGAAACAGGAGTTGGGATATCTTGTTGAAGTTGAATAACACATTGGTAAGGCCACACTTAAAGTACTATGTATCGTTCTGGTTGCCCTATTATAGAAAGGATATTATTAAATTAGAAAGAGTGTAGAAGAAATTTATTAGGATGCTACCGGGATTTGATGGTTTGCGTTATAAGGAGAGGCTGGACAGACTGGGTCTATTTTTTCTGGAGTATATGAGACTTAGGGCTGATCTTACAGAGGTCTGTAAAATAATGAGGGACATAGATAAGTCATAAAGCCATATTCCTTTCCCAAAGTAGGAGGGTCTAAAAATAGAAGGCATAGATTTAAGGTGAAAAGGGAGAGATACAAAAGGGTCCAGAGGATAATTTTTTCACTCAGAGAGTGGTGATTGTCTGGGATGAGCTGCCAGGGGTGGCACTAGTGGCGGTAGGTACATTTTTTTTCTTTTAATAAGCATTTAGAAAGTTACATGGATAAGATTGGTGTTGTGGGATATGGACCAACTGTGGGCAATTGGGACTAGCTTAATAGTAAAAATTAAGGGGGCACGGACAAGTTGGGCCAAAGAGCCTGTTTCCAACCTGTAAACCTCTAAATTAGGCAGATTGAGTATACATCTGCAGTTGTTCACCTTTCCTATGTCACCATTTACGGATATCAGAGGCAGGTTCTTTACCCAAAGGGTGGTTCGGGAGTGGAATGCCCTGCCTGCAGCGGTTGTAGATGCGCCAAGTTTGGTGGCGTTTAAGAGGTTAGTTGATAAGTATATGGAAGAGAAGGGAATGGTTTAGTTTGGAGGGGCATTGCTTTTTATATTGGTTGGCGCAACATCGAAGGCCGAAGGGCCTGTTCTGTGCTGTAATGTTCTATGTTCTATGTTCTATGTTCTATTTATCCAGTCATGCTATGCTTAATTCGAGTGAAAATGGTTATTTCCCTTACCAGTGCTGACAAAGGCTATCATCATCATCACCAGTGCCAAATGACAGTCAACTGGGAGTCCCAGCAGTGGTGGAGCTAGAAGCAGGAGTGGTGAGCAAGAGGGAGATGTGGAAAAAAATTGAAGATGACAGAAAAAAGGCACACTCTGAGTTCTGTTTTAGAAGACAAAAAATAAAATTGTAAATCATCAAACATTTCATTGTATTAAAGTCATCGTTTCCCTCCACTGTGTGGTTTGAAATTATCAGTTCAATATGGGGTAGAAAAATGCAACTCAGTTTCAAAGAAGGAATCTCCACATCAGAAGAGATCATTTCTCAAAAGCTGCAGCTGGTCATCTTTGTGATGGGTTACATGAAGATGTCAGGCCACACATCTTTGCCAAAACTGTGCTCTCTATGGTAAGGAAGCTATTCACTGCCGTCAACATTTATAGATCAGCCTTCTTTCATGTAGTTACGTATAATCTCTACAGCATCAATCACAGAGCAGTACGTTACGTCAGCTTACTGCTGCCCTGTACAAGCAAAGCAGCACACTTCATTAGTTTTGGCGATCAGAACCTGGCAACTCAGAGAAAAGGCCACATGAAGCTCTGGGATTGCCTGGAATCTACTTAATACACATGTGTGGTTACATTCTGAAGAGAGTGGCATGCAACTTGTGAATATTGAACATTACAAGTTGCCAAATGGTATTATTGGTCAAGCTTGTGCTCATGAAGGAAATAACAAAGAACAAAGAACAACACAGCACGGGAAACAGGTCCTTCAGCCCAACGAGCCCGCACCACCATTTTAACACTCTTCTAACATAGTTAGAACTATGACCTTTGTCTACGCCTATTGGACTCCACAATAAAGGAACAATAACCAGATTGAGGGAACGACTAATTTAGGGACAATTTGTTAATCGTCTTAAGAGCACATATTTGGGGTGTGGGAGAAAACCAGAGCACCCAGAGAAAACCCACGCAAGAATGGGGAGAATGTGCAAACTCCCACAGACACTGGCCCAAATCCATGTATCTGCACAGCAACCAGTGATAGTCACTGAACTGTCAAGTCGCCCATCAGCTGGTCCAGTTTAAGTGTACACTAACGACATGAAGCACTAGGCAACTCTCGAAGCAACATCCAAGAGCAGCCCTCACACGACCTACCGCGTGTATGCTCCTTGTTGGACAACAAGGCAAACCAAATCATCTGTGGATTAAAAGAAAAAACATCAATAAACATGCACAACTTATACAGACATTCACGGAATCCCCAGAAGCTCAGAAGTAAGACAAGTGAGCCATAAAATATGTTGGAAGGTCCATAGGAATCAATTGATTCGCAAGAACATCCCAAGTCTCTTGATTCTTATTTAGAACAGCCTCCTATATCTCTCCATCTCTAGTCCGTTCATGTGCCTATCTAAGTAAACCTTAAACAACACTAGCGTGCCTGCCTCCACCACCCTTCTTGGCAGTGCATTGCAGGCCCTCACGACCTTGTGAGAAAAACCTTCTTCGAACATCCGAATTATACATCACCCCCTCACACTAAGCCCGTGGCCCCTCGTAATTTTTATATCTAACCTAGGAAAAAGCTTACCACTGTTCACTCTATCTATACCCTTCATAATCTTATACACCTCGATTAGATGTCCCCTCATTCTCCTTCTTTCTAAAGAGAACACCCCCAATTTGCCCAATCTCTCCTCGTAGCTCAGTCCTTTCATACCAGGCAGCATCCTGGTAAAATTCTTTGCACTCGCTCCTGAGTCTCCATGTCCTTCCAGTAGTAAGGTGACCAGAACTGGACGCAGTACTCCAAATGAACCAACATTCTATACAACTGCAACATTAGATGCCAGCTTTTATACTCTATACCCCTTCCTGTAAAGGCTAGCATACCATAAGCTTTCTTCACCAGCTTCTCCACCTGTACTGCCACCTTCAAGGACGTGTGTACTTGCACCCCTGGGTCCCTCAGCGTTTCTATACTCTTAATAATCCTAACAATAAAAAGTGAACCATGGCAGGCCTGGGCAACAATGTGAGCAAGAGATTGTAATGGTGGGAGTGATGAGTAGGGCATAGATCCTGTTGCTGTTAGTTTTTGTCAAACCTGTTAGGCAACGTGTAGTTTCCTAAGTGCAGCTGTCACAAGTTGGTATTGTGGTAATGGGCTGGTACTCATTAATCATTGGCAGGTAACCAAGACAAATTTGGAAGCTTCTTTTATTGTTATATCTGGGCAAAGCACCCAATGAGTATAAACAGCTTTCAAATGTTAGCTTGACTTAATGGTACATAGCACTTTTGCCTCTTGGGCAGAAGGTGACTTAATCAAGTTTTATTCTGCTGCGCATGTAACCCAAGCTGACATTCTATCAATTATATCAATACTGAGGAAATGGGATATTATTGGATTACCACCTGTTGGGTTTGAAATTAAATCAAGCAGCCATCCATCTTGTTTATAGGAATATAAAACATCTTGTCAGCAAGAGGAGTTCTTCCAGTATTTACTCTTCAAAATAGGATAATTGTTAATTTATCTCACTTATTGATGAAATCTATTCTGTGTAAATTGTCAACTGACAGTTACCTAAATAATGGACATGTACCAACTGACTCAAGAACAGTTTCTTCCCTGCTGCTGTCAGACTTCTGAATGGACTTACCTTACATTAAACTGATCTTTCTCTACACTCTCGCTATGACTATAACGCGACATTCTGCACTGTCTCGTTTCCTTTGCTATAGTACTGTATACAATGCAAGAAATAATACTTTTACTGTATGTTAATATATGTGATAATAATAAATCAAATCAAATCAAATTTTTCTCAGCCATTGGGGTTAGAAGATGATTGGAGTTTGGAAGAAACGACCTTTTTAAGATATATAAGATTTTCAGAAGGGCTTGGCAGGGTGCTGAGAAGGTGTTTCCCTCAAGAAAGGAAGGCACAAGAAGAAAGGGAATAATCTCAAAGTAAGGAATCACTCATTTAAGACAGAGATGAGGAGGAACCTCTTTTCTTGGTGGTTAATGATTCCGTAAAATCTTTTCCCATAGAGAGTGTAGAGGTTGGCTCGTTAATATGATCAAGGCCGAGATAAATGAATTTTTAATCAGTAAGGGAATTAAAAATTATGGGGTTGTTGTGGGAAAGTGGAATTGAAAATTATTACATTAGATCTGTCATGATGTCATTGAATGGTGGAGTAGACTCTATGGGCTGAATGGTCTATTTCTACTCCTATGTCTTATGGTCTTTGTTGCATCATCAAATTTGACTAATTTGCAATCAGTTTCTAAATGGGAATCTCTGTTGGCAGTGTGAGATCAGAAGATCCTGCACTGGTCAACGGTGATCTGCCTCCACTATCACGAAACATGCCGTGGGAAATGTTGAAAATCCCACACTTAATCTCGTTGAATGGCAGAGCAGAGCCAGTGGGCTGAATGGCATACTTCTGTTCCTATATCTTATGGACCTATGGATTCAGGGCAATGAAAAGAACTTCAGGTCAGAATCAATGTGACTATGCCTACTTATGTTTTCTTTGGGATGGTTTGTGAATGCAATGGGAACCCCAATAATGGGATGAAATTATGTGCCAATCTGTTGTGACGGAGATTTAAGGAGGAGGCTGGAGAGGAAGAAATGTATGGGATAGCAAGGTTTGTTGGTCATAGAAATGCTATGTAGGAGATTACCAGGGAGGTGAATGACTGTCAATACTTGCTGAGAATCATAGGACATTCCTTTTGTCAAATCTCATTAGGTCATTAAACTCTTTCCGGCATTGCAAACCAGGCCAGATTATTGCTGATCAGTACCTAGAGACTTCATGCCACATCTGTTTAACAAGGCTAGCTGGCCTCACCTACTGCTTTCTGGAAAGAGCATTTCTCTTTGTGTCCTCTTTGCTTGCGACATGATCTCCAGGACTGAGTCACTGAACCAAGGGCCAGCCTTCCCATCCATGCTTCTGCTCTTTTCTCCCTCACAAGGCCTACTTACATCGAAATAACACTGGCATTGCGAGGCCAGTCACTGAATCTTTAAATAAGGATTGTTCATTACTGCAGTAGACAGGTCATCCCCATCCACTCTTACTGATTATTCATGGTCAGCCATAGACAGACAACCTGGTACTAGGCTCCAAGTATTTAATAAAAACTAAGATATTTTTCTTGTTAAAATTTGAAAAGTAGATCAAAATGAAACTGACCTTTACTGTTGTGGCTCCAACTGTCTTGCTAGCTTGTTAGCAAATGTGTTGGTGAGACATGGTAAATGGCATCACACAACACAAAAAAAAGTCTGTCTTATGCCAGGAGTGGAAAAGAGGCTTTTTGTTCTTGATTATTGCTTGCAGTTTGCTATTATTTTAGGAGCTAGCTCGATTGTTTTAAATTAGTATTCTGAAAGCCTGAAATTAAGGAATAAACTATTTCCAGAGATCATGTTTCAGTTTGCTATATACCTAGCACATCAAACCAAAAAAAAATAAAAAACAAAACTTCTTTCTTCTATTTCACACATTTACTTGGCATCAGATATAAATTGCCTAATGTAATTTTCCACTTAGCTTTAATAGTTGGATTCCCCCAAAATATATAAGGAGCTTAGTCCCATTTTTATCTTGTTGGTAATTTAGTCATATTTACCAGCTTTGTTACACTTTTTCTTTCTGACCTGGCACGCTGCACAATGACAGTGAACATAAAAAGTAAAATCGACATCTTGTGAAAGGAAACAATAACTTATTTTATGTCAGTTGATTGAAGAGCTGCACAAAACATACAAAGTGAGGTCCTGCTGAAGAGCTACATTTTTAAAAGATCATTTTATTTTCTTGTTTGAGAACTGAATCAATACTTAAGGCAAACAAAACATAAACCATTCTCTACAAAGAATATCATTGTGGGAGACGCTTTGGCCTGTTTACCATTCACAATGTAAAAGATTTCAAAAGAAATGCAAATTTTGCAAACAATAAATTGGGCTAGGTGCATCCGCTGCTCGTGTTTTTTCAACGTGTTATCTTTTCTGCTTCTATGATTCAGCTGATATGCTTAGTGTTTGCTCTTTGCTTTTTCAGCTCAGTATCTTAGGGCCAAGAGAAAAATGGAAAATCAATTTAATTTTGTTAACTTCAAAGTGTTGCAGAGAGTGCTGGAAACAAGTGCAAGCGCCAGGAGAAAGTTTAATTTGTGGGAGATATGTGGCTTTAAAAGCTTGCAATGATTGTTTCATTGCATTGTACTGTAGCTTTGAAAAAAAGTATGTTATTTGATTGATTAGATAATGTTAAATACATAGCACATTTGATTCATTCCAAAATAAGTGGATGGTAAAATCGACAACGTTGTGAAGTTAATGGGAACCTTTTCTTTTTCTTTGAAATTAATTAGCTACCTCTGAGTAAAATATTTGTTTCACCTGACTCAGTCACTCCCATCCTTGCCAAATTCTATTAGCTTGTATTGCAGTGAAACACTTCAAAATCCTTAATCCTATCTTCAAACCCTTATATGGCTTGACTCCACACCCTCATATCAGTGATCTTCCTCAGTCAAGAATCTCTCCCCTCACACAACACATCCTTTTGCTGTCCTAATGTTGGACCAGTGCTTACTTTCTCATCCCAAAATTTCACCCTTGGAAGATATTCAGTCACTGCATTTCTGGCCTCAAAAGTTATGCTCTTAAACCTTCTTCTTAATTTCCTTTTCATTTTTAGGAACCTCCTAAAGCCCTCCTGTCCTTTTGTACATGCCCGGTTGGAAATCCATTTTTCCTCCTTTTACACTGATAGCTAGCCACCTAATTGCCTTGTGAAACATTTTTTGATGGTTCAGTCACATGGGGAGTGTTATATAAATGCATCTTTTTATTGGCTACTGTCCTTGCCATCTCACATCTCTTCATCCCACCATACATACCATTTGACTGCTGCTTTCTTTATGTTAGATTTCACACTGGGCAATAAAGTAAGGCTTGGAGTTGTAACACAGACTGTCATATTACTATCTCAGAGGTTCTGAAAGGGCATTTTCCCAAACTGGTCAAAGTCCAGACCTCAGAGCCAAAAAAGCAAGAATGTTAAAATGATGGTTAACATTAGGAAAAAAAAGTGATACATTGCTTAATATAGACTGTGTACAATAAATGGGAAATATTTTATTTTTTTGTTCACACAATCTGCATTAACATAAAGCCCCAGTGTTGATTGAAATAAATTTAATTAAAATGGAAATGTGTGAGTGAAGTGAGTTATAAAAGGTAAAAACATTTATTTGACATACTCACTTCTCTGAACTGTATCATATGTCAAAATTGTTTTGAAAATCGCTTTATACTGAGCAAAGATAAATTCAAAAAAAAAATTGTGAAGTGAAAACATCGAAGTGTGATGGCTAAAAAATGCATTACTGGTATCGAGGTTCAGAGTATTTTAGTTTCTTTCTTGTTATGATTATCTGAATGGTACGAATCAATGTGGAAAATTATGGGAAGATAACTTCTGTACGTTAGCAGTGATATCTCAAAGCAAAAACTAACCTTGTCATGATTAATTGGTATAGAAATACCTTTGTAGCCCTTTGAGGATTCAATGATACTACAGCAGCTCTGTACCTTGATTAGTGTGGTAATTTAATCATCCCATAATACTCCAATTTCACATCTTGTAAGCCAAAGGCCACAAAACTTCCCCATCAAATCAAGCTATTGGCTGCCACAAATTCATTCCAGACAAGGTCAAAGGTAAACAGCTTTTCAAAGCAATTTTAAGACTATGAAGCTAGTTTAAATGTAATCTGTCCCTTGTGAATAATGGTCAAGAAGACCCAACATTGAATAAATGAAAGTTGCCCTCTTTTGATTTTGCATTTACACATATTATGCACTGCAGTTACCTGGGTATGTCCTCAGCCATCAACTTGACAATATTCTGCTTGGCTCCTACAGGGTTTCTTCAGAATAACTTATTGAGTGGAGAGGAACCTCCTTCAGGAGCCAACCACTTGGTTAAGCTCTTCACAAATACAAATGCATTATGAGCTATTTGGAATCATATTACTTATTTCTTACCTGTGTCAATTTAGAACACACATGTAAGTTATGTAAGATACACATGCAACCTCAACCCACAATAACAACATGAATTCCATATGCCACATTTAAGCAAAGCTATTATTTGCTGAAAGCACAGTGTTTCATTATTGGAAGAATGTAAGGATGTAACAAAGAGAAGACCATTCAGTTAATCCAAGTCTTCTGTGCTTAGCTTCTATTTCGGATCTTATTTGATCAATTTTAATATAATTTCCTGCTTATACTCATATCCCTCTACAGTATGAGTCATTAGTAAGGAAAGTAAACTGGATTCTGGAATGTGTAGCCAGAGGCAAAGAGCACATTTCCCAGGAAGTGAGAAGTGTTTGAGTTTGTACACAGCACGAGGCAAAGTCAAACCTTGAGCAATTGTGCAATTCTGGTTAATGGCTTCCCCAGACACTGGAAGCAATGTGGGAAAGGACAACCAAATTTATACGTCTAATTTATGAAAAGTGGTTAAACAGACATGGATTGTTTAACCTGGAGAAGAGAAATTTCAGGCAGATGTTATTCAAGTGTTCATGATCCTTGAAGGACCAGATAAATAAGCCCCACAAAATGTTTGAGACTGCACAGGTTCTAGAAGATTATTGTTGCAGATTTAAAGTTTGAAGAGGTCAGGTATGCAGGTAGTTTAGATTGAAGCGTTTTACTCTGGATGCTGAACATATGTAATAGACTGTCAGGGATGCAGATAATGCAGAAAAGTTTCAGAAAAAGTGGTCTAGATACTTGAAAGAGATTGAGGTATGTTGAATTTTTTGGCTATTCACATCAGCAGGATTCTTGATCCCGCTGGAGTGAATGGTGATTTGGCTGAGCACCAAATTCTCCGCCCTCACTTGCAGCAGCAGTGGGACTTGAGCAACTGGGAAAACCTGACCATTATTTTCTGAGTATTCAGACGGGCTTCGGAAACTTTTCGCAATCTAGTACTTAACCTGGAATTGATCCAAATGCTGTCAGTATGTGTTTCTGTTCTCCCGTTCTTCCTTCATACCTCAGTGTTGTAGCCTGTAGACCTGATTAATAGTTATGATTAAATACAACAAACACAATAGAAGTTTTATTCCCTTCCCATAAATCATTCCAGTAAGGCTTGGAATAGCCAAAAGGTATGTTACAAGACTTTGTAAAATATTAAAAATCCTTTAGGAAGCAGTGCAATTTTAATTTCAAATGGATCATGGAATCCCTACAGTGTAGAAGGAAGCCATGTGGCTCATTGAGCCTGCACCAACCATGATCCAACTCAGGCCCTATCACCTTGGGTATTTACTCCACCAATTCCCCTGACACTAAAGGGCAATTTAGCATGGCCAATCCACCTAACCTGCACATCTTTGGACGGTGAGAGGAAACCAGAGAACCCAGAGGAAACCCACATTGACATGGGGAGAAACTCCACGCAGTCACCTGAGACTGGAATTGAACCCGTGCCCCTGGCGCTGTGAGGCAATCAGTAGTTGTAGAGCTGGTGCATGAGCAGTGCTAACCACTGTGTCACTTGCTGTCCGTGAAACGTCCATGAAAAGATGTAACTACTCTAATGGCACAGAATGGAACTTACTTTTACCAATTGGGAGGCTCCCATCTTTGATGGGACTATGTTAGTGGTGCAAGTGCTACAATTTTTTTCAGGACAGCAGTTATAGAGAGGAAACTATCACTGAGGGATCCCATTTACAATCACAAATGACAATCCTTTCTGGAAAGTACATATGTATGGCGATGCACCTCGAGACCCAGCTTGTTTCAGGTCATAAGAATGTATGCATTATGTTTATTGTCATTGTCTGTAGCTCACTATTGTATTCATTTAAAAGTGCCTTCTTAATTTTGCATTGAACATGAGTAAAACTATCGGGAAGCAGCCCGAATTACAGTGGGAATCAGGCAAGGACAGGACTAGGGATACCTCCATCTTCTCACAATAGAACAACTGAAGCAGAACTCAAAATTAGATTTTCACACTGACCTTCAGTTGTAGGCTCATAAATCAACTGACTGGAAGTGGAAGATGGTGGGAATTTTCATCCTGCCAGGGCTAGCTTTATGTCACAGGGTGGTTTTCAGTGGATGGGAATCAGCATCCGGTTCTTGAAGAGTTTATCTCAAACACATGCATAAACCATCTGATGGTCAAGGGAAACATTCTGCATACTATTTCCCAATGTTTGAGCATGTGAACGTAAATGCAAAAAAGATTTTCACAGGAAGTGGGTATTTATCAATTTTTGGGAACTTATTGTTGCTGATTTAAAAGACAGCATTAAATTCATTGCCACAGTGGGAGAATGGGCACAGGCTAGGAAAATCACTTCAGTGGGAGCAGTAAGAAAAAGAGTATAAGATGCATGACTGCTGGGGCAGATAGGGACACTGGTGGAAGCAGATCCCATCACAGCTTTAAAAAATGTGGATAAATATTTTTAAAAGAACATTTTGGAACATTTTAGAAAATGTCTTTTCAGAAAGTCAGCACAATTCAATACATTGAATGACCTCCTTCTGTGCTTTAAGTTCTATGATGAATGCAACTATTTAATTATGTTTAAAATAATGTATATATTCTTATTGATAGAATCATAGTTCAACACAGAAGGAATCCATTTGGTTTGTTGGCCCTTTGAAAGAGAGATTTATTTATTTCCACTTCCCCAGTCTTCTCCTGAAAGCTCTGTACATTCCTTACTTTCAGGTAATAATCCAATTCCTTGTTGAATGCCTAGGTTGACCTTACTTCCACCATACTCTCAGACGGTGCATTTCAGATCCTAACCATGTGCTGCACAAAAAGGCATTTCCTTATGTAGCTTCTTTTGCCAATGATCTTATATCTGGGTCCCCTGGTTCGTGATCCTTCCATGAATGGAAACAATTTCTCTCTATTGACTCTGTCCAGACTCTTGATGATTTTGAATTCCTCCAACAAAGCTTCACTCAACTTTCTCTTCTCTAAGAATGGCACTACCATCATTCTAATGGATTGAACAGATCCAACAACTCAAGACTGGGCATGAGACACTGTGGGCCATGAGCAATAGCAGAATTGTATTCAACCACAATGTATAACCTAATAGCTTGGCATATAGGGCAGCACGGTGGCACAGTGGTTAGCACTGCTGCCTTATAGCTCCTGAACTTGGGCTTAATTCCTGGCTTGGATCACTGTTGGTGTGGAGTTTGCACATTGTTCCCATGTCTGCGTGGGTTTCCTCTGGCTGCTCCGATTTCCTTTCATTGTCCAAAGTTATGCAGGTTAGATGCATTGGGAACGCTAAAGTGCCCCTTAGTGTCCCAGAATATGTAGTTTAAAGGGATTAATGGAGTAAAAATGTGGGGTTTTGGGGATAGGGGATGGGTGGGATTGTGGTCGGTGCAGACTTGATGAGCCGAACGGCTTCCTTCTGCACTGTAGCAATTCTAAGATTCTATGATAACCCCCACTATACTATTATCACCAAACCAGAGGGTAAACACTGGTTCAATGAAGAGTACAGGCAAGCGTGACAGGAGTAATACTTGGCATGCCTAAAAATGATGTGCTATCCTGGCAAAGCTACAACACAGGATTACCTGCATCCCAAACAACATAAGCAGCAAGTAATCCCAGTACCCACAGATCAGATTTAAAATCTGCAGCCCTACCACATCAAGTTGTAAATGGAGGTGGATAATTAAACAACTCACTGAAGGAGGAATATCCCCATCTTCAATGATGGAGGGGCCCAGCATTTCAGTGTAAAAGATAAGGCAATAATTTTCAGCCAAAAGCACAAAGTGCATCATCCATCTCGGCCTCCTCCAGAAGTCCCCAGGATGATGATTCCAGTCAATGTGATTCACTCCACGCAGTGTCATTAAATAGCTAAAAGACCTGGATACTGGAAAGACATTAGGGTCTGACAATATTCCAGCAATAGTCTTGAAAATGTATGCTTTGTAAATTGTCATGTCCCTAGCCAAGTTGTTGTCTTACAGCTAAAACAGTGGCATCTACCCAGCAATGTGGACAACTGCTCAGGAATACCCTGTATCAAAGAAACATGACTAATCCAGCCCAGTCAATTACCACCCCATCAGTCTACTCTCGATCATTAGTAAAGTGATGGAAGGGATCATCAACAGTGCTATCAAGCAGTGATTACTGAGCAGTAATCTGCTAATGGACACTCACTTTGGGTTTCATCAGCATCAGGCCTAAGTCTGAACAGCTGTCCAGATTTGGGGTACCCTCCCCTTCGTGACCTGCCCAGCATAACACCCAACACAAGACTGCCCCCCTCATGATCCGGCAGGACATTACCTACCATCCTGCCTGCGGAACCCCTTCTATTTACCTGAAGTACAGTCCTAGGATTTAGACTCAGGCAGAACACTGCAATACCTCTTCTGGCCATTGCAGGGCTGTGCCTGGAGGGCTGGAGAGGAATCTGATTCGCTGACAGCTCTCCAAGGTGGGACTTCCATCCAGAATGAAGCTTCTGCGCAGGTTGTAGTGAAAGAAGGGAAATGATGCTTGAAAATATTAAAATTGAAAAAGAGGAGGTATTGGTTAGATTATCTGTACTTAAATTTGACAAAGAACAGGACCAGATTATAGAATCCTAATAGTGCAGAAGGAAGCCATTTTTGCCCATTGAATCTGCACCGATAATAATCCCACCCAAGTCTCATCCATGTAAGCCACATTTTTATTTTACTAATCCCCCTGACATTAATGGTCAATTTAACATGACCAATCCGCCTGGCCTGCATATCTTTGGGCTGTAGGAAGAAACCAAAGCACTGAGAAGAAACTTGTGCAGACATGGGGAGAACATGTGAACTCCACACAGACCATCACTCAAGGCCTGAATTGAACACGGGTCCCTGGTGCAATAAGGCAGCGGTGCTAACCACTGTGCCACCATGCCGCAGATGAGAGGCATCCAAAAACTGAATTGAATGTGGAAATTGTAGAGGCACAGGGTGATGTCTAGAGAACTGGATAATGGTAAAAATTGCACCCTTGTTCAAAAAAAAGATTGAAAGATAATCCCAACTCTGTCAATTTAACATTGGTGATAGGAAGGTTTTTGCAAATGACAATTCAGAAGAAAACTAAGTCACAGGGCAAATGCAGTTTAATTTAAAAAAGCTAGCATAAATTTGTTAAGGCAAATCATGTTTAACTAATTTGCTTGAACATTTTGATGAGGTAACAGAGAACATTAGTGAGGATAATGCATCTTCTTTGGTAAAGACTGATGCAAATTAATCACTTAGTCCTTCAACATCGTCCATTACCTGCATGTGTAATCTGCTTTTTGGTCCTTACTCAGCCCCAATCCTCTTGTTATCATCCTTGTGCTATACTTACAGAAGACTTTTGATTCCCTTTTGTGTCAGATGCCAATCTCATCACATAATCTTTAGGCAGGATTCTCTGATCTCCCATGGCATGTTTACCATTAGCCTGTGATGGGGTCTTCTGGTCTGGCTGCTGTTGATGGAATTTCCCATTGAATCCACCCCCACCCCAGCCAGGAAACCCATAGCAGGGGTGCATTGTTGATGGGACTGGAAATCCTGCCAGCAGCAAGTTTTGTGATAATTCCACCCTTTGTTTCCGACTATTGGTTTCAGGTGGACTATTTTATTGCTTTCACCTGGAATTCTCCAATCTTGCACTCCCTGCCGCCACTGCCAGTGAGAACAGAGAATTTGATAGTAAACAAAATTCTGTTCAAAACATCAGGACTGGAAAATCCCAGCTGCAGGTGAGGTTGACAAATCCAGCCCTTCATAGCTGACGAGCAGGCAGAATGTTCTGGAACACCAAATGAAATTACTGAAGTGGAGAGAGAGACTGCAAACTTATATAAAATATGGAAAAAATGAAACACATTTATCCTTCTTGTTGCTAAAGTAATGTTCTTGCATTAAACTATTGCAGTACTTTCTACATGACTGTTAAAATATCTGTTGCGTTACCTGCATGTTGACAATGTTATATAAAAATGTTTATTAATTTATATATCTCCATCTGGTTATTTTATTATCATTGTGTTCAATTGCAATTCAAATTTTAAGAACAAGTAACATTAGAAATGGCTATTAGTGGGTGTATCTGAAATACCAGTCCTTGAATGAATTGGGAAATGACCATACTGTGCAAATTTGCCATATCATTCCAATTTATTGCTGGCTTATGGATTACTGCCTTGAAGGCAATACAGCACACATAGAAAAACAAAATGAGACCAGCAAATTACAATGCGAATGACAAGTCAGCTGAATATTGATTCTCACACCTATAGCCCATGAAAGTAAAGTATTTTTTTTCAGGCTAGGCGTCCTGTTGGATCTGAACGATGAGAATTTTCTGCAGCTGAATGATATCTGATTTTTTGTTTCCCCTTTATGTAAAGGATTTGATAAATGAAAGACTACATAATCAAATGGTAACTGTTGCAGACTACCAAAATTAATTATTCATGTGCAATATTTGACTAATGGCCTATTTTAATATTTTTTCAATTTACTTAACTTTGCATTGTGTTCCTGATTGATTGTAACCTGGAGAAAGAAAATTGCAATTGCAGAAGAGACATCTTATTTAAAACATGCCATCCTCACGCAGTTGTCTCCCATTTGTATCTGGAAAAATAATAAAATTGTGATTTACAGATTAATAATTAAATACTGATTTAGTTTCAGAATTAAAGCAATGTACTCACTGCCGATATTTTTGCTGAGAAGTATTCAACTTTTGAGGGCTACGTAGTGTTTTTTGCGCAATTGATTTCAAAAGGTACTTTATATTGGTTTTTACCAAGCATAATGAATTTTTTTTCAATTTTCTTCCTTTTTCCTCTGAGGTTTCTGATTCATCTGGGAATATAAATTCACAGGCCCTGGCAAGTTCCCAGTGTTTTGCACAAATAACTGGTTATCTGGCGAGAAGCTAAATCATTAATGGAACAAACATTGGAATTTCTCTACCCACACATAATTCTCACTCCCCTCTGACTCAATCTGTCTTGCAAATTTGACCCATTCAACATCTCAACTCACACCCTAAACTTTTCCAACCAACCTCCACCCCTGACCCTATTATCAGTGGCACTGCCTTCCGAAATTGTATGTCAATGCTCTGGAAATGGAAAGCATCTCCGATGATTACATCTCCTCCATCTTCAAGAATTTCCTCAAAAGCTTCCTCTTCAACCACATCTTCCATCGCTACAAGTGTAGGAAGTTTGACATAAAGCGATAACTTGCTGACAAAAACACAATCCTGTCAATGTGCTGAAACTGAAACTCTTACAAAAACAAGGAAATGCTGGAAATATTCAGTAGATCTGGCAGCATCCGTGGTGAGAGAAGCACAGTAGTGGATGGAATTTTTGGGTCCTGTCAGTAGAAGGTTTTGTGGTGGGCGGGAGTGAAAAATTTGAAGAGGTCAATAATCAGAATCCCATCGGCAGGAAATCAGTTCAAAATCTTCCCTTCACCATGTCCTCAGCAGGTAGTTTCCCACTGACCCATGTTAGGAATGTCACTTGCATGCATTCCTATGTCATGAATATTCATTAAAAATGCTACTTGCTGGGTCGCATTCCCCTTCCTAATTACGTGCCACGCTGGTGAGAAAATATACCAGTCAAAATCATGGGGACAATACCCCTAGCCCGGCAAGGAGACATCAGAGGAGGCCATTTAACAGGCTCCCGGCTAGGCACCACTGCCTCCACGTGTCTTCAGGGCCCGGATTTCTGGAGTCATCAGCTCCACATTGGATATTGGTGCAGAGCTGATTTAAATATTAAATTTGTTATCATCTCCCCACCACTACCATAAGCAGTTCATTCCAATTAGGTTTACAACAGCTCCCCACTAATGGGGAGCTGGTGGCTGGACCCCGTTTGAATGAAGGGAGGTCATTGAGGCCCTCCATGAGCTCAGGGATAAAAGGGATGCCTCTGACCATTGCAAGCTTGGCAATGTCAGCCAAATCCCCTGGCATTGCCCGAGAGGCAAAGTGAAAATGCTCAAGGGGCACTTTGGCACTGCCCACTGAGCTTTGGGCAGTGCCAAGAGGATGGGATCCAAGGGGATCTATGGGGGTGGGGTCTATGTGGAGGGAGATCGGTGGCAGTGAGGGGTTCTGTTGCCACTCTGCATCAAGATTGGTGGCAGAGGGAGAGAATGGACAGATCAGGGCTAGCCTTCGGGGTGGGGGAGGGAACTACCAGAGGTTGGGGAGATGAAGATGAGCTAGGAATGGTAGGGTTGGTCAGTACCATGGAGTAGGGGGAAACGGGACTGACCGGGGGGGGTGTTGTGTTAGTGCTCAGAGTCATTAGTTCTGCTATGGAGGAATAGGTGAGGGAAGATTGGGACTGGCAGGGAGACACATCCAGAGATGTCAGGGAGGCCAGTGATTGGGTAGTGGGGAGAATCAGAGGGGCAGGGTTGTAGGGTCGCAGGTTGGCCAGAGATCTATCTGGCCAGCAATCAGGAAACCATTACTGTGAGGCCACTGCATGTGTATCGAACTTGGCGCTGACTGATCAGCACATACGCAATGGCCCACTCAGTAATATGCTGCCAGCCTTTCAACGGGAACTGGCCCCATTCCAATATTTTTAATGTGAGTCTTCCTGAGCCACTCTGCAGTGCTCAGAGTATGAGAGATACATTTTGAAAATCCTGCTAAAAGAAAAAACAGTTGGAGTTATTCCCGTTTATACACAAATTCAACACTTAGAATTTTTGGGGGAGAATCTCGGCCCCCGTTCAGATGGAAGTGGTGAGCAGATATCAGCCTTCACTTCACTCATGATTTTGAGGTAAGTACAACTTTCAAAATCTACCTGCAACCGCACTGCTCCAGTTTCTCATCAATATGGATGAGTTGTCACACTAGTGGGGTTGTAATATTGATCTGCTTACTGGTTTCCCCCATACTCTGCAGGTCTCAGGTAGAGCTGTGCTCTGA
This sequence comes from Sphyrna mokarran, assembly GCA_024679065.1. Classification (NCBI taxonomy): domain Eukaryota; kingdom Metazoa; phylum Chordata; class Chondrichthyes; order Carcharhiniformes; family Carcharhinidae; genus Sphyrna; species Sphyrna mokarran. The sequence goes on along the minus strand of JAGIQG010000003.1, from coordinate 34,325,561 downwards.
AACAAAGATCAGCATTGATTATAGAACAGTGGAGGGGAAGGAGGATGGTGACATTGGTGATACTGGCCAATGTGGGGATGTGGGGGAAGGTGGACAGTCACATGGCTAACAATAGGCTATGGTGAGGCTGCGGGAGGGAGGAGTAAATGAGAACAGAGACATGGGTGGGTCATTGGGCTATGGTGTGGTAAATGGAAGGTGGAGGGGAGTCCGAGGGTCACGAATATGGAACACAACATGGAAAACCGGAATGCAGATACAGGAGGAGGTGGACAGGATTCAAATTGTACATTGTGGAAGGGATGCATGTAAACTCCAGAATAGAAATGGGGGAGACTGTTTTTGTGTGGCAGAACAGGGGCGGGTTGCAGACAGAATCATGAAATGGGGGGCAAAAGTTGGCAGTTATCATCAGTAAAGAAGGAATGGGAGAGTTCTTTTAAAGACAGCTATAGTCCCTGGTCACAAAATCTAAAGTCATATAATTGTTCAGGCAGCATCTATAAGGAAGGAAAAGAGCTGACTGTTTTGAGTCCAGATTGATCTTTGGACAAGAGATCGTCTAGACTTGTAACATCAGGCCTTTACTCTCCTTATAGATGCTACCAGACCCAACTGAGATTTTCCAGCATTTTCTCTTTGGGTTTCAGATTCCAGCATCTGCTTTTATAATTTGCTTTTATCACATAATTGTTACTGTGCAAAAAGAGGCCATTTGTCCTATCATGTCTGCACTGGCTCTCCAAATAAGCATTGTAGCTTAGTGTCATTTTCTAGCCTTACCTTGTACACCTGAATATTGTTTCTATTCAAATAATCAACTAATACTCTTTTGAATGTCTCAATTAAACCTCCTTCATGACACTTCCAGACAGTATATTCCTGAATCACTCATTGTGTAAAAATGATTTTTTTCACATCACATTTGCAAATTTAAAATCTGTGCCTTCTTGTCCTTGATACTTCTACAAGCTGAACTGAAAAATTTTAAGGTCTCTGCCTGTTTAGTACTGAAAGCTGAGTAGTATCAGAGTCTCAGGTGGATAATGTAGTGTGTTAATAAGTTCTATTCGGAATTAAGAATTTTTTTAATGCAGTTTTGATAATAAGGTTTGTTAATAAAATTGGATTGAACTGTGATTCAACACTAGGGGTGGAATTTTATGCCCGTGCTTGTCCCAAAACTGGAAAATCCTGTCCAAAATCAATAGATGTTTCTGTGGTCCACCCATTGCCCACTCTGTTACCCATGGCAGGTAAAAATCCACCCCTAGTTCTTTGTCTTTCTCATGAATAAGAGCACCTGAATAAACAAGTTCTAACATAAAATGGTCGAAATGTCCAACATTATAGGTAATGTCACACTTCCCCATCTCAGGTCTGTGTGTACAGACACATATAAGGGAGAACGAACGTTTCTCGCCAAGAGAACTTCAAATATCCCACCATGATTATCTTTTCCAATTTATAGGCTTCAGATGCCTCTCCTAAACTTGACCATCCAATCTACAACATAGCTCTGAGCCATACAATCTCAGTGTCACTGACTGTAAGACAATGAATAGGCCTTGCCTCTCCTTGGATCAGGACTATGATGGCTGCACTGCCCATAGCCATTTAATATAACCTGAAAAGCCCCAGAATTGGCTTTAATTTCTCACCCTGACAATGAGGAGCAAAAATTCCTATGACTTCCTATAAGCTCTCATTCCATCCTCTTGGTCCCAAAACAACACAAGACTTGTATGAAAAGTTAGAACTCATGGATTACAAGGAACAGTAGCAATGTGGATACATAATAGCAAGCACAGAGTAATGATCAATGAATATTTTTCAGTTTGGAGGAAGGTATGTAGTGGTATTCCCCAGGAGTCAATACCAGGACCCTTGTTTTTCCTGCTATACATTAATGGTCTATATCTTTGTAGGCAGGGGACAGTTTTACAGTTACAACTTGGAATTATTGTAAACTGTGAAGGGAATAGTGGAGAACGTCAAAAGAACATGTACAAGTTGGTGGAGAGATCATTTGTTGACAGGTGAAGTTCAATGCAGAGAAGTGTGAGGAGAGGCATTTTATTTGGAAGAAAGTGGAGAGACAAGTATAAAATAAGGAGCTAAATTCTTAAAGGGGTGCAGGAACATAGTTACCTGTGTGTATATGTGCATAGACCATTGAAGTTAGCAGAACAGGTAATAAAACATGTAGTATTCTGTGTTTGTTAATATGGGCATGTAGTACAAGAGCAAAGGGGTTAAGCTGAATTTTTGCATGACATCAGTTGGAATATTAGGAAGGATGGCAACTCATTGGAGAGACTGTAGAGGTATTTTACAACAATAGTTCCAGGGATGAAAAACTTTCAATGCTAGCTGAGAGGTTGAGACTGTTCTCCTTGGAGAGAAGAAAACTAAGAGGAGATTTGATAAAGGTATTCAAAATCATGAGGGAGATGGACAAAGTAGATAGGGAAAAACTGTTCTTGCTCGTAGAAGTATCAAGGACAAGAAGGCACAGATTTTAAAGTGATTTGCAAATGTGATGTGAAATAAAATCATTTTTACACAATGAGTGGTTCAGGAATACACTGTCTGGAAGTGTCGTGAAAGAGGTTTAATTGAGACATTCAAAAGAGTATTAGTTGATTATTTGAATAGAAACAATATTCAGGTGTACAAGGAAAGGCTAGAAAATGACACTAAGCTACAATGCTTATTTGGAGAGCCAGTGCAGATATGATAGGACAAATGGCCTCTTTTTGCACAGTCACAATTATGTGATAAAAGCAAATTATAAAAGCAGATGCTGGAATCTGAAACCCAAAGAGAAAATGCTGGAAAATCTCAGTTGGGTCTGGTAGCATCTATAAGGAGAGTAAAGGCCTGATGTTACAAGTCTAGACGATCTCTTGTCCAAAGATCAATCTGGACTCAAAACAGTCAGCTCTTTTCCTTCCTTATAGATGCTGCCTGAACAATTATATGACTTTAGATTTTGTGACCAGGGACTATTGCTGTCTTTAAACGAACTTTCCCATTCCTTCTTTACTGATGATAACTGCCAACTTTTGCCTCCCATTCGATGATTCTCTCTGCAACCCTCCTCTGTTCTGCCACAAAAAAACTGTCTCCCCTATTTCTGTTCTGGAGTTCACATGCATCCCTTCCACAATGTACAATTTGAACCCTGTCCACCTCCTCCTGTGCCTACATTCCGGTCTTCCATTTTGGGTTCCATATTCCTGACCCTCGGACTCCCCTCCCCCTTCCATCTACCACACCATAGCCCAATGACCCATCCATGTCTCTGTCCTCATTTACTCCTCCCTCCCACAGCCTCCCATAGCCTGTTGTTAGCCATGTGACTGTCCACCTTCCCCCATATCCCCACATTGTCCAGTATCACCAATGTCACCATCCTCTTTCCCCTCCATTGTTCTATAATCAATGCTGATCTTTGTTTCAGAGCACAGCTCTACCTGAGACCTACAGAGTATGGGGGAAACCAGTAAGCATCTCTGGCTGTTGGCTTGCATGTCAGTCTGCTCCCATCCAGATAGAGTGCTGCTATTATAAATGTGGCTCTGAGTGTTTGACCGTGTTATAATTTCCAGTGAGATTAAGATCTTTTAAAAAGAAATTAAACCTCAAATAAAGAATTGAAAGAGTCAGACTTTAAGACTTCTATTATAACTAATAAACTAAAAACATCATTGGAAAAACACACTTCTGACAAAGAGTCATCCAGACTCAACATATTAGCTCTATTCACTCTCCACAGCTGCTGTCAGATCTACTGAGATTTTCCAGTATTTTCTGTTTTTGTGTTAAATAAACACTAAGTAACTTTTTACTGGAAATTATAGAAAAGATCTCTTATTTAACCTTTAAAACTACTAAAAAAATCTCCTGACATATTTATATTTTACTCTTTTCCTTAAATAGATAGATTATCCAGTCCAAAGCGCTGCTTAGCTGCTGAGAGATTTTTTAAAAATTTTTCTTCCTAAGCTGGGTAACTCTTAGAGAGGAATTTTCCATCACTGTTTTCAGATTTAACCCAGTTTGGCTTATGGATGACTCCAGACTCAGAGCAATGTCGTTGACTCAAAATTGTCCTCTGAAATGGTGTAATAAGGCAATCATTTTATCCAAGCAAGTGGCTCACCACCACCTTCACAAGGACAATTAGGATGGAGTCTAAGTGCTAGGCTTCTTGATATTGACCATATTCTATAACTGAAGAAATAAAACCAAGTCAGAAAATAGTACATGACCTAGTTATAGGCCTCATTCAATTCCAATTTAACCTGGCCAACAGGAAGACATTAGTGGTCTAAGTAGGATACTTCCATTGATTTTTTTTCTGACTTTCAGGACTGTTTCTCAATGTGATGAATGAGCATTCAACATAGTAGGAGAATGAGTTTATCCCACAATCTCATGGTACAGTATGTTGGTGTCCATAGCTTTCCCAGTATCTAAAATGTGTAATATTCACGTTTTTATTATACTGTAGTATCTTTGCTCATATCTGATCTATATTTTTCTAGTTTCTGATTTATCAACATTCATAACAGATTAAAAATGCACCTCCATTACTACTGTATTGAATTGCAATAACAATGTGAAACAATGCAGTATGTTGTTAAGCATTATGCATTAAAATAAAACCTAACAAGAGTTACCATCTATATTAATAAAGCCACAAATGTGGCCTTAATGAAAGATCTCAGATGTGAACTCAAATCTATCTATGCAAAACGGCAGTTTAAAAAAAATTCTATTTTGATATTTATAATACATTTGCATGTAAGATAAATTGCTTCCCACTTGGAAAATAGAATAAAGCAGAAACCCAATTCATCATATAATTGAAATGCATTGAATTACAATAATGAAGTTACAGATTTACAATGTGTTGTAATTGGGGACAGCAGCCTGAATGAGAATTTTGACCTTCTATCTTGTCCTTCAGTTATGCTACCTGTCTTCAATTACAACCTTGTCTGTTGCAATGCATGAAGTAATACTTAATTAGGTATTTGCATTAATTCATTGGTGCAGCTATTATATGAAAGAAACAAGGATCTCTTTTGCTGCGTTTATTGAATTCAATGCTATTTGGTGGTTATGCATTTAATAGTCCGGAAGATCTTTAACTGCTTCACATTTTGAGATGTGACTCATTTGACCCTTCCAAAATATTGCATTCAGCTATCAGTGCACCAAGACCACAGCCTTTGAAATATACTTACTTTTATTCTGTACAAGATCTGTAAAATTATTTTCTGCCATATTTCCACATTGGAAATTTGAAGCTACATTTAGAAAAATATGGACAGCCTGCAAACACGTAAAAATTCAGTGTTTTTGGAATAAAGTCAAACATTATAATTGCATTGTATTCTTGCCTTTGTTGCTGAAATGTTATTTCAGTCCTTGGAGGGTTAATGGAAATTTTTTGCACAAAACTTCTGCAAGGTAACAATATTGTATGGTTCCAGCCTTCCTTTTGTACGACACTGATGCTAATCGAGGCTAGCGTAGCTGACTCCTGCCAGAGTACAAAATTTCAATTTTCCCTGCTGCTAGTGTGCAGGGATTTAATTAACAAGTATTCAAAATTTAAATACTTGCGTGGTGCACCTAGGAAACTATTTTTAGGATTAGCATGCATATGATTAACGCAAAGGCCAGTGAGAGGTAACATTTTTAGTTCATTTTTTTAAAAATCAATTTTTCTAAATAAGAGTGTGGATCGTTTGGGGAACTGTTGAATCACTATGGGCAAAATCATTCCTACAATGCATCATTATTCTTTGACTTTGCAGAAGAGGTAATCTATTTCACTCCTTGCCCTTATCATGATGCGGCAGATGATTATTGTGTTGAATAATGCATGATTACCCTTACTATGGGTGGCATGGTAGCACCGTGGCTAGCATTGCTGTATCATAGCTTCAAGGACCTAGGTTCGATTCCTGGCTTGGGTCACTGTCTGTGTAGAATTTGCACATCCTTCTCCTGAGTGCATGGGTTTTCTCTGGGTGCTCCAGTTTCCTCCCACAGTCCAAAAATGTGTGAGTTAGGTTGATTAGCCATGCTAAAAAATTGTCCTTTAGTGTCCAGAGATCCACAGGTTTGAGAAATTAGTGGGTAAGTATGTAGGGATATGGGTATATGGTCCGTGGGATTGTGGTCAGTGCAGACTCGATGGGCCAAATGGCTTCTTCTGCATTGTGAGCTTTCTATGTTCCTTTTATGGGAGTAATGGAAAATTAGTGTTGCTGGATTAATTTCTTTTATTTATCTGACTAGCATGAGCAGTTGTTAAATTTGGTAAATGGCAAGAGGTCATGGGATGTATTAAATGTAACTCACCAATGCTCCATTGTATAAAGTGAACATTCAATCTCAGTTGAATTCACTATCAATCGTTAGACAAGGGAATAAAATTCCTCAAGAGGCTAAGAGCTTCCCATCAGATTGTTGCCTCCTGGAAAGTCAGCTTCTTCCAAGTGGACAGGTAATAATGCATTGTGGCAACCAGCATCAACACAGCCTTGATTTGAGTTAGATTTATTGTCACATATATTGGAATATAGTGAAAAGTATTGTTTCTTGTACGCCATACAGATAAAATATACCGTTCATTGGCCAGGATTTTTACTGACTTTTTCGCCCATCGAGTAAAATCACGGGAGAACCAAGATATCAGGATCACGCCCAACTTCTCGGCTCTTGTGGCTTTATGAGAGCTGGATTTCTGGCAAAGTCAGCCTCTCAGCAGGAATCGGCAAGAGGCTAATTAATTATTCAAATTTATTTAACTGATTAATTGCATCTTTTCAGTGAGCCTGTCCAGTGAATTGTCCGGACTATTTGTCTTTATGGCTTGGCTGGGAGAGGTTCTCTCTGGCATGGATCATGCCGACTCCCCATGAACTGGGAGCAGTTGTGTTGGCCTCGCTGGTGGGATGCCAAGGGCAAGGAGGGGGTGCCCCTTGGGCAGTGCCAGCATGGCAGTGCCACCTTAGCTGCTCAGCACCACCTTCTCAAGGGCAATTAAGGAAGGGCAAGAAATTTGGCCTGGCCGATGATGCCCACATCCTGTAGAAGTATTGAAAAAATCATCAGTATAAAATTCCCTGTATATGTCAATTGTATACACATCTCAAAGCAGACTCAATAGATACTTCTTGTTGATGAGGGCTACCCTCTGAGTACCTCGTTGGTGTCCCCTATCAGGAACCTTACACTGACAACAAGAAAGTTACAAACAAGGCACATGAGTACATATGGTCACTGAACAATCCATCAGGATGCTAAAGATGCATTTCAAAGGGATGAATCTGAACAGTGGGACAGCAAAGGTTTCCAGAATGATAGTAATATGTTGTGTAGCTCCACGAGGAAGAATGATCACTCTGAGCCTTCAGAGGGGAAGGAAGTGGAGAAGGAACAGGATAAGCAGTAATTGGTAAGAAGACTTTAACTGCCAGAGTTGCCCTGAGTCAGTCATACTCCAGCTAGTCAAGGTAGCGCAGCCATCTGACAGAGCAATCTAAAACCAACTGCAAAGCAGTCCCACGAGAAGCAATGCATTCCTCTACAGATTTTCGTTACTGTCTTTATCATTGAACCATAGAATCCCTAAAATGCAAAGGAGGCCATTCGGCCCATCGAGTTTGCACCAACTCTCTGACAGAACATCTTACTCAGGCCCACCCCACTGTCCTATCCCTGTAACCCTACATATTTACTCTCCAATCCCTCTAATCTACACATCTTGGAACACTAATGGACAATTTAACATGGCCAATCCACCTAGCCAGTGCTGTGGGAGGAACTGGAGCACCCGGAGGAAACCCAGACAGACATGGGGAGAATGTACAAATTCCACACAGACAATGCCCTAGACTGGAATCAAACAGTGTCCCTGGTGCTGTAAGGTAGCAGTGTTAACCACTGTGCTGCCAAGTCATTCTGTTCTTCACAAGACAGAAGGCCATTTGGCAGGTGGCAGGTAAAAAAGGGCAGAATGTGATAATAGAACTTTAAAATGAAGATTTGTCACAAAATCCTTGACTGCAGAGTGACACTGTGTTAAACACTCAAGCCACTTCCAACTACAAAATTTATTACTTCCTTTTGTAGATCTCCTACTTGCTGCAATCTCTATGGCTTCAGAACAGGCACAGACAGATAGCTCATATCCCTGCTCTGATTGCTCACCTGCAAGATTCATTTTATATTTAGTGTTTAGAGCCTCACCAAACAGATGCAGCTACACCTCTGCATCTCAGCCATCGAGAAAGGAGACAGTCTGGGTTCTCTGAAAGAGTGGAATTCAAGCACCAAGATTCCTCACTTCCATTGACTCTTTGTCCATCTTCCATCTCTTGACCCACTGCCACTTCCCTGTTAGCCAAGAGGTAGAGAGCAGTTTGCTGCACGTTGGTGAGATGTTGAATGGCCAAGTTGAAAGTTCCTCCATCTTGCTGAAGTTGCAGTCAGAATGTGCGGGTCATTGTTGACAGTCAATGTGTACTCTGCTGATTGCTGTGTCTGGTACTCCAAGCAGGTGGCCACTTTTTCCATGAACATAGATATCAATGTGAAAACATCTATCTCCTCTGATCTTTATCTGATTGTGTGCAATGACTCTGGAAAGGCAGATAGAACCTCACTACTGCTGAGCAGCAGTACTGCAGGATAATACGCTACTCCACACTCTGATGGAGGCTCTTCATTATTTTTTCTGTTGCCAACACTTGTTCCTACTCACTCAGAATATGTGAGACACCAAGTAAGGACTCACCTACCTGGCTTGGAGGCCCTATTGGTGTATCTGTGTTTCAGTTGTGGATGTTGTGAATGAATCACGATGAATGGTGCATCCTCAGAGTGTGTGACCATCTCAGAAAAGCTTTTGGATGGGATATTTGAGGCCATGCCTTTGGCAGGATCTTCTGATGTTGACCCCCCTCAGCAACAGTTTGCCTGGTGGTGGAGTGAGCGAACTATGATAAAGCCCATAGACTTTGACAGAATCCAAAGATACTGTTGCAGATAGGGCTAGAAAAATTCAGCCTTTGTCTTCCTCTAAGACACCTCCGGAACATGCAGAACCTGTGGGAGATAAAGTTCATGAATTGAAACTGGAAAGGTGAGAGGATTCTAAGTCACCATTGTACACATTATTGTTTTTTATTGCCCACTAGCATTGCTCAATGTGAGTGAGATATTTATGCCACACATTTGTGTTTCATTTAATGTTGTTACCAAGTAATTAGGAGATTCCCATCTCATCTTTGCCAATGGTCATGTATATTGAGTCCAGGTTCATCATCAATGCCTCTTCCTTTGCAGTAAGGTAAGGTTAATGTAATTGAAGGGCCACTTCCAGGTTTGCTGCCGATCCCTTTTGTTCCATGCTCTTTTTTTCTGTCAAGATTATGGTGGAATTTGCCAGCTCCACTAGCAATAGGCATCACCACAGGCAGGACGGCAAAGCCATTCTCCAAATGTTCTTGTCCTTCCTGTGACAATGTCATCCACTGGCAGAGTCAGAAAATCCCAGTGTGAGCTGTGGAATATTTTGAGAGGATGGAAAGACATTGGGTGGAACGCTTGCCCCAAGGCTGGAAAATCTTGTCCAAGGCCAACAGACCTTTAAATAGTCTGTGCCTCACCCGCTACAATTCCTGTGGATGGTGAAAAGGGAAAATTCCAGCCAATACCTGTGAAGGCTCACTGTGACATTACTATGATTTAAGGATGAGTGTCATTGGCAACTGATCAGATAGGTATACGAGAAGATGCCTCGACAGAAATGGAGGCATAGAGAAGTAGATTGTGTTGATCTGTGCATGAGAAAGCTAGGATAGGCAGAGTGAGGAGGCTGGTACTGGAATGTGCCATGCCACTCATCTTTCCTGCCCAGGTCAGGTTCTTGAACTTCTTGTTGCCCAGTATCCAGGTATCCACATCATACCTTTGATGCTGACCTGCTCAGTCACTTCATGTCTGCTAGTTCTCCGAGGCTGCCTTCTTTCATCCATCTGGAGAGACCAAGACCTATCTCAGAGTCCTTACAGACCAACAGCATCACATCACTAGTCAAGCATGCTTCTGTCTTCGTTGCTGCACTGACATTTCAGCTGGCTCTATTGTAACATTTGCATCTTCTGAACCTAGCAGCATCTTTTAAAAATTGGAGCTGAAATGGACTGACGGGTGTCGCCATCATGTTTGCTTGGCTCTCCTTGATCAAGAAATACATTAGCAAGAAATAACCACCCAGTGGGAAAGCTATTGGTTGTTGTAGAGTTATCAATGATCAGTGACACTTCTAAACTTCTAAAGGAGAGATCAGTTAAGAGTGAACTGAGAAAATTTCACCCAAGGAAGCAACCGTGACAAACTCTTGTAGCCATATCCTGAGGCTATGATAGCAGGCCTCCAACAGAAGCAATCATCTTCCTTAATGTTAGTTTTGACTACAGCTACTGAAAAGTTTTCCCATTGACTCCCATTGACCTCTGTTTTTTTAGAGCTCTTTGGTGCCATACTTGGTTGAATGCTGCCTTGATGTCAAGGGCAACTACTCTCACCTCTCGCCATGTGTGTGTTTCAGAGTATTCCATATGTACTTCATTAGATGGTATAAGTGAGCTCACTTATAAAATGTATGGTCTACAGACTAAAATAATTAAAATCCCCAACAGTGGCTCATTGTTCTCTGTGTTGTCAGGCTATCTACCTCTTATGACTGTTGCAGGAAAGGTCAAAATCATCCTAACCATCTTGTGTCAAGCTGTGGTTGGAGATTTGGAAAAAATGAACTCTGAAGTAAGATGTGCTGAAGCAATGGATCAGGTACTAAAGTTTCCTTAATATTTTTAAAAATATCTTATCACCCCTCTTATCAATAATAGCAATATTAATACCTGGAAATGTGATAACTCAGCATGAAAATAAGTTTCAATTCTAAATTTATCGCAAAGAAAATTTGTGACAAAAAATTAAATTCCATGTGCATGTGCATGCTGTATCTTTTGAAAATCAGGCCTGCAGTTTTTGCTTCTGGGATTTTTGTTTGATATTGGTAAACTCTTTGCTGAATTACATTTGGTCCATGTGTACTTTGTTCAAGGACTACCACAATGAAGAAACAATTCTCTCTGAAGATAAAAGTGAATTGGTTTTTAAATGTACATCAACTGTGCCAGATGTACATTTATCCTATTTTTAAAGCATTTGCTTAATCCGCTGGCAAGTTTAGTTTTTATTTCACTTGTTGTTTCATTCTATTCATATAACTCGAATCAATTTCTTCAAGAAGCTATTTCAAAGAGAAATATCATTATTTTAAAAAATGACTTGTTTGCCACTTTTTAAAAATGTATTTGTGGGACATGGTTACTGCTGACTGGCCAGCATTTATTGCCCATTCCTAGTTGCTTTTGAAGATGAGTAGTTTGTTGAGCCATTTCAGAGGGCAGGTTGATAGTCAACCACATTGCCAAGTCACATATAAGCCAGACCAGGTAAGGATAGGTAAGGATCAACCTCTTCATCCCCAGAATCAATCTCGTGAACTTCCTCTGAAATGCCACCAGATCCTTCCTCAAATAAGGAGACCAAAATTGGACATAATACTCCAGATGTGGTGCACCTATTCCTTTCAATAAGTCTCATTCCTATCCCCAGAAAGGACAAGTTAGGGTAAGACTCAAGTTACATTATTGTTGTTAAAAAGTGTAAACCAATAAAGTTGCATAGAAATATTTTTAATTATCCAGCATTGTTACCTCTGGACCTTGAATTATATTCCTCATATCTTAAACACATTTGAAAATAAAGGAAATCTTTTGTAACTTTACATTCTATTCATAGAAACAGGGCAGAAAAGTGGTTACTTTTATTATTTCTAAATTTGAACTGGAAAATATAGTTCGTACAAAAGGCTTAAAATTTACATATGGTGCAAAAATGGCTCAAGCATGTTTGTGAATATAACAAATTATTGAAAATCTAAACAAAAAATCTGAATGTTTTCACACTTCATGAAGATCTTGTTAATATCCCCATAGATTGCAGGTAAATGACTTCAGTTATGCATGAATTAGGCAATGTAAATCACCAAAACTAATAAATCATACCATGTGTTATGGATTTCTATGAAGTCAGTTAATTTATATGTGTATTGTATTGATATTGGCTTGTGAATGCATATGAATGTTTTTTCTTTTGACATGTTACTGTATGAAACAAAGGTGGCCAATCACTTAGACAATTTTCTCTGGAGACCGATGAATAAGGGAAAAATATTGATGTTTATCTAGAGAAAAAGGTTAGTAAAGCTATTGCTTATTTCTTTCTTTTCATTTGCATTTAATTTCATCCTTACATTGCTCGTTATGCTTCCATTATTGCTGCTCTTTATGTTTTTCATTTCTAATTCTGCATTACAGGGTCGGAAGTCAAGTAAAATTTGTGCTACGGTTCAAACACTTGATGCCTGTTTATGCTATTAGCTCCATATGTTAGCATTCAGCTCAGGTCAGGATGACCCACATTGAAGGCAATCCATCAGTGATAATATTTACTACGGCCAAGTCTATTTGGTTCTCAGGAGGTAATAAATTAATTGTCCAGCATATGCATTGACTAGTTTGGTAGATTAAATCCAGACAGGCTGTTTATACCAGTTCAGAGATGCAATGATGGGAAGGGATAATGTATCATGGGATTGGAGTAAATCTCTTCCGACTGCTGGAGTACATCAGCTGCAAATTTACAGGAAAGAATTTTCAGTTATTTTGTAAACGGTTTTTTAATGAATCCAATTTGAACATATGGGGCATTATATTGTGGCACTGATACATGGAAAGGTCTTTAAATGCAGGTTAATTTGAACAAAACACATTCTCCTTGTAACCCAGATGATATTGAACCTTAGGGACAAGATCTGCTTGGGTATCTTTCCAATCTTGGTAGAGAATATTCAGCAACTGTTACAACAATGTATGCATAAATCCATCTGAGACTTCAACCTTCAGTCTTCTCTGAATTTATTTCAATTCAATCCCCTGTGAATTTAAGTCTACAACTTATCTAAACAAAGGGGTTCTGCATTAATTAGCATTCTTAAAATTAAACCCTGTTCCAGGATGATACTAAAATGAAAATGGCATTACAGCATTGGCTATCTTCTAAGTTTACGATTTATCTATATACTTTGGAACACTCTCGAGGAGTCCTGAGTTCCATCAGATCTATGATGTAAGCTGACATAAACAGAACCGACATAAACAGAAATTCTCAAATTATCAATTTTCCCTTGTATGCTGCTGACATATGGTAACTCTAGGCACTGAGCTGCATTCTAATATCCAAAAATGGATGGGTTGGGTCACAGGTGTTAACATTTTAAAAATCTGAAACCTAGCCCCAACCCCAAGTCACTTCCAGGTAGGTTTCCAATTTAAGTATTTCAATGAAGCTGGGCATCTCTGTTTTAATCAGCCATATTTCCCAGGCCTCAGAAAATCTGACAGGGAAGAAGAAAAGGACAGCTTTAAAAATAGGTACAGCATTGCATGTAGGCCAGGAGGAGGGAGACTGCATTCCTTGAGACCCCAGCACAACCCCATCCACACCCACAGCAATACTCCCCCACACACCCTGTCAGAGCCTCACACAAAGATCCCTGGGATTGTGAATTGAAGCCTTTGCCCCGGGTTGGAATCCCCTCTCCCCCAGCTTGTGGATTGAAGGTATTTGTTCTTCTGATCTTCTCTGGAGCCTCCTCATGCCTGACTGGAAGCCAAGTCTTTACAATCAGGTTGGAGCTCCAGATGGGGAGCTTGTGAAATACATAACACAAATGCAGCGGAATTGGAATTTTGATGCATGTGTGGGAATACTTGGACATCTGAAACTCTACACAACCACCATCCCTCCCTTGCCCCCCACTCCACCGCCCCCCCACCCACACCCCCCACCACCACCCACCCCACCCCCCCACCACCCCCCCCCCCCCCCCCCCCCCCCCCCCCCCCCCCCCCCCCCCCCCCCCCCCACCACACCACACCACCCACCCACCCATTACTGATCTATATGATGTGACTAATATGCAGGCTCCCAATTCTGACAGACATTGGCTGATTTCATTTAAAGAAAACAACTTTGCAATGTTCGGTTATGTGATGTTGATTTGAATCTAAGCTGAAGCATGTTGATTTTGAAAATACTAGCATTAATTAATGATGATATGAACTAATCAACCTTGATGACATTTATTTTAGTTCAAAAACATTCAACTGATTTAAATAAAGACAGATCCACTCTAAACATAAGCAATCTCAGCAGGTAACCTTCTAAGCAAGTGTTTTCTTATCTCCCATAAGGTACTATAATGAAAAGAATGCCGACTACACCATATGTTTATGCATTTAACTTGGTGTCTTTTGATTACTGGCACTGCATAAACCTCCCTGAAGTCTGTGTGAACAATTCCAGATAGTAGTGAGTTAAATGAATATGTAAAGTTTATTTACACTCACAAGTAGACTCACTTCAATGAAGTTACTGTGAAAATCCCCTAGTCATCACGCTCCGACACCTGTTTGGATATACTGAGAGAGAATTTAGCATGGCCAATCCACTTAACCAGCACATCTTTTGGACTGTGGAGGAAACTGGAGCACTGGATGAAAACCACGCAGACACGGTGAGACTGTGCATACTCCACACAGACAGTTACCAAAGCTGGGAATTGAACCACGTCCCTTGTGCTATGAGGCAGCAGTGCTGACCACTGTGCCACTATGCCACCATTTCTGTGTGCAAGTTGGGCACATTTCTCATTTATATTGAAAGATCTCGACTGAGATCTATTTTCTCTATGAGTTCCCATTGATGCAATTTCCAGGTCAGTTATGACAAAGGCTGGATACAGAGTAACATTCCCACTGACCCATTTAGAAATGCATGAGCTAGATACAGAATAGAACTCACTCTACATTGTCCCTTATAAAAATAAATCCAGACCAGTCATGACATGGAACTGTTCACATGGATTGGAAAAAGGTCCATGTGGTGCCAATATTCAAAAAGAGCAGTAAGACAAGACTGAGAAAACAGAGGTTCATTAGCTTGATTTGGCTGTAGGCAAATTGCCCAAAGGAATCATTAGAGACATTCTGTATGAGCACTGAGACAAAGAGACAGCTATTAGAAACTCTCAAAATAGCTGGACTTTTTAAGAAAGGTGCTCTTTGATTGATGCCAAGAGTGCAATTGTATACTGTACATTGATTTTCACAAAGCTTTTGACTTGAATCTACATAAGCTACTTCATAAAATAGTCTTACAAGAATTTTTTATTCATAGGTATTGCTGGCTTAGCCAACATATATTGTCTTTCTCCAATTGTCCTACAGAAAGTGGTGGTAAACCATCTGCTTGAACTACTGAAGTCCATGTGGTGCAAGGGTATCCACAGTGCAGTTAAAAAGGGAATTCAAGGAACTTGACTCAGCAACAGTGAAGGAATAGCAGTATAGTTCAAAGTCAGGATGATGTATGGCTTGCAGGTGCTGCTGTTTCCATATATCTGCTACCTTTGTCTTTCTAGGTAGTAGATTCCAATGGTTTGGAAAGTGTTGTTGAAGGAGCTTTGATGAGTTTCTTCAGTGCATCTTGTAGACAGTAAGCACTGCTGCCACTGTGTGCCGGTAGTGGAGGGAGTGAATGTTGAAGATGATGGATGGGATAACAATCAAGCAGGCTGCTTTGTCCGGGATAGTGCTGAGCTTCTTGAGTGTTGTTGGAAGTGCATATATCCAGGTAAATGGCGAATATTCCACCATGCTCTTGACTAGTTCAATATAGATGATGGCCAGTCTTTGCAGAGTAAGGGTTGAGTTATTTCCTGCAGAAATTCCCAGCTTCTGATCTGCCTTTGTTGTCATGGTTTTTCTGGTTCAATTCAGTTCCTGGTCAATAGTAACCCTTGAATTTTGTTAGGATTTGTAGGGTTGGGTGTGAAATATGTTCATGCTCTTTGGCAGAAAGCTGTTAGTAACAGTAATTACCAGTTACTTCTGGTGCCTCAGAGAGACCAATGTTAGAATTGTTTTTTTTTGTTATTATTATTGTTGATTTGCATCATTTGAGGGAGTGATCCACAAGCATGTGGATGATCCAGAAATTTATGTAAGCATTACGATGTTAAATGAAAGAAAGCAGTTAAAATTACAATTAGATGCAAAGGGAGAATAGGTCAATATCTGGCAGGTCTCATAAGTGCTATGTTGTGCAAATGGTAACAGTAAAGCTAAGCATGTATTTACTCTGAAGAGTTATGAGCCAAATCTGTACTATGGAAAATAAACCTATTGTTGCAGTACATTAAATCTTTGGTGGCTTATGACCTGTGCCATGAGACTGTAGTTAAAAACAAATAGACTATTAAGATGCATCATGATAGCACAATCCAACACAAAACAATGCTACAAGAGGACACAGATTTAAGGTGCAGGGAAGCAAATACAGAGGGGGTGTTAGGGGTAAGTGTTTCACTGAGAGGGTGGTGAGTGAATGGAATCGGCTGCTGTCGGTGGTGGTAGAAGCGAACTCGCTGGGGTCTTTTAAAAGACTTCTGGATGAGCATATGGGAACTAATGGGATGGGGGTTATAGATAGGTCTGTGGCTTGGTAGGTATAGATGTGATCGGTGCAACTCGTAGGCTGAAGGGCCTGTTTGTACTATGTTCTACGTAAAACAAAAACATACTGTCCTTGCATAAGATATTGATTAATTTGGTTCCCTCACTTGATGCCTTGTGCAGGGGTTCTGAAGAAAAAGTTCAAAGGAAGCTGACTAGATAAATGCCAAGATTAAAAGCCCTTATTTACAAAAATTGGCTTACAGTTTGGATTATTTAATTTCGAAAAGGCTTTGAGGAGACTTATTTGATGTCTTTATAATAATGCAAGGATGAACTTCTTTCTATTTGATTTATATAGGTTAAGGCAATATGGGTGATGTAAGTAAAGGTAGGTAATGTAGGCTTAGGTTAGATGTCAGATGTCAAAAGGTTTTACCTATGCTGAGAGTCTTTGACCTTTGGAACAAATCACATGTTCTGCAGGAAAGGCAGATTTAAGGCAACAATTTACAAAGGAGCAGGCTGTATTGTATTCCTGGCTGTGGCTGTTGTAGGAGTGAATGGGTAGTGGATAATGTGCATTATATCATCTATGGTTTATCGGTTTTAATTTCCATTGGATGGAGAAAGAAACAAAGTGGCATTGTCCAGTGTTTTTTTTAACCTGGATTGACTTGCGTTGATCTATCATGACATCAGGATATCCCAAAACCAATTGAGTCCTTATGAAGTGCAGTCAGTAGGGGGGTGATTTTACCTTCTCGTCCCACAGGTAAGAAAGCAAGACAGGCAAAACATCGGGTTTGGGCCCAGTTTCTTCTCTCTTGCAATTTTACTGGTACCGAATATCTGGTGAGATTCAACCTTGTGCCCAAAGAGACTGCTAGGGCAGTGCCAGCCTGGCACACTAGCAGTAAGCACCGGGCATTGGGAAGTGCCAAGGGCTCAGGCCTGAAGGTGAAGGGCCTACAGGGACAGAGCGGGGCCTGGAGTGAGCAGGGCCTAAGAGAAGGTGGGCGGGAGAAACTTGCGCATTCTACAACTGGCAACCAGAGGAGGAGGCACATTTTGAGGGGGGGGATTGCTGCACATTTTTCAACCAGTATCGGGGGTGGGGTGGGGAGGGAGGGTGATGGGGTGGAAACACAACTTTAGAATCGGCAATTGACGTGGGGAGGGTGTTTGGTGATCAACCAGAATGGGGTGGACTGAGGGGGACGTTTGGCCAGCCTGTGCATGGAAGGGGGAGAGGGAATTGTCTGACCCATGCAGAGGGGAGGGGAAATCTTCTGGCCCGTGCAGGGGGGCATGATCGTCTAGCCCATGCAGTAGGGGGAAATTATCTGGAACATGCAGAAGCAGTGATTGGGTGGGCCATGCAGGAGGAGGCAAGGATCAGCAAGCTTATACAGGGGCACAGATTAGCTAGTCCATGCAGGGAAGTGGGTGGATCAGCTGTGGAGGTTAGACAGTGACAGATCTGTGCATGCACAGTTGCTCCCTCTGCCATGAGCTGCTGGCTTTTTGGCAAGCTTAGGCCCCACATCCTTCCCTGCTGGTGAGAAACTGATCTTGCTTATTTTTTTTCTGAGTGTAATAAAATTAGAATTTTAACATGCCCAAAAAAATCAGCATGATTCTCTCTTGTTTTCATGCTCATTTCGAATTTTTTTTGGTAAGATCAGTCCTATTATTCTAACACTAGGAATAATACCAGCCAATTTGCATATTGCAAGGTAACACAAACAGAACTGAGATAAACTGTTAGTGTTGGTGATATTGGCTCGGACATCAGATGAACTATCCTGCTCTTCTTCAAGCAGTATTGTGGATCACCTGAGAGGCTAAACAGAGCCTCAGTTTAGCAGCTCATCCAAAGGATAGCAACTTTAACAGTGCAGCACCACTTCAATGCTACAGTGGTGTGTCAGTCCAAATGATATGCTCAAAACAGGGAGTGGGGCTTGACTTCATGATCTAATGCAAAAGCAAGAATTGATACCTCAGAGCCTGGAGTTTTCTGTGATTTTTGACACTCTCACAATATTACAGAGCTGCTGTTGGGTGAAATGCAATCAGAACCATGATACTTAGATGGACCAAATCGTCTGGTACAGGCTGAATGGATCAGTTTTACATTCATTCACGTGCTCTGAAGGAGATTGAAAAGGGGAATCTAACTTTCACTTCAGACTCTTAGTCAGTGACAGGAGCAATTATAACATAAAATCTGACCCCTTCTAACATCCCAGATATGTGATTAATGAATAATTGTATTTGAATGGCCAGATTAATTCTTTTAAAGCTCTAAAAATGCATTATTCTATTAGAAGTAGAGCTGAGTATTTTGATGTAAAAAGTTTTATCAAAATATTAATTTTCAACTGAAAAACAAATAATATGGGGGCAATTCTCCCAGCCAGCTGCACTGCTCTAGCAGCATAGTGAGCCGGGAGACTCAAGGGAAGACTGTATAATAGGCTTCAAGCTGAGCGCCATGGTGTCCGCCCATCACCAGCTTCCAGATTTCCGGCATCATCAGCTCCATCCCAGAAATCGCTGCGGATCTAAATAAATGTCAACTGTGACAAGTGGCGTTCCTCAGGAATCAGTGCTGGGATCTTTGTTGTTTGTAATATATATAAATAATTTGGAGGAAAATGTAACTAGTTGGATTAGTAAACTTGCTGATGACAAAATTTGGTGGATCTGCAGATAGCGATGAGGACCATCAGAGGATACAGTAGGAGAGAGTTTGGTTGGAGACTCGGGCAGAGAGATGGCAGATGGAGTTTAATCTGGACAAATGTGAGATACTGCATTTTGGAAGGTCTAATAGAGATAGGAAATTTACAATAAATCGCAGAACCCCTAAGAGTATTAAGATAGGCAAAGAGATCTGGGTATACAGCTACACAGGTCACTGAAAGTGGGAATGCATGTAGTCAAGGAGGTACACGGTATGCTTGCCTTCATCGGCTGGGGCATTGAGTTTAAAAATTGGCAAGTCATGTTGCAGCTTTATAGAACCTTAGTTAGGCCACACTTGGAATATAGTATTCAATTCTGGTCGCCACACTACCAAAAGGGATGTAGAAGCATTGGAGAGGGTACAGAAAAGATTTGCCAGGATGTTGTCTGTTATGGAGGGCATTAGCTACGAGGAGAGGTTGGAGAAACTTGGTTTGTTCTCACTTGAATGACAGAGGTTGAGGGGCAACTTAATGGAAGTCTACAAGATTACGACTGGCATAGACAGAATGCTTAGTCAGAAACTTTTTCCCAGGGTGGAAGAGTCAATTACTAGGGGGCACAAGTTTATGGTGCGAGGGGCAAGGTTTAAAGGAGATGTATGAGGCAGATTTTTTGCACAGAGGATGGTGGGTGCCTGAAACTCGCTGCCAAGGGAGGTAGCAGGGAGCTGACAGCCTGACTCCCGCTGCAGTAAAGGGGGGCCATGGAGAGTAAGGGGGAGATGTCCCATCTTGGGGGGGGGGGCAGCGATTAAACCATAGGGGGCAATAGGGGGCAGGTTGCATGACCAGCGATGCAGAGTTGCAGGGCTGACCTGGGATCGAGCTGGCCAGCTATCAGGAGGTTGGCAGTGCAGGGCTAACTGAGTATGCGTTGATCTCTGCTATGACAGGTTAGTGCATGAGCAGTGGCCACTCAGCTCTATGCTGGTGGCCTCTTCAGTGGGAAAAAGCTCTGTCCACAGCTTCTTCATGAGATTCAAGCTAGGGCACTCTGTGATGCACAGAACATGGGAGATTCATTTTGAAAATTCTGCTGACTCAGTACTTAGAATTTTTGGGGGATAATTCCACCCCAGATTTGGCAAACACATGTCACATGTTTATTTCCTTTTAAAAAACACCAAACTTTTTTTCATTCAATGAGTGCACATACAAGTAATAATGCTACAAAAAATGGAACTCTTTAGTAAAAGGATGTTTCACATATCCAACTGATATGAGAAGTGAAATATTTCTGAAAAACATTCACCTTATGGTTCACAGTCCCGTTATAAATCCTTTGTAAGAATAATAGTTTTACTGCGCTCAGATTAACTTTGTGATGGGTACTACAATTATACAACTATTTTTCAAAGATATAGCTTCCTTTCAATATGTAATTGTTGTAAGCTATATATAACAAATGACCTTCCATTAATCACTTCAAATGCTCATTGTCTCTAAATGGCCCTGATTTTCAGGTACCTCAACCCAACAGATTTCTAGCAGTCTTGCTCAAATTCCTAGTTATTTACCATGTGGATTCAATTTCAAGAAAAGAGGAAAACTGATACCATGCAACACATTTACAGAATTACTAGCAGATCATCATGGCGTTGCTTAATCTAAGCTGGAGATTTCTTACCAACAAAGTTGTTATTCCAAGTTCTATTATTAAGGAGACTGACTTATCAGTGTTGCAGAGTCACTTTGGGACCTGGGAACACTAAATAAAGGCTCATATTCTGAGAATCTGGGTGCAGTGGGAGAGGATACTAAGGTAGGAAGCAATGGTGGATGCTTTTTTGGATGTCTGGAAAAAGCAGTTTCCAGGAATGTTAATCAGATGCTGGAATCTGACATTATAAGGTTTGCAGTTATTAGTGCTGTTCTGGGATTAGCAAGTACTGGAAGTGATGTCTAGAGGTTAGTGAGCTTTGAGGGAGTTTCAGAATCTGAGCAGACAGGAAGGTCTGAGGTGCAGGTCCTGAAACTAGCAGGAGTAAGCAGACAGAGTATAGGAATGCTGAGGTCAAGAAGATTGTGATTTGCTGGAGTTGGGCTGTATTAGGGGTAATAGGGTTAACAACTTTGGAGGTGGAAGAGTCCAAACCACTGTTGTCCCTTTTTTATAATCATCAGGTCTTAAACCTATATTATATTCCTGCCCATTAACAACCTCCCAACATCCACCTGCCAACCCTTTTACTTCCTTAGGTACTTTCCCAATACTTCCTTGATTGTTTATGTTCCTGAAATACCTTTTATCCTTTTAAAATCTAATAGATGAAAGATCATTAGCTGCAGTGCAACACTTCCCCCAAAAATAAATTGCCTCTAAAGTACATCAGAAGCAGCAGAGCATCCCCTGCTCATGGGCTTCACCAGGGGCTTGAACTACTTTCAGGTTTAGAAGTCAAGCTATGAGGTGTCAAGTGGGTACATTACTGTAGTTCATCAATTGTGAGAGGGCAGGGAAGAAGTTATCTCCTGTACTGGGCTGGCCTGAAGGTTGGGCTCAGTGGGAGAAGGCGACTGCATAGGAGGTGGAAAATGAGCAGGCAGTGGCATGCCTATTCCTCCCGGCTTTAAGCAAACAAATTACATTAGGGGGAGGCGATGGCCTAGTGATGTTATCACTGGACTATTAATCCAGGAACTCAGCTAATGTTCTGAGAATCCAGAGTTGAATCTTACTACGGCAGACAGTGGAATTTGAATTCAATAATAAATATCTAGAATTAAGAATCAATGCGATGACCAGGAAAACATTGTTGATTGTCGTAAAAACCCATTTGGTTCACTAATATCCTTTAGAGAAGGAAATCTGCTCTCCTTATCTGGTCTGGCCTACATGTGACTCCAGAGCCACAGCAAAGTGGTTGATTCTCAATTGTTTTCGGGCAACTAGGGATTGGCAAAAAATGCTGGACATCTAGTGATGCCCATGTCTCACCAATTAAGATGAGAAATGTTTGTGGCTTGGTCTTAAACAGTTTTAAGTGGCCTGTTTAAAGGTCTCTAGTTAGGCCACTCAATGCCTTGAACAAATAGGAAAGGCTGTTCATGATATTTGCAAATTGCATTTCTATTGAAAACTGTTATTGTAGGACCTCAATTTGCATATTTAAATAGCTTCTTCCCCCTTAACAAAAAAAAGTCTGTTCATTCATTTACAGACCCACCATTATATTGTACAGGTGAGTCTTACACATTCACGTGACCTCTCAGAAATCCGCTCCCAATGCTAATTACCAACTGTTGACTGAGCATTTTCTAGAGTGGAAAATTATTCCATGTAGTCTTTAGCAAACATAAATTTCCACGAACAAACAAACACTCAGCAATCAATCACTAATATAATGCCTTCAACACTTATATGGTTAAGCTTTCATCTGCTTTTTCCCTCTCCTATACAAATGAAAATATACTTGGTGTATTTACAGCTTTAGTTACAAAGCTGCTGTATACTTGGGAGTGGGGCATGGAGGTGGAGTTGAATTGTCAGCTGTTCAGGAATATGGGGAGGGAGAGGCTCAACTTTTATGAAGTTGTCAGTCAGCTCTGGATAGTTTTCTAAGTTAGCATACACATTAATCACATTATTCAGTTTTTTTAAGATGACTTAGCATCCAACGCATTTTGAACTATTTAGACCTCCATGCATTCATACATATATCCATAAATTGACTAAAAATTGCTGAAGAGAGCAGATGTAAAGTTGAAGATTTTATATTGTTGTAGACAGGAGAGAGAGCGACAGGCAGACTCTACTTAATTCCTTTCACTAACTGTCTGTAAGCAGGTGTTTTGGATTATTTTAAAAGTATGCAGTAAGTTTGTTTTCCCAAATCCTGGGTGTGTGAGATTCAATTTGCTAACAACCCACAGGACATTATGGTTAACTCAGAAGGTTTGTTTACTTCATATCCAAAACTCAGAGGAGTAGTGTTCAGAATTTCCCACTCCAATACACGCACACAGTAAACAGGGAAGAGGCAATAGGATTGGGGGGGGGGGCGGGGAAATTAAAAAACAGTTTTAAATAACTAGCCATAGTAACAGTACAAGACCATCAGGAATCAGTTCACATGATTTCCAGAGCACAGAGCCAGAGTGCAGGAGTTCCTTCACATTGGAGATCCAGTTCAACAATCCGAAGACAGAGTTGTAGAGTTTTCTTCACAGTTAATGATGATACCATAAGATGAAGTGGGTACACAGAGGTTCAATCACTTTTATAGGTCATGGTAAGAAATCTTCCAGCAGAGACAGGCTTTGAGGAGCAGGCTGTTGTCCAGTGGAGTACCGGGATATATCTACAGAATTTAGATGCCTATCTGGTGAATGTCGCCTCAAAGTAGTAAGACTAATTCAGTCAGAAAGCAGAAGTGGCAACAAACATGAGTGAAAAAATTAAGGTGAAATGGCAGGGGGGCTGGGTTTCATTTTGACAAGGCTGCCACACCATTACCAGAATTGACCATTGGAGAGTGCAAACCTTCAACATTCCCAACAGGAGGAAGTTTATGTGGTAACATGGGACATGCATAGAGCAGTTGTCACCTGAATCGTACACAGTGGAAGTGAACAATTGTATGTACCAGCATATACGCAGGTGGATAGGAGCAACAAGAGAAGCAATTCCTTCACTGCAGGTCGCTGGTCAGGAAGATGGGATCTCACCATCTTCACTGAGTACAAAACATGCATCACTCCCAGAGGTTCACCAATCCCTGACAATGGAAATGGAACACAAAAACACGTACCATGCAACAACAAATGGCAACAAAAAATGGCATGCTACTCAGAAAAGAAACATCTCTGATGAGCAGCCTTGACAATGCATACATGAGAGGCCTACCTGATTTAATGATTATGTATCCGCTGAACCTATACATCTTTGGATACTAAAGCTCTTCACACTGATGGGATTTTCCCATCCTGCTGCAGTGAAAGGAGCTTGGGATGGGCATCAAATTCTCCGGCCTCACTACTGCAGAAGATTGGTGGAAACAGCTGGTAAGATCATGCCCCACAGGACAATTTAGCATGCCAATCTACCTAACCTGCACATTTTTGGACTGTGGGAGGAAACTGCAGCACCCAGAGGAAACTCACGCAGACTTGGGGAGAGTGTGCAAACTCCACACAGACTATCATCCAAGGCGGGAATCAAACTTGTGTCCCTTGTGCTACAAGGCAGCAATGCTAACCACTGTGTCACCATGCTGCTCACTTAAAGACTATTATTGGTTGGCTGAATGGAATTTATTGGTGACCCAGGGATGCTTTCAGAGAATGTGGACATGCTCTGGAGTATAGATTTAAGCAACAAACATATCACAGAATAGGCTAATGAAAAGAAAATCCACACCCCTAAATAAATATATACCTGAATAAAATTCCTTTGGGTGGAATTCTGAAGAGAAATTTTTATAAGAAAAGAAACCAGCTTGTCTATAGGTTAAACAATGATATATGCATTAGAGTTGCAAAGTGTAGCATTCCTTTAGAGAAAGTGGTGAAAGAAGTCACGAGCGGATTTCTTATGGTTTGCTTTGCCTTGTCAGCTTGGCGTTTTGAAGTGCGCTGATTTTTATTTTGAAGAGCTCTGTTATTTGGAAATTCCGTAGCTGCAAATGATTAGGCCAAACTGAAATTCTCACATTGAATTCAGTTTAAACTGTTTTAATGTGGTGACTCTGGAACTTAGAGTGAAGTCCTGGAAAATATTTTTGTATCGGCTGGGAGATTTTACTTGATTTGGATTACATTGATTTTTGGCACCATCTCATGTTTTTATTTGTGAAATGCTCCATCTGGCATGGCACTGTAGTAAGTCAGTGGAACAGGAAGACTCATGCAATTGATTTAATATCATATGTGAGCCTGTTCAGAACTTCAAAATCTCCTATCATGTAATAGATTAATTATAGTAATCTACTTTCTTTACTTCTTAATAAATGAATTATTTCATCAATCACTGTGGCTACAAGAGCAGGTCAGAGGCTGGGAGTTCTGAGACAAATAACTCACCTCCTGACTCCCCAAATCCTGTATGCTATATACAAAGCATAAGTCAGAAGACCGATGGAATAGTATCCAGCTGTCGAGATGAGGACAGCTCCAACAACACTCAAGAAGCTCGGCAAAGTAGCCCACTTGATTTGCACCCCAGTTTCCAAGTACACTCCCTTCACCACTGACACACAATGGCAGCAGTGTATATCACCTAAAAGATGCATTGCCTCAAATCTCTAAAGCACTTTGACAGCACATCTGCAACTTTTACTACATTGAAGGTCAAGGACAACAGATGCATGGGAACGCAACCATCTGCAAGATCCCATCCCATTCAAACATCTTTCTGATTTGAGACTATATCACAGTTCCTTCACTGTCACTGGGTCAAAATCCTGGGCTCCTTTCCTCACAGCACTCTGGGTGTACCTACACCGGATAGACTATAATGGTTCAAAAAGGCATCTTAGCACCACTCTTTTTTAAGGGCAAATGGAGAATGGCATCAGATGCTGATCTAACCCACAATGCCCACTTCCCATGAAAGAATAAGAGAAATTAATGACTCAGATGTCAACTCCCAATAATTTTTATGTGATTTCCCATCCATCAAATTATGCACAATAATTGAAAGATATTTGAAATATTGAGCTGCATTTTAGGCTCTGACACTGACAGTTTTGAAGATGAGAGGCATGTAAACTCCATTGGCTGGCCTTCCAACTGCTTACACGCCTTCCTCCATTATCTGAAATGTTATGGAACGCAGAGGCACTCTGCTCACTCTTGGCCCAGCATGGCCAAGCCATGACAAATTAATGGCATTTTACTAAAACAGTAGTGAGGTCCACATCAGGCACCAGGTCCAGCAGCTTTTGTTGCAGCTCATGTTAGGCAAGGAAGGGAGGACTTGTTATGGGGTCCCTTCAAACAAAGGGAAGCACGCACTCCTCCCCCTACCCAAGCTAACTCCTTGGTTTAGCTTGAACTTGCTCTCTTCCTCTGGTGCATGCCTCCACTCATCCACCTCATGCCCACACACCCCCTTTGCCAAAGCCCCCAATCCTGGAATGATGCCAGTCCAGACATAGAAGCACTGGGCACTGCTTATGGACCTGATAGTGGCTCCCAGTATCCCAATCCGATTGACCAGCAGTTCTCTAAGGTGGGGCTTCCTCTCAAGGAAGGAGCAGAAGTCTTACCTTAAAGCACATGATGATTTCCCAGCATTAATTTTTTTCAAGGTAGCCATTGGGATGATGGGTCAATTCCTCTCTGTTTTTTGGCAGTGGGGCCAAGATGACGGCAGCCCATAAAGTCCAGCCCATTTTAGATCCAGCTCACATACATCTGGAGTAAAGGTTTGTTTCCTCACCCAAACTTTGAACAGTGGACAGTGCAAAATTGTTCAGGAAATTGCAACCCCATGTTCAGATTTCTTATCCAGAGTGGGTTAAGTAGTAAGTGTCCCCAGTTTAGTAGTAGCTGGAATGGGCCAGTGAAGGGAACCTGTTTGTTGGCTATCTTTGTTCATTATTGAGCCACTAATAGCCCATTATCTGTGAGCCTACAAGATACAGGGATTATTACAAGCTCTCTTGTCTTCCTGAAGGCCACCCAGCAAAATTGTTTGTCCACTTTGAAAAGTGGTCATCCTGAGAAGAAAAACTGTCTGTGAATTGAGATCCTTTCAAGAAATATAAAAAATCTACTCCACACTACCACATCCGGGACAATAGCTCATTTTTTTTTAGTCAGGAAATAATTTCAATAAACTTATCTTGTTCTTTGTTTAACCTGAGAAAAGTTGTCTTGGGGGACTGTTACAGAATCAACGATGAACAATTACTGTAAATTTTCTAAAAAATCCTGTTATAGTTAAATGTGGAGTGGAGAATAGGACAGATATTTCATCACTCTTCACATGGTTATAATGTCAAATGTTAATCATCAAGACTACTTGCACATACTCTCCACCTTTCCTGAGGCAGCCTTCAGCACTGCTCCAATATACACTGTATCCTCAAACAGTTCCTGAATTCACTTGTTCTCCACGCCTGCCTCTGAAAGTTGAGATTTGTTCAACAATGCTCTGAACTGATGTCAGTCTGTTTACAAGCCAGTTGCATCTCACAATGGAACTATTGATTTAAATTTTGTTCTGTTTCTTTTTTTTTCACATTTCTTTACTAATGGCCATTCACTCTCACTTCTTCCCTTTTCTGTTATCCGATTCAGTTTCCAATAATTTATCCTCTATTGGCTGCTTTATTGACCATCCCCTCATAATTCCTACCCAAGTAAAGTAGTCTCAGAACACCAGGTTGAAGTTCAACATGTAGCATGAGCTTTTGGAGCCCCTTCATCAGGTGAATGCAGGATTTCTTTCACAAACAGGGCATATACAGACACAAACTCAATTATGATTGGAATGCGAGTCTTAACAGATAATCAAGTCTTTACTGGTGCAGACAATGTGAATACCCTAAATCTTCATAATTCCTTTATCTTCCTATTCTCCTATCATCATCCCACATTTGACTACTCTTGGAAAAGTCTACAGTCTCCTTTGTGCCTCCTTTGCCATTTCATTGAGGCACTCAAAGCTGCCTTCTTATGAACAGCAAACCTGACTGCCCTATCCTCCTCTCATCTCAATCTTCCAACTCAAGGCTCATCTTGCCAATTTCCTTCCAGTCTTGCTGATTCTCCACACTGCCAGTCACTTGGATTCTGTCAGAACATCAACAATGGCCAACTTCGCCACCACATCCTCCCATCAATCAAACTTCCCAACTGAATGAACTAACCAGAAACAGTGGTGTTCATCAACTTCATGGAGATTTGATGGAAATTAGGCTTTTGTGATATCTATCTGTGGTTGAATAATTTCATGTGAATTGGTCCTTTTAATCAATTTTTTTTGAAAGATTTGATAAAAAAATTACCAACAGAAGAAAATTGTACAAAGGGAATTAAGGGATAAATAATGAGCATAAAAGAATGAGCCAGAGACATACAATAGATTCAGTTGCCATTTCTTGTTGTTTAATATACATAAAAAAATCATCTGAGCAATATAAAGTCCTGGATTGTGAAAGTGTGCTGTATAGGCCGGAATTCTCTGGCCTCATCCGCGGCTGGGATTTTCCAGTTCCACTGCAGTGAATAGACTTTTGACAGAGCGCCAAGTTCTCCGTTCTCCCTATCAACAGTACCAGGATACTATACAAGCCCCGAGAATTCCAGCCTGAATATTCAATCTTATTTTCTCCCAAAGTGTTTTCTTCTTTTAATTCCATCTTTAGCTGAGTCAGAGAATGGAGTAGATAATGCAATGAGAGCTTTCATTGTTACCATGATTCATCCTTTTTAATTGAGAAGATATAGTCTACTGAGGTAAAATGAAGAAAGAAAGCATTTATATCTGCATTGTGCTCTTTATATGCAGCGGGGCATTCAATCTGGTTCACAGACAACCAGGTTTGAGGCAGGATTAGGGGCAAGGTAGAGGGAGAGAGAGCAAGTGGGGAGGAAAATAAAAAAATAGGCAGTATCTTAGGAAGCCAGGTCTGAAATGCTGATTTCCAGGTTTCTCTCCTGTGCTTAAGATTGCACACAACCCCCTCAGAAGAAATAGATTGCCAATTAACATGTTAATCACTCAATTAGATGACATTAAAGTTTTGAATTTAACATGAGTCCACTTGTCTCCTTCGATTCCTGTAACTTGCCAGTAAAAGCATGGAAAGTCCAAACAAGCAGTTGAGGGAGCTGAATCAATCAAAGGCAAAGAAAGGACTAAATTTTCCCTACTCACAGCTGCTTCCTTCCCTACTTGTGCGAAAGGGATTGTTCAGAATACTTTAGCTGAAGATTGACTTTCTACACTTTTTTTCTACATTTGTTCCTTTAATATTTTGGA
This sequence comes from Sphyrna mokarran, assembly GCA_024679065.1. Classification (NCBI taxonomy): domain Eukaryota; kingdom Metazoa; phylum Chordata; class Chondrichthyes; order Carcharhiniformes; family Carcharhinidae; genus Sphyrna; species Sphyrna mokarran. The sequence continues at coordinate 34,296,192 of JAGIQG010000003.1, read as the reverse complement.
GGTTTTATCCACACATACTAGGTTCCTTCTATTACATTAGGATGGAGGCTCTTTACACAGCCTTAGATTTATTCTCAAATGAGAAGCAGAGTGACTAACTGCAGCCTCAGTACAATGGATAATAGTCAGATCATTGCGCTTTGTGATGTTATTTAAAGGACAGAACACTGGGTAGCAGTTCCTTGATTCTTGAAGTAATGCCATGAAAACTTTACATCCATCTTGGAGGGCACGTGGAGCTTTGTTTTAATGCCTCATTTAAAAGGAGGCAAGTCCAACCGCATGGCACTCCCTCAGTACTGTATTGGAGTATTAACCTTGATCTTTATTCTCAAATTCTCAAGTCAAACTTGAAACCACAACACTTATTACTCAGAAGCAAGAGTGCTATCAACTGAACCATATCTGATATTTTTCTCCAGCTCCTCAAAATTCCAAGCAGCACATCAGGTATCTGAAAAGCGAGATACAGAATTTAAGTATTTGGATTTCATTGTGAGATTTCCTCCTTTTTCTGTTAACTGCAACTTTAGCCGATGTAACAAGCAGGATGGATAAAGGATGCATTGTTTGTAGGTTTCAAAGATGATTATATTTTGGATAAGTATATTTAATTTAATCTTATTCTGAAATCTCCTTGCCAAATATACCTAAAGCAATTAAAGATTAAAGAGAGGCCCAAATTGTGTTACTAGGGCAATGGTGCAATTGGAGACAATGGCAAAAATCTCTGAATTCACAATGTGTAGACTCTGAGGGCAGGATTTTCCAGCTGCTCTGGCCCCAGGACCAGAAATCCTGCTCAAGGTCAACAAACCTCTGCGTGGTCCTGTCCCACCCGCTACAATTCCCATAGTGGGCAGGACAGGAAAATTCCACCTTAAGTTTCCCAAAGTCCCAGAAAGGTGCTGAAAGTATCAGGTTGTAAACAGTTGTGCTATAACTTGCTGCTACAGTAAAAGAGAATTGGACTCAAGAATAGCTAATCAGTATTTCTGCCTAGATACAAGGTCAATTTCATGCTGTTGTGGGAAAATTGCACAGCATGCCAATTTTGAGATCAGGTTATAGACTTCTCTACAAATCAATGAATATCACAAACAGAAACCAATTTTGTGTGGTTAGCAAAACAGTGAGGTTTTTTTTCTCTGAATTATTCACTACCACAACCGGATACAAGAGGGAGAAGGTCTCTAGTCAGAGATATACATCCTGCAGCCATCTAAAGACTTCAGGAAAGCGATACTGGCATGGCCAGAGGGAAAGAATCATTGGAACAAGTTTTACTGTTTGTGATGGATTTAAGAAACTCTAAAAACAAAGGAAAGCACTTGAAGGAAGTCACTTAAAAATAATACTTAATGAAACAGGAAAATATGAATCATTAAAAGCAAGGAACAACAGTGGACTACTTGCTGTCAATACTGTAATTCTATAGAGAGTACAGTATGTGATACGTTTAAGAGGACAACATTTCTTTCTGTGGGTTGAAGTATAAACTGCCTGCAAAAAAAGGATTTATAAGTAGTACTTTCACTGATTTGTTATAGTAAAAATTCCTTGATTTACAGGTAAGTTCAAGGTTATGGGGAACAGACAGGAGATTCAAGTTAAAACCACATGGGACCAACCATGACCTTATTATCTGATGGAGTGGGCTCATGGTACCATATGACCTACTCCTGCTTCTATTCCTCGTGCCCTAAAAAATCTCAAAACATGAAATCTTATCTTACCATTCTGTTCAGCGTTTAACTGGGAGCCCAATATTTTTCTGAAACATTATTGGTCTCTGCAGGGACTGAAAGAAAGGGTATCAGTAGAGGTAGTGCATTTGGTTTCTCAAAAGATATTTCATAAGATGTCACATAGAAGATTATCACATCAGTTAAGAGTTTATGTGTTGGAAATAATAATACATTGGTATGGATAGAAGATTGGTTAATCAACAGGAAAAAGAGAGTAGAGTTAAATGGGTTATTGTCAAGTTGACAAATTGTACCTAGTGGAGTGCTACAGGGATCAGTGCTAGGACCTCAATTACTTATGATCCATAATTAATAACTTGAATGAAGGGACTAATTACATTGTTGCCAAATTTACTGACGATAAAAAGATATGATGTGAAGATGCCAGTGTTAGGCTGGGGTGCGTCCAGTAAGTACTCTCACAATACCGCATTAAAATAAATAACAAGTTTATTAGGTAGTACTAGCGTTTAGAGTACTGCCCGTTCATCAGGTAAGTAGAGAGTTGGGTTCACAAACATGGCATATATAGACGGAGACTCAATTGCAAGATAATAATAATGTGAGTCTTTACAGGTAATCAAGTATTTACAAGTATAGACAATGCAAATGAGAAAGTAATAAGCACAGCCTAAGGACGTGTGAATTGTCTCAAGCTAGGATAGTTAGTAAGATATTGCAAGCCCAGGCCAAATGATAGGGGTTACGTGTAATGATAAAAAGATAAGTAGGAAGGAAGTTGTGAGGAGGTTACAGTCTGCAAAATGATATATACAGGTTAGGTAAATGGGCAAAAGTTTGGCAGATGGAGTATAATGTGGGAAAATGTGAGGTTATTCACATTGGCAGAAAGAATAGAGAAAATAGAATATCATTTGAACAGAGACAAACTGTGGAATGCCAGATATACGGAGGGATCTCAATGTCCTCGTTCAGAAATTGTAAATGTTTAATTTTTAAAATTTTGATTTATTATTGTCACATGCATTAACATCGAGTGAAAAGTATTGTTTCTTGCACACTATAAAGACAAAACATACCATTAATAGAGTAAGTAACAAGAGACTGTAGATTATAGTGTTACAGTCATAGCCAGGGTGTAGGGAAAGATCAACTTATTGCAAAGTAAGTCCATTCAAAAGTTTGACAGCAGCAAGGAAGAAACTGTTCTTGATTTGGTTGCTCTGTGACTTCAGACTTTTGTATCTTTCTTCCAACGGAAGGAGGTGCAAGAGAAAATGTACAGGAGATGTAGGGTCCTTAATTATGCTGGCTGCTTTGCCCAGCAGCGGGAAGTGCCAATGGATGGGAGGCTGGTTTGTGTGATGGATTGGGCTACATTCATAACCTTTTATAGTTCCTTGCGGTCTTGGGGACAGCAAGAGACATACCAAGTTCTGATACAACCTGAACGAATGCTGTCTATTGTGCATCTGTAAAAGTTGGTGAGAGTCGTAGCTGACATGCCAAATTTCCTTAGTCTTCTGAGAAAGTAGAGGTGTTGGTGAGCTTTCTTAATTATAATGTCGGCATAAGGGGACCAGGACAGATTGTTGGTGAACTTTGTCCTTTCTACTTTATCTCTGTTAATGTAGACAGGGGCCTGTTCTCCTTTATGCTTCCTGAAGTCAATAACAATCTCTTTCATTTTGCTGACATTGAGGGAAAGATTATTGTTGCTGTATCAGCTCACCAGGTTCTTTATCTCAATCCTGTATTCTGCTTCATCATTGTTTGAGATCCAACCCACTATGGTGGTGTTGTCAGCAAACTTGAAAATCGAATTGGAGGGAAATTTAGCTACACAATCATAAGGGTACAAGGAGTATAATAGGGGGCTGGAAACACAGCCTTCTGGAACACCAGTGTTGAGAATGATCATGAAGGAGATGTTGTTGCCTATCTTTATTAACTGTGGTTTGTGAGTTAGGAAGTTCAGAACCCAGTCGGAAAGAAAGGTGCCAAGGCGCAGGCCATGGAGTTTAGAGATGAGTTTCATGGGAATAATAGTGTTGGAGGCTGAGCTGTAGTTAATAAATAGGAACCTGACATAAGTGTCTTTGTTATCTAGGTGTTCCAGAGTTGAGTGCAGGGCCAGGGAGATGGCAAACTGTACTGGATCCAGGTCGTCCGAGAGGCTGGAATTGATTGTGCTATGACTAACTTTTCAAAGCACTTTATAATAATGGATGTCAGGGAGTTAACCTGCAGGTACAGGTACAATTCCCAGCTCTCCAAACTTGGCTCTGGATTTCCATTCCAGGAGGCGGAAATGGAATTTAGGCCTGACACCCCTGGAAACATTTTGGGAGCAGCACAGGAGCTGCCAGGTGCATAGGCAGGATGAGCGAATATGCCCAACATGGTTCTGGCATTGTTAAAAAAGACAACAAAACCAAAAATGACCCATCTCTCACCTCAGCACTCACACACTCCACATGCCCCATCCATTCCAATCCTCATGCTACCACCAACATCCTACTAGCCTTTCATACCTTCCATGCCAACTCATTTCCCTCTATCTACCTCTCCTTCATACCCTGCATTCAGACATATGCCCCTTGACACAACCCACATATTCCTTTTGGAATGCCAAATGCCAGTTCATGCTAACCCATGCTTCTGTGCACCATCCTTTGCGCTTATACCCTCAATGCCAATTCCCCCCATATCCACCATAGACAGATCTCAGCATAAGTGTTGAGATGAAATGAAGTATTAACTGTCTATTGATGAAATCGGTATTTTACAAAAGATACTTTCATCAAAAAAACCCTTTAATATCCTTTAACTTCTTAGAAAATCAAACATTTGCATTTATAATCCCACTTCAAACACTCAGTGCTCAATCAATTTGTGAACTGAAAGTCACCCTACAGTGATAATTATAGGTTGTGAAATCAGTCATGCAGCACTAACCCTATAAAGGTAGCTCACAGGCTTATATCAACAAACTAAGTGAAATAGCAAGCACAGATTTTTTTTAACGCTGTAGACAGATTTTTTTATACTTAAAGGGCAGGGGATTTAAAATTTTTGACAGCTCATCAACTTCCTTTGACAGTTTCCTTTGACAATTTTATTGACATCTCCCTTCATCCTGCCTATGCACCTGGCAGCTCCTGTGCAGCTCCCATTGACAGTTTCGATGAGCTTTACAGTTCCCATGAGTTTATGCACTTTTTGTGCACATTCATATCTATTTTCACCAATCCTAAAAGGCACCCAGCCACTTCCAAGTTGCCCATAGACCTTTACAAAAATGAACCTTACCTCTTTGAAATGGCAGCCTACACCTCCAAAGAATTCTGGTGAGATCCTATTCAATCTAAAACATGTTGTTGGATAACCCACTGTTGTAAATCAGATCTAGTCTTTAACATAAACAGAAAATGCTGAAAAATCCCAGAATGTTAGTAGCATCTGTGGTGAGAGAATCGAGCCTACATTCCAAGTAAGGATGACCCTTCTGTTTTTGTTTCAGATTATAGCATCTACAGTATTTTGCTTTTGTTCTAATCTTCAACATGTTCAGCAATCATTGTAGAGCACAGATGTGCAAACCCCAACCTGCTCTTGTTGCTATCCTCTATATAAATAATGGGAGCTGCGTTTGATGGGAGTGAGGGACTTACAAATTCAGGCCTCCACTGACACTTTCGCTCCAATGGAGAATCTTTCTGCCTGTGTGAAAATTCAGGCCATGGTCTTCTGAGGAAAGGTTGAGCAGGTTGCACCTATACTCACTGAGTTTTGGAAGAATTGGAGGCATTCTTATTGAAATGTGTAAGATTCTAATGGGACTTGAGTGGGGAAGATGCTCAGAGGTGCTTTCCCTCGTGGAAGAAGCTAAAATAAGAGGGCAACAATTCATAAAGGATTTCTCATTTAAAACTGAGATAGGAGAAATTTATTTTCTCAGAGGGTCATTCGCATTAGGAATTCTTTTCCAGAGAGAGCAGTGGAAGCTGAGCCATTGAATATCCTCAAGGTGAAATTTGACATATTTCTGATCCACAAGGGAGTCAAAGGTAATAAGAAGCAAACAGAAGGATAAAGTTAAAGCCATGGTAATTTCAGCCATGATCTTATTAAATGGGTGCAACAGGTTTAAGGAGTTGAATGGCCTACTCTTCCTCATATTCCTTTAGATTCTCATAAGGCATTCATTGCAGCCAGGTGCTTCTCTGAAGCTAGAAAGCCTACAATTGGTCCTGCAACTTCAAGAGCCTGCACAGTAGCATTAATTACCCATGAAGGGGCTGCCCCAATCAGTATTCAACAAGTGAGTTTTTCCATCCATTGGCGGGTTGAGGACCATAAACAGTCCTGGCTCCAGTTTCCTAACCTTGAAAATCTTCTAAAGCAATTCTTCAAACACCACTTCCTTTTATATCATAGGATGTAGTGGTTTTGGAGGGGATACAGAAAAGGTTTACCAGGATATTGCCTAGTATGAAAGGTATTAGCAGCGAGGAGAGATTGAATAAATTGGATTGTTCTTCCTGGAAAGATGAAGGCTGAGAGGCAACGTGATAGAAGCTTACAAAATTATAAGGAGCGTAGATGAGTTGAAAAATTGGAAGTATTTCCCAGGGCAGAAATGAAAGTCACAAGGGGGCACAAGTTCAAGATAAGGGAGGAAATGCTCAGTTGAGATGTGCAGGGAAAGTTTTTTTTTACACAGAGAATGGTGGAGGCCTAGAATGCTCTGCCATGTGAGGTGGTTGAGGCAGATAGTTAGTGACATTTAGGACTTACCTGGATAGGCACATGAACAGTCAGGGTATAGGGGGAAACAGGCGGTTGGTCTAGATAGATAATTATGATCGACACAGGCTTAATGGGCCGAAGAGCCTGTTCCTGTGCTGTTCTTTGTCTTTGTTCCAATGGCTTCCTTCAAGTGATTACCTATGCAATTTTTTTTTTCAAGATTGTCATATTTAGACAGACCATTGACAGCAAAGTTATTGTTAAGAAAGAAACATGTTTACATTTCTATCAAGATAAAAATGCTGCCCAAGATGAAGATCAAAATATTGCAATGCCCAAGCATACAGGCTTTGAAGAAAGTCATCAGCATCAATCCTTCAGCTACTGTGCAACTTTGACAGCATGGAAACAAAGGTCTGATTCATTCAACATATGTTGGGATGTAGAATTCCTTATCAGAAGGACCTGCATAATACGTCAAGTGTTCAGATGTAAAATAGCTTTAATCATTGTAACATTATCTTTCTCAGACTGATAATATCATCATTTTTGTCATTTATGTGAGCTCAGGGCAGGATTCCAATCTAGATAAAAAACAAAAAAAAAAGTCAAGTTCATCTACTTTCCAATATATTTTCCCAACACTCCTAATTTTCTGGATTCTTCAAAGGTCACATGCAGACAGATTAGGATTCTACAGTGTTCATGTATCACTGTACCTGTCACTTTGTTGTTTCTTTTTAGCTAATGTTACAGAATTCTAAAATCTGCCAAGTAATCTTTACTTCTCTCTCACAATAAATGTGATGCATTAAGCATGTGTCCCTTTTCCTTGGCACATTACTAATGTAAAAATGTATAAATGTTTAAAGTGCCCAATTTCCACTTGAGTCTGCAATTACGATACAATGATCATGCTGTCCATGTCACAATTATTGCAGTGGCATTTTGAAAAGTGTTGCTTTCTGAGCAGATAATGTATGGAATTCTCTGTCTGTTGCTGTGTATGGCAAGTGAGAACAGAGAATTTGGCATTTCAACCAAAACTCCATGCACTTCCAGCAGCACTGGATAATCCCAGCCATGAAGGAGGATGGAAATTTTTGGTGGTTGGTGACCCAAGCATCTACAACAAAATCTAATGATTAGAATCAAAATTGCCTAGTTCAGTTTAAGGTTAAAACCATGTCTGTTTTCATACTTCTGATAGAATATTTCAGCTAAAACACCAGCAGAGTTCTCCTGCTTTAAATATTTGATAAATATTTGACAGAGCCCAATCTTAATGGAATGTAACTCATTATAGAAAGTAAGCTTTAAAGTTTAATTTATATCAATATTTTTTATGTTGAATGATTAGCTAGCACTAGGAAGTTTCAATCGGTTTTCTAACATGAATAATAAAATGCTTCCCAATTTTTCATTGGGAGAAAATACTTGTTTTAGTTTTTAACTAAAGAACTAGTCAGTTGATCATTGCGTACATTAAAATCCTTTTCCATTCATTCCTTCTTCCAACTCATTATCATTACTTCTGATTACTTAAAATATTTTAATAAAATCAATAGCAATAGCAAGGTAATTCAAAAGTTGCCAATAACTATTTTGTTCTTAAAGGAGGTATAAAAGCAGAAATTGACATTAATATCTTGATGCATGTTGTATTTGAAAAAAAACTGCTGCAAGAACTGTCTGGTTTCTATTATACTCTAACGTTCCTCATTGCATATGCTCTGCTAATGCATGCCCTTTGAACTGGTAAGCAAATTGTTTGATATTAGTACAGAACAAATATTTCAACTGATAAGGAGCTGAGCAGTACAAACACTGTTGTGTGCATGCCGTGCAATCTTCCTTTTGCACATTTATTAACATAAAAGAATAAATCTTGAATAAAGTGAATTGATTGCTTTTATGTAAAAAAAAGCACACCATTTGATGCACACACTGCCTTTGTTTTGCATTCTCTGATTGAGGGACATCTGTTGCATGAGAATATTATTCTTATCAGCTTTCCACATAATAAATAAGGTTGCTTGCTACCTGTATAACTAACTGAGATTTGTTACATCAAGGGACCAAATTGAACGTTGCTTATCGTTCCCAGCAATCGTTAACAAGAATTCTTTGTAGATAATTTTAAAAATAATTCAAGTGTAGGCTACTGAAGAAGGCATTGCAAATCTCGATTCAAATAGTAAAGGTGGTGCACAGACATAAAATCATAAAACATTATGACCCTAAACTATGACAGTTTTGGACAGGTAATTTGATTTGATTTTTGATTCATTATTGTCACATGATATAGTGAATAATATTATTTCTTGCACACTATATTTGATTTTTGATTTGATTTATTATTGTCACATGTATTAGTATATAATGAAAAGCATTGATTCTTGCACCTATACAGACAAAGCATACTGTTCATTGAGTACATAGGGGAGAAGGAAAGGATAGGGTTCAGACTATAGTGTTGCAATCACAGGTGGGTGAAAAGAAAGATCAGCTTTATATATGATAGGACCATCCAAAAGTCTGATGGCAGCAGGGAAGAAGCTGTTTTTGAGTCTTTTGGTGATTTCAGACATTAATATCTTTTACCTAATGGAAGAAGATAGTAGAGAGTATGTCCAGGGTGCATGGGTCCTTGATAATGCTGGTTGCCTTCTCGAAGCAGCAAGAAGTGTAGCCAGAGTCAATGTAGTTTTCATATCTATTTAAAACATACCTCCTTCAGCCAGTAACTAATCTGGGGTATGGTATCTTAATTCAGAGCCTCATTATAATCTCACTCGTTGGTTTCACATTCAATCCGCAGTTTAAAAATCCTTCTAGTTGTGGGGAGTAATTCCTAGTGGCTCATCCAGGAATAAATGTGAATGCAGCACTTAAAGCTGGGTTGTTTTCAGTTGTGGCATCTGTCTTTTCTCAGGTACTAGACGAACAATCTTCTGTGAACTAGATTGCAGCTTCTCAGGTCATGGCTGGAGGTATATGTGTAAGAAGTGAGGGTGAGCGGGAAACCAGTGTTAGAAACATTGCCAAACATTGTACACCTGACTTTGAGAGATATTTCAGAGTCCACCAGTTCCAGGATTGACACTGAATACAGTGCAGGAAATCCTTCAAGGAACGCAACATAAAGCAAGTGGGAGTACATATGCAGAGCGCAAATTAATTATTCCAAGTGGGATCAATTCTTTTCCACTGTTTCCTCGAAAAGACAATGGACAACCTATGCAGTTAAATGTCCAAATTCAACTTTAATGGAATAGCCAATTAATGCTGGTTTAGTTCCTAAATTAAATTCAGAAGTAGGGATCACCTCTAGTCCAGAAGGAACTCTGGATGGAATGCTGCCATTTTTCAGCAAAGTGTCACCTTGGGTGGGAAGAGTGGAGGGGAATCGGCCAGACGTATTGGCTTCTGTCGTATTTTTAAACCCAATGGGTAAAAATATGTAAGGAGTGGGTCCCACAACACTACGCTGGCAAGATGGACACTGATTGGTGGGCATCATAGGTGTTTAAAAGATCAGAGTGTCTTTCCCCTTTAAATGGAAGAACCCCAACACAAATGCTCTTCTCTCTCACCCAATCACAGAAGCTTCCCCCAACTCCACAGAGCTATTCCCCTGGCACTACCCCCATGGAATTCTGACTCTCCCCACCTCACCACCATCATGACTGCCATGGAGATCCCGCACATGGAAATGGAACCCTCAAACACACACCACTCTCTCCATAAAACATCTCCTGAAACTGCCGGGCACTCTCCTCAATACTAACTCTAGCACTGCCTGGGCAGTGTAAGAGGACAGTGTCAGGATACTGCTGAGGCTTGACCCTGTACCCCGCCCCCGGGGACTAGATTCATAGAATCATAGATCCATACAGTGCAGAAAGAGGCCATTTGGCCCATCGAGGCTGCACCAACCACAATCCCATCCAGGCCCTACCCCATATCTGTACACATTTACTAGCTAATCCATCTAACCCATGCATCTCAGAACACTAAGGAGGCAATTTTAGCATGGCCAATCAATATAACCCGAAAGTCTTTGGACTGTGGGAGGAAACTGGAGCACCCGGAGGAAACCCACGCAGACACAAGGAGAGTGTGCAAACTCCACACAGACAACGACCCAAGCTGGGAATCGAACCCAGGTCCCTGGCGCTGTGAAGCAGCAGTGCTAACCACTGTGCTACCATGCTGCCCATGACTATACTCCCTGTACAGTCGGCAGGTTCGGTCCACTAGGCACATGTTTTGGGGTCTTGTCCTGATTCACGTTGGCATGAGAACAAGCTGACTTGCGTGGACAATTTAATGTGGAGGTGGGGACTATTAGGCGTAAAGGTCTGAAAATATTGAAATGTATACAAATGGAGATCCTGACCTTGGTGGGTGGGAGTAATTGATTGAGGAACCCCAAAGCTGTTTTGGGATTCTGCATGATTTTCCACCTCCACCACTATTATGCCTCCTGGAAACAGGGGTGGAAAATCCCCCCAGTTCCTTTGTTTTTTTCTAGAAAGTCAACAGAAAGTCAGTTAAAAAAAATGATATTTTTACTTCAATGTTAACCTGGTAAAACAGATATTATAGCGATTATTTTTACTACCCGTTCAAACTTAACCTCATGACAATTTCATTCAGGCATACTTGCCAATAATTTCCTCAGGGACTCTCTGGTCAACTTTGTTGGGAATCAAGGTACATGCTGAAAAGGGTTGCTGCCAATCATTCGGCAAAATTATGGCAGCCCACCAAGATACAAAGAAATTCCCAGCTCTCGTCTTCATTTCAGAAAGATGTAAAGTGGAGGGCAACATTAGGTTACATTGCAAACACCAGTCTGAAACCTCTGAAATGTAAGGCTCAGGTGGCAGACTAGAGGTAACTGACTGAACCATGCACTGGAACTTAACACCAAAGAAATCTCTATGCACCCCATTTAGCCGTGCGGGACAGAATTACTTTACTGGTGACATATGAAACTTTTGCACTTAAAATTATGCATTGGCTGTTTACTTTGTTATAAATATTCTGAGTGGCCGGGGCAGTAAAATCACTTTATATATATCTGCATTTACAAGAATGAATAGAAGAACAGTCACAACAGAGAAAGGAGAGACATCCTTAAGGATACTACCATGGGACATGAGGCCTGCATCAATATCTTGGATTTAAGCAGGCAAAACTTTAGGACTAAAATCCAAAAGGAGCCTGCTGTTTTCACATCAGTGTCACCCAGATGCAAGAGAGTGAAGAAAATGTTGATGTTTTGTCTTCTTGCCCTATATTAGACACTGAAAAAAGAGATGAGCATTTTTGATGGAATGTATCTGGCTAACTTGGTTTTTTAAATTACCATTATAACACTCATGTAATGTCATGCCACATCACAATTTTTTTGAAGTCGGTGGAGATTTTTGTGGTCATCATAACAAGGCATATCAAGATATTAATTCGTTTTAGAACATAGAACATAGAACATAGAACAATACAGCACAGAACAGGCCCTTCGGCCTTCGATGTTGTGCCGACCAAAATAAAAAAGCAATGCCCCTCCTAACTAAATCATTCCCTTCTCTTCCATATACTTATCAACTAACCTCTTAAACGCCACCAAACTTGGCGCATCTACAACAGCTGCAGGCAGGGCATTCCACTCCCTACTCACTCTTTGAGTAAAGAACCTACCTCTGATATCCGTCCTATAACTCATACCCCTTAATTTACAGTTGTGTCCCCTCGTGCTAGCTTTCTCCATCCTAGGAAAAAGGCTATCACTGTCCACCCTATCCAACCCTCTAATCATCTTATATGCTTCAATAAGATCCCCCCTTAGCCGCCTCCTTTCTCACGAAAACAACCTCAAATCCTTCAACCTCTCTTCATAGGACCTGCCCTCCATACCAGGCAACATCCTAGTAAACCTCCTCTGTACCCTCTCCAATGCCTCCACATCTTTCTTATAATGTGGGGACCAGAACTGCACACAATACTCCAAGTGCGGCGCACTAGAGTTTTGTACAGTTGCAACATGATGCTGCGGCTCCTAAATTCAATCCCCCTACCAATAAAAGATAAGACTCCATAAGCCTTCTTAACAACTTTATCCACTTGACTGCCTACTTTCAGGGATCTATTGACACATACACCAAGATCCTTCTGTTCCTCAACACTATTAAGAGCCCTACCATTAGCCCTATACTCTACACATTTATTGTTCCTGCCAAAGTGCATTACCTCACACTTTCCACATTAAACTCCATTTGCCACCTCTCGGCCCAGCTCTGCAACTTGTCCAAGTCACTCTGTAAACTAAAACACCCTCTTCACTATCTACCACACCACCAACTTTAGTATCATCTGCAAATTTACTGATCCATCCCTCAATACCCTCATCCAGATCATTTATAAAAATTACAAAAAGCAGGGGCCCCAAAACAGACCCTGAGGCACACCACTCGTCACCGAACTCCACGATGAATATCTCCCATCAACCACCACCCTCTGTCTTCTATCTGCCAGCCAATTCCTAATCCAATTAGCTAAATCAACCTCTATTCCACACATCTGCATTTTCTGTAGAAGTCTTCCATGGGCCACCTTATCAAACGCCTTACTAAAGTCCATATGTACTACATCAACCGCCTTACCCCCATCCACCTCTTTGGTCACTTTCTCAAAAAACTCAATGAGGTTAGTAAGGCATGACCTACCTTCACAAAACCATGCTGACTATCCCCAATCAATTCATTTCTCTCTAAATAACTATAAATCCTATCCCTAATAATTCTCTCCAATACCTTGCCCACAACAGAAGTAAGACTCACTGGCCTATAATCCCCTGGAAGGTCTCTCTTCCCCTTCTTAAACAATGGGACCACATTCGCTATCCTCCAGTCCTCCGGAACCACACCCGTAACCAACGAGGACCTGAAGATCAGAGCCAGAGGCTCTGCAATCTCCTCTCTTGCCTCCAGAGAATCCTAGGGTAAATCCCGTCCGGCCCAGGGGACTTATCCAACTTCAAACCCTCGAGAATTTCTAACACATCCTCCCTATCTACTACAATACTCCCCAATTTGCAACCCTGTACCTCAGTGCTCTCCACAGCTACATTTCCGGCACTCTGCGTGAATACCGAAGAGAAATATTTATTCAGTGCCTCACCAATCTCTTCAGGCTCCACGCACAACTTCCCACTGCTGTCTATGACTGGCCCTAATCTTGCCCTAACCAATCTTCTATTCTTAACATATCGAAAGATATGTGCAGTCTTTCTTCCAGCATCAAGCATTGGAAGATTCAGCCTGGTTTAGATGCTTGTTAAATTCCTCATAATGTGCAACGTGTCTGAACCCGCCATCAGAAGAACACTTGCGGCATTTTTGTCAGTTTTATTCTTTTCCACAGCAACCAACCTTGCATCTTCCCTGCCAGCTTACTGTTAACTATGCACATCGATTATCAAGATTTCACACTGACTGTGTTTTTCCTGGCTCAGTTAGCACGTCAGCACTCGCAGAACCAAGTCAACAATTTTTGCTACCTCAGGCACGTTTTATTGAAGTTGCCTCAAAATCTTTTCTTAAACAAATGCACAATTCTTTGGAGCTCCGTCTGTATACAAACAGTAAAAATCTATACACACAGATTAACGTCTCAGTTCTGCCTGAATTAGTGAAGATTTACATATGCCTGAAAGTCAAACATTTGGGCACACGTGCAGAAATATGGAAGTCCCATGCTCACTCAGTCCTATATTCAGTGGCAGTGTGTCAGGGGATTGCATTCACCTAACCTTTCTTTCAATTAATGAGCGAGACTGGAAAGTTGTTATTAACGTGGGGTAAATCATTATTATTAAAGTAATATTAGCAGTACTCTCCTGTGTTATACGTATTATCTATATCTTTGCAATGAGAGTCAATAGTAGTTTGTGACAATTGTAACCTCTTCCACAATGAATTTTTTTTGCCTTCAAGGGCTGAATTTTGGTGTAATACAAAATGTTGCAAAATCATAGAATCATAGAATTCCGACAGTGCACAATGAAGCCATTCAGTCCATTAAGTCTGCACCGGCAACAATCCCATCCAGGCCCTGTCCACTTATTTACCCCACTAATTCCTTGAATCTATGCATCCTGGGACACTAAAGGACAATTTAGTATGGCCAATGCCTCTAAACCACACACTTTTGGACTGTGAGAGGAAACTGGAACAACCCAGAGGAAACCCACGCAGACACACAAAATGCTGAAGAAAATGTTAAAATCGACATTTCCTGCAAATGGACATACTCTCAGTCCAGGAAATTAACAGTGTCTTCAATGCTTATATCCCTACCCCTTTCATATGGTTCTTAAATCAATCAGCTGTGGAAAATGCATTTTGAAGTTAATAGATTCATCTACAAGTGATGGAACGTTGGATATTTCTGAGTTGTAAGGTACAGAAGATGTATGTTCAGCCACACTCACCACATAACCACATTGCATTCAAGGCCTTCAGGTTTCATTTGAATAGTAAGAGGATCCAAATTACATAATTTTAACATAAAATACTGATGTGAATTCTTGGAATTCTGAATAATAAATTAAAACAATTTGTTATCTTATAAAGCAGTGGGATGATCAGAAGACTATAATTCAAAATTCAGCTTGAACTGTTTCAATTGTCAGCTTTTTGGAACTGTATCTCAGCTTTTGTAGCCTTTCATGATTATAAAGAATTGCATATATCACAGAAGTAGGCCATTAGCTCCAATTGGCTCATGCAGGTGCCAATTCTCCACCCCCACCATAATTTATAATTTGTGTGAAGTTCTATATCCTCAGCATTTTTAGTCAAAAACCTCTTCATGAATTCCTTATCAGATTTGTCAGTTGCTATCTTATTTTCATGGCTCTTAGTTTTGGACTCTTCCACAAGTAGGAACATCTCAGGTCTACTTTATTAAACACTTTCATAATTTGAAAGACCGCTGTTACTTGTCACTTGTTAATTTTCTCTCCAAAAGAAAATAGCCTCACAGGCTGTTCAGTGTTTCCTAATCGCTGGCATATTAGTCAAAACTGAAACATCCATCAAACAATTGGAGAACTGGCCTTTCCGGATTTGTCTAAGCAGCCCCCTTTAAAACATTTTTGACTGGTCCAGAGCTCAGGTTTCTAGTAGTAATGTTATGAATTGTATGGTCATGGGATATTAAGCCTCTCCACATGTCTTCACCAGAGAAGACACATGATTTGCATCAGTCACAACATAATACTGATGTCATCATTATAAGAGCAAAATTGAAATTTTAACTGGACATTGCAATTCATTAACTTTCAAAATGGATAAAGGACATATAAAGAGAAAAAGAAATTTAGTTGAACTTAGCGAACACTTCAGTGGTCACGGGCATTTGGCCTCTGACCTTCGGGTAAGCATTCTCCAAGGCGGCCTTTACGACACATGACAGCGCAGAGTTGCTGAGCAGAGACTGATAACTAAGTTCTGCACACATGAGGACGGTCTCAACAGGGATCTTGTGTTCGTGTTGCATTATCTGTAAGCCTCATGATTTGCCTGAGTTTGCTCAACCTCACTTACTGTACTGTCTGGAGACAATACACATCTCTTTAACCTGGGCTTAATGCTCCTTCCACTCACGTTGTTGGCCACTTTAAGACTTGAATAGCAGGTTAGGTGTAAAGACTCACATTCTGATCAGTAATCTGTAAATTGTCTATGCTGTTATATACTCTGTCTGAGGCCAGAACTCTCCATTCACCTGATGAAGGGGCAAACCCCGAAAGCTTGCGAGTTTATTATCAAATAAATCAGTTGGACTTAAACCTGATGTTGTCAGACTTCTTGCTGTGTTTACTCCAGTGCAACGCCGGCATCTCTACATCGTAAAGTAAGTGCCCAGCAATACGCATCAATGGGCACAAATGTATATCATCATGCTACACATAATTTCTCACTTTTAGCTATATCCTGTCCCTAATCGTTAATGCATCTTAGCACATTATAATAGTTCTAATTCTATTCACTCTATTCTACTCTCTAGTCCAATTCAGCCCTGAATTATGGGTGCAGCAAGAAACAAAATCAATTTTCTATGGTTTGATTTTTTTTTCTCTGATTTTAAATTTATATTCCCTTAGATCTTCTTTAAATTCATAGTGATTTTAAAATTCACTTAGATCTTTTTTCTCTTTTAATACAGTTTATGGCATAAGTATGAATCAGGCAGAACATTGAAAAGGGGTACAGGAGCAGAGGGACATTGATGCATTTGTGCACAGATCCACAAGATAGTGGAAAGAACAGTTAATAAAGCATACTGTATTCTGGGCTTTATTAATAGGGGCATAGAGCACAAGAGCAAGGAGATTATGTTAAAATATACAAGAGACTAGTCAGACCTCAGCTGGAATATCGTGTATAGTTCTACATACTAAATCAACTGAAGGATGTGAACACAATGGAGAATGCAGAAGAGGTTTACAAGAATGATTCCAGGGATGGGAAAATTCAGTGACGAGGATAGATTGGAGATTTTGAGACCAATTTCTTTGGAGAAAAAGCTGAAAGGAGATTTGATAGAGATATTCAAAGAGTGGGTAGATTGATAGGAAGAAACTGTTCTCCTTTGTAATAAGATCAGGAACAAGAGGGCACAGATTTATGGTGATTTGCAAAAGAAGCAAATGTGATATGAGAAGAAACTTTTTACAGAATGAACGATTTGTGTCTGGAATGCACTGTCTGGGAGTGTGATGGAGGCAGCTTCAATCAAGGTGTTCAAGGGGACATTGGATGTTTATTTGAAAATAAACTACGTGCAGGGTTGTGGAGAAAAGGTAGCGGAATGGTACTAAGCCACAATGGTCATTTGGAGAGCCAGTTCAGACATACCGAGCCAAATGGTCTCCTTCCGCATCATTACAATTCTGTGATTCTGTGATTTTGTGGTGTCTTGTGCATTGGGTTCCTTTTTGGATCGCAAATGTTTCTGCTAATTCCCATTTGTTGGCATTGTATTTTTACATTCTGGCATGTGCTAACTGGCAGAAAATTTGGTTAGAAATGGACATTTGTAAAAAGGTTGGATTAATGGGTGTCATTTTGGGTGCACCTTCCTAATTAAGCCCTCAGAGGAAATTCCACCTCTCTAAGATGTTATTTTGTAAAGAAATTACTCCCTGATTTTCTTTTAAAGGCCAGTACAAAGAAGTAAAAGGTGGATTTATATCTGATTTGCCAAGAGAAAACAAAAGGTACAGCATGTAAAATCACGTGGAAATAAATCACTCGACATTAACAAAACCTTATCAAATAAAAGGATGTTTATTTTGCAATATAATGTGCTTAAAGGTCATTTACGCTTATATGAGAAAGGCCATCTGCAAATGGTTTATAAAAGGTGTGTACTTAAATGAATCTTGTTAGAGCAATTTTCGGGAGTGTGCACAGTAAATGGCATTGAAGATGGTCATGAGTACAAAGTGTTTACAGATGTAGGGTACAGAATTTAAACAAATAACTGACATAGAAAAATTGAATACTGACTGACAATTTGCTGGTTTGACCAGCTAATGGAAAGTTGATTTGAAACAGTTTTCAAAACTAGTACAAATTATTTTCATGTGCTTTTTTGGGTACAGCATCAAATGGTGGAAACCGCATCTTGTATTTGCAGTGGAGACCCATTTGCTTTCACAGCAGCCCTGACAGTCAAAGCAACATGTAACGGGTAAGGGATGCTGGTAATATAAAGCTATAGTAAACATTTCAATTCCTTCAACAACCTCAAACAAAACATTTTCTCAAAGAATTGAGCAAAAGGATATGTGCAGTGCAGGATTTTAAGACCACATGGTAATTACACCGTGTTAATTGACTCAAGAACAGCTTCTTCCCTGCTGCTTTAAGAGTTTTGAATGGACTTACCTTGCATTAAGTTGATCTTCTCCATACCTTAGCTATGATAGTAACACTACATTCTGCACTCTCTCATTTCCTTCTCTATGGACGGTATGCTTTGTCTGTATAGTGTGCAAAAAACAATACTTTTCACTGTATGTTAATACATGTGACAATAATAAATCAAATCAAATAAAAATCAATAAAAAAATCAAAATTAATCTATCCATCCTAAAGTACACTAATGTCCTCAAATTGCAGTGATTTATTGATTCTTACCTGATTCCAGATGCCACCACTGAAGCACATAGTCTACTCAAAATTCTCTAGCTTTCCTGCTCTACACTGGCAAAATAATATTTCAGTTTGATATTTTTCATACCATTTAACATTTCACACCTCGCAGACACCTCATTTCCAGACTGGAAATTCCGAGTCTCTGTGGTATTTTGCCATAATTCAGTCTCCTGATCCCAGGTTTCAGCCTCGTGGATCTCCTCTACACTGCAACCAGGTCATGAATGTTTCCCTTGTGAATTAAGGAATAGCCAAACACGGTAATTAAGGTGCAAACTAATGAGAGCACAGTATAGTTCGACCATAGCTCCTGTAACTTATATTCTGCCTTTTTGTTTCTGTAGTTCAAATTTTTAATGCTATTTTTCTCTGCTGTTTTGCATTGGTCACACTCAGTTCACAACAACTGCACTAAGACCCTTTGGTCTCTCCATACAAGCTTTGCTATTTCATCACCTGTTGTCCATTTCGCCTTTCAATGTGCAGTGCTTTGTATCGACTTGCATCACATTTCATCTGACATTGATCTAAATACATTTTTATCATAAATCACTCTGTAATTTCTGATCAGTTTCCTCCAATTTCACTGCCTTTCCCTTTTTTCCACTCCAATATTGTCAGCAAATCTGGCCGCTTCGCTTTGAGTTTATATACAGGTCATAGTTTCAATCTGATTACCAGTTTGGATTGAAATTCTACATGCCATAGTATACTTACTTCATGGGAAGTATAGGTCAGCCTATTAGTTCTTTTATTTTGTTTGATTAATCTGTTATTTTGTTCAAACACTTGGACCGGCAACCTGACACCAAATGTTTTAACTTCTCTGTTTAGACTGTTGATGCAGCCAGTACATCCCACCAACCCGGAGGAATGTTGCTGGCTGCAATTAAACTCCTTAGGGTGTCTAGAAGCAGAAACTATTCAACTTGGCGTAAAACACTCATAAATACAAAAAATATTTTTAGACGTGAATTAGATAAATTACATCCAATGACAGCATTTGACCTTTGTGCTTAGAAAACAATCTCAGAGATTGCATGAGTGCGAGGCCCAAATCTTCAGGCTGCAGATAAATTTTTTTGCACAGTAACCAGAGTTTTCAAATCCATAAGAAAAAGACTTTACAAAGTTACATGTGTGCAGGCTGTGGATTGCTGTAATAAAATGAGTTAGCTTCCATAAGTGCCTAGCTCTGAACCCCACCATCATGCTGGACTGCACCAGGGGAAGATTACATCAACAGCCTGGTGTTCCCAATGGCATGACTGTGTGTGCCAATTTCACTCCCTTACTTGTCTCCATTTCCCACACAATTATAATTAAAATTTACAGTTATGGCAGCGTTCGGATAAACAAATGCAACCACTTTACAGTAAATGGTGAAATCTGCGAGACAATGCTGCAGCTACAGATTGGCAGAAAAGAGCTTCCTGGTCAAAGAAGAGTCGGCATCACAGCCAAAATGTCCTGTCCATCATTAATCTGTGCCTTGAGAGCACAAAAATATCAGGGGTTTTTCTATTTAATTTACAATTTAACTGTGAATCTTGCACATTAGATTGGTTCACTTTGTTCATATAATGGATCATCACTATTTTTTGAAACAAGCTTAGTCAGGGAACTAAAATGTACTTTGGATGTCTCCTTGGTTGGCAGGCACTGATTAGTATAGAGGAGTTAGGGATTTTTCTTTTATTGGGGAAGAAAAAGTGTTGGATGAGGTTTTCCCTCTTGTGCAATCTTCTGGTCCTGCCAACGGTAATCCCCTCACTGCAACTTCCCCAGCGGCAGAGGGGACGAATGAAAAGAAGCTACGTTAACAGCGGCTGGACCAGATGATCATGCTGCCAATCAATGACGGGTTGCTTTTGTTACAACCAAACGTGTTGTTGAGGGAGAGGGTGTGCAAAATCCCACCTATTGTATTTTCTTTACTGAATCACTCTTTTCTGAATGATCATGTTGGTGTCCACTCAAAACTCTGTGGAACATGATGAACTTGGAGACTCAGCTGGTCCTTGCTTCTATTCGTTATAAAGGACATTGTCTGAGGTCAATCCAGGTGGAGATAATTGATGTTTTATATATGAAGTTAAAGCGTGTGAGTATTCTGCCAGTCGATCTCCTGAGATGCACTACATATGAATAGCATGGCCAATTCTGTGTAGGCCCCTCATTTTCTTGCCTTGAACTTGACCCACCATCCATCACCCTCCATCACATTGCCAGGCTTTTTGCCACTCCCCTCCCTCCATCCTTTGATCTCAGCCTTCATTATCCCCTTAATCCCACTTCCATTTCTCCAGCTCCTTAGCTTCACTCCACAGTTCCACTCATTGCTGACTCACCCTTGCAATCCAGAGAGCCCATGCAAGTTGCCACTCTGCAGTTTTCCTCCTTGTGCTGTAGACCCAAACTACTTTATTGTCAGATGTATTTGTATACAGTGAAAAGTATTGTTTCTTGAGCACTGTACAGACAAAGCATACTGTTCATAGAGAAGGAAAGGATAGGGTGCAGAATGTATTGTTACAGTCTTAGCTGGATATAAAGAAAGATCAACAGGTCCATTCAAAAGTCTGATGGCAGCAGGGAAGAAACTGTTCTTGAGTTGGTTGGTATGTGACCTCAAACTTTGTACCTTCTTCCCAATGGAAGAAGGTGGAAGAGAGTATGTCCAGGGTGCATGGCACTCTTAATTATATTGTCTGCTTTTCTTGCACTCTGTAATGCATCCCAAGAAAAGTATAGACAGAGTCAATGGGTGGGAGGCTGGTTTGCGTGATGGGCTGGAAGTCGTTCACAATCCTTTGTAGTTTCTCGAGATCTTGTCTAGAGAAGAGTACACTCTACCTTTAAACAAACACAAACCTTTTGCTATGTTGTGTCTTACGGACTTGAAAGTAGGACATAATTTTTTCTTTAAATTATGCTAATGTATATGCAGTCATGATAAACTGGCCCAAGGGTCAACATGCTCAAGCCTTCTGTTGATTTTATCTTGGTATTTCAACCTGCCATTGGGAAATCAAGATTTGGTATGTTGTCTAATTCATCTTTCCTTCTTTCCTGCTCTTGCAGTCTCCATTAAATTCCTCCAACTATGTGGGAAAACAGCTATTTTCCCTGGGGCAGCCAATGAATGGTGATAGGGCAGTTTCTGCATCAAATAAGGTTAGTGGTTGGTCTCTTGGAGTTTCAATGTCTATCAAAGGCCTTCCAGCTTGAAAGTAGCATTGGGCTGCAATGGCATATAAATGACTGAGACGATATTTCAAAATGAAGCTCTGACCTCCCTGCTGGGTAATTATGTGGCTGTTAAACAACTGGTGTATGTGGGTAGATAGTTCTGCTGCCATCAATCCGCACTTGTCTCTAGAAAAATGGTGTGGGCAATGAAGAATGAAGCCAGGGGACACACAATGGCTTGCAGCATGATCTTTAACATGGGCCCCCCACTACCTCCACTCCCCATGATTTGCCTCAGCTGATTGGCCTAGAAATCAAACCCCATATTTTTGTAAATGATCATTTATTTAGCAATAGTGTAAAAACTATATTTTGTTCATTATAGCAAGCTGTGCATGAATCCACAAAATGAAAATCTGTTCCTAAGAATGGGCCTTCACTGTACACTTTTGCATCAAAAGTAATCTCAAAAAATGTTACAAAACATACTTTGCTTCATACGGAACATTCTCTTTTTGTTCATTCTTTCTTAATTAATGAAACATGCATAACTCCGACATACTTTTTAGATTCTTTGCATCATTTAATAACCAGTCAAATATTTTTGGTTGCTTTGAAACAGAACATTGTTTTATGATTCCTATCGAGCTAGATCTCAATGCTTATTGCTGACAGCTGTTTACTTTTGAGCATTCAGGATTATTGAAATTGTGACAATAAATTGAAACTTAACACAGCATTTTGAAAAAAATAGTCCTCTACATATTTTCTAAGATCATTTCAAAGCCTTGTGAATGAGAGACTTGTCCATCAGACTCGACACTTTCACTTACTGTAATGCTAGTCTACGGTCAATCATTAAAAGTTACTGTAATGTGACACCTTTCAATTTTCTCTTCAACTAGACTACTTCCCTTTTCACAGTGCTGTTCTCCGTAACTGAGCTGTACTCAAATGTCTATCAAATATCAGATAAGTCCAGGTATTATGCTTAGTTTGACAAGTGGAATAATTTTTAAAAATCAATCTCAAATGTAATATCTATCAGTTAAAATGTGTATGTGCCATTTCAAGAATGTACAACCAAATAATGATTTCAATTAAACCAAAGACCTTTACAGGTGAAGAAAATGTTGCGGTCAGAATACCTAGCTGTTCTTCATACTTGAAGGAAAGATAAAGAGGACCACTTTAACCAAACTTCATAGCAGGAAACTGCCAGGATCAGATTAACATTACTTTCCATTTTTAAATTATTATTTTCATTGATGCTGTTTACTACTTGCTTAGAGAAAACACCAAAAAACCCTAACAGAGCACACCGTAATCCCCACATCAGTTGTGTACCTTATGTTCTGTACCTTGACACACTATGGATATATGGACCCTTTTACTCTGTATTTAGAATTGGTCTTCTGATCTCAACTCAATAGCAGTGTCGAAAGCAGAGTCCAAATCCAACCTATTTGATCCACTGTTGTATCTAACAATAAATATGCAACAAATTCTTTCCTGTTTCTTGTTTGTCTGGTTACCTCTACCCAGGACTAATTTAAAGAAGGATGATCAAATAAAATGTACAGCATATGCAAAAGATTCCACAAGTTTTTTTATTAATCTTAGCCGAAGTAGAAAAGCAGAGGTTAATGCTAACATTTGAATGCATTGCTGAACTAGAAACATAGAATTCTTACAGTCTAAAAGGAAGCCATTCCGCCCATCGAGACAGCATCGACTCTCAAAAGAGCATCTTATTCAGGCTTACTCCCCTGCCCTATCCCCGTAGCCCTGTGCAATTACTTCACTATCCCCTGAACCTATATACCTTGGGATACTAAGAAATGATTTAGCATGGCCAATCCACTTAACTTGCATGTCTTTGGATTGTGGGAAGGAAACTGGAGCACTTGGAGGAAATCAACACAGACATGGGGAGAAAATGCAAACTCTATACAGACAGTCACCTAAGGCTGGCTTTGTACCCAGGTCCCTAGCACTGTGAGGCAGCAGTGCTAACCATTGTGTCAATGATATTGAAAATAAAAGTCATATTTCTATTCTTCTCTAACATTCCTCACATGAGAACAGGTATTTGATATTTATACTTCACAAGCATTTCAAACAAGAGATTGCCAGCTAGTAAAATCATTGAGTAAGTTCATGGGGCTGGATTTTCAAATGCTGACAGGTTCCAGAACAGATCAAAGTCTTCCATTGATCCCAATACCTCCAGAATGAAATGTGATTTTCAAAGGGATGAGAGCCAGAAACTAATATGTCGGGATTCTACCGCCCTGCCTGCCATGGGAATTGGAGTAGGGAAGGGGAAGGCAATATGAAAGTCCATTGCTTCAGGCAGGATTTTCCAGTCTTGGGTCGACAAGGCTGTAAAATCCCATCTGTACACCTTCAATTAACTGCTTGATGAACTCATTGATATATATAGAAAAATATACATATATATAGAAAAGAAGTTTGATGAGGACTTGTCTGTTGAGGTAGTATGGCCTGAGATTAGAAACAGGAGAGGAGAGGTCACCCTTTTGGGAGTCTTTTATAGACCTCCTAAAAGTTCTAGAGAGGTTGAGGAAAGGATTGCAAAGTCAATTCTGGTCAGGAGTGAAAGTAATAGGGTAATTGTTATGAGGGACTTTAACTTTACTAATATTGATTGGAATAGCTATAGCTCTAGCTCATTAGAGGGGTCAGTTTTCGTACAAAGTGTGCAGGAAGGTTTTTTGACTCAGTATGTGGATAGGCCAACTAGAGTTGAGGCTACATTGGATTTGGTGCTGGGCAATGAGCCAGACCAGGTGTTAGGCTTGGAAGTTAGTGAACATTTTGGTGATAGGGACCACAATTCGGTTACGTTCACCTTAGTGATGGATAGGGATAGGCATGAAGCTGGGGGCAGTAGTTATAGCTGGGGGAAGTAGTTATAGCTGGGGGAAGGGTAATTATGAGGCCATCAGGAGAGAATTAGGGTGCATAGATTGGACTAGGAAACTACAGGGACTGGGAACATCTGGAATGTGGAGCTTATTCAAGGAGCAGCTGCTGCGAGTCCTTGATAAGTATGTCCCTGTCAGGCAAGGGGGAAATGGTCGAGTAAGAGAACCTTGGTGTACGAAAAAAGTTGATTTGCTGGTTAAAAGGAAAAAGGAGGCTTATGTCAGGATGAGGCTTGAAGGCTCAGTTAGTGCAATGGATAGCTATAGATTAGCCAGGAGGGAGCTAAAGAGTGAATTGAGGAGAGCTGAGAGGGGACACGAGAAGACTTTGGCTGATAGGATTAAGGAGAATCCTAAAGCTTTCTTTAGATATGTTAAGAATAGAAGATTGGTTAGGACAAGATTAGGGCCAGTCACAGACAGCAGTGGGAAGTTGGGCGTGGAGCCTGAAGAGATTGGAGAGGCACTGAATAAATATTTCTCTTCGGTATTCACGCAGGGTGATGTAAATGTAGTTATGGAGAACACTGAGGTACAGGGTTGCAAACTGGAAAGTATTGAAGTAGATAGGGAGGATGTGCTAGATATTCGTGAGGGTTTGAAGTTGGATAAGTCCCCTGGGCCGGACGGGATTTACCCTAGGATTGTCTGGGAGGCAAGAGAGGAGATTGCAGAGCCTCTGGCTCTGATCTTCAGGTCGTCGTTGGTTACGGGTGTGGTTCCGGAGGACAGCGAATGTGGTCCCATTGTTCAAGAAAGGGAAGAGAGACCTTCCAGGGAATTATAGGCCAGTGAGTCTTACTTCTGTTGTGGGCAAAGTATTGGAGAGACTTATTAGGGATAGGATTTATAGTTATTTAGAGAGAAATGAATTGATTGGGGATAGTCAGCATGGTTTTGTGAAGGGTAGGTCGTGCCTTACTAACCTTATTGAGTTTTTTGAAAAAGTGATCAAAGAGGTGGATTGGGGTAAGGCAGTTGATGTGGTATATATGGACTTTAGTAAGGCGTTCGATAACGTGGCCCATGGAAGACTTCTGCAGAAAATGCAGATGTATGGGATTGAGGGTGATTTAGCTAATTGGATTAGGAATTGGCTAGCAGATAGAAGACAGAGGGTGGTGGTTGATGGGAGATATTCATCGTGAGTTCGGTTACAAGTGGTGTACCTCAGGGGTCTGTTTTGGGGCCCCTGCTGTTTGTAATTTTTATAAATGATCTGGATGAGGGTATTGATGGATGGATCAGTAAATTTGCAGATGACACTAAAGTTGGTGGAGTGGTAGATAGTGAAGAGGGGTGTTTTAGTTTACAGAGTGACTTGGACAAGTTGCAGAGCTGGGCCGAGAGGTGGCAAATGGAGTTTAATGTGGAAAAGTGTGAGGTAAGGCACTTTGGCAGGAATAATAAATGTGTAGAGTATAGGGCTAATGGTAGGATTCTTAATAGTGTTGATGAACAGAGGGATCTTGGTGTATTTGTGCATAGATCCCTGAAAGTAGGCAGTCAAGTCGAAAAGGTTGTTAAGAAGGCATACGGAGTCTTAGCTTTTATTGGTAGGGGGATTGAATTTCAGAGCCGCAACGTAATGTTGCAACTGTACAAAACTCTAGTGCGGCCGCACTTGGAGTATTGTGTGCAGTTCTGGTCCCCACATTATAAGAAAGATGTGGAGGCATTGGAGAGGGTACAGAGGAGGTTTACCAGGATGTTGCCTGGTATGGAGGGCAGGTCTTATGAAGAGAGGCTGAGGGATTTGAGGTTGTTTTCGTTAGAAAGGAGACAGCTAAGAGGGGACCTAATCGAAACATATAAGATGATTAGAGGTTTAGATAGGGTGGACAGTGATAGCCTTTTTCCTAGGATGGAGAAAGCTAGCACGAGGGGACACAGCTTTAAATTAAGGGGTGATCGTTATAGGACGGATATCAGAGGTAGGTTCTTTACTCAAAGAGTGATTAGGGAGTGGAATGCCCTGCCTGCAGCTGTTGTAGATGCGCCAAGTTGGTGGCGTTTAAGAGGTTAGTTGATAAGTATATGGAAGAGAAGGGAATGGTTTAGTTTGGAGGGTATTGCTTTTTATATTGGTCGGCGCAACATCGAAGGCCAAAGGGCCTGTTCTGTGCTGTAATGTTCTATGTTCTATATGCATCTCTGCTCTCCCTGGGTGATTATCCACTCTGATGTTTCAAGTTTCAGGGGATGGTCAATTGTACTCACATAGTCATCAGGGCACTGAGTAACTAATTCTTAAAGTCTAGCTCACTGCATATATCCCAAAAGAATTCAATTATAATGCCTGCTATAGTCATTGTTTTGATATTTCACCTCCAAAACATTTGACACATTTTAAGATGCAGAAGACAGGATTATTTCATACTCCATGGGATGTTTGCATGTTGGTTGTATATCATAACTGTCTAGCAGTCCCCATTATCTTGATAGATTCTCATTTTCTACTGGCGAAGTAAGTTCATAAAGATGCGATGGTGTGTCCTTTCAAATAATCCTTTCTGAAGTGGATCTTAACACCACAAAGTATGAAATTCCATGTGCAATTTGTCAGGATATAAATGCAGTGAGTTCTATAAAATAATCTCCAAAAAAGGTCAACTTACAATTCCAGGCTTTGGGTGATTAATGGCAGCCATCTTTAATCAATGTATTTTCTTGACTTTAAATAGTTTAGCACGCTTTTTAGTTGGTGACATGATACTTATAAATCACTTAATCTCAATATTGTTTCATTGTGACAATGAACAAACAGACATAGAAAACTTAATCCAGATGATCCTTTAACTGAAGCTAACAGTGTGCTGTCTTATGCTCAAGTTCACTTCGACAGAGTGCTCCCCCTCTGATTTGAGAGGAGGTAGAAGCAGCCTTCTCCATTGTCTCTGCATCTGGCTGAGATGGCCAAGGTTTCCATTCTCATTTTGGGAGGACCTGTGAAAGATTCTTCATTGCCTGCTGCACCTGCACAGTGGCAGAAGCAGCCTCTGTCACAGGGCCAAGCACCATGGATGCGTCCAGAAATAACATTCCCTCAAATATTTTCTATTCAAGTGCAGAATGAATTTTGTTACGTGCATCAATATCAAGGTCAAGCCCCAGTGTGAAGCACCAGTAGGAGCAAAAAAAGCTATGTATAATACACATTTTTAAAAGTTACTATTGGTATCAAAAGGAATACCACTCCAAGCCGCTGATACAGTAATGTCCTGGTCCACAAATGACCAGATTTAATGAATTGAATTATTAAGTTACCATGGTGGCACATTTGAACTCATGACCTCTAGATATTAAACTCTGTGGTGTAGTAATTGCATTCGGATACATGGGAGAGGCATTTGTCAGTGTTTTACATTTCAGCCATCGGACAGAATTAAAGTTAAATTGATAACAATGACTTAAGAAAAGATGAAGATCTTTTATTTCAATTTGACAGGTTCCAAACTGAACGAGTTAAGGAGGCCTGCTTTTTGAATTGACTAAAAAATGTGGAAAAGGAAAGCTTTATTTCTTTCATTTATTGAGTATTTTCCTTTACTTAGAACTACTGCGAATTGTGAGGAAAATATCTCAGTCATTTCTTCATATGCACAGACCTAATCAGGTAGAGGTGAAGCATTGCTGTGAATTTGGAGAAAGGTTGACTCTTATGAACTGGAGAGTGAAGGTCAGAAAGCCATGAGTGCCCTATAAATTATTGAAGTGGGAAAGTACATCTGGGAACCATGGAAGCGAGAGTTGTAGTGAAGACAGATGGAAATCCCAAGAGGGAGAACGGCTGTTGCGAAGAAATAAACTTCATTTTTAAAATACATCATTTCTCACAATCCATCCCAAAGTGAATTGGGGAGAGATAACATTTGGAAATATGTGCAGTGTGAAATGTCAGATGACAGAGCCTCACAAAAACATTTTTGGAGATCTCAGCTGGAATCCAAAACTATTCATGCAGTCTTAGAAATGCACTTGTGTTTTTAATGTGTCACATGTGTTTAGGATCAATCTTCCTTTCATAATTCAGCTGGAGCAGAATGACTAGATCAGTGATATTAACTGATCCCAAAATCTTCTTTCGAGTTCTTAATAATGTAGGTTTCTGTTTACCTCCTGCTTGTTCCTTGCCGCTTCCAACTCAATGCCTCTTCACCCCCACTTCCTTCCTACTCGGTGCTGCTTCCTCAGAACTTATGCAGTGAGTGAAAGCTCAGGAGAGTGGGAGAGGCTGTGAGTTGGGATAGTGAAGGGCAGAGGTGGAAAGCAGGAGGTAAGAGCTCCAAGTGGGTGGGAAATGGGAAGTTTGGAGAGAAAGAGACAGTGACCGGTAGGGAAGTGGCAAGTGGGTAGTTGTGGAAGAATGCAGTAAGCTGGAAGGTTGGTGAGCAGGCCTCAGGACCAACAAGTGCTGATACAGGTTTTCCAAGAACTGAATCGAGTAATCTTTAACTGTTAATTCTACCTGTGTAATCATAGTTTGGCTATTATCTGTTAATTTCCTATCATGGGAACATCCATCAGTTCTTTGCTCATACTCTAGAGTAACATTAAACCTCACGTTACAGTCAGGAATGAGAGAGAGTGACTAAAACTCCCATCCTCTTCCCCCACTGTCTGTAATTCAATGCATTTTTGTAATGGAAAATGTGTGCGCTTCTTATTCCCTGAGTGTATACAATTCGAATGACCAGCAGCCAGAATTTTGTGGGTTTTAATACAGAGAATTATTTATCCACACATTCACAACAAAAGCCTAATGCTATTTCACTTGCTCATCACTAACAAGTACCCAGACACACACACCTAAGGAAAATACAATTGAAGAGAATAGTCCACTTTTACACGTTATGTATAACAGAATAGTTCATATTCACAAAATTACAGAATCATTATTGTGCAGAAGAAGGCCATTCCGCCCATCGGATTTGTACTGGCTCTTTGAAAAAAAACATTCTATCCAATCCCACTCTCCTACCTATCCCTATAATGTTGCACAGCTGAGTTTTAGGGACCCGGGTTTGAACCCCATGATGGTAGCTGATGGAATTTGAATCTAATAAGGAATGTTTGGAATTAAGAATCTACTGTTGACTATGAAACCATTGCCAATTGTTGAAAAAAACCCATCTGGTTCACTAATGTCCTTGAGGGAAGGAAATCTGCCATCTTACCTGGTCTGGCCTACATCTGGCTTATGAGCCACAGCAATGTGGCTGAGTTTCAACTGCCGTCCAAGGGACACTAGAAATGAACAATAAATGCTGGCCAGCCAGCAATGTCCATGTCCCATGAATGAATAAAATTTATTTTCAGATAGCAATACAATTCCCTGAGGGAGGCAGGGGTATGGTGGTGTGCTGAGTTGGGTTCTGATGGAGAGAGGAGCCGAGGAGGGGTTGGATCACTACATGCCTATGTGGCGGGAGGGGTGGGTATGTGTTTTGAGCTGTTCTTTGAGTGGTGGGACAAGGGATGCCCCTCTTTGCTGAGAGGATGCTTGTACTCCCCTCATATTCTTGAAGTCCAGCACACCATGTCCATGTTGGCGATAACCAACACCAAACCCCACCCAATGCATTTCTGCTGGAGAGTTGGGTGAATGTTAGGGGGCTGGTGAATGGGCCATAAGGCAATGGGTTCACATATTAATCGGGTTGCCATCTGCTCCGGGTGGAAACCTGATCAGGGCCGGCGTGCAGGTTAGACGAATCTCGATAACCTTCATACCTGCCAAGAATCCCACTTTTAGCCCCGCGCTCGATTCACTGGGCAATCAGGACCAATGAATCCTCTCCAATATTTCTCACCTCTAGACAACCTCTTCAATAAATACCTCAAGAAAACCTGAGGCATCAATTAACTTTGGAACTTCCCATGGACACTTGTGCTTGCCAATGCTAGCTAGGAGCAAACCCTCCTTTGCCATCTCCTCAATGAACAGCAAGCTAATCATAGCTGCCAACTGCCTTGTCAAAGGGCCCTCAGTTTCTGAGTCCTAATTCTAGGTTGCTCCCAGCATTGTTAATTGAGCACTGGATTGGTCCCGGGCCAGTTAGTCACTTTGCATCAGGATCAGTGACTCGATGTGAGGTTTTGACCCAGAAATGATTTGTACAGTGCATTCTCGACCTGTGATTATAAATTCAGCCATTGGTGTGTAATCCTCTTTCGAACCTTTATTAACATGCACAAACAAATCTTGAGATCAATGTAAATTAAGTTTCTAATGTAAAAAAACACATGCTTTGAAGAACATTGTTTTGTTTTGAGTTGACTAACTGATGCATATCTATTGCAAGGGAAATTTATCCTTTACAGTTTTACTGAGGTAAAGTTGTTACCAATGTAACTAGCTGAGAATTTTTTTTATATCATGGGACGACAAGTTTATTTCAGCCAGTGTACACTTTGTGGATCAGCTGATGTTCACAAAGAGAAGAATCACATGACACTTTGCTATCTTTTTCATAAATCATTGCGAAGGCTGTTTCCTACTTATATAGAAACAAGAGTTCAAATATAGATTACAGAATAAGATACAGCATTGGGTATTTTTTCAAATCGTTTATGGATTCAAGAATACATGTCATGAAGGTCACACAGGAGTATACTTTTTTGATGGTTTTATTGGTAAATGTCAAAATAAAACTAATCCACTGTTCACCTGGCCGTTTCACAATAGGCCAGGATTTTCTGGTCCTCCCATAGTGACCGTAATGCTAGGCAGAATGGGGAAGAACTGTGAGAGTAATAAAGCTCATTTCCAGTCGGTGTAAAAACAGATTGCGATCATTCACTCCCACCTTCAATGGTTTCTAATTGAACCATGTCAGGAATGCTATTTGAATATATTAGACTATCATAAATGCTTATTATCAAGGCAGCTCACTGGAATCATGCTCCCATGCTGGATCAAAAGGCCATGCCAACTTCTAATCAGACTGGCGTAATTCACCGTAATATATAAACAAAATGCATCTGACAACCTGCACTTCAGCTGTGACTTTGAGTTTTGTTCACCTAGCTTGCATTGTGCTGTGCTCACGGTATCTCAGGCTCCACACTGGCTTGGCATCATTCTGCTTCCAAAGGCTATTACAGAAGCTAGTCTGTATCTGCCAGACCAGCGGTAAGGAATTATAATGAACTCAATGAGGAGTATGAGCTCTCTGATTACGGTAATGATCGCTGCCCAATCCGGGAGTCTCACCTTTGCATATATTGAGGAGTGTCAGATCTACTGGCACTCCAAATTCTGACTTTGTATCTGTATCACTCTTAGGAGTGGAAGTAATTTTGTCACCAGCCTCTGAGGAGTTATTTTAGGAGCAGTGGATTGGAATATGCTGCAGGTCAAGTTCTCAACTGGAGGGGCTGGGGAAGAGATGACAAGACAGAGGCAAGGAAGGGGTTGGAAAGTAAGGGCTTGACTGGGGAGAGGCAAGACTGGAGAAAGTTGCCCTCAGCCATGTGACTGGGGAGTGGTGGGGAAAGGC
This sequence comes from Sphyrna mokarran, assembly GCA_024679065.1. NCBI lineage: Eukaryota > Metazoa > Chordata > Chondrichthyes > Carcharhiniformes > Carcharhinidae > Sphyrna > Sphyrna mokarran. Next base: position 34,263,850 of record JAGIQG010000003.1, on the reverse strand, counting down.
CCAGAATGTGGAAAGAGTTTCTTTCAGGAAGTCAATAGTGAGTCAACGCCAGTGAAAGGATTGGAAAGTGAAGAGACATTTCAGCATCCATTGCTGAGCTTTCAAAAATAATCCTTATCCCGGTGCAGGAATGAAGAGGGCATGTCACAGCTGTGTCAGTTGTACCCAGCACAGTGTTACAGAGGCTGGTTAACATCTCATTCACAGCAACATTGGGAGTTTTTGGCAGTACTCGGCCGCAGATGGTACAGTCACAGTCAAGGAAGGCATCTGGAGAAACAATAGTGTGCGGCACTTGGTGGTCTTATGGAGCACCTCTATAAGTAATAGTAGAGTGCATCTCCAAATAAGGAGAGGTAAGATCTACATAGACACATTGAACTCAAATGAGTCAGTGGGTAACACAAGGATATCCAGCACAGTGATAATGGGATCAAGGATTACAGGGAGAGGACTGAGAGTAGCAAGAGACAGGAAAACCTGACTCAACAACATCTTCCTTCAGGATGAAGGGAGAGATTTTCCATGATCACATAGGGAAGGTGGGTAGCTGGTCTGGAAATAAAACCTGCAGTCCACCATCATGGAATCTAAAACAATGATGCAGCATCAAGAGTACAAGAAAATAGGAGCTGGCTGTGGGTGGGGAGGGGTGGGGGGGGGTGCAGTTTTGGCTTCTGAGAGGAATGGATCACAGCACTGGGAGGACAATTAAAGAGACATCCATGTGGAATCTGTGTTACCACATGCAGAATGAACAGCAGACACATGTCTGAGATATGTCAGTAACTGTAGGGTAATCTGAAGCATTCATGTGAGATTAATTCCCATTTGTTCCAATCATCGATCTCCCTGTAATAACCTATTGTAATTCCCCAGTGTGACAATGACTCCAAAAACAAATGAGATTCTGGACAAACTGGAGAAGCCTTTACGAAATACCAGCTCTGACCCTTGCAGCTGTCTGGATTCTAAAATGGGAATTCCCAGGTCCCCTTCACGGAACATGCACCTTGTCCCAAAAGATGTAGTCTTAGAGTTCAGTGAATGAATAATTTATTACTTTGAATAAATACAGGATTTCCAGGCGATTGGCCAGATCCATCTCATAGCAGTAGGTCAACTGAAATGGGGCCAGGAATGGCATTTGGAGTACTGTGATATTGGGAGAAGTCATTGTGATGGCCAGGATTGTATTGGCCAATAAGTACCCAAAATCTAATCAAACCATGAACCCACAGTCATTCAGGAGTTATTGACAAAAAGAGAACCTTTGGAAGCTGATGTTTTTTCAAAGTTTCTGCAAACAGGTAAACTTCAGGAAGATGGAAGGTGCATTTAATGTTGCCTACATTATTGTATGAATGAAAAGGAGTGAAATCCTTTTCAATTGATTTGCACTGAATGAATCTGTTGTGTGCTCATCTCCCCGTCTTTCCTTTTCTCTCCTTTCTCCAGAGTTGCTGATTATGTTCTGCATGGTCTCTCTTCATTCTCTTATCCATGTTCAATTTCTGGCAGAAGCTATATCAAGTCAGATATGCTTGAGAGCACTTGCTCAAGCACAAGATTTTAAATGACCAAAAAATGCTTGAAAAAAACACTTCATCACTAGCCAGAATAATTCCCATAGACTAATCAAACCTAAGCCATGTTTAGAATATCTTCAAAAGCATGCATAGTTGTTCCAGAAGAATTGATCCACTAACTAGTCAATAAGTTGTTCACAATCTCTTTAAATAGTGCTGGTAGTTTTGGGTAGAGTGAGAGTGGGCCCTTCATTCTGTTCACTCTCACATTCAGCTCTGAAATTAGGTATTAGCTGGAGCATGGAGTTTGCAAAAGGCAGTTGAATTGTAATATCATTGCACACTGAATATTTTAATCCAACTGCATATTGCTGGTGGATCTTTAAACAAGAGCTTGCAATGTCCATTATGTAGTGACTCTAATGAGGTCCAAGAAGTGGCTCTGTTAGACTATGAGCTCCTGATTGAGGTAGTTACAGCTGTCCAATCTGGGAGTCCTACAAAGATATATAAGGTGGAATGTTGGGGTTACTGAGAGGGAGCTGGGTTGAATTCTGGTTTTGGGTCACTGTGGTGTTTGTACAGTCTCCTCCTGTCAACTGAGATTTTCTTCAAATGCTCTGGTTTCCTCTCATACTACAAAAATGTGCAGATTAGGTTGATTGGCCATGCTAAAGTGCCCCTTTGTGTCAGGGGGATTAGTAGGTAAATACATGGAGTCAAGGCAATAAGGCCAAGGTGGAATTGTTGTCAGTCAGGCTTGATGGGCTGAATGGCCGCCTTCTGCATTGTAGGGATTCTATTCTATTCTACTCAGGATGTATACTCTGTACTAGGGGGTACCTGCCTGAGCATTGTTAACACTTGTAAATAAAATCTGGATTTAGTGAAGAGATAGAGGCCTTGAGAGAGTTACTTCAATTAACCAAAATGCTATCCTGTGCCTTGCCTTTCCTTTCAGAAACCAAAAGCCCCATCTTATTTCAAGAAATGGCTATTTAAATCCAATTTAGCTACAAGATGAAATTAATCATTAATTATTTGGATAGCCTGATTTGCTGTTTGAAGGAACATATTATTTGACAACAGTAAAATAGTGGGGAGGAATTTATAAAACCATGCAGAAAAATATGTTCATAGTGTTTTTTCCAATATTATTTCATTTATTTAAAATTATTAGCACTTCAATCACTGTAAAGAATCATTTTAAGTCATCTAACTAGTGAGGCTAATCTTTGAATTTTGAATATAGCTAGATAAAGGAACAGGTGGAATTGTGACTGTGCACCTATGCTATTTTTGATTTGATGTGTTTTATTATTGTCACATGTATTAGTATGCAGTGAAAAATATTGTTTCTTGCCCACTTTATAGACAAAGCATGCCATATATATGGAAGGAAAGGACAGAGTACAGAATATGGTGTTACAATCAATGCTAGGATTTAGAGAAAGATAACAATGTGAAGTAGGTCCATTCAAATGTCTGGCAGCAGGGAAGAAACTGTCTTTGAATCAGTTGGTATGTGATCTCAGACTTGTGTATCTCTTTCCCAATGGAAAAAGATGAAGGAGGATATGTCTGGGGTACGTGGGGTTCTTGATTATGCTGGCTGCTTTTCTGAGATAGCAGAAGAGTAGACTGTGTCAATGGATGGAAGGTTGATTTGAGTGATGGACTGAGTTTCATTCTCCACCCTTTTGTATGAAGAGATGCTTTCTCAATCCTGCAGCATGGATCATAGGAATAAAAACAGAAAATGGTGAATAAACTCAGCAGGACTGGCAATGTCTGTGGAGAAAAAGTGTTAATGTTTCAGATCTAAAATGACCCTTCTACAGAACTGCACTAGAGAATTGTAAATATATCTGAGATGGCATTAAGTTCTGCTATTTACTCTAACTAAGTGTGAACCCAGACAAAAGCCATGAAAAATGTCATATCGGCTGAATAAGCAAAACAACATTTAGAAAACATCTACTCAGGAGCTAGTGCATGATTAAGTGGAGGGGGCATGGGTTGACATCCTATTGACTGACAGGCAACAAGGGATTAGATCAGCACATTTACCAGAGCATGTGTACAGAAAATCAATGAAATTGATCACTGAAACCCCAATTTAACTTAATTGTGAAATGATACAGACCTCTTGGTAGAAGATGGAAATGAATATGAACACTGGTCCAATGTCATCTCGGAGCTGAAGCAAGTTTTATTTTTCAGCTTCTTATTTTGATCTTTGTCAGTCCTAATGGAGCATTTGAAAGTAGCTATTTGAAGTGGTGAAATGGTAACGATACACCTACTCAAGGTTTCTGATTTCAATTTATCTCTTCACTGCATATACCTCATGTAGATTAAACATTCAAGCACATTAAAAGAAGATTAAAAATGTTCAACGGGCTGATTTAGTTTCCTCTTGTCTGCCAGTAAGACAACCGGAACATTCCTTTTATTACTACAGTGCGTTAAAGCAAAGTTTTTCTAATTCCTGCTATATACAGTATTATCCAAGCATATTAAAGGCCCTATCTATTTTGCAACTGCAAACAACTGGATCTTCAGAAGCTAATGCAGTTGTAGTTGTATTCATGACTGACTGGGAATAATCCATGTGGGTTACTGATCAACAAACACATATTGAACACTGGCATATTGAACAGTTGTCCTGTACCTGGAGAATGAGTCACAGTCAGCTATGAGCATAGGTATGATTGTGGCTTGGATTCTGCAGTAGTAACGACAATAAAGCTATCAGTGTATGGTGTATGCTGTATTACTACTTTCAAACTGACAGCAACATCTGGAGTCCATACATGCGCACTTAAAGATGTTGCTGTCAGTGATTCTACATTTCCACAGAGGTTACGCTGTTGGGGTACTACCCTACTGCAATTAAGTAGACACCATTGAACTAATGAGGACTTGTCCTTTTATACTATTAGTCTTGAAAAGGTGTGCATAAATGAATGAGCTGTAACTGAACTTCTTATTACGCCTTTCATATCAGAGAGGAAACCCTTCTGGGTGGCTTTTTGGGGTCACAAAAGCTGCCTTTCTTGCCCACGGCCCCCTCTTGGTACAATGGAGAATCAGGTTCTGATGAACAACAAGTGCCACGGGGAGATGGTCTCCATGGAGTTGGCAGACTCTCCATATACTGGGGAACCACTCTGCCACTAAAATACCAACATGTTACGTAAGTTATCACTAATTGAGGCCTGATAATTGGCTGCTTATCCCCAATCAGCAGGCTGTCAGCCTGGGTCACTACCACATGCTGGGGACCCTTCCAATAGCACGTTTACACTGCGAAGATATCCCAACATTGTTTCCAGCTCTCTCACCTCCACCTTGCCATCCAGTGTCAGAAACATTCAGTCCAAAGACTCTACAAAAGAGACATTAAATGAATGGGCAAAAAATTGGCAATATTTGAAAATGGAATTCATGTATGTAATAGAATCACAGAAATCCTACAGTGCAGAAAGAGGTTATTTGGCCCATCGAATCCGTACCGATCACAATCCCACCCAAGCCTTACCCTCATATCCCGACATATTTACTCATTAATCCCTCTAACCTACACATCTCAGGACACTAAGGGGTAATTTTAGCTTGGCCAATCAACCTAACCCGCACATCTTTGGACTGTGGCAGAAAACCCACGCAGATATGAAGAGAATGTGCAGAGTATGCACAGACAGTGATCCAAGCCGGGAATTGAAAGCAGGTCCCTGGAGCTGTGAAACATCACTGCTAACCACTGCGCTACTGTGCTGCCCATAGAAAAACCAAAATATTATTTTCATGGAGAGAGATTGCTGAATGTTATGATACAGAAGGACCTGAGTTTTCTTACATATGACTTACAAAATGTTAGCATGCAGTAATTAGGAAGGCAAATAGAATATGAGCCTTGAATGCAAAAGGAGTGGAATGCAAGAATAGGTAAGTCGTGTTACAACTATACATTGTATTGAAGAGATTGCACCTAGTGTGCACAGTATTGGTCTCCTTGTTCAAAGCAAAAGATACTTGCTTTGGAGGCAGTTTAGAGAAGGTTCATTAGGCTGATTTCTAGATGTAGTAGTTGTCTTATGAGGAAAGGTTGAGGAAGTTGGGCCTATATTCAGTGGAATTTCAAAGTATAGAAAAGGAAATCTTACTAAAACACAGCAGATTCTGAGGCATCTTGACGAGATAGATGCTGAAGGATATTTCCTCCTGTGGGGGAATCTAGAGCTGGGGGGCATAACCTCAGGATAAGGGGTCAACCATTCAAGGCGGAGGCATGGAGGAATTTCTTCTCTCGGAGGGTCATTAATCTGAGAAAATGTGTTCCAGGGAGAGCAATGGAAACTGAACATATTCCAGAATAAGTTAGACAAACTTTTGAACAACAAAGTCACTATTTTATGGGGAAGAGACAGGAAGGTGGAATTGAGGCCACAGTCAGATCAGCCACGATCTTATTGAATGGCAGAGCTGGCTCAGGGGGCTATTTGGCCTGCACCTGCTCCTAGTTTTTCTATTCTGTCTCCTAAACACATGTGACCCCTGATCATATCTCATTACTAGCTGCAAAACATGTTCAGTGCACAAGTTCAATGGAGATCAATAAAATGTAATATTAGTCAGGAGAAAATCAGTAGACACCTGGCTGTCAAAAACCTATTTTCACTTTTAATTGAGGTTTAAGATTTCAATGAAGAAGTCAGCAAAAATGATACCCTGAGGCAGCCTGCTGAGCGTTTGTGTACTTGACTGAAGCTGAGCTTTCCAGTGGCTCTCTGTAATAGTTCAGGTGACTGTGTTAATTCACCAATCTTGGTCTCACCATTGATTTTATTGAGGGAGGAGCTATAATAATTAAATCTTCAACATTTTGGAAAGGGTCAGCGCAAAAAAAAAATCAATAAGTTAACGTGAGCTGTATGCAGTGATGTAAGTCAATCATACCATATTTTCCTGGAAGTGCCAGAGCACAGCAATAACTTAGGCCATAGCCTTGCCATTCCAAACCAGACGCAAGTTTATGTAGGCATTCCAGGAACAACAAACACAAATAAGGAGATTGAAGTGATGGGCGATTCCAGGACTCCCACCCACTCTCCCGGCGACCCCAATTTTTGCTAGTGGGGAATAACAGGTCCGGACCCTGCATTCCCAATCTGACCAGCTGCATTATGGGAGCAGACATCTCCAAGTCCTCAGTAATTGTGGAGAAGGAAAGGCAGGTTTGTGTCAGGTGCTGGGAGATTCACTCCTGGCCACCTGCATTGTTGGAAAAACATTTTAGATGCTGAATTTTGGCATTCCTGCCTCGCTTTAACTGCCAGGATTCTCTGGGCTCTGGAAAAACTAGGAGTGATAATTCCTCGTTCTTGACAAAATCTGAGCTTCATTTAATTATTCTAGTTACATTTCTATCCCCCCAGAATGGATTTCTCAGGCAATTTCAAAACTGTCACAAATAAACCAGAAGTAAGTACCATCATAGAAGGTTAGTTTTCTTATAACTTAACAGCCCCCTCACACCCCTTCCCACCCACCCCCATCCTATGGTGTTGATATTCTCCTATATATTTCCCATTGATGTTAGTTGATGAACTGATTTTGAGCAGTTCACATTAGACATTGCCAGTTTTGTAGGAGTGTAACACCCTCTAGTACTTTAATGTTGCCTGTTTATCTCCTTCCACATGACATGTATTAATCACCTATGTTTATCGCACAACAAGTCGTGGCCTGCAAAGTTCAGGTTCTTAGTGCGGAAGAAGTCCTTAAAATGGCAGAGGCAGCTTTTCTGGCTACCTCTGTCACTGAGCTGACAGTACTTCAAGCTGGAAAGGGCACCAGCCTAGCCATCCTAGGTGTGTGACAGAAGCTTCTTCAGTGGACAGGTCATGATGTCAGACTCTTTGATTCATTTGCCACATTCTCTGCATAGGTCCAGTGAACACCGTGTATTAACTGTGCATAACTGAACATGAGTTCAGAACTCCAGAAGCTTGACCTCCCTGGTCACTTGTTTCCATTTCTTTCTGACCATATTCCATAGGCCTCCTGATCCTCTAAGTAATAATGTCCTTGTTTTATTGACCTACTGGATTAAGGCCTTCCGTGCCTCACCAGAAAATCTGGGATCCTTTTCTCTCAGCTGTTTCTCAGTTTGGTGCTCTTTCTCCTTCTAACAAACTGCAGCTTCCTTTCAATTTGTGCAGGCCCCTTTTAAGAGGGAAAGATTACCTTTACGAGGCGCAGATGAGGTGAAACACATGCTAACTACACACACACTGTTGGACCCATCAGCTAGTGTTCAGACAGCTAGCAGCTACAGTTATGCAAATTGGAAATGAGGAAGCGTTATGAAATTGTCATATACTACCTGCCTCAATGATATCAGATACAGGCTGATTGTGCATCACAGCCTCCCTGCCAAAAATAGGAGCAAAACAATTTTTTAGTCCATAGACTTATTTGAATTATTATTGCATCCCAATGTCTAACAGTGACTATCTGTCAGAAAGCAAAAAGAAGTTGAACATCACCAGAGAACCAAAGGGTAGAATTTTGCAATTATGTTGAATTTTTCACAATGTTTTTCTGAGTAACTAAGACAGACATTCAAAAAGGAAGAGGTTCCATCATAATAAATAATGAGTTATCTTACATTAATGTGGATGATAAAAGAAAACAGCTAAACACAATTGCTAGCTTACAGTTGTGACAAATTTCAGGCACAAAATATCTAACGTGTGTGAATAATGCTACAGATGAAACTAAGACCACATTATTTTCTTTACTTGTTCCCTTTTATTCATTTCCATTGATATCCTTTTAAAATGCTCATGTCATTGTATGTTTCCAAAGGCTTAAACACATTAGGTTAGATTTTGCAGTATTCCAGTGGTGTGTTTGAAGGTGGGGGACTTGTAAAATGCAATGTTTGCCTCCACTACCCTGCTTGACAGTGTATTCCAGATCCCCATCATCCTCTGTGTAAAATACGTCCCCTCTGATATCTGAGTTAAACCTCACCCCCCCATCTTGAACCTGTGACCTCTCGTATTCGTCACAACTAATTTACTAGGAAAATTAAGGTTGTTAAGAAGGCGATGCATCTTAAAGGGGTCACCTGTGCCCATTGGAGGCATGCCCCCAAAGGTCTTACCTATGTGTCCCCTTTAACTCTCCTCTGTGGCCTCACAAACTGAGTCCCACCATCTCCTTAATCATCCATATACCCCATCCTGGGACTTGCTAACCAGTTCTCCTGATCCCCCTAGACGTACCTTCAGTCTGGCTTTAATAGCTCTTGCTTTGGGTCTTTGCTGTTGTTTTAGGTGTGACCATCACATGACCTGCTATTGGATTGGCCAACACTTCTCTAAGACAGAACTTCATCCACAGATGGAGGTGAAAATCTCTCACCAAGTGTTAACTAGCTGCAGGGCTAACTTCTTCGTGGAAGGGATCCCAAATGACATTTTAGTCGAGGGGTAGAGAACAAGCTGCATATAAACTATTGACAAACTCACTGAATTTGGTTTAGAAAATAGGAGTAGATTTTAAACTTACTACCTGGATGTGCGATAATTTGTTTCAGAAACTTAATTTTTTATGTCCATTGATGTCAATGGAGGGAGGTCTTATGGAACTGGAATCATTTTCCTACCTCTGAACTGGTTTGTGTCCCACTCTGGGATTTGAAGGAATGGAAGGTGCACTCATGATATGGCCAAACACGTTGATTATGAACCTGAAAATCCTTCCAATGAACTGGTGACAGATGGTGAGATTAGTGAAAATTCTTGTCAGCTAGAACCTACAGAAGATCTTGGCAAACCAGTGCAGTTCCTTGCCAAGAATGGATCTATAAACAAGGAAGTCAATGATCACCAATCACCTCTTTGGGCATGGTACCTGAAGTGAGGAGGGGTACCATTGAAAATTGGACAGTTATTATATTGGATGCTTCATCTGCAATGCTAGATTCACGCCTGAATGAGCAGTTGAAAATCTACCCCATAGCTCTCTATTTTTCACTAGAAAAAATTTTGCACATAATCTGTTGTTTCACTTGTGTTACCATTCTGCTGGCCAATTAGATTTTCCCACAGTGAGCTGGCTGCTCATCAAAGGCAGCCAGCAAAGGCACAAGCGGGTGTATGCCATTATTTCAATCTGTACCGATCTGGACTGAACTTCCTCCCTGCCCACAGAGACTTGTAATGCACCTTTTCGATTGGGACTATGTCTATCTTTGCCAACATTGAAACCTTGACCTTCAGGCTGAAAGTTTTAATAGCTTTTGAATAATTATGGATAGTTAGGATGGCTGTTCTGGCTCACTAATCTGCCCTCAAAAATAAAAACAAAATTAATTGCAACACTTACCTTTATGTGGTTGTTCAAAATTGTATAAAGTAAATATAACTCTCTTTGACATATTTTCAATAAATCCCTTGGCAATTCTATAAATACACTTTTTTTTGATATGTTAGTGATTTCAGCAATAACCCAGTTCTTCCATCAATTTTTCGAGTAGAAACAATTTTCTTGTCGAGAACATACAGAGACCAGAAGTTTCCCTCCAAGGTCAATAGGCCTTTAAGCGGCCCATCAAATTTTTTGTCTCACCCATGATGGTTCCTATGGCAGATGGGACTGGAAAATTTACCTCCCTATCTGTCTTAGCTTTGGATGGAAACCCCATTCTAAAATCTGAAGTGGACTACTGATACCTGAAACAATGTATGAAACCTGTCCCCATTTGACCTTATACAACTGGGTTGTCCTCTGAGGCATAGTATGATTCAACAGAAAAAGATTTTTGTCTTGTTTTACATTTACCAATCATTTTGGAATCGATTACTATGGTCGAGTAGAAGTTTGCATTTTCTCAGGATCCCTGAGAACTATTGAAATATGCCTTTGAGGGATAGCAGCATGACATCACAAGAAGGGAAATATATCAGATGATCCAGACTTAATTCCATTCCTCCTTTAATTAGGGCAGACAGCACAGCTTCTGGTAATCCAAGATTTTACAACAATGTAAATGTATTGTCATATGCCTAGCCTTAATAAGTTAATACACAGTTTGCCCAATCGCTGATGAGTAACTGACACCTTGCGTCTTATACAGCAAATAAGCTCAAGAACTTAAATCATTATAAGAAATACAACATGGTGATCAGTGCTGTCAGACAGGTGGCAGCAAGATTAAGTACAGGTACAACATGGTGAACAGATTTGGATTGTGTTACATGGAATGAGAAGGCCCGTGGCATTTTGCATGCTAACTGCAAAGAAAAGCTGTAGCAATATAGTAACACGCTAGAGCCTAAGAGCTGCCAACCACTCAGATCCCTCGTGGTGAGATTGAAGCACATAGTCTGGTAGTTGTGTTAGTGGAACAATGCATCAAGAGGACCAGCATTGTATTAAGTCAGTTGGGGAAGGTGGGTGACCAGAGTATGGGTCGAATGTATAGTGAGCTAAGTGAAAAGATTTTAAAAAAGGTCATTAAAATTGGCCAGAGAAGGTTATGATTATAATGAGTGGCTTTGGGAGTTGGCGGAATAATAACTTGAATAAAAAGCAAGACATTATAACTCTGTGGTACATTCTCATGACAGCTCATCTTTGGAAATAAGCTAAAGCAGCTATAGCGATGCTCACTCCAGGTACTAAAGCACAAAGAAGCTTAAAGGGATATTGTTAGACTGTCCACAAAGTTTCCCAGTTTGAATTGGAATGTAGCTGACCTACTATTGAAATTCAAATTATTTAAGTAGTGTACAGAGCAATGGTTTCTTAATTCAAGTGTACCTAACATAGACAAGAAAGTCATAAAATTTGCCTAACAGTTGTGAATAAAGGTCTACACAGTCTAAATACATTAGGATTAACAGAATAAGAGATATCAGATCGGCAAAATATTTGGACCACATTGGAAGGCTGGTTCAGAGATAGGTTACACTTTCTTATTCACTGACCAGATTTTATGTCGTTTTTACAGAATCCATAATCTATTTTGTCACCAGATGCACTGTGATTTTTCAAATGTAGAGCTAGTAAACAAAATTGTTGAGTTGATGAACACATCACCCCAGACATATCTCTTCCATTTTCTTCCATTAGGAAAAAGATATGAAAGTCTGAGGTCAAGTACCAACTGATTCAAGGATGGCTTCTTCCCTACCCAAACATCGGAAAGCATTTGCAAGATGGAGCCTTCAGCATGCACCAAGGAACTGCACAGCTTTTCTTAAATTCTACAAGGCATGTGATAAAAAGGGCCATTGGCAGCAGCAATGTATTGGAGAAAAAGTTGATGCAGCTACAAAGATCCAAGCAGTCTACACACAATGGGTATCTTCAACAACAATAATGACTGTTCAGAATCCTGTCAGAAACATGTACATGAAGAGATTGATAAACCAGAAAATGACAATAATGTGCATGATGATGCCAAAAGTGTGAACGCATGTTTCACATTGTCAATCTTGTGCAAAATACAGACACCATCACATTTTCCAAGGTGTTTGCCAAGATAGAAATTATTTGTCCTAAAATGTTGGTAACTATTCATCAATAGCCAAGACTGACACGGAGCAAGTACCAACATTCTACTTCTACAAATTCTAGGAGGCATATATCCATAGACATGGAAGACCATTGTGCAACCTTCTTCTGTAAAATCTGCAGTGGTAGAATGATTCACCAATTCCATGTGCAAGATGCACATTCCTGGAATGCAAGTACAATCAATCCTCCTGGGTTTCACAGATGTCCTATATAATGGAAAGTAAAGACCCAGTGATTGTAGATCTACCAGAATGTCATTAGCTAATAGTAGTAACAATCCATAGAATCAGTCAGACTTCACAAGGAAGATAAACCTCAGAAATTATTCCTATCACCTTATTTTATGATCTAACATCAAATTGTCCAGAATGTTTTGACAAAATTTTCAATTTTAAGGGAACAGCAGCAGTACTTACAGGAGAATGCAAATCTGTCAATTGATCCTTCATGGAAGCCAAACATTCACATGTAAGACAAACTGAAGGTCTAACTAAACAAAATGTAGAAAGATAGAATCATTATAAGAGTAAAAGAGTGCACAGATTTCAGAAGCTCTTTCATGTGTCTTTAAGAAGAGCAGATCATTGAAAATATATATCTCCACCCATGACATTTAAATACAGCTTTGAAACATTGTCCTTATAAAAGACTTGCATTAGGTGTAAAATTCTTCTTGAAGTTTGATGCCAAACATGATTACTGGTCAGCACATCTCAGAGGGAAATCGTAAGATTTACTACATTTCATACAAGATGCCCTTGTGCAGGATTCTCAAGGAGTTGGTTTGCAGGTACGGCAGCAAAAAAGGCAAATAGAATTTAGTCCTTCATTATTAGAGGGATGGAGTTTAAAAACAGCAAAATTATGTTACAATTGTGTAAGGTGCTGGTGAGGCCACACCTGGAGTACTGTGTACTGTTTTGGTCTCCTTACTTGAGAAAGGATATACTGGCACTGGAGGGGGTCCAGAGGAGATTCACTAGGTTGATTCTGGAGTTGAGAGTGTTGACTTATGAGGAAAGACTGAGTAGACTGGGGCTATACTCTTTGGAATTCAGAAGAATGAAGGGAGATTTTATAGAAACATATAAAATTATGAAAGGAATAGATAAGATAGAAGCGGAGAAGTTGTTTCCACTGGCGGGTGAAACTAGACATGGGGGTATTGCTTCAAAATTAGGGGAAACAGATTTATGACTGAGTTGAGGAGGAACTTCTTTGCACAAAGGGTTGTGAATCTGTGGAACTCCTTGCCCAGTGAAACAGTTGAAGCTACCTTATTGAATGTTTTTAAGGCTAGGATAGCTAAATTTTTGAACAGTAAAGAAATTAAAGTTATGGTCAACAGGTGGGTAAGTGGAGCTGAGTTCACAAAAAGATCAGCCATGATCTTATTGAATAGTGGAGCAGGCTTGAGGGAACCAGATAACCTATTCCTGCTCCTAGTTCTTCTGTTTTTATGTATCCCAATCGGATGATACAATTTTCAATAACTTACTATTTGTTACCCAGAATCTGTTTCAAGCTCATATGGATCCATAACATGCATTGTGCCAGGATGCATCTGTATTGTGGATGATATAGCCATAGTGTGAAGAGCAAAGCAAGAACATAGGCATAACCTGCACTTATTAATGCAAGCAACACATAATGAAGGATTGGTGCTCAACATCTGAACTGCAACATCAACTTACAGCAGCCCAACTTCCTCAGTTCTTCTGTTGCATGGTAAATGATGGCATACTAATCTACTGAAGGTGACTGTTGTTTACTGTTAGTGTTCCATGATATACTGATGCAATTATTCATTCAGTTTGATAAACCATGTTGCTGATGTGACAACACCTACTACACATAACAATATACTCATTTTGCAGATCCCTGGCCATATTGTAAAGACACTTGCTAGTGAACATTTGCCTTCACCCACCTAGCACTTAATTAGTCTGCAATTCATTGTATCTGTATTCTGCTGAGGTACAATAATTATGCATAAGCCTAATCAACAATGGTGATCCCACAAAACCTTTTCTCCCAGATTCGGGCATCTAACCGCTTAGTGAAATGAATTTATTGAGGGCAATATTCGTCAGATTGTAAGCCGAATGCAACAACTTACTGATATTTGAACAAGTTTATGAATAATGGAGAAAAATGTTGTAGATCATTGATATATTTGTACAAAATCACATATTTAGTAAAGGAATTTACTGTATATTTTATATTTTATCATAGCAGCTGGAAATAGTTCAGAATTAGACTTGAATTCAAAACTGCACATAGATTTATACTAAAACTGAAATAAAAATGGAAAAATAGAAATCTGCAGCATTTAATTAAACACAATTATAACTCCTACTCATAGCTTTTTTTTAAAAAATCATCTTAACATTGTTGGGCAAAAGCAAGGTCAAGATTGTTCATTGGATGTTTTATCTGTGCTATTAATGACTATGATTGACAAAGCTGAGATCCTGGTTTGTAATTTACTTTGAAGGCTCTCTGCAAACTATATAATTTTCTAAAATTCTTGTAACATTTCACCCTGCAGGGACAAGCTACCTCTAGCTGTTGATAAAGACCGGTTGTGCTGTTACACAATCCTTTCCAAAGTCATTGGGTGCCTGTTTACTGTAACCTTTCTGGCAGTTAGTGAAGTTAAGTAGGATTTCTTTGGCTATAAATACTTTTATTCCACATTCAGTAGTCAGGTCTATTTTAACCACTGATGACTCAGCTGGAGTTCAGTTTGGCCGAAGTATAAAAGAACTTTAATACAAACAAAGCAGCTGCTTTTTGGTGGGATTTAGATAAGCTCTTTAGTATTCATTGCTTTCATGTATGATTTCTACTTCCACTTTTAACCTTGCCACTATCTTCCACAGATACAGAATACAAATAACTACTTTCCTAAATCTGTTGATCTTTTAAAGTAGGTGCACACAGTTATATGACAATCAGTGCTAGACTCCTAATGTTGCTCTAAATTAAAATAATCAAAGGTAACTGTACCTTTAAATATGCATTAGGTAGTAATGGCTTTGCAGTGTAAACCAGAAGTGAACAAGTCATTAGAGAACGAAGACTGATAACAAATGTACATTGCGCAATTCAGTCAGTTCTGAAATCTGAAAGTATACTTAAATCCTTAAATAAATGTTTGATAAAAGGGTGCAGCAATTCCTCGGTTGTGCTTAACCGATCCTAACTAGGCAGATAAACAAATAGAAATCCCTGAATTCCAAACCTAGCTTGCAGCACCTCCTGCTGTTTCTGTGAAGGTGCTGTTTGCCTTTTCAATGTACTCACTGCCAACATACATTTCTAAGAAGTTCATGCCACTTACAAGCAGATTTTACCACATGCAGGATTGATTTTGACACATCTGAACAGTGATTATGTAACCAGTTGGTGGAATGAGGCTAACCTCTGTTTGGTCGCCCCTCATCATAAGGCCTGAGCTGTTAAAGGGGCCTGGACCTCACTAGTATTGGGCTGACAGACTGTGGTCAAAATGTCTGCATGCCAAGGCAATCTTTCCGATCTAGGTTGGTTAAAAAAAGAAAGAGGCTGGGGGGGAGGTTGAGTCTCCTCACAATTGCAGCCCCAGAAAATAAGTTACAAATTAGCCTCATCTGCAACCAATGGATACTGAGCAGACTTTGCATAATTCTTATTCCACTCAGTACAGTCCTAAAAATTGCAATCAGGTCCTAACCCTCCAAAGGAGTCCAATTTGCTTATTTGATCAACAGATGTTCTATCTGCATGGGAGAAGGTAGGATCTGCCAAAACATCAATGGGAACAGTCTGATAAATCATTTCCCACAATTTTCTGGGCATGACCACTTTACTTGGGAGCCTTGAAGCCACCCATTTTTCCTAAGGCTATAACTGCATTTCAAAATGGAGGACTTTGTTTTAACTTCACCGAATTGTTCAAACTCCTGTTACTGAGACATTACTGGACAGAGCACAGAAACATTTCAGAATCCCTTGCGTCAAGATTTACAATCAGTAAAGACAAAGGGAATAACTGGGGAGTTTTTGTAATTAATGTCACTTTATCAAGTTATCGAAATCTAATATGTAGACAGTCATAATTAATACATCTCAAAACACTTAGCTAAAGACTTATGGTCGACATGTTGAAGATTCAGCAGTCTTTCTCTGCAAACATTATGTAAGAGAGGTTAATTTGCTTTTGACTACAAATGGAGCCCACAAAACACAGTCAAAGCAAAGCAACCAGGAAGGAAATTATAGTGTTATAGAGTCTCATTTAACACCAAGTGTACTATCTATCTGTTTTAGATGTTAGTTTCAACTTGAAAAATTATTCAGTAATTTATTTTATAATCAACCATTTTGAAACCTCTGGACCATTGTATTTTGCAGACAACATCAAATATTCTATGAGGCTAATGATATAACCTGCCTGATAATCACAATGTTTAATCAGGTTGTAGTTGCATCTCTTGCTGAAAACAATTAACAATACTTTGACCTGGACTTCCTTCATTCAGACCTTCAGTTACAATGTAACATAATTCTAAATTCAATTATTTTTTGAGTAACACTCAAAATAAAACAGAAAATAAAAGGTTAGGCAACCTTGCTCTCTGCACTTAAATGTTTCATAAATGGGAGGTATATTTCATAAGTATTATGGACCAGTGTCAAAAATACGTAAATGCAATTTTTGTGCCAATTTTGTACTTAAAATCAAATGTTGGGTAGTTTTAGTCCAAGCCAATTTTAGGTGGATCTTCATTCTGGTGATCAGAATTACAATCTGAAATAGGCAAGTAGACCTTTCATTTATGACCACCAAGCACGAGTGGCAGAAGTCCAGAGAAAGTCATTTTTTGATCATAATTAAAGTGAGCTTCAATTGCAGTCAGAGAGAGCTGGATATTACTTTGGAAGACATCTTATGGCAGAGACTTGTCAGTTTTGCACCTTAAAGTATAATGCATTTGCTGATGTAGTGATTGTACATAAGTTAGCTGGCATTCCAAAGTCTTGCTTCATTACATTCCCAATCCCTACACTCCTTCTTGCTGAGACACTACTGGGGTTTTCACAATCAGCTGTCCTTCTTCATCCCAATTGCCTTCTCAGATCCCGATTGACAAACTACTTCCTTGAGAAATGTCTTTTATGCAGACAACTTGCCAACTGCAATATAATTAGCATTCAGGACCAACAAAGATGGAATTAAATGTTGATCTTTTTCAGGTGATCACTGAATATATCCCATCCAAAATAACTTGCAGCAGAGAAATCACTGAAAGAGTAGTTTCTACTTAAATTTTAGACAATGGTTAATGTTCACAGATTTCAGCAGCAATTTCTATGTGCATTAATATCATTGTACCAACATATTATTCCTAGCATGGCGTCATGGTTTCCCGAGACTGATAAATCAATCATCAATAAAAATCTCTGCTGCCACTTAAAAGTTTACTGTAAAATATTTAATTATTTACTATTAAGAGCATCTTATGAACATTAGAAACAATGATACATGCTGAAAATTGGAAAAATAACATTGCCAGAAACACTTAAGATCATTTTAACATTTCTTTAAATTCTCCTAAATCTTGCTAATGTATCTTAAAATTCAAATTCTTTTTCCATTAAATATAAAGCCAAATTAATTCTGGATTTCAATCAATTGTAATTCAAAAATGCTAAATGATGTATCATTTTATTATCTGCCATGTTCATCCAGTCATAGCATATTACAGTGACATTTTATTTTACAATGTATTCTGACTTAGAAATTAGAGCAAGTTAAGTTTCTGATTATTTTCCCACTGTCATTGAATTCAATGTGCCACAATAATTTAGTACACAAAGGAATAAGGTATAATCCTTGGATGCATCCAGGTAAAGGATTTCAGCTGGTAGCACAACTGATATGACAATAATAAGGTTACATTTTTTTAATAAATGTTACTTGGTCAAAAGATTTGATTTGATTATTATTATAAATATTAACATACAGTGAAATGTATTATTTCTTGCGTGCTCTATAGACAAAACATACCATTCATGGAGAAGGAAATGAGAGACTAGAGAATGTAGTGTCACAGTCATAGGTAGGGTGTAGAGAAAGATCAACATAATGCAAGGTAAGTCCATTCAAAAGTCTGACAGCAGCAGGAAAGAAGCTGTTCTTGAGTCGGTTGATACCTGACCTCAGACTTTTGTATCTTTTTCCTGAAGGAAGAAGGTGGAAGAGAGAATGTCCAGGATGCATGGGGTCCTTAATTATGCTGGCTGCTTTGCTGAGGCAGCAGGAAGAGTAGACAGAGTCAACGGACGGGAATCTCAGCAGGTCTGGCAGCATCTGTAAGGAGAGAAAAGAGCTGATATTTCAAGTCCAGGTGACTCTTTGTCAAAATTGCCAAAGATGTTACTATAATCAGGTGGGGAGAGGATAAAATGATTCCTTTCTTTCATAAGACCATAAGACATAGGGGCAGAATTAGACCACTCAGACCATCGCGTCTACTCCATCGTTGAACCATATCTAATATTTTTCTCATACCCATTCTCCTGCCTTTTCCCCATAACACCTGGTCTCCTTATCAATCAAGAACCTATCTATCTATATCTTAAAAACACTCAGTGGCCTGGCCTCCACAGCCTTTTACAGTCATGAGCTCCACAGATCCAGCTTTCTTTGATTTCGGATATTTTCTTTCTTCATCTAAATGTAACAGGTTTTTCTTTGAAAAAGATTTTGCCACTTTAATTAGCACTTAACTGTTTACGTTCTCTTGTCATAAAAGAACAAATCAGACAGATTTTTGTGAGTTTACCAAAGAAAGAGTTTAGTTTTATTTCCGTTAAACCAATATAACTGAAATAATAAAATATACATCAACTTTTCCACATATATACTATAAATACACATACAAAGAAGCCCACACGCACACAAATGTAAGTTATAGTGTACAGAGGGGAAGATTGGACAAATTGAAGTGCTAAAAATTGTTAGTGTGATGACTCTGCTGGCTTCAACAGCCTTGCTTTCTGCGGTCAGGTGGCTTAAACTGCAGATCGATGATCTCTCAGTCCTGCAAGAGACACAGCAATGGAGTTGAGCTCTTCATTTAAAATTTCTGTGTTACATATCTGGTGGAATTCTCCTGCATTGCCTCACCCATTGATGGGCAAAGCGAGCTGGTAAAATTGCGTAACAGCCGAAAAATCAGGATCATGCCCAAATCCTCGGCTCGCATGATCTTGTGGGAGCCAGATTTCCAGTAATGTCAGCCTTTTGCTCATGTCCATCGAGAGACTGAATAGATCATTTTAATTTATTAGAATTATCATTTGCATAGCATTAGCAAACCCCGCTTTCAATCATCCAGGCTCACTTGCTTTTATTGGCCTTGCCCGGGAGAGGATCTCTCCGGTGAGGAAAACACCTGCTCCCCAGTTGTGTTGGCTTCGTCAGTAGAACTGGAGGTCATTGAGGCTCCCCCGGGAAGGCCGAGGGTGAAGAGTGGGCTGCCCTTTGGGCAGTGCCAGCCTGACACCTTGGCACTGCCAGCCTGGCATCTCCGCAAAGCCCTCCCCAGCCACCTTGATATCTTGGCATGCGCACATTCATCTTTAAACCTTCACATCTCAATCTCATACTATTATAGCTATGCTGTGTATAAATTTTCATAACAAACTGGTTCTGTGAGATATAATTCTGGATAAAGAATCAACTTTATTATGTTGTTTTCCCTGTAATGAGGGTAACTTTTAAGTGGTAAAGTTGTAAACAGGTACCATTGAAATAGCTTTATGTTAAAGATTTCTAATTTCTTATAAGGTTCAGGGAGGGATTGTTTCAGAACTTGATGCATCCAACCCTCCCCACGCCAAACAGCCACACTTCACTTCTCTAACCCTATCAGCTCTTTTCTTTGCTTTTAAATCCCTGTTAGGAATCATAAATGAGATCTGAGTATTCACTAACAATTAATGATTGTTCTTATTATTCTAGGTATGTTACTGTTAACAATCATGTGGCTTCTGACCGTGGGGGTTGGGTGAATACAAGTTGTCTTCACAGCTGAAGGAATTGACACCCACAAGTTGTGGTCGAGAGCTGCTTGTACTGTGTAAATGACTGCACGGTTAGACTACCCGTACAGCTTTTAACCTTTCAATGGCCATTTCAACAACTCATGCGTCTAACAGTTCTGTTTTGAGTACATTGACAAATCCTATTCCTGAGGTGGTAGTTGGTTAGTATTTTTAACCTCCTGTCAAAGGTCTGGATTTTCTCCTGCACCTTGTCTACAGTGGGTTCAGTTAAACTGCCGGATTTGGTGAGTTTTGAAATTTAGACTTGACTCTGATTTGTCAGCGCGCATGTTCATAGGCATGTCCATTGTAGCTTCCATAAATGGTATTTGTTTTAGGGCGCATTCTCTTCCCTTTTTCTTTTACTCCAGTTCTGGATTTTTCTTTTACTTGTCCCATGACTTCTGGGAAGTCACTACCCTCAGATGACTGTTCAGTTCCTGCTGTACTTTCCCGTCACAATTCAAATCAGTGTGATATCTCTCCCACTGAATGTTTGTCTGCTTGGGAATTTCCATGGATACTGTTTAAATTTGGGAACACACTTTCTGCATTCCCCTACACAGCTGTTGTTCCTTCTGCTTTTCCTGGCCGGTCCTGGGTATTTTCAATTCAATATGCCCCACCTTGGCCTCTTTTTAACTCTAGGCTCTAATCCAGTTGGCTTTTCTTTAACCTCTGCAATTCTTCTGGGCTCTATTGCTTCCTGTAGGGCCTTTGAATCTTCCTTAGCCTCTGCACCTGGCAGAATTGTGTTGCTTTTCCCAGCTTTTTGAGTCTCTCTAAACTGCCCTTGAACTCTTTGGGCAAGTTATCTTCCAATCAGCTAAGTTGTTTCCTTAGAAAAATCCACTCTTGCGTGGATAAGTTTGGGATCACATTCACTGTTACTAACTTAATCTCTAGATCGTTCTGCAGGTAAGTTTTCCATAATGGTACTTTGATACATTCTCCTCTGAGCCTTTTAAAAAGGACACTGGCATTCACTCTGCCCTTAACTGGAAGCTCTACAATTCCTCCTACTAGCAAAGTCTGTAAACAGCTGTATCTTTACGTTTGCTGAGCCCGCCAGCTCCGGGGCCATTTTCCCCTTAAACACAATGTTCTGTCGGTATTTTGGCCTTCAGCCACATTTGCTCACAACTCTTGGGGCCATGGTCATTGATTTGACGGCAGTGCCTTCTGTAGATATTTTAGCATGCCATTGAGAGTTCTCTCTCAGTGACAAGCCTTACCATACTGAGAACACAATGAAGAATGTCCTACCAGTAAACCGACCTTGGTTCCTTCTTTAAAATGTTCATGTTCCCAGCTGGTGGATTAAAATCATTGTTTGGCATTAAGTGCACCTTCATGACAATTGTTTCACTGTATAGCATCACCTTATTATTTCAAATGCATTATATATGGGGTTGTCAGGTAAAACAAACATTGTAATATATTACAAATACTGATGTTTCCTAAGTTGGAATATCTTCTGAAATTAACTTATACATTAACTTTCATTGATGTGCAAATAATTTATTGGCACAGTGATCTGGGGGTAAATAATGGTTTGCATTGCCATGCCAAAGTTGCCCATTAGAATCCCAAGATGTGTAGGTTTATAATAATCATAAATCATAATCATAAAATTCCTACCGTGCAAAAGGAGGTCCTTCAGCACATTGAGCCTGCACTGACAACAATCCCACCCAGGCCTTATCCCCGTAATACCATATATAGTTTCTTGACACTAAGGGGCAATTTTGCATGGCCAATCAACTTAACCGATACATCTTTGGAGTGTGGGAAGAAACCAGAAAACTCGGATGAGATGTATACATGCAAACTCCACACAGTTACCCAAGATCAGAATTGGTCCCTGGCGCTGTGAGGCAGCGGTGCTAACTACTGGTTAGGTACATTAGCCATGGTGAATGTATAAGGCATACTGTGATAGAGCTGGGATATAGGGCCTGTGTCAGATAGTTCCTCACTTACTGTGCTGTCTGGAGAAAATACACAATTCTCCAACAATGCTCAGGATTCCCTTCACACACATTGTTCACCGCTTTAACACTTGAATAGCAGGTTAGGTGTAAGGATTCGCATTCTAATCAGCAATCTCTGACTGTCTGTGCTGATGTGTGCTATTGCAGACCAGAACACTGCATTTGCCTGAAGAAGACACAAGAGTCGAAAGCTCGCTTTTTTACTATCAAATAAATCGGTTGGATTATAAATTGGTGTTGCTAAATTCTTACTCAGATAGTTGATACAGACTCAATGGGACAAATGTCCTCCTTCTGCACTGTAGGGATTCTATGGGCGGGATTTTAGGGCCTCACTCGGGCAAGACTGGAAATTCCCACCCAAGGTCAATGGAGATTTCCATTGTTGATCCCTCACTCGCTCCAATTCCGTGGAGGACGAGGTGGTAGAGTTCTGGCCTATTATTCTGTGATGATTGATATGCAATAAAGAATTCCTATGATCCCTAGTACAGTCGGGCAAACTATCTTTCCATTAATTTAACTCGACGCCTTGGCCATCAAGATTTTTTGAACAAATGAAACCTTTCCTCCGTTTATTTCTCTGAAATTATTTGACTATGTTATTTAGCACTGAATAAAACTTAAGAATTGTGATCCCACTGGAACCTGAGCATTGTAGTTCTCTTGCGCATTCTGAATAAACATTAAATACTTAATGAACATTAAATACCGAAAGATATTTGAAGCTTTCAAATGCATGTTTATTTTATTATTCAGCAGCTAAAATGCTTTCTTTACATTTGTAAGCTTGAATATTATATAGCAAAATGACGGTAAAGTACAGCTTCAGGGACAATCCCCTTTTGGCAGCATTTGCTACACAGCTGAAAAATTTATTGAGGTACAACTTTTATCTTTCCGCAATATTGCAACTGCAGTCCCCTGAGCTTGAAAATGGTGATTAGGAGTGGTAGCAAAAAAGTGAGAATTGTTGTGAAATCTTTCCATCTTCTATTATTGATGTCTCCTGAATGAACTGAACAGATTGAAATGCACAGGGTTACATGGAAGAGATTGTAATATCTAACACATGATTATTGCTTAATGGGTGGGACAGAAATCTTTAATAAAAGCTGTAGGCAAATTACAGTGAAATAAAACGTTGGAGGATTTTGTCGATTCTAATAATGTAGTGCTGCAAATCACCAACATGAATTTTAATTAGCTTGTAAAATTTGCAATGTTTAATGTTACAAAAGGATGATTATCAGACCTTGAGAACTGCTTAGTGACATGGAGGGATTTACTGGATTAGCTTCCAATCTTTTTTGTCAGTCAGTTTCTGAACTTCCGCAGTAGATTGCTGACTTCTTATCAGTGAGCGGTTCTGTGCTTTGAGAAGCACGAATGTTTTCATTTACAGGACTGAATCAAGATTTGACTATGACAGGCCCTTTCTTAGAGATAGCATCATCCATTCTGATTCTTACATTTAAATCTTGAACCTTGGAATGATTGGGTCATTGGCTCACACTGCATAAGGTAGACAGATTATCACGCATGTGCTTCCTG
Source organism: Sphyrna mokarran (assembly GCA_024679065.1). Classification (NCBI taxonomy): domain Eukaryota; kingdom Metazoa; phylum Chordata; class Chondrichthyes; order Carcharhiniformes; family Carcharhinidae; genus Sphyrna; species Sphyrna mokarran. The sequence continues at coordinate 34,240,077 of JAGIQG010000003.1, read as the reverse complement.
CAGGTTTTGCAGAGTGCAATGTCTTTGAACAGAGGGTAAACGTCTCTGGAAAACAATATGACAACTTCAGGCTGTTTTTCTCAAAAGCCTTTTCAAAGACTTTGTAATGATGACCCAATTTATTATTAATTTGCATTATAAAATTTCAGCAATATCTGTCTGATTTAATCAGTTGTTATTTGAGGTATGGTCTTTAGTAAAACAAACAGGCTAATTTAAAAAAAAATCATTCATGGGATATGGGTGTCGCTGACTGATCAGCATTTATTGCCCATCCCTAGTTACCCAAGGACAGTTGAGAATCAAGCACATTGCTATAGCTCTGTAAGCCAGACTGGGTAAGGTTGGCAGATTTCCTTCCCTGGGTATTAGTGAACCAAATAGGTTTTTTTTCCAACAATTGACAATGGTTTCATAGTCATCAGTAAATGCTTACTTCCAGATATTTTTTATCAAAATCAAATTCCACCAAGTATTGTGGTGGGATTTGAACCCAGGTCCCCAGCAGATTAACTGAGTTTCTGGATTAATAGTCTAGTGATAATACCATCGCCTCCCCTGTTTAAGGCCATTAATAACTTGCAATAAGTGCGTCAGGACATGTTGACACAGTACTATTTTTTGTGATTAGTTAAATATATTGGATTTGTATTTAAGGATTCTTTTGAAATCAAACTGTTAAAACTTTCTTTAATTACCATTAAAATATTTGTCCTATCTTCTTTTCACTTTTTTTTTCTAGTTTTTATGTTCATTTATATTACAAATGGAGGAGAGTCAATTCCTTCATAACTACAATTTTAAAAACCTCAGGCTGAATTTTTCCAGTGCTACGTTGGTGGACTTTGAAGTGGGGAGTGGGGTAGGTTGGGAAAATAGGGGTTGCTATCACAGAATGGCTAACCAAGACACTCCTACTGCTCAGGGACTTTCCAAGGGCAGACTGGTTTGACGACCGATTGCCTGCTCTATTGGACAGCCAATTAAGGGCAATTTTTCAGCCTTCACAGTATTTTACTCTTGGCAGAGCAACTTTTCACCGCATGTGGAAGCCAGCAGCACAATGATCGCTGCTCAGCAGCAGGCTGGGATTGGGACCATGGAGGCGCCATGCCCGATTGAGAGGATTGCACATAAGAAAGGCCGCAATTATGGTCCAAGCCATCCATTAGGGTTCCCCTCCAGTCTGAGGGCCCTACCAGCCACATCCTTCAGAATTATTCTTAACCTATTTCAGCAATGTCCATCACTCCTAGTATGAGGTTGCTGAGATTGCTAGAGATTGAGTAGCAACACCGACTCAATTAATTCAGGACAGAAAAGAACTTGGTACAGACAGAGGTGAAAGACAAACTTGTAATTGCTAGCTCTAGACTCCACCATCAACATTCTGAGATTATTTCACCAAATGCATCAGTGCAATCTCGTTTTCCAAGTATCTATAATTTACTGCAATGTAAACTATAATTAATGTATCTTTGTGTGTCAAAACAGACTCTTCTAAAGTCATTATTTTTAAGTGATAGTCCTGAGGCAAAAGTATTTCATTGATTTACAAGAAGACTTATAGTGCAGCAGTAGCACCTCTCCTAGTCTAGAAGCTCAGGATTCACATCAAATGGGAGGAATTGTTAACCAGGGAAGGAGCATTAAACAGGCTGCAACTGAGCTCAGAAATCCTTCCTTCACTATTCCCAAATGGTAGAAAAGTCTTATGGGCATGAAGATACGCTACAAAAACAAGATTGAATGACAACAGATGATTGCAATAATAAAATTGTTTTATAGCCAAATGGTTAATGGCACATTTTCCTTTTAGAAGTTTTAATCCTTTGGATAATTTCAAATATGGACAGCCAAAGTAATACGAGTTATATCCTGCATGGCTAAAATCCAAAAGGAAAATCTATCCATATAGATTAACTATGGTAGCACATATTTAATTGTACATTATTTCTGCAGGATTAATTCAAGCACAAAATAATATTTTTGAAACCTCATCCCATTCACTGGACAACAACAAAGCAGCTGCACTACTGACTGATATTTAGCATTTTAGTTGTTTAAAATTATGAATACTGCTCTGAAACATGCTATCAGGCTTTAAGCTTAATCAGTTGTTCAAAGCAGTGACATTTATCTGAGAATGCGTTCAATGAAATCACTTTAATTACCCAGAAGTAGGCTCCTGCTCTCTAAACCCAAAATCAAGTATTTGGCAACATTGATATAACTGATTACTTAGTGAGAGATGTTCAATTTATATCCCATAAACGTCAATATTTACCAGTGTGAAACTGTAAATTCTGATCCTGGGTGATGCAGCAAAAGGATCACAACTCCAATTTATCACAACTTTGGCACTAATTAAAAAGTCTCCATCTCCCTTTGCTCCATGTGCAATTAATGAATCTCTTATGCAACTGTAGAAATCACTTGTGACTATCTCTTTTCACTTTCATGAAAACACAACAAGTGTCAGGAACAAACAAACAGACCATGCCTAGTATAAGGATACCAGAGAAAATTCAATATTTAAAACTTATGATAATTGTAATCTGATAGATGAAGTTATTAGGAAATCATTTTCACTGTATCATTCACACAATGTGGAACTAGTGACATAATTCAACGAAATGTTATGAACTTTGAGTTACATTGACATTAAATGCAAAATAACAGAAAGAAAAGATTTATTTTCCTGTAATAATAATTTTAAAGTTCCAAATCTATTGGCTGGAAACATGGGAAATAATCAGCAGGTCTACGACATCTGTGAAGAGAGAAAAACAGTTAAAGTTTCAGAACTTCATCAGAACTAATGGTAGATTCCTAGTTGTACAAATATGTCCAAGCTGGAAGAGGTTTCCTTGGCTTCTCTGCGTCCTGTAATGGCTGAAAAGTCTAACACAGTATAGACATGGGCATCTACAGAGTTGGCAGTTGATGATATTAATGCTGTAAGCTGTAGCAGCCTTTGCAACTATGGCAACTCTGGCCTTCCTCTAAGTATGTCCGACGTTGTGATCCTTGAGCCATGTAAAACCCAGTTTCCATGCTTGCCTCCAAGTCTGTCTGAAATGCAAAAGTTTGTAGTCTTGCATCATTTGTACTGACCACTTTGATGTTGTTTGTCCTGAGACAGATTCCAATAAAAGGTCTGCCTGGGCGTTCTGTAGGCATATACGCAGAAAATGTTCTCTTCTTATCAAGATTGAATTTTCTGGAGGGTAATGTCCAAGCTGTTAGCCCAGTACAATGAAGGGCGTTAGTTGTGATTTTGTCCTGTCATTGAATTTGATGACTTTGGTCAAAAAGTTTCAGAGGTTTAGTATGTCACATATATCAGAGTAAGAAGTCTCACAACTCCAGGTTGGAGTGCAACAGGGCTATTTGGTAGCAAAATCCACTAGCTTTCGCAGCGCTGCTCTTTCATCAGGTAAGTGGGAGTTCTGTTCACAAACAGGGCATAAAGACACAGTCTCAATTTATAAAATAATGGTTAGATTGCGAGTCTTTTCAAGTAATCAAGTCTTAAAGGTACAAATAATGTGATTACCCCAGTCCAACACTGGCATCTCCACATCATGATTTCCATCAACACCTTAAACTGCCAGCTCCAAGTAGAGAGGATCTCCAAGAAGATCGCGCATATTGACACAGACGTCATATTTCTACAAAGATGCAAGAAAGCAAAGAAGAAAGGACTACAGATCACAACATTCACATTTTCTGTACCTTTAAGACGTGATGACCTGAAAAGATTCACATTCTAACTATTATTTTGTGAATTGAGTTTATGTCTTCATATGTCCTGTTTCTGAACAGAACTTACCTGATGAAGGAGCAGCACTTTGAAAGCCAGTGGTTTTTGCTACCAAATAAACCTGTTGGATTTTATCCTGGTGTTGTGAGACTTCTTACTGTGTTTACCTCAGTCCAATGTCAGCATCTCCACATCATGACCTATATCAGACTCAGGATTCAGCACCATTCAACAGAATGGAGGTCTGATAGAGTTTGAGTTTAGTCTTCAGCTTAATGCCCTGCTGTTTCTAGATATGATCATGGCATTGGCCATAAACAGAACTTACTTGCTGGATGCATACATGCATAACTTCATCAATAAAGGTTGCATATTACAAAGGTCAGATAATTTTCCCCACAGCCTTGAAACTGGTGACATCAATGGCTTTCTCTAGTTTATGGCGCATGCTTAGTGTTGGCTGAACCATAGCCTCACTCTTCATACTGATTTGGAGACTGCGGGCAATGTTCTCCAATTCCACTGCAATGAATGGAGATTTGGCTGAATGCTAAATTCTCCTTCATCACTGGTAGCAGTGGTAGGAGCATGAATGGCCAGAGAATCCCACTCACTGTTTTTGGCAGTACACAGGACATTAATGCCACAATCTGGATACTTTTCTGGTTGTAGGCAGCTGGAACATAGTTATCAGTGTGCAGAAGCTCTCTGATGATGTTCTCTGTGTTTTTGATGGAGACATGTTCTTTGGAGAGATTGAAGAACTTCCCTGAACAGAAACTAAGACATATGCTTGCAGGCAGATCTCTGGTGGCTTTCATTAGCATAAAAACCAAAGAGATTAAAGAGATGGGGAGCCTTGCACACCCTTGCTTAATGCTGCTGGGAAGCAAAAGCATTAAATGCCTCCACATGCACAAACATATTCAACCATGCACTCATGCAGCAGATAGAGGATTTTGACAAACTTATTTGGACATGCTAGCTTAGAAAGCAAGTGCATGGACCAAGTTGAGCTACACTATCAAGGGCATTAGTTCATTCTTTGAAGAGCATAGATATAGATCCTGAGGTTACTCTCTATACTTTTCTTGTTGTTGTCTTGCTGCAATACTATGACAGCTTTCCCATGTATATCCCAAAAATGGCACTGTGAATTAGGAAAAATTAAACATGTGATACTGTTTTCAGAAAATCAAAGGGAGAAAGGTGTGAAGAAGAATGAAAAACAAAAGGAAAGGCTATGATTAGGTGGAGGGCAGAAGAAATTAATTAACAAAAGGTTTCATGGAGCAAGGCCAAAGGGATGGGCTAAATAAAGAAATAAAATGTGCCCCTTGGAGAGGTATGAATGCTCAGATCCTGAATGATGTTCCTATAGGATGTGAAGTTTGAGGAAGTATAATCAAGGTGGCTATGGGAGGCAGTGGACATCTTGTTAATAGCCTAACCTCAGAAGTAAAGACAAGGAAGTCAAGGCATTGAAGGCAAGAGTCAAAGACCAGTCAGTTGGAGGCACAAGAAAGGTGGATATTGAAAGCAACATTTTCCTGTTCAGGCCAAAAGCAGGAAAGACACTGATACAGTCAATAATGTAAATTAATGAACTGTGAACAGTTTTGATTACCATATCTAAAGAAGATATACTTGCTCTGGAGGTAGTCCAGAAAAGGTTCACTATGTTGCTCCAGTTATGGAGAGGTTTTCTTGTGAAGAGGGGTTGAGTAGGTTGGGCCTATATTCATTGGCTCAATCAATGAATGAGAGGTGACCTTAGTGAGATGCATAGGATTCGCAGGGGAGGCTTGGAAGTGTAGAGGCTGAGAGATTGTTTCCCCTTGTGAGATGATCCACAGCAAGACAGCATAATCTCAGAGCCTGGTATTCTGACAAATTATGGGAAAGTTCCACCCATAGTATTGCTTGAAGAAAAGCTGAAGGAGGGGGCCAGAATAAAACTGGAACAAGGAGTGTTCCACATATTCTAACAGAAAGACAGGCATAGCAAGAACCCATGAAGATAACCATTGAAATAACTTTAATAAAAAGGGAATGAGTTGAGTTGAGGTAGTTTTCAATGGGAGAACATCATCAACAGGCAAATGACAGGGATTGGTCTGATCTCAGTTCAAAGAAGGGTATAAAGTTCTCAAATCATTACACTGGATTTAGAGGTATAACGAGATTGGACATCCATGGTGAAAAGGAGATGCATAGGGCCACAAAACTTGGAAGTGTTTAACTGAGAGATAGCATCAGAAGGGTTATGATGTAGAGTGGAAGAGACTGGAGAATGGGAGAGGAAATTGAGTTGAGATAGGAAAGCAATCAGTTTAGCATGACATGAACAGGCTATAATGATGATTTACTAAACAATCTTTTCTGTGGATCTTGGGGAGGGACATTTTTAGGTTTGTTGGGTATCGGGGACTATGAGGTTGGAGACCATGGAGAAAGTTAGTGACAGCCTTGGATGCAACGGTCAGAACTCTACCATTTTGCAACCACAGAATTTGTGTGGGCGAGGCTTTGACAACAGAAATCTCAGGCAGGAATTTCCAGTCTTGTCCGAACAAGGCCATAAAATCTTGCCAAATTATTTGATATGTAGTTATAAAGCTATGGTCTAACAGGAGATAGGATCAGAGAGTGAGGATTGTCATGAACCTTGGATTAAATAATAAACTTTTAGTTAAACTGGGCATCAGTATGTTTATCACATTAAAGCAACCTACTCAGATCTTTAAGAATAGTTTCTAAATCCTTTTCAATTTTCATAGCAAGAATATATTGATTATAACACATACTTGTTTGTCCTTTTTCTGTTTCCCATTGCATTGATTATTTACTTACCAGCAGGATATACAGCTCATTTCTTTACATGCTTTATCAACTGTTTTTACTGAGATTGCCATTTTAGTGCTGTGATCAAATGCGACTGTAAAATTCCTTCTCTATCTCTGAGGGAAATGTGTTTACTGATGCAGATTAGGAAAACCGTTTGTGTCATATTGAGGTGTAAAATCTTTGATTTAGTAATTCATTAGAATTTGATTGACACATGTCCATCCAGTATCATATGAGTGCTGGCCACCATTTGACTTAGGATCATCTGTGGTCCATCATCCAGAACCCATGTTGGTTATAGACGCATGTGAGCAGTTAGTTCACTCCCTGCCAGTTCGCTTTCAGATACATTCAGATTTTTAGGCCTTTGCACCCCATGCCCAAATTGTGTGGGTTAGATTGATTGACAATGTTAAATTTCTACTTACTGTTGGGGGATTAATAAGGTAAATACGTGGGGTTACAGGGATAAGTGGGATTGTTGTTAGTGCAGTCCTGATGGGCCAAATGGTGTCCTTCTGCAGCTTTGGGGTTGATAAGGTGAACTTCCCCATTCTGCCCGCCATGAGGATCAGACTGCGTGAGGGGCAGACTATGGAAAGGTCTGTTGACCTCAGGCAGGACTTTGCAGTTTCAGGACGAGTGCAGCCGGAAAATCCCGTCCAATGATCTATTGGCTTTAATTGAAGTGCTCTGGTACATAAATCCAAATGCTGAGACAAAATATACTGTGCTGCTGCTTTTTCAAACACGATTTCCTGGAAGAATCATTTCTGAATCAATAGTCAGTAACACCAGTAGCTCACATTAACATTTGTTTATACTTAATTTCAGCCTTTATTGTTCAGTCAATGCTAAAGTTGTAGTCTCCAGTTCTCTGGACCCATGTAAAACCTATACTGAGTTCAAAAATATAAATGCAGCCATTCCTCGATTCTGCAGATATATGGGCTCTCTACATTTTTACACATTCAGTATCAATAACTATAAATATAAAGTACAGAAAAGTCTAACTTGTTAAGGTATAAGAGTTGATCTTGTACTAAATTTAATGATCGAACAATCCAAACCAAGGAGCCAAATATCAGCTAATCAATCAACAACAGTGTCAGCACTGCTCAGCACACCCTCATCTCTGAGCTGGAGGCTGTGGGTTCAACTCCAGTCCAAAAGCTTGAGTAAAATATATGCTTGACATTCCAGCAAAGTACTGAGTTAGTGCCTACAAAGATCTTTCAGATGAGATATAAGATCCTTTATACTTCAGGGGATGGAAGCAAAAGAAGAGCAGGGGAATTACCCCGAGTGGTTGAATGAAAACAAATTTCTCGCCAAACTCACCAGAACAGATCACCTGGTCGATATCACTTTGTTGTTTGAGAGATCCTGGCTGCCATGTTCCTATCTTGAAACAGTGACTACATTTTATTGGCTGTAAAACACTCTAGAACATTCTGTGGTCATGAAAGATAACATAGAGTCAAAGAGTCCATTCAGTGCAGAAGCAGGCCTTTCGGTCCATCACATCCCACTGCGCTGGCCTTATCCCTGTTACCCCTCATGTTTGCCTCACTAATCCTCTATCTACATATTTTTGGACACTAAGGGGCAGTTTAGCATGGCCAATCAACCTAACACATACATCTTGGAACTGTGGGGAAAGAAAAACAGAGCATCTGGAGGAAACCCATGCAGACACAGGGAGAATATGCAAACAGAATCTCAAGGATGGAATTGAAGCTTGATTCCTAGCGCTGTGAGGCAGCACAGCGAACCAATATAAACAGAAGCCTTTTTTTCAAATAATTATTGGGAACAGCTGATTAATAAACCTCTGCGAATTGGGATTCATGTGAATGGTTAATACACCTCTCCATTTCTATGTAAAATCAGATGAGGTATGTGGCACACTGGTGATGCCACTGAACTTGTAATTTAGAGATCTGAGCTAATTATATAGCAAAGTGAGTCCCACCATGGGAGTTGGGGAATTTAAATTCACTTAATTAAATAGATCTAGACTTAACAAACAAAATGTATCAATAATGACAACCATGACAACTTTAGTTGATAAGTATATGGAAGAGAAGGGAATGGTTTAGTTTGGAGGGGCATTGCTTTTTATATTGGTCGGCGCAACATCGAAGGCCGAAGGGCCTGTTCTGTGCTGAAATGTTCTATGTTCTATGAAACTTCAAAAAAAGTTTGTCAAATTATCAAAAAAAGTCAATCTGTTTCACTAATGCCCTTTAGGGAAGGAAATCTTATTATATGTGACTCCAGACCATAGTAATGAGGATAACTTTTAACAGCTTCCAGAAATGACTTCACAAATTTCATAATTCCATTGCACTGCAATCGAAACATACAAATAAAAATGGACAGACTGCTGACATCAAATTATGCAATGGATTTAGACATGATAAGGGCCAATTTACTCTGCAAAATCTTCCTCACCAATACCTAGGCAACTGTGACAAAATTGGGAGAGTTGTTCCACACACTAGTTAACTTGATATAGCATCCTTACCTTCCAGCCAACATCCCAGAATCTTCATTCATCATCCCTGCCTTGGCACCAAATAGTTGGGAAGGATTGGCCCTCAGAATCTTCAATATTGACAGCAAATCTCAAGGCACTTCATGGCATCAACAACAGCAACTCATATTAGGCTTATATAAAATCAAAGATAAGCAATGAAATCTCCCACTGATTAGCACTTACTGCTTCAATCGATGGACACCACTTGGAAGAAGCTCTGAGGCTAGTAAGGGAACAAAATGAACTCTCGGTGTGGAACTCCAATGCCCATCACCAATAGTGGCTTGCAGCACCATGACTGAGTGAACTGGTCAAGTCCTGGGTGACATAACGGACAGACTGGGCTGACAGCAGGTGGTGAGAGAATGAACATGAAGGAAAAATGTACTTGATTGCCTCCTCACCAATTTACTTGTCACAGATGCATCTATCTATGGCAGATTTTGCTGGAGTGGTCACTGTATAATCTTTGTGGCTGCAAAAATCCTATCTTCACACTGAGGATACTTTCCATCATATTGCACGACAGTATCACCTTGCTAAATAGTATAGATTCAGAAAAGATCTAACAGCTCTAAAGTAGGCACTCATGAGGCAATGTTGCCCATCAACAGCAGCAGAATTGTATTCCTCCATAGTCTCTATCCTGATGGTTCATTCCATCAAGGCAGGAGATCAATCCCATTTTAATATGGAATGTAAAACAAGAACAGAAACAGATGTACATAGTAATGAGATGCCAACCTGATGAAGATAGCACAAGACTACATGCACACTAAACAGTGAGCAATCGACAATGCAAAGCGATCCCACAATCAAACCAAAGCTATGCACACTTGTCACATCCAGTCATGAATGGTGATAGAAAATTAAGCAATTAACGGGAGGAGGGGGCTCCATGCACACTCCAATCCTGGGTAATTCAGGATGAGTGCAAAAGTCACATGAGTGCAAAAACCAACACTGAAATGTTTGCAACCATCTCCAATCAGAAGTGCTGAATTGATTAAATATTTGGCCTCCTCTTGAGGACCCCAAAATCACAGTCACCAGCCTTAAGTTCATTCAATTTATTCAATGTGAGAACAGATGGCTCTGGATACAGTGAAGGTCATGGCTCCCAACAACATCTCAGGACTAGTACTGACAACTTGTGCTCAAAGCAAACGTGCTAGCATAGTTGCAACATTGACATCTACCTGTGAAGTAAAAAATTGCTCCGTTATGTCGTTTCCACAAAGGGCAGTAGTAATCCAGTCCAAATGATTACCAATCTACAAATTGTTGGAAGGTGCCTTCAACAGTGCAATCAAGTTACAGATCTCATTACAGCCTGGTCCAAACATGCTCCAAAGAGCTAAATTCCAGAGGTGAGCTGGGAGTGACTGTCCTTGACATTAAGATAGCATTTGACTGAATGTATCACCAGGAGTCTAGCACCAGGCAAAATATGAGTTCATAGAAATTATGAAGAAAACTCTCAACTCTTGACTGACTGTAGGCAGTCAAGTTGAGAAGGTTGTTAAGAAGGCATATGGAGTCTTAGCTTTTATTGGTAGGGGGATTGAATTTCGGAGCCGCAACGTCATGTTGCAACTGTACAAAACTCTAGTGCGGCCGCACTTGGAGTATTGTGTGCAGTTCTGGTCCCCGCATTATAAGAAAGATGTGGAGGCATTGGAGAGGGTACAGAGGAGGTTTACCAGGATGTTGCCTGGTATGGAGGGCAGGTCTTATGAAGAGAGGCTGAGGGATTTGAGGTTGTTTTCGTTAGAAAGGAGGCGGCTAAGAGGGGACCTAATCGAAACATATAAGATGATTAGAGGTTTAGATAGGGTGGACAGTGATAGCCTTTTTCCTAGGATGGAGAAAGCTAGCACGAGGGGACACAGCTTTAAATTAAGGGGTGATAGTTATAGGACGGATATCAGAGGTAGGTTCTTTACCCAAAGGGTGGTTCGGGAGTGGAATGCCCTGCCTGCAGCAGTTGTAGATGCGCCAAGTTTGGTGGCGTTTAAGAGGTTAGTTGATAAGTATATGGAAGAGAAGGGAATGGTTTAGTTTGGAGGGGCATTGCTTTTTATATTGGTCGGCGCAACATCGAAGGCCGAAGGGCCTGTTCTGTGCTGTAATGTTCTATGTTCTATGATTAGAGCCCCATCCAGCACAAAAGAAGATGGTTGTGGTTGAGGTTGGTTAATCATCTCAGCCCCAGGATATCAGTGGAGGAGTTCCTTAGGAGAATGTCTCAAGCTCAATCATCTTCAGCTACTTCATCAATGTCCCTCATTCCATCATAAGATCAGAAATGGCGATATTTGCTGATGATTACCCAATGTTCAGCACCATTCACAACTCTTTAGATACTGGTCCCATTTGCAACTTCATTGATTATGATGTAATCCAATCCTGCATAAAGCAAGAATTATACTACATTTAGACTGATAACAAGGAACATAATTGATAACAAGGAAGCAAATAAATATATACCACATCAGCGCCAGAAGAGAAAAGCTAACAACTTCACCAAGAAGAACAAGGCCAACATTCACATGAAATACCAACAGTTGCAAGTTTGTCTCCAAGTTGCACACTAGCCTGACTTGTAAATATGTTACTGATTCTTCCTCATCTCTAAATCAAAATCACACAGCTTCCTCCTTAATAGCACTGATGATGTACTTATAAACAATGGGAAGCAGCACTTCAAGCAGGCAGCTCACTGTCATCTTATTAAGGACAAGAAATTCTGGCATTTGCTGCTACACCCAATCACATGAACAAAGGAGAAGCAAGACATGAATAATCATATGATAAGTAACTCAGGCACCTTAAAAGAAATGTCATCAGCAATGATATAATACATTTTTGCATACTGTAATCGCTGATAATGTATTTAGCATTGACGTGAATCTAACTATCAAATTTTGTTAAAAAGACATGGTAGTTTTGAATGTCAAGTAAGATCAAAATTTCACAAAGGGCACAGAATTGTCACACATACGAGGTGTATTATATTATAGAGGCCTTAGCCTTCTTGACCTGTTTGACCTGTATCCCTGCCTGCTTTGCCCGAGTGGCACATCTGGATAAGAAAAGCATAAGGAGAGGCATCTGCCATGTATATTGGTGTCCCTGGGTGGCATGGTGGCACAATAGTCAGCACTGCAGCAACACAGCATCAGGGACCTGGGTCTGATTCCAGGCTTGGATCACTATTTGTGTCGAGTTTGCACGTTTGCCCCTTGTCTGTGTCGGTTTCTTCTGGGCGCTCAGGTTTCCTCCCAAAGTCCAAAAAAGACGTGCTGGTAAGGTGCATTGGCCATGCTAAATTCTCCCACAGTGTACCCGAACAGGTGCCAGAATGTGGTGACTAGGGGATTAATACTTCATTGCAGTATTAATGTAAGTCTACTTGTGACAGTAACAAATAAACTTAAAACTGAGACTTTAAATGAATGCTATCCTGATGTCGTACCACCCAATTCACTGATGTGATGCCCACATCCTAAATTTGATATAGAATGTGCAAACAACGTTGGTATTGCTCACTCTACAAACAAATGTGAAACTCTAATACAGGCTCTGCATTAACATTATTCATAGGACCAGGCGCCCCTTTTACAGGCAAAGTATGTTTTTTTGAAACATTTCCAATGACAGAGTGCTTTGAAATGTTTTTGAATCAGTTTTGGAGAATTCCTGGATTTGTTATATCACAGGGAGGATCATAGTGACCTTCCTACGTAAACAGGGAAGAAGGCAGCATGGCAGTGTTTTTGAGACTACGGAATAACACAGAGATGGAGCACACACTGTGGAGAAGGCAAACTCCGCACAATGTTCTCTGCCAAGTTGGAGTCAGACAAATCTATCACCAGAACTCTACCAACTCGTCCTCCACGGAATTGGAGGGGGCGAAGGGCCAACAATGGAAATTTCTGTTGACCTCAAGCAGGAATTTCCATTCTCATTCAAGCGAAGCCATCAAATCCTACCCTCTCAATGACAGGAAACTGTCTGAGAGGCTAGCAATGTATCAAGCATCTTGTTGGGTTTGTCCATTCAGCATTCTCCTGTATGTGATCCCATTGGGAACCTCATCTCCACAACTGCTGCCAACGCATGCTCTGAGGCTGCTGGTCTGCCTGCACAAGGTGACATTTCCTTGGGCATCTTCTTTTTGAAATAGTGATGTTTCGTTCCTGGCTTAAGTTGTGGTAAGAGAAATGCTCTGTGGATAGATGGAGTATAAAAGTAGAGAAGTCATGCTATAACTGTACAGGGTTTTCTTTACTTAAGGAAGGATTTATTTGCATTGGAAGCAATTCAGAGAAAGTTCACTAGACTGATCCCTGGAATAAGAGAGTTGTATTATGAGGAAAAGTTGAGCAGGTTTGGTCCGTACTCATTAGAGATTAGAAGAATGAGATATGATATTGAAATGTATAATATTCTGACAGGGCTTAAGAAGGGAGATGCTGAGAGTATGTTTCCTATCATGGCAGAATCTCAAACAAGATAGGAGTGTAAAAATAAGGGCTTTCCCTTTTAAGACAAAGAGAAGGAGAAATGTCTTCTTTCAGAGGGGACTGGAATTCTCTTCTTCATTGAGCAGTGGAGGCTGGGTCATTAAATACGTCAGTGGGCTGGTGATGGAATTTTGGTAATATTTCTAGACTAGCAATCCAGATAATGGGTTAAAACCTCACCATTACATCTGACAATTTTATTCTATTAAGTAATTTGGAATATAATACCAAGCTCAGTAAAGGAGGATGTGAAGCTGTCACTAATTATTGAAAAAAAAAAGTGTTTCCCCTGATGCTTTAAGGGAAGCAAATCTTCAGTACTCACTTAGTCTGGCCTATATGTAACTCCTGACCACTAAGATGGCCCAACAAGTCATTGTAGTTCAAGGCACTTAAGGATGAGCAATAAATGCTTACCTTGCCAGTGACACCCAGATCCCATGAAAAAATCTTTAAAAAATCAAAGTTGAATCAGACAGATTTTTGATCGACAAGGGAATCAAAAGTTATGGGGAATAGTCAAAAGAATGCAGTGAAAGTACAATCAGCGAATGCTCCATTGGCAGAATGGCCTCTGTTCTTTTTATTATGATCTTATGGTGAGCCTTCTCTTGAGATCCCATCTCCTCTCTTCATGCAGTTTGTCCTCTTCCATGTCACCTCCACTAAATATTACTGTGGGATAATAATTACAGCATCCATGATGAGGAGCAAATAGTCAGATCAGAGCCTTTAAAGTCAGAGCCAAAGACTTCATCGCATATATTGACACTCTCAAATTCACAGACTATAGATAATTCTTCAAACCGGCAAGTGCTTTCATAAATTCAGACAGGTTCTGCAGAGATTAATCAGCAAATTATCGGCAATTTGTTGCTGATTCCTCTTCAACAGTTTGGATGAATGTTGAATTAATTCTTTCTGCTGCTGAATGAATATTCATATGTGTTAGTTTATGACAAGGCAAAGATTGAAAATGGCAATGTTTATGTCAAATCAGTGTTATGTGTTAACTGACATTATGATGTCTACACATTTCAGTGCACACTTCTAACAGCCACTTACCAAAATAATATCTGACAAGGGTGTGTGTAGCAAAGTGGATGCCATTTTGGTAGCACCAAAACTACAAATACTATGGATAAAATTTTGTGACAAATATCTTTAGCTCTAGCATCAGATCTTGATGTCTCCGTTACACTCAACTATTTTTGTACACAAAAAAATACAGATTTCAGAGTAAGCAAATAATAAGTGGAAAAGGAATCCAAAAATTTGAGAAGAACTCTGGATTATTGATGACAAAAAATTTAGCATGAATAATGCCCCTTGACACAAAGAATGCATCCATGCCAGAGATTCCATCCTTGTATTCAGCTGTTGTCCCAGGCTAAATTAAATCTTGGCATCTGATTCCAGCCTAAGCTGGGCATGTGACCATATGATCACCTACCTTACATCCCTTTAATATTGCCTGCCTAAGATTCTGTCTCAGACAATCTGCTGCTGAAACTCTCATCCTTATTTTGTCACTTCCACTCAACTCTCATGGCTGGCCTTCCATCTTATGTCTTCAATACATTTCAGCTCATTCAAAGTTATACAGCCTATATACTGAAATTTGACTCACCTTTCATTCCCAGTATTCGAAAAATGAAATGCTTTGACTATCTGCAACTTCTGATTCAGGAAAGACTGCAGAATGAAGGAAAAGTGGGAAGGGAGGAGGAGGATTTTATATATATAATGACCCCTCATTGTTGGTCACTCCAACCCTGCAGAGGCCACAGCTCAGTGGTGTTCCTTGCCAAGGCGGCCTGCACTGCCTTCTCCACACTTTATAGCATGCAGTCTTCCTCCGATTTGTTTCTGCTGATTCAGATGTGACTGCCACGATTGAGTAGCTGCCAGTATATGTGAGCTGCGAGTTCAAGGAGTGAAGCTTGCAATCGTGCCAATCTGGTAAAACAGCAGACGGGAAAAAATTAACGCAACGCTTGAAATATAGTGAACTGGTGAGCATTAATTGCGTATTGCAATCCCCACTGGATTTTCAGAATTTATCCAATGGAGCTCCCAGAAAGAGCTGATTCTAAAGTGATTTGTAAGATCTATGTGTATAGCTGGCAAGCCTCCCGTATGTACGAGCCAAAACCAACATGGAATCCTGCACATGCCTGCAACTTCTTGGTCATCTATTAGTCTGAATATTATATCATATTTTTGATTTGATTTGTTTTATTATTGTCACATGTATTTGTATACAGTGATAGATATTGTTAATTGTGCTGGATGCAGGCAAAGCTTACCATACATACAGAAGGAAAGGAGAAGGTGCAGAACGTAGTGTCATTAATCCAATCCCTTTGTTATAACTTCCAGTTATATTGGGCGGAATTATCCTATCGCGCCTGCCATGGGAATCATAGCGGGTGGGTGGGGCAGACCATACAAAGGTCCATTGACCTTGGGCAAGATTCTCTGGTTTTGGGCTGAATATGGTTGGAGAATCACACCCATGGTGTCTGAAATGGCAAGAATAATCCAGATGTTTCTACACCACGTCACATCTCAACATTCCACACTCAGTGCACCTTGATTTTCACAATGCTGTGTAGTGATAGTGACAGGATTATTAAAGCTGAATTAAATAACAATGTGTATATATTTACTATTGCTCCCAGCTGAGGCTACGGAAGTTATTACTTCAGGTCAAGTACTGAGTATCCATTCAGGTAAATGGACTAACAACTGATGAAAATGTATCCATAGTGTTTACAGAGAATATTTACACTTAATCCTTGCATCGGCCAACTTCAATACCATTAAGTGTGGAGAATAATAATGATCAAGGGAATAGCTACTTTATGGAGATTGCTTAAGTAAAACCATTCTTACATGCAGTTAACAGAGACTTGGATTCAGAAATTAGAGGATGGAGCACCAGAAAGAAGCTATATAATTTAATATGTTGAAAGAATTGCAAAATTTATTGGGAGTTACTGTCTCAGATTGCAGTATTTATTTTCCTGGGCTACATTCCAAAGTACACCTATAAAACTGAACTATTCACTGTTTTCATTTATGTAATTTAATCATTGCAATTTCTGTTTAATCTATAATCTCTTTTTACTGAGTCTTCCAGGTGCAAGTATGTTTGAAGGCATGAGCACTGGTGAATTATATGTCCAAAGTTTGCTTGGCTTTAAATAGGTTACTTTTTAAGAACAATGCAGCTTTAATTGTTACATGTTAAGACTTTTATGACTTTTAGCAAATTTACATGAAAGAAAGGCCAATTTATGTTGCTGATGCAGTTTATCCATCTGTGCCTCGGTAATGTTGTCCCTGCTGTGTATCTCAGTAGTTTGTACAATTTGACATGCAAGCTCTTGGATGCACATCCAGAATAGATAGTGCAGCTTTCAGCCTTCAGTGTTTCAGTTCCACTTCAGGAAGAACCAATAAAGAATACCTACACATTTAGTGTGATTGGGTCGCCCATTTGTAGAAGCTAGAAAGGATACAGAGGTGAGCTTATTGTCTTCAAACGATAGCAGGCGTTTGCCTTTTTAAATTATAGTTTTGATACATTTTCTGTTAATATCTGTAATTTCTTCTATTTTACAGTCATGATTCACATAAACTGAAATCAAAGTTTCCATTGTACAATAGCATTTCAGTGAGAAACCATTTTCATTATTATATAAAGATTGCTTTTCCCTCTTAACCCCAGCTATGATTTAACTACAATATTCTTTTATAAATGCAAACGGCATTGTTTTTACTTGCAGGTGGACAAAAGTGAATGGCTACTTGAATCACTGATTGTGTATTGCTTCAGGTTGAGGCTGGCATAATTTATGGGCAGCTATACGCAAGTGTCTGGAAGAAAAATGGATGGAGCAACAGACAGCAATAAGCAAACACATTTGATATATGTCACAAGGCTGTCAACTATTTTAATTGGAATGAAATCTTCTCCGTTACATCTTCAAAAGGATTCTGATTTTTTTTCGGCAGATATTCAGTTTATTCACTGACATATGGTAGATAGCTAAAAATTGTTCTGAGGGAAGCACTTGAGCTGTTTTATTCATGGTGCAGAATGTTTTCTACATCGGAAACTTCTCAGAATGGGTCAAAACTATTTTAATTAATACCCTTGGGAAGTATATCACCAAGATTTCTTCCCTCATTATTTAATATTTTTGAAGGTTTAGCCAGAACGATCAAATTGTTGTTGTCAACACTGTATGGAAATAAAGTTGACAAGAGGTCTTCCTATAGTTTCTGTCCAGTTTTCAACAGGTAATCAACAGAACTCTGATAGGAATGGCTGAAGTTATCCCAGGGGATAGTTATTCTTAAATTGATCATTTATGATTCACAAAAAGATGAAACTATGCTAAAGTGCATTTACTCAATAGCTACCAGACTCCAGTTCCAGCAAGGCAAGCATGAGTTTCCATTGCTTCACTCCTGGCTGATTTAAGCCAGGAAACAGTTCTGTACATTTGTCCGAATAATTAATAATTTTAAATTAATTTATTAGAGTCGCAAGCCGGCATACATTAACAATGCAATGAAGCTACTGTGAAAATCCTCTAGTTGCCACATTCCTGCGCCTGTTCGGTACACTGAGTGGGAGTTTAGAATGGCCAATGCACCTAACCAACATGCCTTTCAGATTGAGGGGGGAAACTGGAGCACCTGAAGAAAACCCACACAAACACCAGGAGAACATGCAGACTCCACACAGACAGGGACCCAATTGAACCCAGGTCCTTGGCACTGTGAGGCAGCAGTGCTCACCATTGTGTCACTGTGCTTCCCATTGCAACTTAAACAATTTTAACAATTACAAATAATGGCAGGGAAAAAAGCACCATTCTCTAAATATTTAAACGACCTCAAAAGCATCCAATGAACCCCCAAGAACCTTTTATAAACTCACCCTACACGTATTAAAATCAAGCCATCTGAGATCACCCTCTTCCAGTAACCACATCAGCAATGAACTCTGATGTGGTTCATTAAACTGCACGTTTTGCAACAGTTCCAGACAGAATTGATTCCTGCCAATGCTACACTTGGGCAAGATTTTACGGCCTTGTTCGAACGAGACCGGAAATTCCCATCCAAGGTCACTGGATATTGTCATCACAAATTAAATATTCCCAAAGCTAATTTTTGCTATTATTAACACTAATTAGTGAACATAAACTTGAAAAGACCAAACATAAGAAATTGATAATCGTAACTAAGCACTTAAAGACTTCAAAATAGTTAACATAGGTAAAATATACAGTGAATCTATGCATCCATGAAGCAGGTTGTGTGTTCATTGAGTATGAGTGTGTGTGCCAATGAGCTTTTTTTTTTATAATTGCAATGATTTCATGGGACACTTGTAAACATGCTGTCAAATTTTCTTCCATGTCAAGTTCTAGAAATTGTAATGTGTTTGTAAGTCTATCAGCAAACTTTCAAATGTATTTAAAGGAAAGAAATTGCATCTTAGTGTCAGCTAGCATTTCCTATACATTTCTTTGGAACATAGTCAGAGAGGTTATGCCAGTTGTTATAAGTGCTCATGGTCTTGCTCATCTATTTTGCATTTATCATCAATGGATCTTGCCAACACAAAAACTTTTGTGCACACATATTTCACTCAGAATGACATACAAATACACCACAGGAAAAGGCCATTTGCCCAACCAGTCCCTGCCAGCATTTATGTTCCAATTGAGCCTCCTCCTTTGGTTCTTTCTCTCTAACTCAATCAGCATTATCCTCCATTCCTTTCTCTCTCACATGTTTATCTAATTTCCCCACAACTGTACTATTCACAAAACTAAGGGGCGGGGAACCAGTGAAGATCTTCCAGGCATCTTCAATTTCACAACTGCAATGGCCCAAGATGCCATCAGCACAAGAAGCAGAGCCTTGGCATGACTGCACCGGTGATGGAAAAATGGGAATCTCTCAGCTACGTGATGGCAGAATCATAAATCACACAGCCGCACTGTTTACAGCACAAAGTGCTTTCCAGTTCTTCGCTACAATAAGCATCCATGAGCCATGAACAGAAAGATAGAGAAAAGGGACATGAAAGTGGGGAATCTTCTCAAAGCCTCCCTGTCCCTTCTGTGCCTGCCTCATTCAGAAACCTACAAACCACTTCCTTTATGACCGAGTCTGTCCCTGCATAGATGGCAGGTAAGCCATTCATTGGCATTGCTCTCCCAACCCCAGAATACATTGATCAAGATTACCTGAACAGCCAGAGCAGGGATAAAAGCAGCCTACCGTTGCTCCTGCTGAATCTATTGGGTTTGCATCATAAATGAGTAGTAAAAAAAAGTGGTAAAGGATTTGTAGTTACGTACGTGCATTCCCTTGGATGTTTAACACAGTGTCACAAAGTCCGATTCCTGTTTTTGTTTACTTATCATTTCAGTGCTCTATTATCCCACCTTGTTTAGTTTTGCCTGCTTTCAGCCATTGTGAAGAATGGGAATGGTAGGTCAAGAATTAATAACAAGCAGGAAATATCCGTGAAAGGAATGGACTGTTGATTGGGGGATGGTTTGCCAAATGAAATATCCCTAATTACATTATCCCAGCAGGAATCCTGGGCAACCACGTATGTAACTTAGTGAGCTGTAATTGTAACTTAGTGAACAGTGAGCTGGCACCTCACTGTGCCAGCACCTCCTCCTGCTGCTTGACTTTTTCCTGTTGTAAAATGATTTTCATGTACATTTTTTATTCCATATTTGCTGTTCACGATGCGGTTTGCCCAGCACTGGGGAGATCAAACACAAAGGTGGTCAAACACAGAGGTGATCACTTTTTGGAAACTGTCAGCAAATATGTTCCTGAATTTTTGATGGTTTGTCATTTTAGTTTTCCACCTCGGTCTCAAGCTGACATCTACTTCATTGTTCTAATGAAGCCCAAAACAACCTTGAGGAACATCTCCTTTCTTTTAATTAGGTATTCAACACCTTTCTAGACACTTATGACCAAGATGGAAGGAGTGCACAAGCTGCTTCCCTTGTGCTGTGAAGCAGTTGTGCTAACCACTGCGCTGCTCAACATTTTCAATATTTTCATTATTTTGCTCCAGATCTGGAAGGTGATTTAATTGCCACGTAACTCATTGAATTTGTGGGAATCCAGCAAAGAGCGGAAATCCAGTGGCTACTTATTCTGACTAACCTCATGGGTTGTGATGTGCATATAGTTATTGACCCTGGCAAACATGGCATCACCGATCTGTGGGATGCATTTTTGGGCACTGGATTACAGGATTCTGAGTATTATTTGAAAAACCATGGAAGGAGCCAGAGTGAAACGATGAAGAAATGTGATGAAATCCATTGGCAATGCTTGTCCACTTGTTCTTCTTCCAGGAGGCTGAAAATATTACTTTCTTATTTATTTATTCATGGGTATTGCTGGATAGGCCTGCATTTATTGCTCACTCTGAATGCCCTTGAAAAAGGAATGTGAAGCTGTCTTTTTGAGTCACTGCTACTTATGTGCCATAGGAACCCCTACAATTGTGTTAGGAAGGAAGTTCCAGGATTTGGACTCTGCAACAGTGGAGAAATGTTGATACAGTTCTGAGTCAGGGTGGTGAATGTCATGGAAGAGAGCCTGCTCGCGGTAGAATTCCCATGCATTTTCTGCCCTTGGCCTTCTAGGAGGTAGAGATTATAGGTTTGGAGGGTGCTGCAATAGGAAGCTTGATGAGTTTCTGTAGTTCATCCCCCAGATGATGCACGTTGCTACCATGTATATCGGTTGTGGAGGGAATGAATGTTTAAGATGGTGGTAAGCTTCTTGAATGTTATTGGAGTTGCAGGATAGAAATGGAATGCAGGCTTCTGAATGAAAAATAATTTACAGACCTGTGAGGTTAGCCAAGAGAGCACTGTGATAGTCACATCTGGAGGTCACCAAGGTATGAATCAGTCTTTCTGTCGCAAATGGACTAAGGCAGGGGAAATAATAGACAATTTTCACATTGAACAGAAGCAGAATACTGACAGAAGCAGGTCTGCTGCTGTTGTGCACACTGCCTTATCAATTTAATGGAAAGTAGATCAAGCAAGATGGATAATGCACAGCCAATCTGCTACTGCCAACTTAATTTCCACCAAGGTAAAAATGACTCTCACTTTCTTTATTTGATGGCAGGCTGGGCATCCATCACTCATATTTGCAGGCTCTGAAGAGAAAATTATTCAGTAGAGGGAGAAATAGAGAGAGAGAGAGAAGTAAGTTGGATATAGAAGCCAGAATTCTCCAATCTGGCCTGCAACTGGAATTCTCCAGTCCCGTTGCTATGAGTGGAGTTTTGGCTGAGTAACAAATTCTCCATTCTCTCAGGCAATGGTAGTGTGGTGTAGGAGATCGGAGAATTCCAGCCAGAGTGAATATTCAGCTGCAAGACAGGCTTACACTGCTGGTTTAGAATCACTACTGTTGTCAGTGTTCCTTATCATGGGAAACTAAAGCACATTTCCACAGTACTAAGGTATATAAGTAGGAACCACTGAGAGATGAGATGAGAGGAAATAAAATGAGACAGCAGTAGTTCACATAAGCTGGGAATGAGAATTGCAGCAACAAAACAAACAGTGTGGTTACTAGTAGGAGAAACCAATAACAAGCACTGCGAACAAGGACAACATGAGAGAGGCATAAAAAAATCCATATTTCTAGTAGTGGTTCAGAGGAACAATGGCTTTGCAACATCACTTGACTTCTGAATGTTTTCACCGTGGTTCTATTTATTGCTTGATCATAGTAGTTTCTAGGCAGAATTAGCACTTCAGAAAAATAAAACAGATACAAATTTGTTGGTTAGCTGCCAAGGTCAGCATGGTCTTAATATGAACAGTCAAATACATGAAAAGGAAGCAGAGATGGGCAATTTGGCCCCTCAAGTCTGCTCCACCATTGGCTAACCATGACTAATCTGTTTGTGTTTCAAACTCCACATTCTCGTTTACCCCCAATAATCTAATTCTGTGGCCTAACAAGAATCTATCCATATCCTCATTAAAAATATTCAATGATCCCACGTCCAGTGTGTTCTGAGTGAGAGAGTTCGAAAGACACACAATCCTCAGAGAAAAAATTCTCTTCTTCTTTGTCCTAAAAGGGTGAGCCCTAATTGTAAAACAATGCCTCCTCATTCTGAGCTCACCCACAAAAGGAAATATAATTTTCATGTCCACCTTATTAAGGCTGTTCAGGATTTTGCATACTTCAATCAAGCACCTCTTACTCTTCTGAACTCCAATTTAAACTTTTTCTTATAAATAGAATCATAGAATCCCATAGTGCAGAAGGACACCATTTGGCCCATTGAGTCTGCACTGACCACAGTCCTACCCAGGCCCTATTCCCAGAACCCCACATATTTTATCCTGCTAAACCCCCAACACTAGAGCCAATTTAGCATGGCCAATCAATCTAACCCACACATCTTTGCACTGTGGGAGAAACTGCAGCACCCAGGAGAAATCCATGCAGACATGGGGAAAATGCGCAAACTCCACACAGACAGTAACTTCAGGCCGGAATTGAACCCGAGTTCCTGACACTGTGAGACAGCAGTGCCACCATGCCATTGGGATTGTGTAGAATGGATGAATAGGAGTGGAAATACCGTAGATTGACAGGGGGTCATGAGAGGCCATAGAGGACGGATGGGAGAATACATTGTCATGCAGAAATTGGCAGCTGTTTGGGCCCTTGGGAGACCATGATATGAGGATGATGAGGGGTTCTAGGGTGTTGCCTCAAGGAGACATACCTGTTGTGAGGGGCATCAGGGGCTGTGTGAGCGAGTGGGTGGCATGCCTTGGCATAAGAGTTCATAGGGGGTGCATGGAGGAACATACTTCAACATGAAGGACTATCAGTGGAGGAACACACCTCGCCATAACGAGCATAAGTTATAGGGGATGCTTGGGGTGTCCCATGGCATGGAGTATGAGAAGGATCTTTCGAATTTATCTTTCAAAAGATTCCTTAATGCAGACTATATCTCTATATCTGTGATGCCGTGAACCAGAATTCTTTGACACCCTCGTCCGACACATAAGAATTGCAGAGGACTAAGATGTCCATATGTTTGTGTGCTCATGACCAAACCAGGCCACACCCTTAAAAAACACAGTCTTGAAAATCAGAAACCCCAGGCATCAGCTTGGAACTCAGTGGCTGCTGGTAGTAGTCTTCCAGGCCCCTCGCCGTAGATTGTCACTGGATCTCTGGAATCAGGTGAGTAAGGGTCGCTGAGTGGGGGTTGCTGGAATGGTGGAATTGCGGGCGTAGGGAAATCACAGGAAGCAGTAGGGAGATGGTTTTCAATGGATATTTCCTTTCTTTTTGTCTCTATCTAGATTGGCCATTAATTGCCTTTTGAAAGAAGGAATCCCTTCTTTCAAAGGTCACAGACAAACTCAACAGGTGCTGGGAGGCATGTGAAAGCCTTGCCCCTTGCATTTAATTCCTGAGCTACTACTCAATTCTGGTGAGCTCCAGGACGATTGGTGTCAATTGGCTCCATAATGAGCCTAATTGGCACCTTACTATAAGTGGGCAAGTTTCCCATATTGACTCACTCCTGCCTCCAACTGAATTGCAGGAGGTTTTCCTGCCACTGGGTGACATCCCCCACAATTAATATGGCTTGACCACCATGTTTGCTGCTGTTGTTAATTGTATTTTCTTCTGCTCAACGCCACAAATTACATTGGATTCCATAATAGTTTCACAAGGATATGAAGGAAAAAAACGTTTGTTTTTACTTTTCATAACCAAAAAGAGATGTTAGCTTTTCTTTTAAAGGAAAAATCATTCACCTAAAACATTAAATTTGTTTCCCATCACAATTGCTGCCTGACCTATTCTATATTTCCAGCAATAACTGCTTTTATTTCAGATATCAAGTCTTCTGCATTTTGAGTTTGTTACACTTTATACGCTGTGTTCTCCCTTTCATCTTTCAAAAAAGCGTGTATTTGTGTATACACATGCCAACCTGGTAAAACAATAATATAGGGATATGTACATTTATTAGTGTCACAAGTAGGTTTACATTAACATTGCAATGAAGTTACTGTGAAAATCCCTTGGTTGCCACACTCGGGGTACACAGAGAGAATTTAACATGGACAACGTGCCTAACCAGCATGTCTTTTATGCTGTGGAAGGAAACTGCAGCACCTGGAGGAAATCAACACAAACACAAGGAGAGCATACAGACTTCACATAGACAGCGACCCAAAGCTAAGAATCGAACCCAGGTCCCAGATGCTGTGAGGCAGCAGTGCTAACCACTGTGCCACCCATGCATGTTAAACAATGGAAGAAGTAAATTAAGATGACAACCAACAGATCAGATTAAAGCAATAGGGTCCTGACAACACCAGTGGTGAATGATAGTGGATGATTGAATAGCTAACTAGAGAGGGAGTCTCCATAAACGTCTCCATTGCCGATGTCAAGAAGCTCACTACACCAGTGTTAAAAACAATACTGAAGGATTGGCAGCAATTTTCAGCCTAAGGCGGTAAGTGGATGATTCACCTCTGCCTCTTCTTGAGTTTCCCAGAATTACAGAAGTTAATTTTCAATTAATTCAATTCACTCCATTTGTTTTCAAGCAACAGCTGAAATACAGGATACAGCATCGGCTTTGAGCCCAGTTGCATTATGGAAACTAGTGTTCCAGAGTTAGCTGCACCCTTAGTCAAGTCCCTGTAGTACAGCTACAGCATTAGCATCTATCCAATAAGCATGGAAAATTACTCAGATATACCCTGTCCACAAAAAAGCAAGACAAATGTACTCCAGCCAATTATCACCCTGTCAGTCTACACTCATCGATTAACAAAGTGATGGAAGGTATTACCAGCAGAGCTACCAAACAGCAATAACTTGATCACAGATTCTCATCTTGGGTTCTACCAGGGATACATGGCACCAGACTTTATTGGAACTGAATTCATGCAGTGTGGTTTGTGACTTCCCCTCAAGACAGCATTTAACCAACGGTGATGCAAGGAACCCTAGTAAAACTGAAATAAATTGGATTCAAGGGAAAATTTTCCAATGGCTGACATCATACGTGACACAAAGAAAGATGGGTGTTGAGGCTAATTATCTCAGCTCCAGAAATTCCTCAGAGTATTGTCCTTCAGTTGCTCCAATGACATTCCCTCCATGCTGAGGTAAGAAATAGGGATGTTCGCTGATGGCTGCACAGCATGTAGCATCAATCATAACTCCTCAGACACCGAAGCAATGATAAGTGGCAGGAACAATTTGCACCATGCAAAAGTCAATGGCCATTTCCAACGAGAGAGAGTTTAATAATTTCCCCCAGACATTCAATGGCATGAATAGAATCCTTCACTATCAATGACCTGGGGAAGGTGATCAATGACTAGAAACTTATTTGGAACAAACATATGAATATTGTGGCTACAAAAGAATATCAGAAACTGGGAATTCTGTGGCATGTAACATCTCTTTGACTTTTTAAAGTCTGTCCAACATCTGTAAGGCACCAGTCAGGAAAGTGACGGAATACTCTTGAACTGACCATGATACGATTACAGCTCCAACAACACAAGAGGATTGTCACCATCTACAAAGCAGTCAATTTGATTGACACCCCATCCATCATTATAAGCATTCAGTCGTTCTGCCCAGTAGCACAATAGTAGCAGTCTGTACCATTTACAAGATGCACTGCTACAACTCAACAAAGTTCCTTCGACAATACCTTCCAAACCCACCAGATCTACAACCTAAATGGATAATGGCAAGCAGACCTATTGGAATAACACAATCTCCAAGACACGCATTCTCCTGACATGGAGTACGTCACTGTCATTGGGTTAAAATCTTGAAACTCTCTTCCTAATAGCACTGTGGGTGTACTTACACCAGAAGAATAGAAGTGATTCAATAAGATGGCTCCTCACCAACTTTTCAAGCGCAATTAGAAATTGGAAACAAATGCTCGCTTCAACACTCTCATCCCGCGGGCAAATTAAACATGAGTTACACACATGTTTAAATGAGGAAAGGCCTCAGCAGAAATATGATTCTTCCTTGCTACCCACTTCTCATTCTGAATAAAGTTAATAGATCAAGCAAAATTAAATCATCATGCCTTCAAAGCCCCTAACCTGCAATTAGAAGTTGCAAAATGTAGCACAAAACTAACATTCTTATGTCTTCTGTTTGGCAAAGTTGGCATCAGCTGGCACTTACTCATACATCCGGTACAAATTGGCCCAAAATGAAGACAGACAAGCCTGGCTGCAGCCCAGCATACCAGAGATAGGTTTCATGTAACAGCAGCTTTCAGGAAAATAATGAAAAGAATCAGGAATGTTGAATAACATCCGCAGTAGCAGAAAAAGAGCAGACGCCACCAAGGAAGTGATGACTAACAGATCGAGGTGAAGCATTTGAAATACTTTGAATTTTGTGGTTCTTATATTAACAAACCAAAGTATATTCCAAATTGTTATGGTTCCAAACTATTTCAGTTAAGAAGTGTTACTATTTATCATCTGTCACTTGTCATATTTTTCTCTTTATTTCCTTCCTTCCTATAAATCCATGTTAACACAAAACAGCAATGGCCAGCTTACCTGCAGAACAACAATGTAATGAACTGCAGCACCATGAGGCTGACATGCTTAAATAACAGATATTATAAATCATTCAGCAACTTTAAAAAATCTGTTCCATTATTATTGTTGAGAAAGGTTACGGCAGAGCAGATACATTATGACAAGCTATTACACATCCAGTTTTATTTGAACCATGAATTATGAAGACCTTCTTCAGTCATGAAGCAAAATCTTTGCAATGATTTGTTACATGGTAGCATTTCCATAGGAAGAAAGAAAGCATGGATAACAGAAGGGACTATCAAGTCACCCCTTTCTCAGACACTATATAATGTATGAACCAACTAGCACTTATATACCCTTACAGATGATGAAACATACAAAACTACTTCAAGAAGACAGAAAATAAATGAAGAACAAGGATAAAAAAGAATTCCTTTTGGTCATGGATTCTTTGTAAACGTATGAATCTCCTGAACAAAAGATTAATATGCTGCCCAAATGGAATCCTATTAGCTATTAACTGATTTATCTAGGCAACCAGCAAAATAGGCACAAACCTGGAGATGTAATAATCTGGCAAATGGAAACTCATACACATTCAAAAGCAGAGGCACTCCAAATGATTATCACAAACTTCATATTGCAGTAAACAACCATGGAAGATTGAATGTCAATTTACCACTATGTTACCAATAATTTGTGTTCTAACATTAACTTGCTGGAGTATTTGTAGTTGAATTCTGCCATGTATTGGAACTCAAAAAAAAAACTTATCAGAAATTGAATTTTATTTTTTATCCATTTTGAGACATGAGCATCTGTGGCTGGCCCATCCCTAATTGCCCTTGAAACTGAGTGACATGTTTGGCCATTTCAGAGGGCAGTTGAGAGTCAACCACATTATTGTGGCTCTGGAGTCTCATTTGGTCAGACCAAGTAAGAATGGCAGATTTCCTTCCCTAAAGGATATTAATGAACCAGATGGGTTTTTCCAACATTGACAATGGTTTCATGGTCAGCAATAGATTCTTATTTCCACAATTCTTAATTCTATGGGCTAAGTTACACTACTAAGACTGTGTAACTGAACTTAAAGAAATCTCCTGCTAAAGTTGTAAACCAGCCTGTGGTACTAATAAATAAACTTTAAAACTTTAAACTATAAACATGAAAGCTCCCTACACACAACAAAAACAATGGCCACTCTAGATAAAACATGGCAGCAACACACGATATTCTCTGAAGGCTCAGAAACAGTAGATGTTAATTTGGGAACTGATTTCTAATGTAAAGATGTGCTAAGTGAAGTGAACCAGATACCATTGCAAAGATGGTAATCCAATGGAGCATATTTTCCAACCATTATAGATCCTCTCTGATATTCATTCAATCCAGTCCATCTGATTACTGATCATGGAGTGAAGACAGAAATCTACTGGACAATTTCCTGAAAATGCAAGTGCAGATAGAAAAAGCCATAACGTGGTGAATTGCATTTTGGAATTTATAAATGGGTCATAGACTAATGGTAAATTTGTGGCAATGTTTAGACCACAGCTAGTTCACAATGTATGGTTTGGGAAACCATTATATAAATGATATAATGTTGTCCAGAATATATTAATTAGAATGTAGGAAAAGGTGGAAAACTATTGTTACAAAACATTTGAAACGCTTTGCCTACTTTGGCAACATTGAAGACATGATGCTGTCCTGAAAACATCCAACTCTACTTTATGACTATCTCAATTAACCTCTCTAATTCCATATATATTATCAATGAATTACCTATTTTTTTAAAAAAAATGCATTCTTCACATTTTTTCTCTCATTCATGTTAATTCTGTGAGCCTCTTTTCACAACCCAGAACTCAGAAGAGAGGCAATTTTTAGTTTAAAGAATACAAAATATATTATGTTCCTTGATTTATGAGGTTTGACTTCATCATAAATAATCGTTCTTCCTAATGATGTGTCACAGTGATAGAACCTTTAAAATTCAATTTCTGATGAGTTTTTTTTGAGTTCCAATATATGGCAGAATTCAGCTACAAATACCCCAGCAAGTTAGTGTTAGGACACAAATTATTGGTAACATATTGGTAAATTGACATTCAATCTTCCATGGTTGTTTACTGCAATATGAAGTTTCTAGTCCTGCGTCTTGCTCTGGTTGGTGAAATGGTGAATTTATGGTATGCAAGTCAAAAATTGCATTTGTTCATATCTATACTCCTCAGTACAAAGAATAATGGTCCATAAATTATAGAATAGTTTTACCTCAGCTGCAGTATGGCATGCATCCAGGATTAGTAGCAATAAAAACGTGTTCTTAAAATACTTCCTACTGTCATTCTTTAAAGTATCATTTACTATGCAAGAATCTCCCATGGTTGAAAACCATTCATTATGGCAATTTTCAATTAAAACAAAATTAAATGAGTTAGCCTTCCATGAAGCACTTAACTATAGTTTGCATACATCTCGTTTAATGGACTGGTATTGTTCAATGTTAGTGTTTTACAGGATGGCAGAGACTAGATGCTATCATTCTATATTTCTGCCCAGTAAACATGATACAAGGGCTGGATTATGTAAACCCTGAATACAGCAGCATATTTATATCTTACTGCATCTAAATGGATATACTTTAAGTGGAATTTTGTGTCAGGAACTTGTCAATTACATCCTGGTTTATCTTAAATCAATTCTGTAATTGTCTATGACAATGTTGTAAATCCCTGAGATAATCTGTCAGATATTGTATTCAGAGCCCTAGTTAAGTTTTCCATGCACTACTTCAACTGCCCTTCAAACTTTCAAATCTGTTTGAAATTGTCTACTTTGCTTGAAGGCAGCACGGTGGCACAGTGGTTAGCACTGCTGCTTCACAGTGCCAGGGACCTAGGCTCAATGCTAGCCTTGGGTAACTGTGTGGAGTTTGCATGTTTTCCCAATGTCTGTGTAGGTTTCCTCCAGATTCTCCAGTTTCCTCCCATAGTCCGAAAGATACGTGCGTTAGGTTGATTGGCCATGCTAAATTGTTCCTTAGTGCCCCAGGATGTGTAGATTAGGGGGATTTCATAGGGTAAATATGTGATGTTTCAAGAAAAATTCTTGGTAGCATCCTCTGTCAAGAGAATCAGTGCAGAATAGATTGGCCAAATTGCCCCTTTGTGCATTGTAGAAATTCCATGACAAGTATTGAGATTCTTTTTTCTAAAATGTTTATTTCAAAATAATGGTATAATTTCACTTCAATGAATGAGTGGGTATGAGATTTAAAAGCATAAAGAATTCAAAAGCATCCGGATAACATGAATCTAATACATTTGTGATTTTGTTATTGGGTTTGCCTTCTTGGAAAAAAATTGTAAATGCAAGAGAAATTGGGATTATAAATGCACATTTTCTAGGCACTGTAAGTGTTCTTAGAAGTCCAAAATGGCATTTGCAATACATGTGTATGCAATATATGTGAAACACATCAGCTGCCACGTTGAAGAAGGTATTAGTGCATGCACACTGAATATAATCCCCAAACAGAGCAGGTGATCTAATAATCAGTGTGCCATGTTGATCTGACTGTCATTTAGGAGTTCAACATTCCAGCTAATGTCCTCTCTTAAACTTGCAAAACCGAACATGAATTCATCAGCAGGAAGAATTTACCATCAGCAGTAGTTAATTATATCATCAGCTATTTTCGGATTATTTGCTGGTTAAATCTTTTTGGCTGTTACTTTGATTCTGCACGTGTTTGGTGTTTTCTACAGATCTTTAAAATTACTAGAATCTAGGCGATGACTTTCTGGCCCTTCATACTGCTGGCGGATTGCAGACTGAGTATCAATGAGCAGATAACTATAGTGGAGATGATGAATGGGGCAGTGTGTGGAACTAGTGAGAATATGGTTTTTGAGAACACATTCACTCCCCTTGGCTAATAATGCAAGGTCATTGGATGTGAATCACTGTGTCTTAGTGCCTGGAACTACATAGCTAGAATTGCTCTCTTGTAAGCTGAGTTTCAATCTAATGGTAGATAGATGACTCTGCAATCGAAGTAAGGGAGTTCACAAGGCACTCCACGATATTGACCTGGATCATATTGAAATAATTTTGTGTTCAAACACGGATGTCACTATAGTTATATAGATATTGGCCAGATAAAAACACACTCTGGTTTCTAGAAGGTGCAAGCTACACATAATAGCATAATCTTTGGCACTGAGCCCAAATACGTGGCATGACATTCAGAAATGACTTACCATGCAAAATAATATAGCAACATTTCAGGTACTAAAACACATTTCTTGGAAGCTTTCTTCTTAATAATATTACATTGCCAACTCGCAAACACATCCTGACACCTATTGTGAAAGGCAATGCTTGATCTCAATTATAAATAAAATTGAGCTGTTACACGTATACATGCTCATACTTGTATCTTTAACGAACAGTGATGATATATGAACCTACACGAACTCAAGGTTTCAATTTCTCACATGTTGTAAACCTCCAATGGAAAACATTTGGCAAACATTTAAACGCAGAAAAAGCTACATCAGCAAGTTGAATAATTTACTTCTAAATACAGTTGCTTAGATTTTTATGATGCTCCAAGCCTGCTGGAGCAGTGATGTGGGGTCTAGTGAAATAGCCAGAGCTACTTTAGGGTTCTCGATCTTCTGCCGATGGGAATAGTTTCTCCACATTTACGTTCTTTGGATCCCTCATGATTTTGAACATGTCTAAAAAAAACTCCTCTCAACTTTCTCTTCTCCAAGGAGAACAGCTTCAGCCTCACCAATTTATCTACTTCACTGAAGCCCTTGGGACAATTCTTTTAATCTTTCTAAAACCTTTGCATCTTTCCCATTCAGGCTGAATCATTGTTCGATGAAGGTTCAACATAGGAAAGTGTGGAGTTTGGCACTTTGGTAGAAAGAATAAAGGTGTAGATTATTCTCTAAATGGGGAGAAAATTCAGAAATTGGAAATGTAAAAGGACTGAGGAATCCTAGTTCAAGACTCCATCAGGTTAACCTGCAGATTAAGTTGGTAGTCAGGAAGGCAAGTAAAATGTGAGCATTAATTTAGAGAGGACTGAAGCAAGGATGTACTGCTGAGGCTTTATAAGGCTCTGGTCAAGACCATATTGGAGTACCGTGAGCAATTTTGGGCTCCATATCTAAGGAAAGATGCATTGGCCCAAGAGAGGGTTCAGAGGGGGTGCAGAGAACGATCCCAGGAATGAAAAGCTTGACGTGAAGAACATTTGAGGTCTCTGGGTCTGCACTCAATGGAGTTTAGAAGGAGAGAAGGGATCTCATTGAAACTTACAGAATATTGAAAGGCCTGGATAGACTGAACATGAGGAAGATGTTTTCATTAGTAGAAGAGACTAGGATTTGAAGACACAGCATCAGAGTAAAGGCATGGCCCTTTAAAGCTGAGATAAGGAGAAATTTCTTTGGCTAGACGATGGTGAATCCATGGAATTCATTGTCACAGAAAGCTGTAGATGCCAGATCATTGAGTATATTTAAGACAGAGGGAGATAGGTTTTTGATTAGCAAGAGGATCAAAAGTTACAGGGAAAAGGCAGGAGAATGGAATTGAGAAACTTATCAACCATGTTTGAATGAGGGAGCAGATTCAATGGGCTAAATGGCCTAATTCTGCTCCTACATCTTCTGATCTTAAGCTCTTATTTGCTTTGTACTTTGTGCCCCTATGTATAAAACTCAGGATTCAGAATAATTTATTAATTGCTTTCTCAATCTATTTTGCCATCTTCAGTGATTTATACAAATATATACCCGGGTCTTTTTGCTTCTGCATTTCATGTAGAATTGTACCCTTTATTTTATATCACTGCTACTCATTCTTCTGTCCAAATTGTATCACTTTACACTTTTCCACTTTAAATGTCATCTGCCACATGTCTGCTCAATCCACCAGCCTGTCTATTCTCTTGAAATCTATCACAACCCTTCTCATAGTTCACAAAACTTCCAAGTTTAGCAGTATCTTCAATTTTTTTTAATTGTGCCCTGTGCACCCAGGTCTACACTATAAATATAAATCAAGAAAAGCAGTGATCCCTGCCTTTACCAGCCCCCAGTCAGAAGTAAGCAAAGCCTTCTGTAATTCATATTTTAATAGGATTGAATTAAATAATTAAACTGTTGCATAATTAAATTCTAGCTCTGCTGAAAGCTAATGTTTCAAACCACATGGTTCAAAATAAAATGCCTACTGGCATTAATATTTTTCACTTAGAAAACATAGGTTTACTGATGTTTAGGGACTAAAATAATTAATACCAAGGGAAACAATGTAAAAGTAGATTTAGAAATGACAGGGATAACTCCTTTTCTTA
This sequence comes from Sphyrna mokarran, assembly GCA_024679065.1. NCBI lineage: Eukaryota > Metazoa > Chordata > Chondrichthyes > Carcharhiniformes > Carcharhinidae > Sphyrna > Sphyrna mokarran. The sequence continues at coordinate 34,206,317 of JAGIQG010000003.1, read as the reverse complement.
GAGTTCCTAGACATTAATTTCCCACTACACTACTGCATGCAGTGCCCATAATTCTCCCAAAAGTGCTGAATTGGTGGGAGAACGGTTTTAAATGCCAACTGCTTTCTCAGTTCAGCTTCTCACCTGAATCTCCGCACTCTGTGCGCTGCAAAGGTGCCAGTTGGAAATCTCATTAAAAATGCCGGAGTTTTGATAATTCTGGAAATCTGTGTATGCACAGTGGCCCCAATCTGTCAGTCCCCCCATTTGCTAGCCAGCCCAGGACCCCCACACTGCTGCCCTTCTAACCCCTCAGACAGCCTGATTGTGGCTCTGACCTCCTCCTGGTCCTGGCGTGCCCCAGTGCACAGCGTACCAAGCCCCCAGCACTGGTGATCCTGCCACCCCCTCACTCCAGCAGACCCCCACCCCCACATCAGAGCCCCTTGGATGTAGCCTCCCGGCAGACCATGCTCCCCCTCCCAACAGCCAGCGCCAATCACTGGCTTCCCTCCATCCCAGACCGACCCTCATACAGAGTGGCAGCGGGACTTCCCCCTTCCGACCCCAACAATCATCCCTATGCCCTGGCCATATAAGCCACCCTCCCCGTTGGCATTTTGCCCCTTGGGCAGAGCCAGGGAGCACCACCACCCCATCTGCCCAACCCTCTGGGGACCTCAATTCCGCCCCACACCTCATTCCACAGGGTCTCCCGCTAGTTCTCAAAACGTGGGGAGCTACTCTGAACCCACCAGAATGAAGCATTCCTGGTGGGATGGGGGATTCAATCGGGACCTATAAGGTCGCAATAATGAGTTAATGAACATATTTCAAATAGCTGCAAAAAAGGTTTAAATTACTTACCTGCCTTCCCACCAGTTTCCCACGTGGTCTGATCAGCGACTGTTTGCCAGCTGTGGGAGATGCATTCCCGGCACAAATCTGTACTCAAGGCCAGTGACGTGCATCTCCCACCATGATCTGACAGAAAGGTTATGGGTCACAATGGGAGAATCGCGGTCAGTATTTGAGATGTGGTCTACCAATGTCTTAAAAAACTGAAGCATTACTTTAAATTCTTCTTTGATAAAAAATAACATTCCATTAGTCTTCTTAATTAATTGCTGTGCCAGCATGCTAATGTTTACAGGCTCCCCTTTATCTACAGTTCATTTTACTCCTTCAAAGGATAAATATTATCACAGAATAAATCATAGAATCCCTGCAATGCAGAAGGAGGCCATTTGATGCATCAAGATGGGAGCGACTCTCCGACAGAGCATCTGACCCTAAGCCCCGTTCTCATAACCCCACATATTTATCCCAATAAATCTCCTAACCTACATATCTTGGAACACTAAAGAAAACATTTGGCATGGCCAATCCACCTAACCTGTACATCTTTGGACTGTGAGGGGAAACTGAAGCACCCAGAGGAAATCCACACAGACATGGAGAGAACATATAAACCTCACACAGTCACCCAAGGCTGGAATTGAACCCAGGTCCCTGGTGTTGTGAGGCAGCTGTGCTAATCAATGTGCCACCATGCCACCCTAGCTCAGCAGGTTCTCTAGAAGATATTCAATACAACCTTTCAAGTTAAATCTCAGATGAGGAAAATGAAAATCCATCCCAAATTGTATGTTTGTTCATCATATTTTTCCATAGACATATAGGTCTAAATCTATTCTAATGAAACAAATAATCACAATTCATAAGCAACTGGTTAATTTAAAACAAGGAATTAGATGGGTCTTTCAACTCTGTCTTTGCAACAGGACACATTAAAAGAACAGGAGATACAAAGGAATAACATCTGCAGTGTAAAGAATGTTTCCACATGCTCATTAATGAGCCAAAAATAGTGTGTGTTGTTTTCATAAAAGTATGACAACATATGCATTGTTATTATCAAAAATACATTAATGGATTATGATAAATTGGTCTACTTTACATGCAAAGATTAGTTTGGTTACACAATTACCTCCGCTGAGTTCAAAGCAATATAAATTAAAAAATTATTCCTACTTTCAACATGTCCTATGTACAGTGGGCAATCTTGATATTTAATCTAAGCATGTGTACAAACAATAGCATGCATGCTTAAAACAACCAATATAATCTACATTACAATATAAAATTGCAGTATTATAAGAATGCAGAAAGAAGAGCTCCCCATTTATACTAATCATTTAAGGTGAGTCCTTTTTCATGATTCTACCTCACTATTTTTCAAGTGTGGAATGAAAAGGAAGAAACTATCTGGATTTCTATCATATGGAGATCTTCATTGTAATAGCAGTTGTCAGCAAATGTTTTCAGGTGGTAGGCATGTGCTGAAAGAAATCACATTTAGTAGCCATGTGGAGATCATTACTGGCTTAACAACCATACTTTGCAAAGAGACTGAAATCACTTATATTGTGCATTTGTTTCAATGGACATTAACCATTTAATGTTGCTATGAACTTCTCTAACTACTTATTAAGTTGCAAAACAATTTCTCATATGTCCTTCCTCCACACTACATCAAAGCTCCAATGATGCTGTTGTCTGAATTTTGTGAGTTAAGTAAAAAGGAGACCGATCTGGTAATGGTATAAATTATTTACATTGTTGACGTGGTGGTGATGATATATGTTAAATTTTGATTCAGGTTCTCCTCCCCACTCTCACTATCCATACTTTGAAAAGACTGTTGGCAAAGGAAAACCTTGGCTGGAGATCTAGCAAATAAAACAACTCTAAAAGGGAGAGTTGTAATCATGAAAGAAAAGTGAACTAGCTATATTTCACGGCAGAAAAGAGACATCTGGGCTACACCCTCCCCCCTTTGATGTTGTGTAGTTAGAAGTGTTTCCGCAGGAGATATGTCAAAGGAGGATGGCTCTATATGGAGATGAAACTTCAAGTAGAAATGGCACAGTTTCAGTTGAATAAATCAAGATCATCAACTAGGTCAACTTAGCCATATGGGTGTCTCATGCTTAGAGACAAACAGGGAAAAAACGTGCAGATAGCATGTCTAAGGTTAGGTAAGTATGCTCCTCATTTTAGCTTGTGCTTCTTAAATGAGTTCTTAAGTATGGAACAGACCTGAGTTGGATACTGAAACACCCGCTGGAGAGTGCAAATTAAAACATATTGTGCACAAACATTGTTCTTTTGCACATGTTTTTGATTATCTGTGGATGATTGGCACACTTTTCTTGAAGTTGGCAGTGGAAAGCAGCAAATACTGACTGTGCTGTGAAGTACATAAAGAATTGAGGGTTTCTCTCTGAGAATATGAATGCAGAGAGTAACATTATTTTCATTACAGCTTTCACTAGTTTCATTCTTCAAACGTGGGCAAGATGGACTGCAGCATACTAAAAGCATCATTGCTGCTTTCTGCATAACGTCGCTGACATGCATTATCATATTTCTGTGCCCATATACTTCCTGGAAAATATTTGACTACAATAGTTTCTTTTCATGAGTGCCATGGGCTGATGTAAGGATCCCTATTAGTTATGTCATTATGATACTTTGTGCCTATTCAAAACCCATTCACTTGCACAGAACTAAATTGGGTATATGTCTCAGAAAAGCTTAACGGGAACAAAACAGGATGATAGTGAATTCTTCATTAAGCAGGATGGGTGTAGGGAGTATGGAGAAGAAAGAAAAACTGAAAATTCTCTACATAGTATTTTCCTTGAACATAAAATCAATGCCATGCTGATGGAAATCACATCAAATGAAAGGGCAATAGCATTTGAATTGTTCTGTCAACACCTATCAATGCCATCCATTTATATACTCCTCCATACATACCTTGAGATGTTAGAGGAGTCCTGGCTTTGTTGCCACTGAAGCTTCATCACGTCATTTGTGGAAAGATGGTGCCAGCTGAGGAGGGCATCACATTTTTAGCATGTGTTAAGCAGTTGCTGACCTTCCTGAACTCAGATTCCTTCTCTCAAATACCCACAACATTCAGCACTCAGCAAGGAATACTACCATTTAAAAAGAACATAAATGATTTCAGCAAGAGCAGGTCACACAGTTCCTTGATTTTGTTCCAACAGTCAATAAAATCATGGTTGTTGCTTACCTCCTCTCTACTTTCTCACCTTGCCCTATTCCCAGCTCCCCTGATTTCCTTGGGAAGGAAAGCATTGATAGCAAAACGCTGCCAAAAAAATCCAAACATTTCAGAGTTCACAGTAAAAACAACAAAAGCATAAATGAAAGCACGGTGTAATAGCCCTGGAGACAAGAAAATAAAATTGTTTCTTGCACCTTAAGTATTCATCTTACTTTGCAGCTCAGATAGAACCCCCAGTGTACAAAACTAAAAACAGGTGAACACCACAGTGTTGGTAGTCCCTCACCCATTATCAAAAGATTCAGTAAAGCCTGGTATCAGCATAATTATTCAGTGTGAATTGGAGTCTGTGTATGCATACAGCAAAGACTCATTTAGTGTTAGACCAAGAAATCAGATGCACTATGTATTGGCAACACAAAGATGTGGACTCTGTCTGCAGCTATCAAGGCTCCACAGCACCAGCAGATCAGAAAGCTTGAAGGCTTATACCTCTCACAAAGTTTTCTTCTCCAACTCAATTTTCCTTAGCACCTGAAAGCTTAGGGACTTCATCTTACTATTTCCCTATACATATAATCTTCAGATTTTAAAAACTCCAGCTGTGCATTATTCTTACTTTCACCTATTGTCTTCTCTGAGATCCACATCTGGTGGTCACACTGTTTGCTGAGGCTGCTGTTGTTCCTTTTCTGAATTATGTTCCATCCAAAACAAGAATGGCACCCTTCAGTGACTAGATAAAGCACAGGCAACAATGTGCATCTGTAGCAGAAATGAAAATAACCATTCTACTGGCAAACCAAAACAGCTAAAAATCCTGTGGTCCAACCAACTTCAGCAGATAGCCCCATCATCCAGCTCGAGGCCACTCATGCACCAGTTTTGCTGTTAAGTGGGAGACGGGGTGGAGCATCCATGATTTATTGTTAAAATGCAGTGGGATCCAGATTGTCATGAGTGTGGCTTCAACTTTTAATTAGCAGTGGTAGAGATTGGTGATGTGGGTGGGGGCAGAGGGTGGTGGAATAGAGTGAGGTTGTGAAGGTTTTGGTGGTTGAAGAGAAGGCAGGAAGATTGTAGGGTTTTCCCAGATGTGATTTAATCCTCCATTTGGAAATAACCAATTGACCAGAAGGCTACTTCAAGCCAGTTAAATGTAATCGTTTGCAAGAGGACCAGCTGAATGTATTTCAGAGAAATGGGATGTCTGGACTAATGGTGCATGTCAAAGGAATTTCCCTGTGGTGTTTCGAATTGTTAACATCCAAATTATAAGCTTGAAACAATTACAGGTCATTTCTTTTTTAATTCTTAGACAAATTCAATAAACAATAGTGATTATGATTGGAGAATCTACATCACTCCAGAGCACTCTGTTCTATTGAAAGAACAGCCCTCGTGCCAGTATTGAAAAAAAAACAATTTATCAAATTGATGTGTATGCAACTGCCTAGTTACAAAACTGCTGATATTTACCCAAGGGTGAGTATTAATATTAAAATTAAAACTACAATGTTATATTCATAATACATTTACAATTCTTCATAATTACCTTGCTCTAATTACCATTTTATTCAAATCCCCACAGGTGGGTTTGTAAATGGGGGGGGTGAGGGTAACATTTCTCAGATGGACTTCCCACTGAGATCCTCCCAGTCAAGACCTCTCTAAAATTTTATGCTAGGGTGGGAGAGGCCTCATCTAGTCTGCCCCACTTAAGGCTGCTAAGTGGTCAATTATTGACCAGTGAAGGGCCATTTCCCACCCATCCTCAATTTTCTTGCTGGTGGACATGATTCTGGGTTCTGGGGCATGGGGGTAGCCCAAAAATAAATCATGTTCAGGCCTTGGCCTGAAAAGCAGGGGAGATGGTGACATCTTGCCTTTAAACATCAGGTGCCAATACCCCATCCAGTCCTCCCTAGCTGTTCTAGTCTGTCCACCAACATGAATTCATGGACTGTGGCTCTGGGCACTGCTTGCAGTCCCAGTCACAGCCACTGCATCTTAATGCACCGTGCAGACTAGAGACTTTCCAGCCAATCAAATTGACCAGCAGCTATGTAAGGCAAATGTGAGTGAAATCCTGTCATCAGCCAATTAACACTGATCAAAGTGTTTAATCGCTGCAGGTCAGGCAGTGGCAGTGAGGATATATTCTCTGCTGACTCTTCGGATGGAGGGAAGTGGAATGCCACCATTTAAACAGACCTAGTCCATATGTTTTGCTGATGGTATGGAGTACTGGATTCTTGGTTATTGTAACATATGTGCGTTCCCACTGATCTGAAGTCTATAGTATGTCTGTATATGGTCTTCTGCATTCAGAAATAAAACACACTTCCCTTGCTCAACCTGTTTAGTAATTAAATATTTATATAGTTTCAAAAGCTGCTCTGGGGGAACTATATAATTAGCCACATGCAGCTTTCCTTTCAGCTGAAAACGTCATTGTTTTTTTATAGCAAAAAGGAGTGGTAACAGGCATGCTTCGGAATGTCTCAGTCAAACCCTTCTGGGAAGGCAGCAAAATTATCCATTTCTCTTGTCACACGCTGTGTCTGGTTATCCTGACTGTCCACCCAGTAAAATTCGTTGCAGGTTTCAATAAGTGAGTCACCATTTACCGCAAAGGTGTTGTCAGTGCATTTATTCATTCGCCCCCATCCCACTTTGATCTTGCAGTTGATTCATTTCACTCTGATTTCCTGTGTCAGCAGTATCAATGAATTATGCCAGTACAGCAAACAAAATGTTGTCCTTAAAGGAACATGATAACATAGAATCATAGAATTTTACAGCAAAAAAGATCATTGGGCCCATCGTTTTTATGTCAAGTAGAGCTCTTCAATTAATCCTCTTTCAGCATAATCTTTTACATAATTTTTTTTCAAACACTTAATCAATCCCCTTTCCAATATTACTCGTGTTTGACAGCAATTATGGCCAGAACGTTATGGGCTTCTCATACCCATGGGATTTTCCCATCCTGCTGCAATGAATGGAGATTTGGCTGAACACCAAATTGTGCAATCTCGCTGCAGCAGGACCATGACAGGTAAGATTGCACCCTACTTATTTATTCCTGGATTTTTTTTTCCTCTGCTTTCAAGACTGCTTAAAGGATTTCTGTTTCTTTCCTGGCTTAACTGAAAAATGAAAAAGTAACCATTTTGGAGAAACAGATGTCAAAGGATTCCCTTTGGAGCACACCACTTCTTAACACTGGTTTCAATGACTTGGTCTGGCTCTGTGTTGATTAGACTCCATCATTTTTTTGGCACTACCAGTCTCTACTAAGTTGCTGCTAAAACATACAAAGCAGACACAGTCTCAGGGGTAGACTTTAGGCTGACATCATCCCCCAAGCACCCTTGAATCTGACCAATTAACAGAACTCCAAGTTGTGCCATGACTAAATAACTAACCAGTTATAGCTCTTTCTTTAAAAAAAATCCACTTTCTGCTTCTTAATATCCCCTTTCCTCTCCGATTTATTTTTACTGTGTATCATAAGTGTCTGGCAGTTATCTACAATTGGATTACTGTAATCTCAGATTCTGTAAATCTGAGACATTATGGAGCAGAAAATATTGAGAAGCAATATTGGAAGAATTGTACATTCAACTCTATAACAAGTCCTACTGTTGAAATGTCAATATTTGCTGAAGTGCCTGAATGTGCAGTGTAAGTTTAGATTAGGATGAAAGAAGGGAAGGTTGAAGTTAAAGGTTGAAGATCAGAAATCTGAATTTTCACCACTTATATTCAAGTTACTTATGGCTGGGAGGCACTTCTTCGTTCATTATTGCTGCACTTCTGTGAGTTCTTTTGTAAATCAGAGAAATTGTTGGAGAAAGGTTTTTTGTGATAGACGTGCCTTTTGAACCACAAAAATCTTGTGCTATTTTCCTTTTTTTATTCCATTGCTTTTATCCTAACCCTGCAGGAATTAAGGCAACTTTCCCAGAGTGCATCTTAAGAAGCAATGATGAACTCTTCCATATGATGTATGAAAGAATATACATTTAAAAAGACAGCTTTGATGGCTCAAAATGTTGCAGGTAAATTCACATTTTCTGTCCTTTATTTCAGTGGGATTTCTTTCTATTTTCTCATCCTTTTATCTCTCTGAGACATGCTCCAAACACAGTTGAAATGATACATTTGTCTCAGTAAAGCCAATTAAATTGCCAGAGAGCAGTCAGTGAGAATTGGATGGTTAGAACCAGTTCTTTATTTTGCCCTTCTTTTCTGTTCAGTACCTTCCTGCAATTACATAACTGAGATTCAGAAGTTTGGTAAGTAGCGACGCGAATCTAATCCACAGGAGCTATGAGCATTAGAGAATCAGTCATTTGCTTCACCATGCTGTTTTCGGTAAATCCACATTTCAGATTTGTTGTTGATTTATTTTGTCAGCAATTTCAGGTTCAATGTAAGCTTTAAGGAATCTTTGACTGAGCTGGAATACACTTCCTTTCCTCATACCATGTTGGATCAAAGTATTGCCTTATGCAACTAAACTAACCAGACCCAAGAAGGTGTTGTTTGATATCAGCTAGGCAGTAATTCCATAATTGGCAGGGATCTTGCATCGGCGAGACAAACAAAATGTTTTAATTAAAAAAATCAGACAGGATTGCTATCAGATGACCTAAAAGGAAATGTAGATGTGTGACTGCCGAGTTGGGACAAAATGGTATAATAGCTCATTAATAGTTATTGTCCAGACACCACATAAAGATTGCTCCTTGTCAACGTACTGAAATACCAGAGGTAAGAGTCAATCCTTTTGGATGAAGTGGACAAAAAATTGGGTTGGAAAGAAAAGTGTGCAATCTATCTTTGAATCATTGTTTTACTGAAAATGTGGTAAACACAGGGAATGTACGAATACATGGGGTGGGTTTTCTGGCCTTTGCCACTAGTGGGATCTTTGGGTTCTGCCAAAGGCCTTACAGCACCACCCCCCACCTCGCCTCCCCACCCCTCTCACCCTGCCTTCCCCATCCTCTCCTGTCCTGCCCTCGGTAGCAGAATGACGAGCCATAGACAATGGTGGGACTGGAGGACCCTGCCGGTACCCAATGACTAGCTGTTTCCCCACCAGAAAACATGCTGCGGAGTGGGGTTGAGGGGATGTGGGGTGGGGGCTGGAATATCCCACCCACTGTGCACCACGAAGCCAGTCTTTTTATTGAACTTGTCCATGTCAGCACTTAACCATATAATTCTAATCACACCTTCCTGATCAGTTTCCATAGCTCTTCAATTCCCCACTTGCTTCATTTGCTTATTCAATCTAACCTTAAATGTCAACTGAAGTTCTATTTCAACCATTAATCCTGCAAATAAATTCCACAGCCGAAGAGTTTCTGTGCAAATAATTTTCTTGAGTCCTCTCTTCTAATTACCTCAAGTTTTTAAATTTGTTTATTAATGTCACAAGTAGGCTTACATTACCACTACAAAGTTAAAAGTTAAAGTTCATTTATTAGTCACAAGTAGTCTTTAATTAACACTGCAATGAAGTTACTGTGAAAATCCCCTAGTCGCCATACTCTGGCACCTATTTGGTAAGCTGAGGAAGAACTTGATGTGGCCAATTCACCTAACTTGCATATTTTTGGACTGTGGAAGGAAACCGGAATATACAGAGGAAACCCATGCAGTCACGGAGGGAATGTGCAAGCTCCATATAGTCAGTGACCCAAGCCAGGAATCGAACATGTGTCCTTGGCACTGTGAAGCAACAATGCTCAACACTGTGCCACCCTTGCTACCATGCCACCCTTGATGAAGTTACTGTGAAAATCCCTGAGTCACGACACTCCAGCGCCTATTTGGTATATTTGACAAGGTGTTGCATAGAAGACTGTTAAATAAGTTAAATGCTCATGGCATTAAAGGTAAAATCCTGGCATGGATAGAGGACTGGCTGATTGGCAAAGGTAGAGAATGGGGATAAGGCACCGTTTGCTAAGTTTGCAGATAATACAAAGATATGTAGAGGGACAGGTAGAATTGAGGAAGTGGAGGGAGCTGCAGAAGGATATGGACAGGTTAAAGCGTGGGCAAAGAGGCGGTAGATAGAATACAATGTGGAAAAGTGTGAGGTTTTGCACTTTGGAAGGAGGAATGGAGGCATAGACTATTTTCTAAGTGGGAAAATGCTTAGGAAATCATTGTTCAAGATTCTGTTAAGGCTAACTTGCAAGTTCATTCGGCAGTTAAGGAGGCAAATGCAATATTAGCATTCATGTCGAGACGGCTAGAATACAGAGCAGGGATGTATTTCTAAGGCTGTATAAAGCTCTGGTCAGACTCCATTTGGTGTTCTGTGAGCAGCTTTGTGTCCTATATCTAAGGAAAAATGTGCTGGCCTTCGAAAGAGTCCAGGGGAGGTAGATAAGAATGAACCTTGGAATGAAGAGCTTGTTGTATGGGGAATGATTAAAGACTCTAGGTCTGTACTCATTGGAGTTTAGAAGGATGAGGGGAAGGGTGGAGTTGGGGGAGGGGGGGACCTTACTGAAACTTAAAAAGGATACTGGAAAGTCTGGGTAGAGTGGATACAGAGAGGATGTTTCCACTAATAGGAAAAACAAGAAACAGAGTGTGCAACCTCAGTCTAAAAGAACGATTCTTTAAAACAGATAAGGAGGATTTTTTTTTCAGCCAGAGAGTGGTGAATCTGTGGGACTCTTTGCCACAGAGGATTGTGGAAGCCGTTTCATTTCTCTAAGGAAGAGAAAGATAGGTTCTCGATTAATAAAGGAATCAGGGGATGTGGGAATAAGGCAGGAGAATGGGAATGAGAAAAATATCAGCCATGATTGAATAGCGGAGCAGATCAATGGGCTGAGTGGCCTAATTCTGCTCCTATGTCTTATGGTCTATATTGAGGGAGAATTTAGCATGGCTAATGCTCCTAACCAACATGTCTTTCAGACTGTGGGAGAAAGCTGGAAGAGCTGGAGGAAACCCATACAGATATGGGGAGAATGTGCAGACTCCGCACAGGCAATGACCCAAACCAGGAATTGAACCCACAGTCTCTAGCGCTGTGAGGTTAGCGCAGTGCTAACCATTGTGTCACCATGCCTCTTTCAATTAGCTTTGCATCTGTAGCCTTAGAATAGATCGCTAAATTATAAAGAATAATTTAACTCATTAGCTCTAGCCAGAGAACGTTAGAATCCCACGGACTTGAATCTGAGTTTTATTGACCACTTCCCAGAAATGAACTGCAAACTAATTACAGCGTAAAAAGTGTGTCTGCATATCGTCAATGTTGATTGCCATCAATGGCAGGAAAAATGTTTACCTCCATACCTCAATATTGGACTAATCACAGTGTGAAATATTTGATTACAAACCTTAGTTTGAGATAATTACCTCATGATTAAAACAAACATGGTGAGGAACAGAAGCCCAATTTCATTGTGTTTTGTGCTTGATGATGCAGCAGTTTGGTGGAGTTAGTCTCTCTCTTCCTCTGCAGCATGCCCAATTTTTCCCTTGCTTTCTTTTCTGTTCTGTCTTTTTCTTTCTTTTCCTTATTTGATTTACTCCTTAGGTGTAACTGCTTTTCTCTCACTGGAGAATAAAGAAACCAGGGGGAATTATGCTTGTGGTACTTACTCAAAACGTTTAGCAATGGTGACCACCCTCTCCCAGGACACATCAGACAAGTGTGGAAAATCACAATCAGTTGGGATCAACAAGATACATCAACTCTCTCTATTTGCTTGAAAAGTTACTCCTGAAATATTTTCTTCAATGTGTCTTTCAAATGCAATTTAATTTTATAGAAATATGTAACAATATCTGCTATTTGTGATTTTAATCAATGACTTGGAAGAGGGGGGCTGAAGGGTAGGTTAGAAAATTTGCTGATGACATCAAGATTGGTGGAGTAGTGGATGAGGTGAAGGGCTCTTGAAGGCGGCAAAGAGACATTGATAGGGTGCAAAGCTGGGCAGCAAAGTGGCAGATGGAGTTTTAACCCTGATAAGTGCGAAGTGATTCATTTTGGTAGGACAAAGTTGAAGCAGATTACAAGTCAACGACAGGATTCTGAAGAGTGTGGAGGAACAAAGATATCTTGGGGTGCATATTCACAGATCTCTGAAGGTTGCCACTCAAGTGGATAGAGCCATGAAGAAAGCTTATAGTGTGTTAGCGCTTATTAACAGGGGATTTGAGTTTAAGAGCCGTGGGATTATGCTGCAACTATACCAGACCTTGGTGAGACCACATTTGGAATATTGTGTACAGTTCTGATCACCTCACTATAAGAAGGGTGTGGAAGCATTGGAGAGATTTACCAAGATGGCGCCTGGTTTGGAGGATAGGTTTTTCTGAGGAAAGTTTGAGGGAGCTGGGGCTTTTCTCTTTAAGCGGAGGAGGATGAGAGGCAACTTAATAGAGGTTTGTAAGGTTATGAGAGGGGATAGATAGATTGGACAGAGGCTATTTCCTCAGGTGGATGTAGCTGTTACTAGAATGCATAACTTTAAGGTTCATGGTAGGAGATATGGAAGGAATCCCTGAAGTAGATTCTTTATTCAGGGAGTGGTTGGGGTGTGGAATGCACTGCCTGCTGTGATAGTGAAGTCAGACACTTTAGGAACTTTCAAGCAGTTATTGGATAGGCATATGGAGCACATCAGAATAATAGGAAGTGGGATAGCTTGATCTTGGTTTTGGACATAGCTTGGCACTTGGCACAGGGCTGATGCTGTACTGTTCTTTGTTTCTATGTTTATAATAAATGTAGGCTACAGATTTTAAAAAGAAGTTTTTTTGCAAAATATTTGTAATTTGGTTCAGGTAACAAGTATAAACACATCTCAGCGAGTAAAGTTTTGATGCTTGTTACTAGGATTCAAATCTCTTGCTGTCCTTAAAAGAACAGACCAAATTGTACAGAAGAACATCATTTATTCAAAATTGAATTTGCTTTCACCTTGTGTGTTATAATTCATTCAGATTGCACTATTGCCTATCTTGGTTACATTTTAAATATCATTTACAACTGGCATACCTTAATTACATAAAGCCACTTGAGGTGGCATTGAGCCCATGGACAATCATCCTTTCTGTAGGCAAATGTGATTTTTTTTCTCCATGGCAGATAAGTTCCCATTCCTAGAGCTGCTGGGAGCAATACTGAAGAAAATTAAATGGAAGTTTATAATGCTGTAAAATTCCCAGAAAGTCAACAAACTTCCTGACACTCGTTACTCAGCAGTAATTTGCCACTATATTGTGGCAAGTGCAAATTTGGAATAGTGTCAGTTTTTCAGGATGCTCACTTTAATATGTTTGGAACATCAACTGAGGTCAGAAACTTCACTCTGGTTTGTACTGCTTCTTAATTTACAGGATCTGCAAAAAGGTAATGGTACAGCTGCAGCCTAGTACATTTTTGTAAACTTTGCAGAGGCTAAATCTGTTCATTGCAGATTTAATTTAGAAGATAGATTGTGGTAATCGGTGTAGAGGGATAACTCTGATAATAGCTACTGAGCATATGTGTCACTCACTCAGAGGCACCATCCTGCCTGCTCCCCATAACCTTTCATCCCATTACTAATAAATACCCATCTATCTCCTCCTTAAATTTGTTTATGCTCTGGTGTCCACTGCACTCTCAGGTAGGACATTCTACAGATTCATGACTCTCTTAGTTAAGTAACTCCTCCCCATTACTTTTTGAAATCTGCCATGTTTTAGCTTAAAACTATGAACTCTTTATCTCGAATGTCCAACAAGGGGAAACATCCAGTCTCCATCTATGCTGACACCCCCTTTTGCATCATATATACCTTAATTAGATCTTCTCTCTTTCTTCTAAATTCCAGTATAGACATAAACATCTCAATCACTTTTCAGAAGACAAGTTCTTTCTCCCTGGAATAATCTACAGAACTTTCTGTGAGCCATCTTTAATACATTTACGTCCTTACGACCAAAACTGCCCACACTGCTCCAGATACAGGCTGGAATTTTATTGTCTTACCCGCCATGGGAATTGGAGTGGGTGAAGGCCAGATAATGGGAAGATCCATTGACCTCATCTTATGGTTTCAGTACGAGCAAGTCTGTAAAATCCCACCTATTCCCTATACAATTGCAAGAGATCTTCCCTACTTCTATACTCTATTCCATTAGCACTAAATGCCAACATTCCATTTGCCTTCTTTATTACCTGCTGTACTTGCATACTAACTTCATACAATTTATCTATGAAGATACCATGATCTCTCTGCACCAAAGATAACTTTTTAAAAATTCATTTAGAGGATGTTGGTGTCGCTAGCTGTGTCAACATTTATTGCCCATCCCTAATTGCCTTTAAATGCTGGACCATTTCGGAGAGCAGTTAAGAGTCAACAACATTGCTGTGGTTCACGAGGTCAGACCAAGTAAGGATGGCAGATTTCCTTCCCTAAAGAACATTAGTAAACCAGATGGGATTTTACAACAATCAACAATGGTTTTATGGTCATCAATAGACTTTGAATTCCAGATTTTTATTGAGTTCAAATTTCACCATTAGCAATGGCAGGATTTGAACTCAACTCCCCAGAGTTGCACTGATTTTCCGGATTATAAGGTTACAGTATCAACACACTACTGCCTCTCTAAGCAGGTCCTTAAGAGCTATGTTGCAATGAATCCATTTACTGAGAGGAGATGAGTGTGAAGCGTCTCAAGAGTAGCTCCAACTCTGTCTTGGTCTTATTTACCTTTTGTAAATAGTTAGCGTGTAAATAAACATTTTTGAACAAAAGATCATTATCTCCAGCAAGATCTCTTCTACAGAAAGAAATCAACAAATTCTGAGATAAACCTGCAATGACAAATTCCAGAGGATCCAAATTGCAATCTAATTTATACCATTTTTAAAACCCAAATGTGTCATTTTAACTTCAAAGTAAATATTTGTTTAGTAGTTCTAAAATAAATTGATGGTACTCACCTGATGAAGAAGCAATACTCTGAAAGCTTGTGCCATCAAGTATCCTATCAGACTTTAACCTGGTATTGTGAAACTACTCACTGTGCCTATTCCAGTCCAATGCCTGCAACTCCACATCATAAAATAAATTGATTTTGTCATCCTGACTCCAATGCATACAAAATTACAAGGTACCTATATAATCTTATTTGTGACATCCTAAACCAGAATCTTTTTGGCAATACAGTTCCAAAAATTCTTGACTCATCTTCTTCCACGTGCTGTTTAATTATCAATGCTCTATTTATATTCATAATTCAATCTTATCCCCATTCTTTTAAAAAATCAACACGGTATTAATTGATTCTGCTCACATTCTATTTGAAATATCTGTAACTCTGCAAGAAGAGAACTGAAGCCTCCCAAAGTGTCAGTTCACTTAACACGCATCTTCTTGCACTTTGCTCAAGTCCAAGGTAAACACATACGCTACCCATTCTTCTTAAAACATTCTTTCACAATTCAATCACATTTCCTCTCAATTTTTCATGAAAAAAATACTCCATCCTCAAATAGTATTAAAACCTGGTGGTCTGTTTGTACCTGTGCCAGACTACTGGATTGATTTATTCATGTTTGGGAATTTTTAGCACCCCCATGGTTAACCTTGGCAAATACAGACTGGCATATTTTCTTGGTACTGTCTAAGGAAATGCCCAGTCCTATTACTTGAAAGAGGAAAGCATGGGAGCAGAAATGAAAATTTAAAAAATTTATAAAAACAAGGTAGGTCATCAAAGGGTGCATCTATGAGATTTTTATCTGTGAGAAAATTATGAAGGATACTTATCATGTACATTGTGGAATATTGTAGATCATAAGAGCGCAAGATTGCTATACATTGTTGAAAAAGAAACTTTGTACAAAAGCACTCCCCAGTAAGATGATCTTATTAGTTGCTTTACACAGAATATTTTAAACAGGAAATTCTCGCCACCACAGCAGAATATTCTCATTAATTCCAGATTTTAAACTGTTGCCCTGTTGTCTGAGGCACAATTCAAACAATGTGAAATTAATCTACTCCAGAGGTGTAATTGTTTCAAGAATGTTGCAATCAAGTACATGTTAATTGTGTTTGTTATTTGAGCAATTGGAACAACAAAACATGCCGAGATATTATAACTTTTTTTTTCAGTTTCCAAGCTTATGATTGGTGCTGTCTTTACCAAACACTGCATCCACTAGGAGGGTCTCTTCCAAGCTATCCACTACCATTGGTTCACAACTATGGAGTGATTAAAGTAAGTGGGCAATGGTTTGTGAAAAGATAGGAATATTTTCATTGATAAAAAAGATGCTAGACAAACAGGGCAGACAAAAATTCTCTGTGTTTAGTCCCAGTTTAAAAGACTGACAGAGAAACTATGTAGAATAGTGGATCACACACATGGCTGACCTCCAGTGCTGGTGCTGTCAGTGCTGCTGGAGTCAGTGGAAGATTTCAGTCCTCAGGGGGAGGACCACAAGCATTGCCAAGACGCCAGAATGTGATCTTTATTTTTTTGATGAAGCTTTTGCCAAGACTGGAAACAAAAGTAGCGGAGAAGTACAATACCGACTCCCCTTATTTATTGGCTGGGGAGGTGGAAGTGAAATTGTATGAGGTGGTTGTGTGAATGATTGCCCTGTTTGAAACTTTGTGGCATCAGCGATCCAAGAAAATATCAATTCTGGTGCATGAAGCTCTGCCAGTATTTAACAAGCTCAACACAGATGCATTAGAAAATGGCACATTTTAAAGATGTCTGTCAATATTACTCAACGAGATCTTATATTGGATAGGAAGTCACAAGAAGAAAGTTCAAAGAGTGTTGCTTGTCACCCTCTTCCACTTATTCTTTTTAGCCTGCTTGTGTCAAACCCTCATACAAAGCCATTATTTCTTTGCCTTTCATGCAAATCCATACACACATTCCAGTTATAATGTATAATGCAAAGACTTACCATATTCACACCTTCCAAAGATACTGTCATGTCAAGAAAACATGAAAATAGATCAAAACCGTGTGTATCAAAATGTATTTTTTGTTATTTTAAAAAGGATTTCTGTTGAATCAACAGGCCACATGACTCAAAAGATTGGCCATCTGTTCTGGAAGGGACAGAAATAATGAGAACAAAGAGTTCCACACTCGTCCTTGTGGAATCTCACACTCCATTGTAAGACCACAAAGCTAAATGACTAACAGATAAAATTACTCCCTCATCCATTTAAACTTGTTATATTTGAAGAAGTGTTAACATCCATCATCCACTTCGAAAGGAAATAATGAGTTTGGATCAGAAGCACAGAGCATGCTTGCAAGACTACAATTAACTCTTTAATGGGTCATGTCACATGACCCCAAACTTCTAACCTTTTGTATCATTCAATATCAGATTTATTATCTCACAGCAACTGGAAGAATTTCAGCATATCCTAGCTGACCAAGCAACCTGCTACCATCTCTCAATTTCTCTAAGCCTGTTTGATGTGAAAAGTCTATGGTCATTGCTTGTCGTGGTCAAAGTACAGAAACATGATTGTGCTGCACCTCCATTCATTTCAAGGATTTTCATGTTTCCTTCAATGAGAAACTCATCTGGATTGAACGTCATAATGAAGGAAACATCATGTGGATGTTTACTTCTTTTGTGCCAGTTATAACTCCAACAGTGGAGTTTTTTCCCCCATTAATTCCACTCTTGTGAGGGATCATAGGTACCATACTCAGTCAAATGTTGCCTCTGTGTCATGGGTAGTCATTCTTACCTCTTCTCTGGCATTTATCTCTTTTGTCCATCTTTAAACTAAGACTGCATTAAGGTCAGGAAATGAGTGACTTTGGCAGAACCCAAACTGAGTGTCCATGAACAGTTTATTGCTGAGTTAAGTGCTGTTGATAATCTCTTCTGTTAATTAATTGATTGATTAGTCTATTCTAGATCATCAATGGGGTGCAATTGGCTGGGTTGGATTTTTCCCTGTTTCTTGTTTCAGGACATACCTGGGCCATTTGTCGTATTACTGGTTAGATACCAGTGTTGTTATTGTAGTGGAACAGCTTGTCAGGGGAAGTGGCAGGTTTTGGAGCACAAGTTTTCGGTAGTATTGTCAGAATACTGTCAGGGCTCAAAACTTTTGCAATATCCAGTGCCTTCAGCCATTTCTTCATATCATGTGAAATAAATCGAATTGGCTGAAGACTGGCATCTGTAATGTTGGGGACCTCCAGAGATGGCTGAGATGGATGAACCATTCAGCACTTTTGTCTGAAGATGTTTGTGAATACTTCAGCCATATCTTCTGTACTAATGTACTGAGCTCCCTCATTATTGAGGATGGGAATATTTGTGGAGCCTGCTGCCCCAGTGAGTTGCTTAATTATCCACCACCACACCATCATTTATAAGCCCAGATCTGACCTATTGGTTTGGGAAATGCTATGCTCTGTCTACTACTTGTTATAGATGCTGTTTAGCATGCAAGTAGTCCTGTGTTGTAGCTTCATCAGGTTAACACCTCATTTTTAGGTATGCTCAGTGTTGTTCATATTTCATTTGTAACCTTTAATGAAGTTTGAACACTGCAATCTATAGATCTATCGAGTTTAATTGGCTCCTTAATCATTCTAAAGTCTTTCCCTTTAGTCTCGTATCCAAAAGTGTCCCTTTGTTATATTGTTCTGGTTTTGCTTGACATAATCTATGCATTTGCCTTTTCCATGCCATTTACCATTGTGTATACTTCTAGAAGGTTTCCTTAGTCATTTTAGTTCCATCGCTCAATCTCTAACAAGGTTCAGCTTTCCAACTCTACAGTGCCTTATCTCCAGGGTTTAAATATTTCCCATGCGCCTTCGAGCAGGAAAGATTTGCTCCGTGCACTAGAACATTTAAAGTCTTTCTTTATGAATATTTTATAGTTTCTAAACCAAACTCACAAAACAAATCTTCCCTTGAGTGACCAAAATTGGGCACAGTGGATAAAGTTAAGCAGTTATTTCTGTGTAAAAATAGGATTGAATTTTATTCTGGAGACCCATCCAGTTTGGATGGATTGAGGCTGAATTAAGGTCGGGAAATCCATTATTCCAGGTTTAAAGACATACGGCTTTTAACACTTCAGCTCCCTTAAGATAGTTTTTGTTGTTCTCCTGATCACATTCCTCCCCAAGATTGAGGAAACCCATTCTACCAGGCTGCAACCAAGAAGATTAAATAAATGTAGTAGAGAATTTTGAGTTTGGGACACCACAGATGGTTACAGGGGAAGAAAAAAATGGTGTTCAAGCAGACTGATAATGATTGGGGGAGCAGATGGTAGTCACAGACATGTGGTGGTTTGATCATGGGGGAAAGAATTTGATGGCAGAGTCATGCCTGGTAATAAGGAAGACGATTGCGGTGGTTGGAGGTTAGTTAGTTCCAGGACATCACTGCAGAATTCCTTAGGGTGGTGTCCTAGGCCCAACCATCTTCAACTGCTTCATCAATAACATTCCTCCATCATAAGGTCAGAAGTGGGGATGTTTGTTGATGACTGCACAATGTTCAGCACCATTTACAACTCCTCAGATATCTTCTGCTGTGATTAACTCACCTCCTGGCTGCTGAAAGCCTGTCCAAGACACAAATCAGGAGTAAAAGGAAAAATCGGCACTTGCTGAATGAGTGCAGCTCTAACAACACTCAAGAAACTTGACTCTCTTCAGCATAAAGCAACCAATTTGATTGCCCTCTGCCTCCCCATCTTAACCTCAAACTTCATTTCCTCCACTACTGGCACAGTGTGTATGATATAAAGATGGACTGCAGATGGACCATGCCAACCCTTTTGTGACAGTGCCTTTCAAACCTGCAATCTCTTGTCACCTCGAAATAGAAGGATAATTGACACATCGGAGTATCACCACTCCAAGCAACACATTACCCTGCTTCTATGTTACCATTTCTGTAGTCGCTGGTCAAAATTCTGGAACTCTAACCTTAACAGTACTGCAGGTGCACCAAATGGACTGCAGGTTCATCACCTTCTCAGGGACAATTAGGGATGGATAATAAAATGCTAGCCTCACCAGTGGCACATACATCACATGAAAGAATAAAAGCATAAGGTGAGAAGGTGGTGGTCATGTGGTTTGATGGCAATCAAGGGAGCTAATGATTGCTGTGGGGACCAGTCAAAGTACAAAGGTGGTTGAGAGGCAATAGACCAAGTAGAAGTGTCCTGTTTCCTCTTTGTACCTATTAGGTTTCCCAAGCTGAGAGGAATCTGGCCCTCAGAGTTAAAAATAGATGATTGCTAAAATGAAGAGAGACAGCCTGACTAAACTATTTAAATAAGCAATCTGTCTCCTCTGAGCAGATTTATCATCTATTCTTCATCCTGCCTCCCTGAATCTGTTTGAGTCAGTTTGGATTTCTGCTTCAGATTTTCATATTTTAACTTTCTTCCTGAAGCAAACTATTCAATTTTGCGGGAGTGAATATTCCCCTCAATTCCACTTGATTTACTGGTACTTAGATTCAGCTTTTTGTTTATATTAGAAACACATGCTCCAACATTTTGTATCGATCCAAAACACCAATACATGTAGTGAAGTTCTACAGATGCATTTTGAACACAAGTGCGCTCAGGATGCAAAGCAATGAAAAAAAAGACACATCTTTGTCCAATTAATATTTCACCAGACCTTCTTGTTATGCACTTCAACAAAGAATAATACATAGATGAACAGAATACTATAGGAATCGGGCAGCGTGGTGGCACAGTGGTTAACGCAGCTGCTTCATTGCTTCAGGGACCCTGAATTGATTCCAGTCTCGGCTGTCTGTCTGTGTGGAGCTTGTATGTTCTCCCCGTGTCTGCATAGGATTTCACACAGTGGTGTGTTTGTGTGTGTGTGTGTATACCCTGTGATGCACTGCAATCCTGTCATGAATGTGTCCTGACTAGAGTCTCATGTTTGTTGAGATAGACTCTGACTCCCTCTGCCCTGAATTGGAGTAAGCGGTTAAGTAAAAGTGGTGAAGTTATAGTGACCTGCAACAGTTTTCTTCCATTTACATGGTCACAGGTCAGTTGCAGGCAGCTCACATATTAGGTTTAATGTACTAATTCTGAAAAGATCGATTTTAAAAAATGGTGCTACCAAGTATCGATTGATTTTTGACCATTTGGCTGATCTCTTTGTCCAGCTACCTATTGCTGCGGGTTTGTCTATGAGGGAGAAATTGCTGATGAGAGCTGGCTAATGAGGAACTCAAGGCCTGTCTGAATACCAAGATACCAGAACTAGTGGGAGGAGTAAGAAAAGCTCCTTTTATTGACAGGATATGATGGCAGCATTGGTCTGCTGTGTAAGAAACTCTTTGGAAGCAAATAAAGGATGAGATTCCTACATTGGATCCTACCCAACCCTAACCTAATGCGGGACAGTTTTCCCAGTGTCATGAATCTGATGTGGGTACTCACTTCTTCAAGCATACCCTGCCAACATGCCTGCTCTGGTGGGCCCCATTAAATTCTGCCAATGTGACATTCCGGTGAGCCTTGAGCCATCATTGAGAAGACTATTGGCATGCTCCAAGAGTGAGTGGATAAGTCATGCAGCATTCTGCACTATAACCCAGGAAAGGTTTTCAAGATCACCATGGTTTTCTACAATCTTCTTGACATTTCCATTTATTAAACCAAGAGAAGCTGTAGTAAGGGGAGCAAAATGAGCTGTGGCAAAAGTGAAACTAAACTCTGTTCTAAAACATTACACTTATTCAACTCCTTAAACTCTGCCACGTTATACAGTCTATTTATTTTACTCCAACCCTACTTAAATCAAATGATTTGATTGTTCCAATTGTTGAATGTAAAAGTCTTATTTAAAATCATCACGACATTGAATGGTTACAGCAAAGGAGGTTAACCTGACACTATATGCCCTGTTATTGATGCTGCATAATCTGTGTTCTTAATGCTGCCTTCAACCCATCATTTTTTGTGTTAGCTATCTGAGTGTGCAACCCAGCTAACCCCCTTTCCTCCATTGTTTTGTAAGTCTTTGCAAATGATTGCCCTATCCTTCTTTGAGAGACACAATTGAGTCTACCTCCAGCACATCCTAGACATTCCAAATCCGAAACAATAGCTGCTTTTAGAAGAGATTTTCCTCATGTCACATTCAGTTTTTTTGCAATTGACCTTAAATTGTTGTCCCCCGATTTCCAACTCCTTCCACTAATAGGGAACAGCTCTTCTCTGCTCTGTTCATTCCCCTCAAAATGCTGAATATTGCTATCAAATCTCATCCCAATGTTCCCTTTCTCAGGACAACAACTCCAACTTCTCCAATCTATCCACATAACTGAAGTATCTCACTCAGAAAACTATTTTCAAAAATCTTTTCTATACCCTTACCAATGCCTGCAAATCCCTCCTGAAGTGTGTTGCCCTGAACTGGACACAATACTACAGTCAAAGCCAACCAGTGTTTTATAAAAGTTCTCCATAACTTCCTTGCTTTTGTACTTCATACCTCTATCCATAAAGCCCAAGATCCCATATGTCTCATTATAACAACCAATTTCTCAACCTGCCCGAGCAGCTTCAATGTTTTATGCATGTATACCCAGGTTCCTTACTCCTTCGGAATTCTATCTTTTATTTTACATCGCTTTTCCTCATTCTTATCAAAACGTTTACTTTACATTTTTCCCGTTTTTCTTTTCTGAATATAATTTCCATTACATGGTTCAAAGGAATTAATAATTCCAGTATTTTGAATTATGAGCATTTCCATCTAAAGCACACAAAGTATTATTGTGATCATTTAACGTGATCTGAAATTATTCAGCAGTTGTTCTCCACCTCCATGAAATACAGGGAATAAATTGTATTTAACTGAAATAAATGCCCTGCATTATTTGCTGTAGAAACTGCAACTAAGGGTGAAGAAAATAAATAGGTCTGCTGTAATGTATTTATCGATTTTGTTATTTATTATAGTTTTCATGTTTTTAATTAGATTTTACTGTACAGATAACCACTGGCCATTAGCAAGTTTTTCAGCCAGTATTTCAGTATTTGAACAACTTTGGCTTGCAGCAGTAGCCCACATCACCTGACACCATACGCCCTGTCACCGATGCTGCATAATCTGATGGGAAACACAGCAAGCAGCAAAATCCTTATAACCTAACAATGAAATACAAACCCTGAGCAGAGAATCACCCATTCTCCACTTTCCTACCTCATCTTCCTTCAATACATTTTATCTGAAGCCTTGGCTTTAATTGTGCTGTTCTTCCTTTTCCTTTGACACAAGCAAATGTTCGCTGTCACAAATGATGACAGCCCCTGGCATATATGAGACCACAAAAGCTATGCTTGTTTGATAAATGAAATCCAGTCTTTTGCTGGACCTGTATGAATGTTGATCTGCTATCTGGCCCAGCGCAGATGTCTGCTGTACAAATTATACATCATTAATCCAGGAAATAGATAGTTATCATTTTGGTGCAAGAATTTCTCTTTTCTAATTAATCTTTAATTGCCTTACAGCTTGTAGTATTTCCTCAAATAGCGGAGGAGTGCAGAAGATGTGTTTTTAATTGCCAATTATCATCCAATGGCATGTTTGTAGCAAGTGAATGTCAGTAATAATGGATAATAGAAATAAGATTCCAGCAAACCACATGCTAGTATTCAAAATGATAGAAGTCAAGCACAGTTCTGTCTGACACATATGTTCTCTTGAATTTGGCGATGCAGAACTTCTTCTACAATTGCCTTTTTCTTCATACTTGATATCCTCGGATCATAAAGCACATTTCAATTCAGATTTTCTGACTTATACTATCATTCCCACTAGTGTGAGATATATGGTATGAGCAAAGAAATCAATAGATAATCCCTTTCTCCCAATCACATCCCAATTAGCACTACACATAACCTATAGGCTGACTTCAAGTATTTTTTGTGAATGCATTCATCTTTTTTAATGGCTTCTTATTTTTGCTTTTTGGACAAAATCTTAGATTAGCTCATTTTATTTTCACAAGTGGTATCACAGAGGGAGGGAATATTAGGGGAAAACAAAACTCACCAAAAGTTGTCTGCAAAATTACCAGTGAATTAACAGTAAGTAAATAGACAAGTTGTTAGTTTCCAATCGAATGGAAAAACCTGAAACAAATATTGGTTGTGAAAGCCTCGGGTGCTGCAACTTGTCACTGAAACTTCAGGAGAAACTAGAAAACTCCATTAACTGAAATTTCTAATGAGATTTCTGAATCCACCATATTATTGAATCAATTCAAAACAACAACATAAATGGCATTCTCTGCAAATACCACATTATTCCCTCATTGTACTCCTTAATATTTCAGCATCCTTTGTCAAATTGACCATAAATAATCCTCCATTGACCAGTATACTGGGATTACCATGGACCACTCTTTCCTATTCAACTGCAGCCATCTCCAGCAACAGCTTTGCTTCCTGTCCACTATCATGATACCTAGACTCTTCAATATGGAGCCCTTCTCTCCTTCATCTGCATCCTGTCCCTTGATAACACCATTCACAGACATAGGATTAGGTTCATTGTATATTTTGATAACCTCCACCTTTCAATCACTCTGCTGATTTTCACGCTGATTGTCAGCCAATGAGTCCTGAATAAGGCACAATTTTCACCAGTTAAATGCTGGGAAACGCTTAACTATTCCAATGCTCTTCCAGTCAACCTCCCATTCTCCACCCTCCCTAAACTTCACATCATGCAATACTCTGTTCCTCTTATGCTATTGCAAACTAAATGTTACTGATCTGTGATTACTATCCTTATTGAGATGTGCTTGCTCCTAATACGTCAACATGTCCAATTTAGTATTCTCAATGTCTATTTTAAATCTTTTCACTCCTTGTCCCTTCAGATTTCTGTCATTGCATCTTCCTTGACAGGTTTCCAAAATTTCCATTCCTCTAACTCTGTTATTTTCCTTCAGACCTTTTCATTTCACCACCATTAAGGTCCATGCCTTCAGCTGTCTGAACCCCATAATTCTGTATTCCATCCCTAAGGACTTCAGTCACTGCATATCATTCTTCTCCTTCAGACATTCATTAAAACTCACCTCTCTTAATCAAACTTTCTTGTCACCCATCCTATTGTCCCCTTATTTATCTCAGCACCTACTTCGAATTATTTATTTATTAGTGTCACAAGTAGGCTTACATTAACACTGCAATTAAGTTAGTTTGAAAATTCCCTAGTTGCCACACTCTGGCACCTGTTCGGGTATATTGAGTGAGAATTTAGCATGGCACCTAACCAACATGTTTTCTGGACTGCGGGAGGCAACCGGAGCATCCAGACGAAACCCATGCAGACATTTGGGAGCACATGCAGAATACACACAGACAGTAATCCAAACTGAAGATCAACCCCAGGTCCCTACTGCTGTGAGGCAGCAATGTTAACTATTATATCACTGTGCACTTACCATGGTTCTGTTTCTATGAAGTACCTTAGGGCTTTGTTCATCAAAGACACCATATAAATGTATATTGTTGTTGCCTTTCTTTCTAAGTGGAAGTTACGAAGCTTCAAGAGAAAAGGGAAAGTAAAATTAATTTTGATGATCAGTTTTAAAGCATTGTAATAGGTTATTCATGCTGGAAGTTATTTTAAAAAAAACAACAAGAGGCTGAGTGTTTCGTGACAAATAATTCAGTTCCTGATCCTCTCAAGTCCTACCTACCAGAATTACGCCAGGAACACTCAACACACTTTTACATCAGTACAGCTTTAACATCACACAAAAAGGTAAAGACAATCCAAGACTGAGCATAGAACATTACAGCACAGAACAGGCCCTTCGGCCTTCGATGTTGTGCCGACCAAAATAAAAAGCAATGCCCCTCCAAACTAAACCATTCCCTTCTCTTCCATATACTTATCAATTAACCTCTTAAACGCCACCAAACTTGGCGCATCTACAACAGCTGCAGGCAGGGCATTCCACTCCCTAATCACTCTTTGAGTAAAGAACCTACCTCTGATATCCGTCCTATAACTCATACCCCTTAATTTAAAGCTGTGTCCCCTCGTGCTAGCTTTCTCCATCCTAGGAAAAAGGCTATCACTGTCCACCCTATCTAAACCTCTAATCATCTTATATGTTTCGATAAGATATGTTTCAATAAGTGCAGTTGACTTGATTTGTGCTCCTGCCACAGGATACTGTTTCTGTCCTCTCCATCTCCAGAATATTGTGGCTGCAGTACAAATAATCAACAAGAAACATTGCAACGACTCATTCAAGTTATTTTGACAGCACCACCCTCCACTGTGACTTCTGTCATCAGGGAGAAAGTAACTGTGGAAACACCATTATTTTCAAAATCCCCTCACACCACAGGCTGTCATTCCTTCATCAACACTGGTCCAGAAAGTTGGAATTGCCTTAGCAATGCTATTGTGGGACCATTACCACAAGGTGTGCAATATTCAACAAGAAAGTACACTTACCTTCTCAGGACATGTAGGCTGAGGCAATAAGTGCTACCAGTCACCTACATCCCAGAAATCAAAATAAAAGGCACAGGTTCAGATAGCCAACAGCTGTTGTGTTGCCACTAACAATATTTACAGGACTTGGTACACATGAATGGCAGTGACCAAGGGGATCAGTCTCCAGAGGCTAAGGTTAGCGCAGTACTCTGCTGCAAAAAGAACTGTAATCCTTTTTTACCACTGGGACAAAAATCAAAATGCTGCAAATACAATACTGGAAATTTAAAAAAGGAACTGCTTGAAGCACTCTGCAGGTCCTAACAGGGAACAGACAAGTTGGTCTTTTGGGTTTCTGGAACTTTTGTTAAAGTGTTTGCCATAAAAACACCATCACCATTTCAGGTCTACTCTCAAATGTTCTCTTTGCCTGGCTGTCATACGCATCATCTGTAACAATCATTTAATGTATTGTTCACATGTCTAAATATATTTTTACATGTTACTGCAAAGATTTCTCTTGCGTTGTGATCCAAAGGTCAAATTATAAATTAGTTCTCCTTCACTGAACAGCTCTCCGTACACCTAATATGCAGTAAGGTAGCATTGCCCAGCGGACAAACTAAAAATGCTGTTATTGAAAATGACATGGTCCCACCCTCATGCTCTTCTCATGCATGAATAATGGAAGAGCACACATCCTATCAGATAGTGACTGAGATCATTAAATATCAATCAGGATTATTTAAAGTAAAGTTTAAGCAGTAGTATAAAACAAATAAATATACTTTTTTTAGAGCCGCAAAAGTAGCAAGGGGGGCAGTACTTTGCCAGTTATCTTAACAACAACATTAAACCTAGATCAATGCACTTAACATTAGACTTATATTGAAGGTTACATATAACTGCCACAATGGGCCAGATATTCATGAAGTCAGGACAGCTCCAGAAGCCTTTAAGAATGGGAAGCACTGCTTGATTCTGAAACTCCTGTTAGCATTCCCAATGTTACTACACCCCAAGTAAACAAATGCTTGTTAAGCTGATCTATTAGTGAGTCATGGAACTCAGTTAAAGAATTCATAATGAGGCCATCTGAAAAGGCTGATGCATGCTTGGCCATCTGTTTCGAATGATATGGATGTCATATAGGCTGAACTGGCTTGATTGATATCTTTATGAGGTTTTAACAAGTCCTTTCTTTGATTTTTTTCAATGCCCATATGCTTATTTGGACAGGATTAAGAGGTGTGAAGTGGGACAAACACTGTGTACTTAAATCTATGAATAGTGGTTTGTAACTAAACAAATTTATAACATTGCAAGAGAAACAGTTTTTTTTTTAAATAGATTTCTGGATATTTCTTCACAAGCATCTCAAGACTTACCATTCTTATTATATGATTCATTGGTTGTGTACATAGTGAATAGCAGGTGAGTAATTATGAAGGGGAAATGAAGGGGTCATGGAGGGGCATAGATACTGGCTATGGTAAGGAAGGGATGAAGTCTAGTGGACCTAACAGTCTTTAAAACAGTGGGGACAAAGTTCCACACGTCACTTAACCAGTCCACTTCAGCACTCGCCTATCTCCATGATCACATCCGAACTGTTTCTGAACTCCATTCTGATCCGATCTCCCTGGAGCAAAAGTGAGCGTGCAACAGTCATATTTAGGGTGGCAAGTCTGTGTGAAGTTTCCTGACTCAAACTTCCTGTCTTCTTAGTGAAAATCAAGCCCAAAATGTTTCATATATGATCCTCATTCAATGAACCAAAAAAAAGGAAACCTAATGAAAAACAATAAATTAAAAAAACCCACTTCTCCCACCAGTCTTTGAGCCACATTAATTTATTTAATCCTATTTGTCCTGTGTCAATTTGCACATGGCTCAGGTAATAATGCAGAAATAATGCAAAAAATATTATTTTTGAAGTTCTGCTTCTTAATTTGGTCTATGGTGATCATGTAGAACTTCCTCAGTTAACCTGCCATTGTTACCTAGATAGACCACATCCACTGGGTCCTTCCCCTCCCAGTGCAAGAGCCTCTTCTTGATCAGTTGTTCTGAATCCTGGCATCAGGCTGGTGACTCAGCCAATTGGACTCTTGTTCCTTGCTACAGAGAACAATGTCAATCTCCCTCACTATACTGTCTCCTGCTATCACTACATTTTTATGTGCTCCTCCAATGTGAGTGGCTTCCTGTACAACAGTGTTACGGTCAATCAGCTCATTCACCCTGCACCTCACTCTCATTCAAACAAGCTGAAAGAACTGCAAACCTGTTGGGCAATTGCAGACACCATTGCAAATCATCTGGTTTATTAGTGTCCTTTAGGGAAGGAAATCTCCCACCATTATCTAGTCTGGCCTATATACAACATGTGACAACATATGATTGATTCTTAAATAGCATAGCAAGCCACTCAGTTTAAGAGCAATTAAGATTGGGCAACAAATATTGGCCTCACCAGTGAAGCCCACAGCCCATGGATAAACAAAGGACATATAGTACCAATATCTGAACTGATGACTGTGGGTGTTGGGCAAGCAAAGCTGCTTTTTCTGCAAAGATTTTCTTTTCTTCTCACCATTTGTCATTCACTAATAACAGGCTGTGTTGTAGATCTTTGGTTTCAGAAAGTATGAATGCACAATGGAGGCTAGGGGTGAGAGAAGGGAGGGTGAATGTAATTTATCATTACACTAGCTGAAGACTGTGCATTATTCCAGGTTATAAGATGAGGGTGAAATGGGATTTAAGAAGGTGTACGAGGCAAGAACGTTCTGGACGGCATCAATGATACTGCCTGTAATACCTCAATGACTTCAGTAATAATGCTTGTCCCCGATTAACTATTTGCTGCTGCCTCCATACATGTGCACCTTGTTCTGCAAGAGAGCTGTGAGATGTAGGTATGAAGATTGGGACAGTGGTAAATGTGTAAGAGTGATGTAGAGCACTTCTGCTGGCAGAAGCAGAGTACCGTGGATGACTCAGGATATTAAGGCCCTGGTCAAGAAGAAGAAAGAGACACATGACATGCATATGCAACTGGGATCAAGTGAATCTCTTGCAGAGTATAGGGAATGTAGGAATAGAATTATGAAGAGCACAGATCAGGTAGTTAGTCAATATCTTTTCCCAAAGATAGAGGAGTTTAAAACTAGATTTTTTTCATACAGAGATGGTGAGTGTCTGGAGCTAGGGGAGAGGTGGGTACAATTTTGTCTTTTAAAAAGCATTTAGATAGTTACGTGGGTAGGATGGGTATAGAGGGGTATGGGCCAAATGCGGGCAATTGGGATTAGCTTAGGAGGCTTTTAAAAAAAAGGGCGGCGTGGAAAAGTTGGACAGAAGGGCCTGTTTTCTCGGTGTTAACCTCTATGACTCTGTGACTGTATCTTCTTTGCTAGAGATTGTCGATGGTTGAGTGATGGAGGTGTGATTGAGCAGTGTGTAAGGTTATTGGTGTCAAGTGTAGCATATGGCAATCACTGTTCACTCTTGTGTTGCAGCCAGGTACTTGAGGCCAGATATTAGCATTCACCATTGTAAATTTCTGCTCCCTTTCCCTTTTAAATGTGTGTTTAGATGGTCTCTGGTCCCATGCAAAATTTAACTTCTTTCCATCATTCTGTCCTCTGTATCAAGTGTTTCAATGCAATATCTTCCATCTTGGGAATCCCCATATTGCTCAGATTTCTTCCTATATAAATATTTATTCAAAGCTAACTCCAGCACCTGGGAGAGACACAGATAATGAACATTTTTTTTAAAAGGATACAAAAAAGGTTAAAAATAATTAAAACAGACAATGCAAGTGGATCACCATTCAGAGAAGAGAAGGAAAAATGAATAGATCTAAAGGATATTGAGTTTACCTATTATAGCTATCCTCTGATGAAGAGCCCTGACTAGTCCAGCACCTTTTCCACAGCAGAGATGGAAGGTATAACACCAGTCTGAAGTTGCTAAAGCCAAGCCAGAATGTTAAAATGTATTCATTAGAAGTGATGACATGGTTGTGGTTTTAAGGCATATGCCTCACTTATAGCAGCCAAAGGGGAGATAATGGTCTGGTGTTATTACCATTAAACTAGAAATTCAACTTAATATCTGGGGAATCCATTTCGAATCCCGTCACAGCAGATGGTGGAATTTGAATTTAGTAAAAACAAATCTGGCATTAGGAATCTACTGA
The DNA here is from genome assembly GCA_024679065.1 of Sphyrna mokarran. NCBI lineage: Eukaryota > Metazoa > Chordata > Chondrichthyes > Carcharhiniformes > Carcharhinidae > Sphyrna > Sphyrna mokarran. The sequence continues at coordinate 34,175,496 of JAGIQG010000003.1, read as the reverse complement.
TGACCATGAAACCATTGTCAAATGTTGGAAAAACCTCTCTCATTCATTAATGTCTTTTAGGGAAGGATATCTGCTGTCTTTACCTGATCTAGTCTACTCCCGAGCCCATAAAAAATGCTTGACTCACAACTGCCCCTGGGCAATTAGGAATGAGGGGAACTAAAAACAGGCCTACAAACGGATCTGAAACTCTCCCAGTTTCAAGTCCACCCAGCACTTGGAATGAAAATGGTAAAATCACCTCTACTGATTTTGATTTGATTTGATTTAATTTGCTATTGTCGCATGTATTTACATTAAGTGAAAAGTATTCTTTTTTGCGCACACTATATAGACAAAACATACCATTCATAGAAAAGGAAATGAGAGAGTGTAGAATGTAGTGTTACAGTCATTGCTATAGTGTAGAGAAGGATCAAGTTAATGCAAAATAAGTCCATTCAAAAGGCTGACAGCAGCAGGAAAGAAGTTGTTCTTGAGTCGGTTGGTATGTGACCTCAAACTTATGTATCTTTTTCCTGAAGGAAGAATGTCTGGGATGCGTGGAACCCTTAATTATGCTGACTGCTTTGCTGAGGCAGTGGGAAGTGTAGGCAGAGTCAATGGATGGGAGACTGGTTTATGGTCTTGCAGCAAGTCTGTTTTACAATGATTTTATGTGTCATGCTCCTAAGCGTAATATTATGATGCCAGGATTGTCTACTGTAATTTGCAGTTCAGCTGAATACTGTATTTGAGCTATGCTATGTATGGTATTGCAAGACTGTAATTCAAGAATACCTGGAACAGACCAATAGTAAATGAAAAACAGGTTTACAACGACACTTGGTGGTGATCCCTTCTTAAATTGGACTGTTAGTCTTGTATTTTCAGTTTCCTTAAGGTGTGGTACTTACACCCGCTTCTGTGTCCTATGGCAGCTATGAACAATACTAACCCCAACCATCATTTCCTGTCAGATGTGCTAAGTTGCTTTCCTTTGAATAAACTTTTGAGCTACAAACAAATCAACATTTCTCACATCGATATCATGCAGCAGAACCTTCGTTTTATCAAACACTAGATATAGGGTCTCCTGGGACTGTATGTACCATCACCGTCAGACATTTAACTAAATCTTTACCATGGGATGACAAAAGAACAAGGCACCGGCCATGTTCTAGTGCCAATGGAAAATGTGGCTCATTTTGTGCACTGTGCCTTATTACCATAATCCCTGTGGGTTGTGGGCAAAAAACAGGCATCTTGGGGAACATATGGTTTCCAAGCTAATGCAACTTTGATTCCTTTAACCATCACTCCATTTGATTTCCTCTGGGCTTGTATTGCTTGTGGCTGGTGAGCAGGAGTAGGAACTGGAGGGCATTAGGTGGGTGATAGTGATAGGGTTAAAATCAAATCACTGGGCCACAAATTTGCTTTTATGGCCATCCGAATGCAGTTCCCACCCAAAATCTAAATAAACATGAACGCAGGAGTATATTAGCATAACTAGCCATTGCTTGATTTTTTTCCACTACAACCTCATGGGTTTGTCGTGAAACAAAAATTGTCCATTCACGGTTTATGGTTAACCACAAAGAATGGTTTTGGGAATGAAATCTGCAAAGCTGCCATTGTTGAACCATACCTCAGTTCCCTGCCTTCGTAGGACTTGGCGTAACAAAAGAAAACTAACAAGATGTTGAAGTGAAAAAAAAATGCTCATTTTAATTAATATTCAATACTCGCACTATTATTTTTCATTATAATGACAAACATTTCTTCGATGGGTTACTTCTAACACAATAGAAAATGTATTTAAGAAAGCTTTACATTTTGACTGCATCTCCATAAAATCTTCATATTAAGTATTCAAATCAACACTTTACATAATTCTGTATGCGTAAGTATAACCTATAACAATTTTCAATATGAATATTAATTTAGCTAACATTTCTGTCACAATCTATTCCAATTTTGTAATAATAATTACACTATTAAAATTATGCAAAACTCAGGTAATATACAGGAGATCAAAGGAAAAAGACAATGAACTAATATTTCAATTAAATTAATTTGAATATTCCAGACTTAGGCCCAAAATGTTTTGTGCAATATTCACATAATTTGTAGTTTTTGCTTCCTTTGAATGTTTTTATATATTGCAACCATTAAATAGAAGGCCTGGATAAAGTGGACATGTGGACATGGAGAAAATGTTTCCACTAATAGGTAAGACTAGGATCCAAGGGCACAGCCTCAGAATAAAGGGACAAATGTTTTGAACCAGAATGAGGAGGAATTTTTTCAGCCAGAGTGTAGTGGATCTTGGAATTCATGGCCTCCACATTGTTCCGTGGCAAAGTTATTGAATGTATTTAAGACAGAGATGAATGGGTTCTTGATTAGTAAGGGGATCAAAGGTTACAGGGAAAAAGGAGAATGGGGTTGAGAATTATATCAGCCATCATGAAATGGTGGAGCAGAGTTGATGGGCTGAATGGCCTTATTCTGCTCTTGTATCTTAAGGTTTCATGGTCTAAGTTTGCTGATTTTGGAAAATAATGTGTTTGCTCAGAAGAGATTAAAGAGTTAACTTTCTTTTAACACACAAAATACACAAGCTCAATTTCTGTTTTACTTCATGACAACAGCTGTATGAATGCTAATGTTGCCCATAAATCAAAAACCATATTCAATAAGAACACTTTGTACTTACTTGTTACTGAACCTATATCATTTTCAGGTAGCAGGTTTCTCGACGGAGACCGTACCTGTTTCTTTTGGTAATCTGAGAAAGGAATCACAGTCCAAAGAACCTGAATAGATCCTGTCCTGGCAATATTAATTGTTGAATGGGTTCCAGCTTCAGCTGAATGGTTTGGGATTCTCAAACTATGTTATTGCCCGAATGCAGAGAAGAATATCTCATTCAATTTATGGCGGTCTATGTTTCACTCAACAGGCCAAATATTAATCTTTGGACAAGTTGCATATATGACTGCATGAGAATACTCCATGATGAAAGGAAGGGTGGTAAATGTTGTGCTGATTAATCGATTAAAAAACATCTGGCTGAGCATCTGGTTTTGAAAAAAAGATTGAAGGGTGCAGGGATAAATATAGACTTAAACGATCAAACACATAACAAAACTCAGTTCTTGCAGTCCTGTAAAGCATGAGTATTTTCTAAGCAGTGCAACTGGCCAGTATGAAATATATTAAATGCATTAGATTTTTCTTCTTTGACATTTTACCCACTGCGTACCTTTAATGATCTTATTCGTCTGATAGCCTTTTGGATATGGCAGCTAGCAGCTCGCATGATGATAAATTATGTGCAGTTTAATACCATGGGTCACCTCCATCAGGGAATGCACTGAAAATGCTTCATTTCAGCCACCATGGAAGAAATCCCGTTGATGCTGGCTCCAGTATCCCAAACTGCAATGCCACAATTCATTTTTAAAGCTCGTTTTTCACTTCTGTGTTTTGCCTCTGTAGATAATCCATGGTTGTGTGAATTAGAATTGATTTGATTTGATTTATTATATCACATATATTAACATACTGTGAAAAGTATTGTTTCTTGCTCACTATGTAGACAAAACATACCGATTATAGAGAAGGAAACAAAAGAGTGCAGAATGTAGTGTTACAGTCACAGCTAGGGTTTGAGAAAGATCAACATAATGCAAGGTACATCCATTCAAAAGTCTAACAGCAGCAGGGAAGAAGCTGTTCTTGAGTCAGTTGGTACGTGACCTCAGACTTTTTTTTCCCAATGGAAGAAGGTGGAAGAGAGAGTATTTGGGGTGTGTAGGTTCCTTAATAATGCTGGCTAGAATGAGTCACTTTGATTGGTTGAGTAACATATTTCTTGCCTTTTTACATAAATCACTAATAAAATAAAGAAGATTCTTTTACATTTCTTTAAACTTTAAACTTTAATCAGAAGCAACAAAAAAGTATTTGAGTTCTGTGTTATGTGTTACTTTGATAATATTCCCTGGGTGTTCGGAAAGTGTCACTGTGGAAAAGGCAGAATACAACTGAACTCTTCCTTTAGTTTCTCTAGATGAATCCCATGACCTTTATCTTGCCTTTAGTATTTACTCATTTTCTTCCTTCGGCCATACAGTTTGACTCTTTCACACAGCATTGCTCTGGTCTTGGACTGCCTGAAGAAATTGTGCTGGATTCAGATTTGCCAGTTCATTGCAGATGTCCACTTCAATCAGCTGAATGGTGCAGTAAATGTTCATAGTGAGTTATATATGATAAAATACTTCTGGGCAAAGACCTCTGACCTTGCCCATGGCTAGTATTCTCCGGTGCCACTGCAGTGAATGGAAGTTTGGCTGAGTACCAAATTCTCTATCCTTGCTAGCAGCGGGGTGGGCACGGACGAGGTCGGACAATTCTGTCCTTGATCATTAAAGTGCTTAAAATAACAAATACATTGTGATTAATCATAGAGATACACTTTATATTGCAATGTAACACAACAAATATCATTAAGTTGTAGGCCTTAAAAATATACGAATAGAATTAGCGATGGGTTCCTCCCGTCAGTTGGAGAGTGGATAGGGAACTCCTCTTGCTTCCTAAGGTACAATCAAATAATCAAATGCCAATTCCAGGTAATTAAGGCCCCAGGAAATTGGAGGTCCCACTTCCAAAATCCACTGACAAACCAGAGGCCAGTAGCACCATGGAGAGAAATGGCTACTACTGGTAATGCTCTAACGTTCAGCTACAGGATTGACCCAAAAGCCCAACATTGAGTGAGTGCAGGCAAATTGGGGGATGGAGGGAGTGGCTTGCCGGCTCAGGAGGGGGAAGCATTGATTCCTCGAATGGGAACATTATGCCTACCAAGGAGAGAACTCCCTTCTCCCAGTTCACATACCCACAAAACCTCCAGCAAAGCCAATAGGATTTGCTATGTGGCTTTTAGGAAGCACAAGAAAGCCATGTGAGTTCCACTAAATTCCTGAGCCACTGCTACATTCTGGTGAACTCAGGAGCGCCTGGCTTTTAGTGGCTCATTAATAAGCCTAATTGCATTTCTGCTGCCAGCTGGCATGATTCCCACATCAGGCTCTTCCTGCCCCCATCTTAATTAGGGACAGTTATTCCAATGTCAGGAATTGGATGCAGGCAAATCTGCCCAGTTCTCCCCCACCACCCTAACTCTTGCCATCAAATCCTTTGTGGCAGGCTCCACTAAACCTAATCCATACAATGCATTTATCAAATAACAAGGCACCACTGTAAGAAATGCAACATTGGCGCAGTCAGATTTATCTTGTGTAACAAATCGACAGACTTCAATTACCATAAAGTTGCATAAATATTTTTACAAATATTTCTGCTCTCAAAACATAGATGAACAACATTAATTGAGAGTTTAAGGTTCTGATAAAAATTGTAATGATGACAGTCAAGTGTCTTATATATCATATGATTAAACACTTCTTAAAATGTTTGGATCATTTTCTGCTAAAACTGCAGAATAATAATAATTGAGGATTACTTTCCCAGAGACAGCTACTTTCATTAATTGCCTCTCCGTTGTACAACGGACATCAAAACTGGCTAATGGAGAATGACTAGGTATAATTCCTTTGAACCTTTTTTAATGTAATTATATAATGGAAAGCAGATGCCAATGGAAAATCTAAACTCTAGATTAGCAGTTCTGTCGATTTTATGGCCAGCTGCCCATTTTGCAAGAGAATTCAAGCCTTGTATAAAGAAACAATTGCATATGGGTGGTGAGTTTAGGGATGCATGAACATGTTGTTCAGTTTGGGCGCCCACTGATAACATTCACCAAGATCACAGGCATATCCAAACACGACTACTTCAGTTCCTTTTAAAGATCAGAAATCATTTCAAAAAGTCAAACGAAATATCATGTTTCAGATGATTTGATCAACATAAAACGTTCTTAATTTTTTTTTTTGCTTCCTGAAAATTTTGGTTACCAAAATTTGGAATGGATTCTAAACTACCATTATACACCTGCCCTCAGCAAATTAAAAACATCAGTCAAAAAATCTTATATCAGTGTGACATTTCATTTCCTTGTCAGGCTGGAGGGTTGCATTCTTTTTAATGAAGTTTGGTAATTATGGATTCTTCTGTGTTGAAAATACATATGAGAATACTTCTGTCAAACCAAGAAAAAGAAACATTTCCTACCATTTTCATGATTGTCACATGATATTTGCAACTCCCTTGAACATCAAATACAGCCTTTTGTAAAAGTACTAAAAAGCTGCGCTGACGATTTACATCAGGAAACAAAAATAGCGGCCAGAACATTCTGACCATTCTCGTCAGCGGGGTTTTCCCATCATGCTGCAGTGAACAGAGATTTGGCTTGGCCCTGGATTCAAAGCAACCACTCCTGACCTCCCCCCCGCCCCCCACCTCTCCCTGCCCCATTCCCCCCTCTCGGTCTGCCAGTTCCGAGACAGCCCTGGTCCATTGGTTCCCTAGCTCAACACTTCCAAGTGACACCCGGTCCTACTCACTCTGTCCATTGTTGTATTTAACTACTTCCCAGTCAGAAACCAACATATCAAGTCTTACCTGACAACTGATACGTGAAGCTCATACAATTACCCGCTGCTTCCTCTCTGAATTTTTCAAAATTCTGTCTGGCAAGTCTTGGACTGTAGAGTCCAACGATGTGGTGGGTCAGATCAAAATGCCTTGAAGGCTGCATCCAGCCTGCAAGTTGTATCTTGGACAAGCCTTGGTATAAAACATGTAATAGTAACTCAGTAGCTTGTTTTACATCTCTCCTGAGGGGCAATGTCAAATGCACCACGTTACCCATTTCCCACTATTGCACTAAGTTGTGATATATCCCTATAACCTTATATTGAACAAGTAATAGAAGACGTCAAAAAATATAAAATTCAAATTACTGTCAGTCATTTGTACGCTTAGATAAAGAGGTTAACATCTTCATCAAAATACCAGACTGAGGAATTTAATAAGAGTTCTTTCTATATTCAGTTGGTAACTTTGCCAAAAGATAATTTCCAGAACATTATATAATAACAAGCTGAATATGTCTGTTCTGATTTCTGGTTGTGTGTTTTCTTTGTCTGTGCATGTCTTTATTTCTCTTTATCCATACCTTGTGTTTTCTGTCTTGATGTTCCCTTGAGAGATAGCAAAATTCCAGTTGAATCATTCTAAGACCTTACAGATTTCCACTCTTTAATTCCATCCTTATTGAAATAACATACCTAAGAAATCAAGATAATGACATTCATAAAAAGAATTCCAAAAGAAACCAAAAAACAGGTGGAAAACAGAAAATGCTGGAAAAATTCAGCAGGTCTGGTAGCATCTATGGAGAGAGAAACAGAGTTACTGTCCCGATTTGACTGTACTTAATTACGAGTAGTTAGCTATGAGTGGTTTGCTCATCCTCGTACCAACTTATTCCTGACTTGTATATCTTAGTTGCCAGCATGGAAATATAAAGTCACATTAATACAGAATGGTCATGTTAATCCAGTCAATTTCTCTGTTCAGAACTTCCATTTCATGCATGCACTCTTAAAAGCAGCTGGAACATATCAATATGTAGAAAATATGTGTGGGTGGACTTTGTGGACACGAGCCTAGTGTTGTAAGATTTCTTACTATGCTTACCCCAGTCCAATGCCAGCATCTCCACATCATGATATGTAGTCTCCCGATCCTTCCAACACAGCACACCATTCTCCAAGGGAGGAAAGAGAGTGAACCTAAGCTAAACAGCTGGATAATCTGTATATCTAGTTCGGTACATTGACCAGAACAGGCACTGGATTGTGATGACTAAGGGAATTTCACAGTAACTTGACTGCAGTGTTAGTCTAAGCCTTACTTGTGACTAATAAATGAATTTTAACAGTCCATGTCGCTGACAATTCTGTAATCTGTCTGGAAGTACTTCTTCCCACACAGGGCAGTGGGAGTGCCCGTTTAAAAGAGATGCCCTTTTAAAAGAGATGTACAAGGCAGACTTTTTTTTTTACGGAGAGTGGTGGTGCCTGTAACTGGTTGCTAGGGAGGTAGTGGAAGCAGCTATGGTAGTGACTTTTAAAGGGCATCTTGATAAATACATGAATCAGATGGCAATAGAGAGATATGGTCCCAGAAGCGTTGAGGGTTTTAGTTAAGGTGGGCAACATGGTCGGTGCAGGTTTGGCGGGCCGAAGGGCCTGTTCCTTTTGCTGTAATTTTCTTTGTTCTTTGGAAGGTCATGTGATATAAATTTAGGCCAATTTGTACTTTGACCCTATTCACTCATTATCAGTGCACCAGTCAGGCTCAAAGAGTATACCATTCATTGGTTTACATTAGTATAAATAAATCAAAAACTATACACTTCAGGAACTTATTTATTCCATTTGCATGCATCCTCTATAAACAATTGGCTTCAACTCAATGTCATCACAGGCTGAATATCCCGCTGATATTTAGATGCCTTGGGTAACATTTATACTGAAAGCATCTGCAGAGGTACTAGCTAACCGCAAATATTTCCAAATCTATTCCTTCTTCTTCTGTATGTGGTGATTTGTAACAGCCACATTCCAATAACTCATTCAATTGGTATTTTTCCTCTGAGGTCAACAAGTACGTTTTAAGCTCTGATTGCTGTGGGCTTGTCCCCTCCTTTATTTTCTTTATGCATATGAGCATTGTTGGCTAGGCTAGCATTTATTGCCCAACCTTAATTGCCCTTGTTTAGAGGGCATTTAAGGCCATGTTATTGAGGCTCTGGAGTCACATAGAACCCTTGCAGCACAGAAGAAGGCCAGGCCATGTAAAGACAGCAGATTTCCTACCCTAAAGGACATTAGTGAACCAGATGGTTTTTATGACAATCGACAATGGTTTTATGGTGATCACTGGATTTTTAATTCCAGATTTTATTTTAATTGAATTCCAATTTCATCACCTGCCATGGTGGGATTTGAACCTGGATCCCCTGAGCATTATTTTGAGTCTCTGCTTTAATAGTCCAGTGATAATGTCACTATGCCACTACCTTCCTGATTGTGAATTATATCCTCAGGCAGTCGATTCCACTTCAGTTTTTCCTGTCTTTATTTTTTTTCCCCATTTACCTCTCTTTATTCGCTCATTTAACTTCATATCAAATTTATTTATTCTTGGCTATTAGTGACAAGAAGTATATTAATTGCTATTCAAGCCTAAAGATTGACAGAATCTCAGCAAAGTTTGATTACCTTTTTTATGGACAAGCAGAAGAGCGGAACTGTTTAACTTGTAAGTGATTTTGGTAGGAGGGCTGCCACTCAAATGGAATAACAGATCAGCACTATAACATAGGTTGCAATGGTTAGATCAGTTTTCTGGATTCAACTCAAACCTCTCAATAGAAAATAATGTTCTAACATTTAATGTTCTGCAACATTTAGTCACCTTGATAAGTCTCATATTTTCACTATAATCATACAGTCCTGCAGTAAATAAGGGGGCTATTTGGCCCATAGAGTTGGCACCAACCACAATCCCACCCAGGCCCTATTCTCATAATCTCATGCATTTACCCAAGCTAATCCCCCTGACACTAAAGGACAATTTAACATGGCCAATCTGTCAAACCGGCATATCTTTGGACTATGAGAGAAAACTAGAGCACCCGGAAGAAACTCATACAGACACAGGGAGAATGTGTAAACTCCACGCAGACAGTGACCAAAGCCTGGAATTGCATCATCATTACAGTTTTTGCGACTAATACAAAGGATGGCATATTTATCCCTCAATGCTCAGAGAAAGAAAATGTAAAGTAAAAAAAATGCAATAAACATTAAATAATGACTAAGACAAGTGCGGCAAGATTTAATTCCAAGTGGTAGTCGTATTTTGTTTAATTTACCATGGAATTGAGGTTGTTTACAATTAGTGACCCCTTCAATGATAAATCCTAGAACATTGATGAAAGGAGTCAATAAGCCTACATCCTCGTCAAGACCCAATCTTCGGCCCTTTTCCCTGACAGCATACAAGGAATAGCTAGATATGAAAGAACAAATTTTTGCTTAATTTTAAGAAATTTGTGATTTAATTTCCTGATTGAATGATATGTTCCACAAAGCTACTGATCTGCTCAATGCTGATCAATATTCTTCCATAATGAGAATGAATCACTATATATTCCAAAGGATTGTCACTCAGGCCTTACCCTTCCTTCCTTACCACTCCAGCGGCTCATTAGCATGTACACTGTGACCTGTTGCTGGAAACTGTTAATGTAATAGTGGAAGTTGTAAATAGTAAATTATAATATCATTGGGGCACTAGGATTAGATGTTGACAATACAATTGTTACCCTACCTAGCAAAGCCTATCGGTTGAAGATGCAGAGACTTTATTTTTCTGTTGATGAATCTTGTTTGTTTAAATTCAGTCAATATCCCTACATTTTGTTTGATAATGATGTGAAACTATTTACTATTTTCTTATTTGAGTTATTTAGAAATTTCAGTTTACATGCATTCAACACTGGAAGTACAAATCTGGAGTTTATAAAACCAAAATTTAAGCATGGATTTCCTGTCTATAACACATTACAATAATTAGGTGATTAACTATGTTAATCTTCACCTGTTAAACATAACTTACTTAAAAGTTATGAAAAAGTGTGAAAAAAATTAACTTTCTACATCAAATTACACAACTCTAAATAAACTGAACATCATATTAACACTGCCTGTTAACACAGAAATTTCTGCATGTGTTTTTTTTGCCTCAACTGTTTCACCTAACATTTATCAGAACTTTGCATGGAATTGAATCTTAGCTGTTCCTGCATTTTCAGATTTCTAAATTTTCCTTCTGCCAGTTTTCTAATTTGCTATTTGCAGCCTGTTTTGAAAACCTCTGGAATCAGATTTGATCAGAAAAAAAATGTGGTGAAGCAGAAGTTTTAGCATGACAACAGACCCACGCCAACTTGCAATTTTATATCAGCTGTCACATAAGAAACCATCCTAAGGTGTTTCACAGTTGGGTATCAGACTTGAACAGATGTATTCAGGAAGGGTGAGAGAAAGTGAGCAAACAGGTGGCCATAAAGCAAGGCTTAGGGAGGCGTTTCAAGACAAAAGAGATGCAGAAGCCAAGCCAAAGAGATTAGAGAACGATTTAAGAATACGCGGGTAAGATCACAAAGTAATTAAGGATAATGACGCTTTTTCATGCCTCTACTGCTCTTGAATCCAGAAAATTCCCACATCACAGCCTCCATTCAGTTCTTAAATGATTCCAAGAGTTCTTTTCTTTTGCCTTCAAAGCTCAAATAAGAGTCCTTCATTCTTTCTGTGAAGGAAAACTTGTTGATGTCGGTCTAAAAATGTTCAACATTTTGATGCATCTTTGTTAGGGAACAGTATCAAGTGATAAAAAGACAGCAAAATGGAATTGAGCAACTGATCAGTCATGCCCTAATCGAATCATGAAACAATTCATACAATTGAATCTTGGCTGTTCCTGCAGACCTAAATTTTCCCTCTGCTAGTTTGTGTTCCATTGTCCTACCCACAATTTAAATTGAAACAATTTCATTGATCTAACTTTTGCATTCTGTTTATTGTTGTCTAAGAGTCTACAAGTACAAAAGATTCAGTTTTCAACAAACTATCTACTTGATCAAACTACTAACAGTAAGAAGTCTGACAACACCAGATTTAAGTCCAACCAATTTATTTGATAGTAAACTCACAAGCTTTCGAGGCTGTCCTCTTCGTTAGGTGAATGAGGTGTCTGTGATCAAACTACTAACATCAGAGGCCGGCTTTAAAGCTCTTCTGCTTTGCATCTAATTCTTGAATGTCTCCCATGTTAGTCAATGACAAGAACTGGACAGTCTGAGCAGAACACTGTACAGTTTGAATATGATTGGCTTTGTTAATTGTTGTTTGACATTGAGTGAATGCATATGTTAGGCTCAATTTTCATTGGTATTAATGGGATGATGGGATCTCAAAATGGGATCAGTAAACTTACTACTGAAAGTATTTATCTATTTATTATTTGTTAGCATCACAAGCAGGCTTATGTCAACACTGCAATGAAGTTACTGTGAAAATCCCCTCATTGCCACACTCTGGCGCCTCTTCGAGGACACTAAGGGTGAATTTAGTATGGCCAATGCTCCTAACCAGCATGTCTTTCAGACTGTGGGAGGAAATCAGAGCACCTGGAGGAAACCCACACAGACGTGGGGAGAACATGCAGACTGCACAGACAGTGACCCAAGCCGAGAGTTGAACCCAGGTCCCTAGCACTGTCAGGCAGCAATGCTAACCACTGTGTTTTACCTTTATAAATTGGTCTAATTTGCCTGACTTTGTTTCCATGATAGACTCTTTATGATATGGAAATCAATGTTTTATAACATAAATAGGGCCTTAATTGCCAATTTTGGGATAACTGGTCAGGGCCTGTTTCATACAGGTTCCCAATCCGTTCCACTGACGATGGAACCAAAGAGACCCCAGATGGTCAGTGTACAAGCTAGCCCTAATACAGTCAGTTTGTGAATGAGAGGGTTGAATAGAATGGCTTCAGTCTGAGTGTTCAGCCTCAAAAACATCCCGGTTTGTTCACAACTTGCAGACAGATTGGCGACCTGACAGCACAACAGCAGCTGTGGAATTAAGGATGTGGATCAAGCAGGTAAACATAAGAAAGCCAGGCAACTCTGTCTCGTTTTTTTTCACAAAAACTCGCCAATAGTTCATAAAAAGGGCATCTTAAAAGAAAAAGGTGGTTTATGTGGTTTGATTCCACTGAGAAATCCCAGAACAGTGCTGTTATACAAGTTGGAAAGTGTACGGCATGCAGTGCTATTTTGAATTCACACATGACAATCCCTTGCGGATCCACATGATGTTCCAGTCCTCACATTATTGCAGCTGCTATCTTGCTATCAGTGTGCACTTTAACTTAAACATTCAGACCTGTATCTTTTCAACCAAATACACCAGATTTATTTATATTCCAGAAAACAAACCAATTCCATTGCCATATCCCAACTGGAATTTCTTACCAACTGCAAGGGAGGATAAAAGTCATTTATCAAGACCAAGAACACATCCTGCTCCCATGTGTATTCCTGGAACTTTTTGCTAGCTCTAATTCTTGCCAATTTCAACAAATACTTGAACGTGCTTCTGTACCTGGCTACTTTAACTGTAAATTTTAGAGTCCATTTAAAGCAAATTACTGCTGTATTTATTTTAATTGTTGTCACATGGGTTTTCTGATGTTTTCAATAAAATGAGCATGAATTACAATTAGTTACAGCAACTTGTATTTTTCCAAAAATCCCAGACATTTACAGGCAGGAAGCTCCATTTGTGAGTCAGGTAAATTAGCATTTTCAGACACATAGTTGCTGAATAAATTACATTGAGGTCCTTGAGAACTAAAAAAAAATCACACAAGTTCTTTCTCTTTACGTTCAGAAAGCATTTTTATCACAGATTAATTTAGTTAACCTGAAGTTTCCTTATTCTTGTGGGAATAGTTGCATTTTTCCACACATCAGATTATTTCCTGCTCAAAAACCAATTGACAATATAAAAGCAAACTACTGCACATGCTGGAATCTGAAATCAAAAGAGAAAATGCTGGAAAATGTAGATCCAGCAGCATCCGTACGGAGAGAAAAGAGCTGACATTTCGAGACCAGATGATCTTTGCCAAAACTCCCTGACATGTAAATTGACAATATTTCTCTCCCTAAATTTCATAGAAAACTATCATATATGATCATTGTCCCAAAATGAAATGGATGAGCTATTTTTTTTCTGGAAGTGAGTCTCTGACCAGTTGGTCAGAAACTCTGAATAGTTTTCTGCAATTAAAGCGAAGAAGTCACTCAGGCAATTGTCAGAAAGGGAAATTAAAGACAGTCTTGTGGAGGGAATGGAGAAGTTTAAGTTTATTTATTAATGAAACAAGTCAGCTTACATTAACGCTGCAATGCAGTTATTGTGAAAATCCCCCAGTCGCCACATTCCAGCGTCTGTTCAGATATGCTGAAGGAGAATTTAGCATGGTCAATGCACCTAACCAACACATCTTTCAGACTGTGGAAGGAAACCAGAGCATTTGGTGGAAACCCACGCAGACAGGGCGAGAAGATACAAATTCCAGACAGACAATGACTCAAGCTGGGAATTGAACCCAGATCCCTGGTGCTGTGCCACCTTGCCATGCTAAAAGAAGGTCAGCATGAAACCAATTTTCATCTTGTTAGGAAGGTGTAAATCCGGCAATCCCACCTACGCCCACTTGTCCACATTACCAATAGAAAATCACACATCTGGATCAATGTGGCATGTAAATATCAGCACTTACATTAAGAAGGCCTGGGGCAGTATGTGAAGGTGAGGACAAGATGGAGGCTTCCAGTGAGCAGACCCTGGAACATTGTGTACAATCATGTGGATCTCCTCAGCAGAATAACTTCTCCAAGGATTTGGATCTTCCAGCAGTGACTCTGCCCACAATCCAATCATCAAGATGCAAGTGGAAGCTTGCAAAAATTACTATGCCAGATAGGGGAGAGGATTGGACATCGACTGCAGGGATGGAGGCAGCATGCTAATCAGTTGGCCCTGTTGCTTTGGATGACTTTGGCCACCATCCTCTGGAGACCTCAGGCCTAGACGGCTCTGGTTTCCTTTGGTTGTCCTACTGTTGGGCAGTTGCCCCCTCTGCAGTCATAGAGGACAAAGTTGAAGGGGTCACAGGCAAGGGAGATTTGGAAGGGCCAGCTAACCTTGGAGAGTCCTCAGTGGAGGTCCCATGGTGTCCTGCTGCTGCTCCTCCTCCTGTTGGATGCCAAAAGGCACCTGTCTAATTTCTTGAGAGAAAAGAGTACCTGGAAAGTGGTCAAGGTACCCAAGCTCATTTTGTACAGTCACTGCAGAGGATCATCCATGGCTATTGAGATGGAGTTCAGGTCTGCGTTTAGCTCTGGCAAAATATGCTGAACTAGGTCCTTCATGTAGTCCATCACCCTCCCCATGGAGACCTCCATGCGTGCAAAGGTCAGCACTTCATCAGTCAGCAGACGAATGGACTCCTCCACCTCGCCTTCCACCCTGTTGATGGCCACCAACATCTTGGCCTCATGTTGTCCCACCTGTTTGCCTCTTCACCATTAGTTGGAAGGTCAACTGCAGTGTCCCGTCATGGAACTTAGACCTCACAAATGTCTCTTCCCCAGCAATCCTTTAAGTGCTAGTGAGCTTGGCTGATCCTGCCTTCTCTACTCTGCACACATGTCCTTGCAGTGACCACCAGAATGTCAATTGCAGTGTCCCGTCATGGAACTTAGACTTCACAAATGTCTCTTCCCCAGCAATCCTTTAAGTGCTAGTGAGCTTGGCCGATCCTGCCTCCTCTACTCTGCACACATGTCCTTGCAGTGACCACCAGAATGTCAGACCCTTCCTACATTAAAGGTCATACCACTGAGTAGTGTGTTTCTAGGCTGGTGGAGGGTGCAGGCATTTTCAGTGATACATCTACGGATGCACTTTGGTCATCTGTGATGTTCTCATTTCTCCTTAGGCTTGTGTTGGAACTGGACAGGGGTTCCAAAGTCCCAGGCTTTGCCCCTTTTCTCGTGAGACCTGTAAATGAGAGAGGGGAGCACAGGTAACCGCATGAGTTGCCTCCAGCACGGAGGAATGCTTGACCCTGAGGTTTCTATTAAGAGAATGGATGTATACCGGATGGAGGCCAAAAGCCAGTAAGTAGGATTTTATGGCTTCACTTGAGTGAGACCAGATATTCCTGCCCAAGTACAGTGGACATTTCCACTGTCCACCCCTCGCCCACTCCAATTCCATTGTGGGTGAAGTAATAGAATTCTGGTGAATATCTCCATCTCTGATGTCCCACTCCATCCCTTGTCAGCTGGGCTGCTCACTCCTCAGGAGCTCACTCCTCTTTCAACTGTAGTCATCCCCTCCCATCTTCTTCCTCCCTCAACAGTTATGGCTTAAATTCTGCTGAGCAAAGAGAAGATGGTGGTCAAGAGATAGTTGTCTACCACTAACTTGTGAAGATTAGGAGCATTTTCTCTTTTATCTTGGATGCTAAAAGAGTCTACAAAACTAAATGCACCAAACTCAATAGGGCACGCGGCACAAATTCAGAATATTGAATTCATATCTCAGGGAGCATTCAAGTAAGAAAATCACTGTATTTGATCAATTAGAAGAAAGTTTTCTAAATAATGCTACATGAACGGCAGGAAATTGCAAAATAGCACTTACCTCTCCTTAAGTCAATGGTTTTCTAATTACTATGCATGATTTTAATAGCACTGTAGCATTGATCGGGTGTCATTTAAAGATAATGAATGGCTTGCAAGCTGAAATGTTATATTGATTTGCTAGCGTGCAACTAATATTTTAAAGCTGAAGATTTTTGACAGATTACAGTAAAGTAAGGAAAGCCCCAGTTGTGCAAAATGTTGCATAAATAAAGTGAATGTCACTGCCAGTTACTGCAAAATTTGTTGTTTGATGTCAGTTAGTGAAATCACTGGATGATAAGCATACTTAATGTGCACAAGAGTGCATATGCTTTCTCTATGTGGTTGCAACTCAAATGCTACAATGCAAGCTCACGGCACAGCAGATGATCTGCTGACCCAGGGGATGTTGCATTATCTTTTTACGCTCTATTGAGTACAGCTGTGGCAGAATGAAGATCAGGTTATTGTGCATTATGTACAACATTTGGCTCTCGATAAGTGGGTTGCAACTCCCAAAGAAGCCATTCTTCCTCCGGGCTTCTCAATGCCTGATCCAATGCAGACAGAAATCTCTAACCTGGTAAACACTATCAAGATGTCAGGCAGCGCTGAGCGCAATACACGGTAAGAAGACTAATCCACGAACAGTGCAACGGCATCAGATTTGGGCTTGAAACAGCAGCCGCAGAAGTGAAGAATGGTGCTATGAATGAGGGAAGTCAAAAGAATGTCTTGTCAAAAAACGATTGCTCCTGTAAAGGGGGAAAACAGAGGACTTTGACACTGAGGAACGGGAAGTCCAATGCTGCAGAAATTTGCCATTTTCTGGCTGTGAGCCAAGTGTATTCTGGCCCCCTTTCTTTCTGGAATCCACCCCCCCTCCCCCAACACCCCTCCATTAAAACTCAACCCCCGTCTGGGAAAATCTTTGTACTGTAGCTTAACTTGCCATCGCTATTAATCTATTTTGATTTTATTTTATCCTTTTCATCCGAGGAATGTGTATTACTTCCTTTTCCACATGTACAGCTTGAAAAGCTCTCCATGTATCATCTGTACAGCAGTTATCGCTATCTAGTATCCTCCCCAATCCACCTGATTTAAATCTTGTCACATTCTCATAAATTCACCTCTCCTGAAATGTTGAGCTATCTGAAGCAGTTATCACTTTAAACCTCAGAATTTATGATCTGCTGCTCAGATACTTCGTTACACAGAGGCCGACATTATTGCACGAGATAGAGGCCATAAATATGAAGCAGTCACCAATAGGTCTAATCGGAAATTCAGGAGAAACCACCAGACAGTGGTCAGAGTGTGAAATTCATTGCCATATTGAGTGAATATCAGAGAAAGCCAGATAAGTACTTGCTTGGGAAAGGAATGAAAGGACATATCGATGAGCGTGGATTAGGAATATTGAGTGAGAGCTTATGTACATCATAAACACCTGATGGAACCATTGGTTTCCGTGCTAGAAACACTTTGCAAGACTTTTAAATAATGTTGCTTCTGAACCAAGGCACCATATGTAAAGCCAAGAGACTATTTTCCGTTCCATTGTAAAATTCTGTTGACAGTACTTTGGTATGTTTGTTATCCCAGAGCCAGATTCATTATGTGCAATTAATTTGGTAAATTGTACAAATTGTAACCAATGAGCTGTAATAAGTTGTCACGGAGCTAAGCTACAGCATGTTAAAGCTAATCCACACTTTATAGTCCAATCTCTTCAAATGATCGGTGGGATTCCCAATGCCCTGGTGAATGGGACATCGGCCAAAAGTCAGGATTCCCAGTGGGCAGAAGGGCTCTCAGAATTCACCCTCATGCCTCATTTAGACTCTGTCAATATTGTGGTCAGGATCAATGGGGCACTCAACTGTGAAGGGAAAGGAAAATAAATACAGGTGGATGGAGGATGATAGAAATCCGTTGTGCTATCAATGGAAGTCTGTTTTAAAGCAGTGACGTTGAATTTGTCAGAGATCAAAGGAGTCCATTGGAATGGAAAGTGTTTCAAATAACTCAATTTATTAAAAAGCCTCAGAAACTTCAAATCAAAGCTATGTTCATGTAATGGGGCTGAGTGCACAGCTGGGCAGACTGAACCCCTCCCCCACACCCTACAAGAGAAATTGATATCTGTTCTCTGTTAGGGTGACATGGTGGTTAGCACTGCTGCTTCACAGTGCCAGGGATCCAGGTTCAATCCCAGCCTCAGATCACATGTTATCACTGGGTCTGCGTATGTTTCCTTCAGTGTTACAAAGATGAGTGGATTAGGTTGATTGGCTATGCTAAATTGATTGTAGTGTCAGGGGATTAGCAGGATGAATATGTGACCTAAGGGATTAGGGCCAGGGTGCAACTAAGATTGGTGCAGACTCAATGGTCTGAATGGCCTTCTTTTGCATGCTAGAAATTCGATGAATTCTATTACTTCAAAGGGGTTTGATCCCACCTGAAGCTTCTGATAGGGAGATAGGAAATACTCTGCGGCAAAATGATTTAAAATCCTGCCAGGTGACCTGGAGATTAAAGTGACCTGGCCGCTTCACAGCTGACAGGCAGGAATGCAGTTGTTAATCAGACTGGGCAATTTGTAATTACTATGTTAAGAATGTTTCACATCTGCCAGGGCTGGGAGGGGCAGTCCAGCACCCCCCATCCTGGGCGAAAGTAGCAAGATCAATCCCTGGCCCCCAGCCTGTGCCCACCCAACCCCAGCACCCCCTGAGGAACCTTTTTTCTACAGCCTGCCAACTGATGGACAAATAGCCTCTTGAACCTACCTCCTTGAGGCTTCTTAAAGTCCAAGGGTGTCAATGCCATGGTGTCAGTGGGCAGTGCATTGTGGATAATGCTAAGGCACATGGTCTGAAGGGGAGTGAGTGGGGTTTCTGATAGGGGAGGGAGGCTAAATGGAGTGTTTGAGGGGGAAGGGGAGCTGAGGGGGATCTGAGTGGCCAGGCCATTCTCATGCCTGCATGGTATCGGGGCAAGGGGGGAGGAGTTACCCATGATTTGTGGCTGGGGAGGAGGATGCCCCTTTTTGGTGAGGCATTGGTGGTGCACCCCTGGTCAATGAGGAGGGGAGACACCATTTAATTTTTTGTTGGAAGAGGAGCCTGTCTCAGCATGGAGATCAAGGCACCCTTTAAAAATGGCAACACTGGGGCTGGCCAGTGGCTCACTCAAAATGACCTCATTAGTATCTTTCTGGTGAGGGAATTCCACCTGACAGACACCAGCACTGTGAAGAGGAAACACTCCTGTTTTCCCATCAGCCCAGGCTCTTAGCCTTAAAAAGAGAGATTCAGAACCCGTGGTTTCATTTTAAACTTCCCTTTGTATAGACCCTTCACTGTTCATGAACATTTAAATGAAAAAAAACACGAATCTCACACTCCTGTAATTATCATTTGTTTCCATTCTTTTAAATTTACTACACAGAGACTGGTTCCATTTTAATAGCATTTAAATATGTTGGATATTAGAGGTGGGAAGGAAGTGAAGAGGCTCTTTTGAGGCCAATAAATTTGGCAGTATGAGTTTCCTGAACTTCCTACTGATTTTAGCAGTTTCTGCATTTTATTTTCTGTAGGTTTCTCACCCACAGATAGTTTGATTGACATTCAGGGAAATTTTGTACCACAAGAGCTTCTTGAGCCTGGAGGAAACACTTTTGCTCCTTCAGGCCCATAAGCAGTGCTGTAAAGGCACTTAACAGGCCTTCCTGTCACTTTTCACAGGCTGAATATTGTCTGGAAACCAGATCATGGAATCTCTACAGTACAGAAAGGAGCCATTTGGCCCATCAAGCCAGCATCTGGCTACAATCCCACTTTACCCTTTTTCTGTAACCCCCTGTATTTATCCCGCTAATTCCCCTCTCATTAAGGGACAATTTAGCATGGCCAATCCATCTAACATATATACCTTTGGGAGGAAACCAGAGAACCCGAAGGAAACCCATGCAGACATGGGAAGAACGTGCAAACTCCGCACTGACAGGCCAGAATTGAACCTGTGTCCCTGGCACTGTGAGGCAACAGTGTGCCATTGTGCCACCCCAAATGGCACAGTTGGCTGAAGGTAAAATAAAATCACTATTAATTTGAAGGTATCCAGTCTCATTAAAATAATTAATTAACCAAACCATCTCCTGCAAGTAAATGTTTGCCTTCCCTCACCCCACCTCTATTAAAATAGAAAATGGAAGGGGTTTGAGGTGGGTTACAATCCTGTTCCAGGTCTTTTTGGCTTTATAACCTTCCACGAAAATCAAACAGGCCTGTTTTAGAGAATTAAAATTGCCCCCATGTGGCTTAGAGAATTTACACCACTTTCCCTCAACAACACTGCTGATATTATTGAACGTGTACCTAAGGTTGAAATTCTAGTCAGCCAGTGCAGCTGGGTGTTTGTGTGTGCTGCAGGTTAAAATACCACAAACTACAGGCACGATGGGAACCTGACTGACTGCTGCATTTAACTTCAGCTCTTTTGCCAGACAGGTCTGAGAACCCAATTGATTGGACTTTTAACTATGGATTGTGTTTTTAACTCTGAGCACGTAAGTTTTCTTGACTTCCTTGAACTCACCAGGTTAAGCAAGATGAAGGGACAGCGTGGGTTGATGGGGACTGAACAACTGATAGGAAGGAAAATTTTGAAAACCAAAAGATGATCGATTTTTTTTGTCTAAATGAAAGGTGTTTGGGCTACAGGACCTGTTCTCAGGTTGACCTATCACTGATTTGGAGATGATTTCCAATACTTAGGAGTTTTTTTTTCTTTTGAGCGACACTTGTCTTTTGTCAATCTTCACGGCAGCTTAGGCAAAACTAACACGGTTTTGGTTTGAGATCCCTGATGAGGCGCAGGAGAAACAAAACCAACAGCAACAGGAACCTATTCCTCAGCCAGCAACTACTCCACAAGACAGACAGGATGAACGCAGAGCTCTATGAGGTGATACCTCCAAAACAGGGTACACAGGCCGAGCATGCTCTTCCTGGGCATAACTAAGCACCAGTGTCCTCAAAAGCTCAGACTTGCCAATCAAGTATCTGTTCTCCTTCCTAGAAGGATCTTCTCTGCCCAACAGACCAGAAGGACATGCATTGTTAGTGTTGGTCTCTGTCACCACAGCCCTGAATCTCTTCGCCACTGGTTCCTTCCAGAGATCTGAAGGAGATATTTGCAGAATCTCACAATTGTCTGAGCACAAGTGATTGTCCCAAGTGATAGATGCCTTGTTTGCCAGCACTTATGCAGACTTCACTCTGACAGGGCAAGTCAAAGACTAAGGCCCTCCAATCTGCTGATCTGGATGAATTTCTGGAATACTGGGAGTCATAGATTTCATCATGTTTCAGTCAAAGTGATCTCAGATCAGCCAGTAGTACCCATCAACCAAGAGGGATTCCATTCCATCAATGTTCAGCAGAGAGGCAACCTGGAAAATTATCTTGCATATTGTGCAAGCTACCCAAGGAAGTGCCATGATGCCTTCATTTTACACCAGCCCCAACAGCAATTTATATTTGCACCTCATTGGCTTCTTGGAGATAATGGTGATCCTCTGAGTATGTGGCTGAGGGCACAGTGAGAAACCCAAGAAATGTAGAGGCGAGTGGTAGCATAGTGGAAATGCCCTTGGAGGTTTGACCCAGCAACTTCGACTAATAGCCCAGCAATAAACAGGCAAATATAAATCCAATTAATTGACAAACCTGGGAGTGTCAGTAATGAAAATCATGAAAACATTTGATTATTGTAAGAGTTCATTAAGGTCTTTAATAGATGGGAATCGTCTGTCCTGACACAGTCTGACCAAATATAACTCCACGCTTACTGCAATGTGGTTGACTCTTAACTGCTCTCTGAAATGACCCAGCAAGTTACACACTTGTATCAAACTACCACTGAAAAGTTAAAAAGAAATCAAAGTTTGTGTGAATTTGTCGAGTGCAAATTAGTTACTGTGTTTCTTACAACAGTGAGTACACTTCAAAAATATTTTTTGTTTTAAAGCTTAGAGCTGTCCAGTGGTGATGAAAATTGCTCTGCAAGTGCCAGTATTCATTCTATTTTTCCCTTATCGACCACACTCTTTCACTTACCACCATGTTGCCAAATATGCCAAAGAAGACATTTTGATTCCCTTTTATGTCAGCTGCCAATCACTTTTCATACTCTCTATTTGCTTCTGTTATTTATTAATTTTGCCTCTGACCCTTTTAATCTTCAGCCTGCACCTCAATTGTATCATGCACCCAACATCTGGTCATACGCCATTTTTCTGCTTCATCGTTCGCTTGATCATTTTCATCATTCATGGATCTCGCGATTTGCTTGTCCATCATTCCTCATTATGGGAATGTCCTTGAACTGTACCCAAACCACCACTTCTTTAAAGACAGACCAAAGTTAGGTGTTTTGCCTGGCAATCTTCAATAATCTGACCAGTACATCATTAGCAGATAATATCTTCATACTGAAAATGACACATGACTCTCAGTGGCGACAAATATTCCTCCAGTTTTGTCAAACAGCTTTTCACAAAGGCTGTTTCTTTAAGTAAAATGTGCTGGAAACTTTTGGCATTTGCCTTTTTAGCCATATAGTTATATAGTGACAAGACATTCCATAAACAGGTAGAGTTGCAAAAACCATACCTGGCCTTTAAACGGTCCTGTTGTGCTAAGAATACAGAACACTGTCAACATGATGTGGTTACTGTAATCAAAGCATTAGTTAATAGTTGAAACAAGACATACATCAAAGCAGGAAATTAAGAAAGCTATTTGTACTCATTTATATTTGAAGTGGATCAAATGAATGAAATCCAAAAGATAAATATACAATGTAATTGAACTGGGGAACATTTCCATGGACCATCAGAAAATCACTTAACCAGAAGAGAACTCAGCTTATGGCAGTTTTGCAATTCAGCATGAAATTAGGCATTTAATACCGGTCCAACGTAAATATGTTACAAAGTTATCACTGAGGCGCTGGAGCTATGTATGTGGACATAGATAATGAACCATCACATCAGAAATGGGTGAGTGATTAACCTGCTGTCCAAATGCTGGTTCTTCTGTAAAATATTTTGAAAATATCTCTGCCTCAATTTATCTGCTTTTTCGTATTCGATTTTTGGAGGTCAGTTGTCTGGACCTCAGCAAGCTGATAGCTATAGGAAGGTGGAGGTAGCTGGATGGGACAGTTCTGTGCCTTTCCAGCATGGATGTGGCATCAAGAGGAGCAGAATTGCTCAGAAGTGCTTCCAAAAAGTTACCCTGTAAATCAACCAAGATTTGACTCCCATAATTAGTTAACCCTTGATTCCCCAATTCTCAGCCATTTATCCTCCTGCTCCAATGTCCTGCTGATGTCCTCAACTTCATGTCGAACATCCCAGCGATGTCTAATGTGCAGCAAATCCTTTGCCTTATATCCAACTCATCTCTGCTCTGCTCCCTGACTGTCGCAAAGAAACTGACTCAAAAAAATATTGTCCTGCTGTTAAATTCACTAAGATCTCTGGAAGCTGATACTTCCAAGTTTTCACAATGTAATCCTAGCTGCTGCTGTGCAATGTGGGTCTGCTCACCATTTAACAGGACAGCATGGTGGCACAGCAGTTAGCACTACTGTCTTACCGCACCAGGGCCCAGATTCAATTCCCGGCTTGGGTGCTGTGTCTGCAAGTTCGCCTGTGTCTGCATGGGTCTCCTCTGGGTGTTCCAGTTTCCTCCCACAATGTGAAAGACGTGATGGTTAAGTACACTGGCCATGCTAAATTCTTCCTCTGTGTACCTGAATAGGCACTGGAGTGTAGTGACTAGGGGATTTTCCCAGTAACTACATTACAATGTTAATGTAAGCCTACATGTAACAATAATGAATAAACCTCAACACTTGGTAAACCATAAACAGCAGCCCAAGCATCC
This sequence comes from Sphyrna mokarran, assembly GCA_024679065.1. Taxonomy (NCBI): domain Eukaryota; kingdom Metazoa; phylum Chordata; class Chondrichthyes; order Carcharhiniformes; family Carcharhinidae; genus Sphyrna; species Sphyrna mokarran. Next base: position 34,151,214 of record JAGIQG010000003.1, on the reverse strand, counting down.
CTCACACACCTATCATGTTCAAGTTTCCTTCATGATCCCAAATTTTTTCAATTAGATGTTGGCCTCAGTATATGAAACAACTGAACAACTAGCCAGATAGTCCTATTTTAATGGGGCTAGTGCAGGGCAGAACCAACCGGACTAATGGAATGCAAGGTCCACAAGATTTCAATTCCTGGGCATCATCCAAAGCTGACTCTTACCCAAAGCCAGTGAAATCTATAGGGTGGCCACAGGGTAAGAGTAAAATTGATGGGAGGTCAGTCAAGTCTATGGTAACAGTCACTTAAGTATGGATTGGGAACAGCAGAAGTAGATCAGCAAGTAAACCACCATTAGTTTAAGACTGCACATATACAAAAAAAGCTTTCCATTTATTTTACTCACAGAGGAACTACATTCCTGCACATAAATTCTTTGCTCATAAATGACTCAGTCAAAACAAGATTACCCTCTTTAAATTATTTCAAAGCTCATTAAATTACTTATGAAAATGTCTATAAACAAGAACCTAACATACCCCCAATAAGGTGCTCTTTTCTTTCTGATGTTTTAATTTACTTATAAACACTTTATGTATGCAAGGAAGTCACTTTTAGAATGTTTATGAAGACAGTTTTTCTCCCTTAATTCATTCTTCATCCTCCATCTTTTCCACAATTATTTACAACCATGAGAAAAAGATTTTCCAGTTGTGCTTAAATAGCTTGTTCAGTTACTTCCTAACATCAACAAGAAGTTGAAGAAATATAGAATTCAGATTGTTTTTGACTAAGTTTGGAGATTGAGCATGAAAATCACAAGGAACAGCATTAGACCGTAAATTCTATAATGCAGGAAAGAAGGAATGGCATTAAGCATACAAAGAACAGAACCACAGTCCTCCCTAGGGCTGGTTATATACCTAGCTGCTAGCCACCAGTCAGTTTTCCTTCCTGAAACCTCCTGCCCTGAATGTGTGAGAATAAATGAGTAATAGCTGGAGTTGAGCCAGAGTAATTGGCACAGCCATGATTATATTCTGGGTATAGCATACCATCTGTATGTTTATTGAGTGAATGTCTCCCTATGGTTATTGTAGAGCCTCCACTAATAGCAAGTTTGCACAAAAATGTGGACATAGGCATCAGCTTGCTCGATATGGGTGAGATTACTGATGGTTAAAAAAAAAATGACCTGTCGTGTTCTCAAAAACTTGTAATATGTGTCTTGCAAAATAACTTGAGAAATAGCTTTAGGCATCTTTGACTGGTTGCTCCCCAAGGTGCTCTAGCTGGGGCCTGGAAAATGCTGATATAATAGAAGGTGAGTGGAATGCTCACCTTTGCAGCATGATTGTGGTTTCACAACAATATATTTTTAAAAAAACTTCCTCCTAAAAAATGTAAAAGTTTGCCCCAAAAAATGTGTGCAATTATGTTCTTTTTCATTTGAATGAATATTTGTGAAATATTCAATAGCAAACCATTTGGAGTCCCAATACAAAGTGAGTGACATGCATAATACACAAAAAATCCTTTCCCCTGCAGATTTTGTTTACTGAGAATTGGTTAGCATAGCTCTAAGTAAGTTATTTTTGGTGTGAAATAATGTTTGAAGTTTGCTGGTAGCATTTTTTGATTGAATATTTAAAACCATCCATTAAACCTGCACTGACCTGTTTTGGTTAAATGTATTCTTGCTTTCTAAAGGACTGTAATGCTCTTGTTATTCCACAGAAAAGAGACCAGTCACGCTAATCTAAATATACAGGTATATATTATTGCCTTCCCCAAGGCTTTCTGTTGAACCTAAGGTTATTTTCCTGTCAGCTTTGATGCTACAAAGTGGTTGGCAAAGTTTTCCAATGTTCGGTGAACCAGTTTTTAATGCACCAGTAGGAGACTTGCACACCCCTGTCGTTTAGCTGTTTAGATGCAATTAAAATCTTTCCTGATTTAATTTCAATTTCCATTTTATATGCTAGCAAATGAAGCATAGGCCAGTTTGTCCTGCCGTTAATAGTTTTTTTTCTGTGGCAAAAGAATTAACAAAATTTCAAGGTCAGTTAACATGAATAATTAGTCAAAGTCCTATCGTTTTAAACATTGCTTTAAACATTTGATAATAGCCAGACTTGCTGTGCTGGCTGTCTTTCTTCCAAAGATGGCATTGTGAGCACAGATTTGCAGTTGATATTTTGCAGACATCTGAATTCCGAAAGCTGCCCTGTTCTAAATCAAACTTTTTAAAGACTTCTGACTGTGACAGGTGTTAGTTTTAATTAAAAACCTTTGCTTTCCAGTGTTGGATTTCACAGTTGCTTTTAAGGAGTTAAGAATTTTTCAGGATCCATTAGGTAAGTTGGTAACATTGAGACAAAAAGCATATATTATGTGACGTGTTTTCTATCAATAAGACCTTGCATAATATTATTTTAAGCATTAATAATGTCTGATAACTGCACAATTTCATTTGCCAATGCATCTACCTATTTTAGAATTAAATCTGTTAGAGTTAACTACAAAGAAATAGCACCAAGGCTATATTGTATTGAACACATTCTTAAAAAAAGGTGCCAGTTTATTCACCGCAATCATTTAAAACGTAATCTTTACTCGTAAATTTGGATTACTTATGAACACTTCATCTCAAACAATATACTGCATTAATTGCTCAAAGAAACATTCAGAAACAGTAAACTTCAAATGAAGCATAAACCAGTTAGCCCTCCAGTTAATAGATATTTCTGGTTCAAAAGAATTAACAACATTTCAAGGTCCTGTTAATGGGAATAATTAGTCAACGTCTTATCTTTTTAAACATCGCTCTAAATATTTGATCATAACCAGACTTACTGCACCAGCTGGCTCTTGAGCAGTTCTTTCATTTTAAGTTAAGAAGATTTTAAAACATTACATTCTGTTTGTAAACAGTAAAAAGAGTAAGATGAACAGAGCTGTACTGGAGGTTAGTTCACTGCCTTCATCACAAGGTTGCATTTAAGTACCAGGAAATGCATATCTGCAATGTAACTTACATTTGGAATGTTTCTTTCCTCTGTAATTGAGCTTTTCACTACTGAGTAATGTTCCTTATACCAAGACTTACCTAATGCTGATAGGACTCCAAATGGAATCATTATTACTAATAGAACTATTGGGCTGCTTCTCAATACAATGACAAGGTGATTTGGTTTGATTTATTATTGTCACATGTATCGGGATACAGCAAAAAGCATTGTTCCTTATACACTATACAGGCAAAGCATACCAATCATAGAGCATGTAGGGGAGAAGGAAAGGAGCAAGTGCAGAATGTAGTGTCATAGCTAAGGTGTAGAGAAAGATCAACTTCATATAAGATAGATCTATTCAAAGGTCTGATGACAGCAAGGAAGAAGTTGTTCTTGAGTCCATTGGTGTGTGATCTCAAAACGAAGGTCAAAGAAAATTACAGCACCAGGACTGGCCTTTCAGCCCTCCATGCCTGCACCGACCATGCTGTCTGACTGAACTGAAACCCCCTATCCTTCCGGGGACGATATCCCTCTATCCCCATCCTATTCATATATTTACCCAGATGCCCTTAAGAAGTTGGATGGGAGCAAGTCTGCAGTGAGTGGAGTCTTCTTTATGTGGCTGCTTCCCTGAGGTAGTGGGAAGTGTAGATGGAGTCAATAGAAGAGAGGTTTGTTTGTTTGATGAACTGAGTTACATTCACAACTCTCTGTAGTTTCTTGCCATACGATGCTTTCTAGGGGGCATCTGTAAAAATTGGTGAGAATCGGAGCAGGCACGATGAATTTCCTCAGTCTCCTGAGAAAGTAGAGGCATTGGTGGGCTTTTTTTTTTAACAATAGCGTCAACATGGAGGGATCAGAACAGGTTGTTGGTGATCTGGACACCTAGAAACCTGAAGCTTTTGACCATTCCACTTCATCCCCTTTGATGTGGATAGGGGGTATGTCCTCCACGTTCTGAGGTCAATGACTATGTTATTTGTTTTACTGACATTAAGGGAAAGATTACTGTCATTGCACCATTTCAACAGGTTCTCTATCTCTTTCTATCTCTTTTGAGATTGGACCCTCTACAGTGGCGTCATCAGCAAACTTGAATGGAGTTGGAGCAGAATTTGGCCACACAGCAATGTACAACAGTTTAGTTGTGTTAAAGCTCTAGGACACCGGATTTTCCTTTCCCATTCAAGTAGGCAGGTTTGGTGATGAGAGAGAAAAATATTGTGAGAAGGCTAAAGTCGCATTTCACATTGACATAAAAGCAGGAAGCGATTGTCCACTCCCCCAATCAGTGGCAGGTTATATTTTCCACCATTCAATTTTGGGATCATCATTTTAATGAATTAGCAATGATTATCAGGCCCCAAATGCCAGAATCATATCACCATATCAAATAATCCACATACAGCAGCATAATCTCAGAATGTGAAGCATGATTGGCCTTAGAAGGCATGTACCTGGTGAGCAGTACCCCCCAGGGACCTTAATAGATAAATGCAATGCTTAGGGGAAGAGGGTCATGCCAGGGGATGCCAGGGTAATACCATGAAGTGCCAAGGTAATGTTAGGCTGATACTGGGCATGTTAGTTCAATGCTGCTTTGGTACCAATGTCTGGCCAGGATGCCAGCTTGATGCTGGCTTGATGGCAGGGAGGTGCCAGAGATTCATCTAGGTTAAGATTGTTTCCTGGTGTGCTTGCTGCGTGCAGAAGCGGCCTTTAAAAATGGTGCCCAGATCATCAGTCCATTGAGTTGATGGTGGGGTGAGCCAATCAGGGACTACCTGCCAGCACTACAAAGTGGAACCTCAGTCTGCCTCCTTTTTCTTTAAAGCTCCTCACTATCATTGAATCATACAATCCCTGCAGTGCAGAAGGAGGCCATTCAGCCCATCAAGCCTGCACTGACATTAGTCCCATCCAGGCCCTTTTCCCTGTAATCCCATCTATTTCCCCTGCTAATCCCCCTGACACTTAAGATCAATTTAACATGGGCAATTCACCCAACCCGCACATCTTTGGAGTGCGGGAAGAAACCAGAGCACCCAGAGGAAACCCATGCAGACACAGTGAGAGTGGGCAAACTCCATATAGGTAATCATCCCAAGGCTGGAATTGAAACCAGCTTCCTGGAGTCATGAGGCAGCAGTGCTACCCACTGTGCTGCCGTGCCGCCATTGCTGTTGGTTGTCTCTGTTGCTTTTCCTGTCCGACATCAGCCTTTGCTGATTCAGAGAAAATTTCATGACTAATGAATGTAATCTGGAAACGTTAAAGTAGATAGACAATCTCAAGTATGTAGGAGACCATTAATTGAGCATGTGTCAGTCCTTTGAAAGATCGATCGGTTTATTCCCACTGTACTGGGTAACAGAAACATAATTGTCAAGTTTCTAGGCTTGAGCTAACAAACCAGAGAGATCAGCTCAAATCCTGTGGGCTGATATCAAGTTTAAATTCAACTAACTGAATAAAATTGAGAATAAAAATGCTATAAGACCAAAAATGATAATAAAACTGGCATTGTTGTAAAAATCCAACAGATTCACTAATGTTGTTTTATGGAAGGAAATCAGTTGTCCAAATCTACAGCAATGTGGTTGACTCTTAATTGCTTTCTGAAATGGTCTAACAAACCACTATTTGTATTCAAGAAGACAGCTCAGCACCACCTTTTCACGAGCAATTAGGAACAGGAAGCTTATTGCTGGCCTTACCAGTGATGCTCACATCCTCTGAGTATTTGTTTTACTGAAAAAATCCAATTTCCTTATAATAATTATTATGAAATCTGCTTCAGCCATCCTTTCTCATTCATAATAGCTTAGCACATTACATATTTCTCCTTTTGCCCCAGAATCATCAAATTATAAAATGGCTGAGAAGGAGGCCAACTAACCACTTGAACCTTTTCTAACAAGACTGACTCAGCTACCGTTTCTGTGTGCAACATTGTTTTTTTCTTCAGGTACTTATCCCTTTTGAAAGTTATGACTGAATTTACATCCATCATCCTCCTCAGGCAACACATTCCAGGTTCAAACCACATGCTGTATTTTTAATAATGTCACTTTAGCTTCCTTTATCAATCACCTCAAATTGATGCCCTCTGGTTCTCAACCCTTCCACCAATGGAAACAGTTTCTCTTCATATCTCCTCTGCTCGACCTCTATTATTTTGAATAACCTTATTAAATTTCCGCTCTTCACTTATGATCAGAAACCACAGCTTTTCTCATCTTTCCAGAAAACTAGAGCCCTCATCCTTGGAACAAATCTGATTTATCATTTTTGCACCCTCTCTGAAGCCTTCCCCTCCTTCCAAAAGTGAGGTGCCCAGAACAAAATATTCCATTTGAGGCTTAACCAATGTTTTATAAAAAAATCACCTTAACTTCCTTACTTTTGTGCTATATGCCTCAATTAATGGAGTGTGAGACCCAAATACTTCCTCAGCCTGCCCTGCCATCATAAATGATATATACATTTTTTGGTTTATATTGCCTCTCCTCATTTTTTCCATCAAGTTGTATCACCTCATGCTTCTCCACCTCAAATTCTACCTATCTGTTTCATCAGCCTGTTTATCTTCTCCTGAATTATATTGTTATGTTCTTCACAGTCCACAACACCTCCATATCATCTGTAAATTTTGAAATTGTTTCCCTATATGTCCATGTCGTAGTCATTAACACATATCAGGAAAAGCATTGGCCCTGGTACTGACTACTGAGGAACTCCACTATCTAGGTTCCTCCAGTCCTACCACAACCATTCACTACCACTCTCTGTTTCCTCTCAACATGATATCCATGCTATTACTGTTCCTTTGATCAGTAGGATTCAACTTTATTGTCAAACATATTATGTAGCACTTTACAATTTCCTTTTGGAAGCCCATGTACATTACATAAAGCACATTACCATTCTCAACCATTTCTGTTATTTTACAAAAAAAACTCAATCACATCAGCTAAACAAGTTTGCCTTAAGCAAATCCGCATTGGATTTCCTTAAACTACATCGGACAATCCTTTCAGCTCACTGCATTGCTTGATCAGTGCAATGGGCTGGGAAACATAAGCAGAGGCCATTTAGCAGCCTTCCTGCTAGAAGCCACAGTCTCCATGCCAGATTTCTGGTGTCATCAGCTCCGTTCCAGAAACCAGCGTGGATCGAGCTACTAGTGCGGAGCTGAATAAATTATTTTAAAGATTTCCATCTCATTTGTGGGCCTGGGATTAATATCCATGGGTGCACTAGTGTCTCTCCCTAGCTAGGATTATTGCACTCCAGCAAGGTTTACCACAGCTCCCTGGTAGCATGGAGCTAATGGCTCGATCCCTCTGATATGAAGGGATGTCATGGATTACCCCACGGAAGGGTGCCCCCTGGGCATTGACAGCTTGGCAGTGCCAACCTGGCCTTCTGGCACTGCCCAAGGGTCAAAGTGGCAATACCCAGTAGGCAACTTGGTACTGTTTATTGGGCATCGGGCAGTGCCAAGAGGCAGGGCTAGAGGGGGAGTCCCGTAAAAGCAGAGTTCTAGGGGATGATGTCAATGCCATTCTGCTGCCACTTTGCATTTTGGGTCATAGGCACAGTGAGGGAAACCAACAATCAAGGCTGGCCATCAGGATTCGGGCTGAGGGGGAAGGGGGAATCAAGAAATCGGGACTGCCGGGGTAAGGAGGAGAGATTGAGGTGGGCCAGGGAGGCCAGTGCTCGAGCTATGGGGTGGGGGCATGGATGGGTTACATGGTCAGCGATGTGGAGTCACAGAGTTGGCCAGCAATCGAGCTGATCGGGAGGCCAGTAGTGTGGGGCTACTGTGCATGTGTCAATTTCTGTAATGACAGATCAGTACATGCACACTGGCTCAGTCAGCGCTATGCTGTCGGCCTCTCCAGTGCAATCGGCTCTGCCAATGATTTTCAGAGTGGTTCACGCTAGTACGCTCTGCAGCAGACAGAGTGTGGGAAATTCATTTTGAAACTCTCCCTGAAATAAACAGCAGGATTTACTCCAGTTTTTATGCAAATATGGCACAGAGAGTTTCTTCAGAAGAATCCCACCCCTCATGTTCAAGTGACTGCTATTTTTGTCCCAATTTACTGCTTTTAAAAGCTTTCCTTCCCCAAGGTTAAACTGACTGGCCCATATATACCAGGCTTACCTTTACACTCTTTTTTTTAAATAAGGGTATAACATTTGTGATTCTCCAGTCCTCTGACACGGGTTACTTCCGGGTGCTCCAGTTTCCTCCTGCAGTACAAAGATATGCCGATTTGGTGGATTGGCCATGCTAAATTGCCCTTTAGTGTCACGGGACTAGCTAGGGTAAATGCATGTGGACATGGGGATAGGACCTGGGTGGGGTTGTGGTCAGGGCAGACTTGATAGGCCGAATAGCCTCCTGCACGGTGGAATTTTATGAATGTATGGCATGCATATCTAAGAAGGATTAGAAAATTACTGCCAATCCCTCTGCAATTCCTATTCTTACTTACCTCAGGATTTTCATATGTATCTCATCTAACACTGGCCACTTACAACTTTAACTACAGTCTATCTAATACCACCTCTTTGTTAATTTTTAGTCCATTTATCATCTGAACTTCTCAGTCACTATGACACTGGTAGCAACTTTTTCCTTGGTAAATATTCATTTGACACCTCAGCTGTGCTGTCTGCCCCCGTGTTTAGTCTCCATTCTGTGTGCCTCATGAGCCTGACCTTTCCCTTACTCATCATTTGCTATTAATATCCCTGACAAAGGCTTTTTCATTCCCTATTATGTTTGTTGTCATCCTCTTCTCTTTCTCTCTCTTTACATCTCATATTTTCTTTCTAACCTCTACTTTGAATTTTCTATACTCGACCTGGTTTTCACTTGTATTATCTAACTGGCACCAGTTTTTTACACTCTTTTCGTTTTATCTCAGTTGTTATCTCTCTCGCTTTGTTTACAAATTATCTGAAATCTTTTTCCTCTGATTCTAAATTGCATGTCACTGGAAACAGGTTATTGTTCTGCCCTTTTTCAAAACTCTTCAAAGCTTTGAATTTGGACCAGATTCTCCAACCTCACTCACAGCCAGGATTTTCCTGTCCCACTGAAATGAACGGAAATTTGACTGAGCATCAAATTCTCTGCCCTCATTGGCAACAGTGGCGGGGAGTGCCAACATCTTTTACAACTCACTTTAACCTCCTCCACTCTAAGGAAAACAATCGCAGATGAAAAATCAATTAAAATATCAATCCAACCTCAACCTGCTCCCAACAGGCCTCCAACTTGTCGAGCAATGAGTTTGAAAGAGACAAGAAAGGGCAAGCAAGAAAGACATTCCAAGCAATTGGTTCTGTTTGTCCAGGCCAGGACTTTCCATGCTCGTTTGCCATGGAAGCAAATCCTGTTGTGGTCACTAACTCTCATAAGAAGGCCATAATGGGATTTGTGGCATCCAGATCTCAATTTGAGACCTTCCCCACCCCCCTGTTCCCTCCCACTGGTGACATAATCAAGATCTCTTCACCAGCCCTGCTCCACTCTTTGCCTTAACATTCCTCACTCTCTGCAGCACACCCCATTTTCTTTAAAGTTTTGTATGTGTGGGAAAATCCAGCAGAAGTTGTAATGATTGGAACAACTTTCAATTATTGCATTACTACACAGCACATGTTTACATACAACATTGGAATATTGGCCACAGACATCATAAATGCAGCCATCAAAATTTTCCACCCATTACTTTAAAGGAACAAAATACCCGGCAGGCTATATAGTGAATGCATTATCCTTCACTCTTAATATTCCAATGAGCACTGTGCATCGCAAGAATGCAACGAAGGAAATCTTAACCCTGAAGTGCATTATCAGATGCTGCCAAGACATAAAATGAATGTAGCTGATTTTGATTTCCCCAGAACTAGGCATAACCTTTGACTCTAGTCACCAATACATTCCCCCATAGAAGCAAAGAGAGGAGGAACAAAGTTGAAAAAACATGGAGGGAAGAAGGAGGAAGTGGAAAGAAGCTAGCAATGAGATTTTAACAGGGGGTGAATGCAGAGAACCGAGTAGCAGCCAGTTTGGTGGATGTTATGGATGGGAAAGAGCATCAACGTTAACTGATGGAAGGGAAGGAAGGAGATCGCCATTTAACTGGAGAGTACTGTCTGAATTACCGGTGGAAAAAAACTGCCAACTTGAACTGAGGAGGGAAAGATGTTTGTGAAGCTAATTTGGAGAGGAAGGAAGAAAGTAATGCTCTGAACTGTGGGAAGAAAAGTGCCACCATGAAGGGGAGGCTATGATGTGGAGATGCAATTGTTGGACTGGAATGGACAAATTGAGAGGTCACATGACACCAGATTATAGTCCAACAGGTTTCTTTGCAATCACAAGCTTTCAAAGCACTGCTCCTTTGTCAGGTAAAGTGGAAGGAGTGCCAGACTGAACTCAGAAAAGTGAAACACTGCCAGACTAAATGGCAAAGGGCAAGGTTAAACATAAATGCATGTTGTTTTTGTCAACCCACTTCTCTCTACTTTTACTAGGCCCTAGATATTACACACAGGAAGTTAAGACCTAAGACCTAACACTTTGCAAAAATAAATGCCTAACTATACCCTAGATTATCCCAAATGACTTATGTTGAAAACAGAAGGATGTCCAATTAAAGGGTCAAACTTTGGAAGAACAATCATACAAATTATTACAATTTCCTCCAATGTGAGTTGGATGTCAAGAGTTCAATTGCTATGACAATAGTGGTTGGATTATCTTTACTAATAGAAGAATTGTTTGATCTGAGACAGCTCCAGGTTGAAGGTAAAGAGAAATCATGTAACATTTCTCAAGGCAATATGAGAAAACTGTTGTACTCCACCAGCCCTCCACATTTCATAATTTAAACGTAGTCTGCATTGTATGGAATGGTATTTGGAGATAGAAGACTGTCCGAATGGGCAACCTGGTATGAAAATCAACTCTTGCTTCCCTGAAGTTCTGATGCTTCACTTATGAATATACATAGAACCATAGAAGATAGGAGCAGAATGAAGCCATTTGGCCCTTCAAAACTGCTCTGCCATTCATTATGATTATGGCTGATAGTCCAACTCAATAGCATAATCCTACTTTTGTCTTAGAGCCTTTGATCCCATTCACTCCAAGTGCTATATCCAGCTGCCTCTTGAATACATTCAATGTTTTTGCATCAACTATTTCCTGTGGTAATGAATTCCACAGGCTCACCACTCTTTGGGTGCAGAAATGTCTGCTCAGCTCTGCCCTAAATGGTCTATCCTGAATTCTCAGATAGTTACACTGGTTATGCACACTCCCACCATGTGGAATATCCTCCTTGCTTCTACCCTGTCTGGTCCTGTTAGAATTTTATATATCTCTATGAGCTTCCCCCCTCATACAAAGAGCTTTCCATTGCAATGCAAAAGATCTATGATTGGTTGGATAAAGGCTTCCTTCAAAATATCCGTACACATTAACATCTTGAAACAGTGTAATTTATAACATGTTAGCAATTATGTTCCATCCACTTAGAATTGAATCAAATTATACCCTGTTCTTTAGATCCCAGACAAGAGTGGGCTAAAATTTATCTCCTTAAATTGAATATTGTCTCTTTTTACTCAATCAAACTACATATACCATTCAATATCAATCTAAATTCTTGGTAAAAATTATACTTAATGATTATCAAGCCCCTTATTTTCATGTTGAATTTCCATTAAATACTATTTCTTAGGTTTTGTAAACAATGTGAGAATATTTATAAAAGGGAGAAAGAGCCAACCTTAAAATGTTTCAGCCAAGTTTTGAAGAGTTGACTTTGGAAATTAATAACTCTAAAAAGGACAATGGCTTCATTAAAATAATTTCCATAAATCTCACTGTCAGTTTTGGGCTGTCAGAACTTGCATAGAATTATTAGCAATTTATACCGTGGTGCTGTGGTATGCTGCCAAATGAGCAAATTGCCCATTCCATACCCAAAATTATTACCTGTTTCTAGTCATGTTCTTTAACTTCATGAATATTTAAGAACACATTTCAATAAAAATATTAATGGATAAACGTATCTGGTAATTAGCTTATTTGTGAGTAATAATCCCATTCTCCAAAAAAATAGAAAAACTTTTCAAAAAGTGATTGAGAAGCATTGCGATGAAAGACAGCATACACCATATTGAGTTATTGCATTCTACAGTTACATGTGTCTGATGTCATTGTCATCCAACCATGATTTCAATTAAATTCAGAGATTAAAAGTAGTTTTGGTTTTGTGCTCTTTGGTAAATGGCAACTTACACTTTGCATGTTACAAAGTCCTTTTTTGAGACTACAAGTAGAGCTGAAGAGAGTTCTCTCTAACGACTTCAAAAGGAAAACACCTAACAAAAGAATGCTCTTACAAAGTGCTGTTGACAGAAGTAGTCACAAAATTCTTTGGTTTAAACCTATAATTACCAGTCTTCATATTCACAACATCAAAGCGTACAAATTTAAAAAGACTGGGGCGTAGGTTCATCATATTGAAATACGACAGTCAGCTGAGTAGTTCTGTCTTGATATATCATATTTGTAAAATGTAAGCTACTGTACCAGGGGTAGTAATATTTTAACAATATGCCTCAGGCAAACCCTTGTGTCTCATCATGCATTCAGCTCGATAAGATCAACTCTGGGATACTTGGTAGAACTATAGAAAGGTAACATAATCCCCCGACAAAAGATACCTATTCTGTGAATGTATCACTTGCAAAAGACCCGGAGATCAGTTGCTAAAACTAGTGGTATTACAATGCTTTCTCAATTTCAATGCAATGAATACATGCAATGAGTCATTTTTTTGTATGTAACGATGCCAAAGGTATTCAGTTTGTAATAGTAGCAGTTTGTGCCAGTAATTAATTCTGAACTCTGACATTAGTAACACCTGGTAAAGGTAGCTGTACTATATACGGATATTCATCAAGATAGATTTATGGCCGTTCTTAAATTCTTAATAAAACCATTCAAAATCCTGATGGCTCAGTAAATCTGTTTAGTGAGCAGCTGAGTTATACAGACAAGGAAAGTTCCAGGTGTTTATGCTGCATTGACTAATCTCAGATGGGTTAGTGTTAGAGTTGCTACAAACTCTTTCCTGATTGCTATCCAGAAATCCCTTTTGGATATTAACAGACTAGCTTTATTATTTACTTACATACTTGAATAATCCCCTAGGACACAAGGCTTGAGGTTTAAATAATGGTCACTTTGGAAAAGTAGCTAAGGGGAAAAGACCATCCAAGGAACCATATGCAAGGAGAAAGTGGCTTCAGTGAAGGTCTGAAACTTTTGTGAGATAGAATATTTAAAATCTCAAGGAATATTTGCGCATGTAAATGTTGTCTTTCTCAGAACTCGTGGGCAGAATAATGGGCAGAATAGCGGGCAGTCCTACTCACAGTGTTGGAGGAACAGGACTGAGGCTGATAGTCTTCACTCTGACAAAGGGTCATTCAGACTCAAAATATTGGCTCCATTTTCTCTCGACAAATACTGCCAGACAGATTTTCCAGCATTTTTTGCTCTTGTTTCAGCATCTGCAGTATTTTGTCTTTATAATACGAGGCTGACATCAGGTTAACAACAATACTCATGCTGGAGTGGGCTTTGTCATAGCCGTTTAACATGGCATTGTTTAACATAGCACTAACATCACTTTTCCAGATTTCCCAACCAATTATGTAGAATGGTGTAATGGGAACCCACAAGTATCAATGGCGGGATTTGTTTTTAAAGGGTTCCTATAGAAGCCTGAATTGCTGCAGTCCAGAATGATGCCTCAGAAACTACAAGAATATCAACACATGAGAATACCATCCCACAATCATCCAACTTTCCTCTGAATGTTCTGCTGGGGCCTATGTGAGGTTATGCATGGGCAGAACTGACCATCTTCTGAAAACAATCTGGTGTAGCTGGAAGTGGCAGATGAAGTGAGCAGAGGGGCTCTCGTACCTTACATCTGAATTCAGTGCTGCAAAAGGCTTAATGGTGGTGGTGGGAGAAAGGTAAATGGTGCTCCACTTTCAGGTAGTAGCTCACACACTCTGCTTTCTCCTGTACAACATTCCTCACGCAAAAGGACTGTGGAGATCCACTATTTTTTCTCTTTCAAAGCACTAGTCACGTCCTTATCTGAATAGCCACTGCTGACTGCACTGGAACAATAATCGAAAATGTATGAAGTTCTTTCAGGATTTCCAGAAGCACCATGCACCACTGTAAAGAAATTGGGAGCAGTTCATCTCAAACCTGAGTGCCATAATATCTCAAAGGCACATGCCGCAAACAGGGTTCCTGGCCAAATGCGGTGCATTTGTTGAGAAACCCTAATTATAATAGAGAAACGGAATATCCCACTCCCTAGGGGGTTATTCAAATAAGTAAATAAATAATAAAGCTAGTCTGTTAATATCCAAAAGAGATTTCTGGATAGCAATCACGTATAGTTTGTAGCAACCCTAACGCTAACCCACCTGAAATTAGCCAATGCAGCATAAATATCTGGAACTTTCCCAGTCTGTATAACTCAGCTGCTCACTAAATAGAATTACTGCCTGTCCCATAAAATAGGCAACAGGTTGTAGGGAAACTCCCACTCTTGATTTTATTTTTCCTATTTCTGTGTGGTACTTCCTCTGTGATTTCAATGGCCAGAGACTGACTGTTCATTCACTTGCCCTCACAACTGTACTTTTCATAACTGACACCCTCTGAGCTTTGGAGCCCATGAGGTCTGTACTGAATACTAACCCATCCACAGGGGCAGACCTGGCCACTGGGACAGGAGGTTGCATGTGTGGCTCTGACTGTGGGGGGATGGGGTGAAAGTGCACTGAGCAGATTATTCACTTCCAAGCACTCTGCCTTCCACTGCCTTATATGGCTCACCAGCCAAGAGCAGATGAGCAGTTTGCTATACTTCAGTAAGGTAAGGGATAGTCGAGGGAAAGTTATTTTCAATCCTACTTAACTGGCAGACCAGGGGTGGTGCAAACTGTTCACAAAGATAAGTTTGAATTCAGTAGTCTTCCACATCTGATGCATTGTGGGTGGTCATGTTTTCCATGGTGGCCTGGAATATTGCAGCATTTGTGTCGGAGGCAAGCTCCTCCAGTCTTTCTACAAAGACATGTAGTGCCTCTCAAACCTTTCATTTTGGCTGCATAGCTGAAAAAGTCTCTTTCTCTCTCTGCTTTTATTTTGAAACTTTTTCCAGTTAGCTGAAAGTACATCTTGTTTTCCATCCTGCAGTAAAAACAAATCTGTGTTTTGGAGAGTTAAAAACCGTAAGCTGCTCTGAGTTTTCAAGACCATTTGAAATCAGCATTTAATCCAGAGAACAGGATTTTAGTATTATGTGATCTTTAGCTTGTGCATTTAAAAATCTGTTTAAAGGGCTTTGCTTGTTGGATATTGTTTTAATTGGAAAACATAAGAGATATTCATTAAGACTTATACATTATAGTAATTATTTTGTTTCTTCTTTGTTATTGATAAAAGTTGTTAATAAAAGTTGTTTCTTATGAAACATATTAACTGTATTCTTAAATAAACTTTGTTTCATAAAAGCTCCCTAGTGGGTTATTTGAATTCTTCCTGAAGTGAAACATCTCAAGCTTATCCTAGTCGAATTCAAATGCAAAACTAATGGTTCGGGCAAACTTCATAAAACACTTTAGAGTTTCTGATCTGTACCATACACATGATCTAGAAATTAAGCTGTCCAAATATTAAAGTGTTTAGCTATTGTGATTTGAGTTTTAAAAGAAACTGTAGAGAAAGTCAACTTATTTGAAATTGATCAGGTAATGCCTCAGTTAAATAATAGAGAGAAGAATCCCTGTAAAATAATTTAAGTCCCCAAAATATTCATTGGTTCTAAAGAAATGAATGAGCAAATGGGCACAGTGGGCACTACTTAATTTAGCTACAACCATTTTTCATGTTTCTACTTACACAGCATGATATATTGCAATTACAAATAATATAACCGTCAAGTTCAAGCATAATACAAGAGTGCATTCTTGTGGATTTTTTGCTCAGTAAGAATGTGTATCTCTAAGGCATGTAAAAATAACAACAGATTTTAATCAAGAACAAAGAATAGTGGGCCTGTGACCGGGAACATGGACGGAATCCTTTGACAGCGCTCCCTGAAAACCAGAAATTCCCACCTAACTTCAATGGACCTTTATATGGTCTGCGCCACCCCCCCCAACCCCTCCCCCACCCACCCCACTCCCACAAGCTAGAATTCCAGTGGTGGGCACGATGGGAGAACGTAGGCCATTATCACCAAATCCAGCAGCCCGGATGTCATATTACACTCCTAACTGCAATGATTAGCAGTAAGCGGGGCTACTTCCCCTCACTTAAGAGGAACTCCCATCTTGGGACACTGCCAGCCAATCAGAACTGTAGTGCCTGTTGGAGGCATCACAGACAGTTGCCTTTTGCTAAGCCCCAGGACCCACACAACAAGTTGAGAGGCAGGAGCTCCAGGATTGGGAGGGTTGTGGACCTCTAAGGGGTTTGAAAGATGGTATGATTGGATTATTGGGACATGGGGGGAGGGTGTTGGGAGGGGTTGATCGGGATCGCTAAGCCTTATGGGGAAGATAGCCCGAGGGCTTCTGATGGAGGTATTTCTCCACAACTCCTCCCCACCCCCCCACAACTTTAAGCCCAAGATCCAAATATCTTTATTTATGCATTCCCTTCCCCCAAGGCCCTCCTCCTTCCCCCACAAACTCGAGCTGTCATTTTCTCACTTGGCTAAAAATTGAGACTGGGTGGGAAATGGATCTCATATGACTATTAAGTAGCCACTTGAGGCCTTAACTGGGGACAAGGATAGGCTTCTCATCTGAGGTCCTGACCACCCCAGTGTAAAATCTCTACCAGCTAGTTCAGGGTGGGCAGGAAGCAGGAGAGAATTTCATACACACAACTCCCACTTCAGAACCTAGCTAGTAGAGATTTTATACTAAGGTGAGCAGGGCCTTGGATAAGAAGCCTGCCCTTGTCCCAGTCAAGGCCCTTAAGTGGCCACTTAATGGTCATATAAGGATCATTTCCCACTCAGTCTCAATTTTTAGGCTGGTGAGCAGATGACAGCTTGCGGTCAAATTCCAATCCTGGAAACTTTAAGCAGGTCAATCAACATGTGTGAAGAGAACAGATAAGTTAATGTTTGAAGTGCAGAATCTTCAGCAGAACATATTAGCTGTGGCACAGCATGTAAAATCAAGCACAGCAGCACTTACCAAAGCAACACATCATAGCAAAGCTGCAGGAAGAAGTTCTCTCAAAATAAAATGTGAGCAAAGATATTTTATGCTTTATGCAATGATACTAAATTTGAAGCCTGTCATTACAATAAACAACATGCGAATTTAAAATTTAAGAAATCTATCTGAAGTGAGGCAATAAGATTAGTAAGATTTTCAACCACTAGACATTAAAGGCACTGAGATAGCAGCATTTAGTTAAATGACTTTTAAAGGTAAGTTTATAAGCTAACAAGAAGCAGTGTAATAAATGAGATGTTGTAATTGAGTCAAACGAGTGATTATGATTGTAAAAAACACCTTTGTTGACATTTTGAATGTATTATTATCAATTTTAAACAACATTGTTCACCTTAGTCAAAAAATATTTTACCACAAGGCAATAGGTGAAGACATAGTTCATGACAATATTAGGTTCTTAGAAATATACAAGTTTTATCAATAAAGTTTGGGATGGAAGAAGCATATAGAACACTGAATCATATTTCATGAATGGGGTTTAATCACTGTCTGGAAGAGATGGACTGGTGCCCAGGTGTGGTGCCACGAGTTAGTCTGTTTAGACAGTGAACTTTGAGGGAGCCAATGAGAATGTTCATTTGAACTCAAGGCTGAGTGTCTTAGGTTACTGAGGCAACCAGGGTTTGGGGTCAACCAAGATAGGAGTTAGCTTCCAGATTACAGGGATTAATAAAATGCCATTATGTTGAGGGGTAAAATGCCATTTGCTAAGATATTTGGCATATATCATTGTTGATTTGTATATCTTAAAAATGATTGAATTAAAGTTATTAAAAGACAGGAATGACTGATGAGAAAAAACTGCAATTGATCCATTTTTGTATGTATACATCAGATTCATCGGAGAGGTTTTGCTGCTCTGTGCCAGAGCCACTTAACACTTAAATGATTTTCTGGTGGTCACTGGTTTAAATAAAGTTACATATTTAACACAGAGACACTAGCTTCATAAGTCTTGTATTGTATGAGTTTTCCTGACAGTTCTGGTCACCTCTAACACTCCACCAACACTACCCATTGATAAAATTCATGAGTCATACAACAGTTTTACACAATACCTTATTACTATAATCCTTTGCAGACCTGGAACTCAGTATAGGTTGTGACAACCTTTCATCAGTATAGATGCTTTATGAAAATGAACTCATGTTACTTTGAACAGAGAATGAATAGATAAAGTTTAAACAAGATTACGTGTGAAATCTGTCAGTTTTTTAGCCTTGAGTTTTAGAAGGGAAAAAAATAAATGAACATTATCTGCTCTAGCTTTAGATGGTCCAAAGTTCTAAGCCAGGACTTTGTTTTTCAAACATACAATAGAAATTCAATGTGTGACTTCAATTCAAAGAGATCTTGTTGGTGCAGGACATTGTGACTCAACCTCTGAAAACAGGATTCAAGTCCCAGCTCAGGGTTTGATACTCTTGCAAGTTAATTGTTAACCTATGAGTGCCTCCAATATGCCCTACAGCAGGCGTAAGTGCAGGTGAATTTCCTGGATAGCCAGAATCATGTGGTAACTGTAGCACAGTTAGCAGTTTCCTCACATTAAAAGACTCCACACACAGGTTTTGCTGCTGATTGCGTGGCAATCAACCTCCTCATTTTAAAAGACAGCTAGCATGAGAGAGAGAAACATTTCATTCTACTGTCACATTCCCAGAGCAAGTTGGTCTCAGCCTGTAAAAAAACAGTGCATAAAATAGATTGTAATTGGCAAACTTCATGAAATAATCATCTCTGCCAACTGCTAACGGAACAAATCAGGTCCTTCTTGTTATCATAACAGCTAATGTGCAATAAACACATTGGTTAGCCTCATCAGAGCAATTAAGTTGTACTCCCACAGTCACATAGTGGATTACTGCACTAACGTGCTGTGACATCAAATAATTCATAGTTGGCACTCTCTTCCTGGTGAGTTGCCAGTTAGTTCCAATTGCAAAGGCAAAAATTTTGAGCAAAGGTGTTTCCTTAAGGAAAGTCAAATAAAAGATTCTCACTGGAAAGCATCGAATGCACTTTCATTTGTAGTATTATGTTGTTTCATTCTTTCTGACCAGATGTTAAGGATGCAGTACTGAGGACTTTATACAGTGAAGAAAATAATTGAAGATCAAACAAGAAAGAAATGTTTTAAAACATTTTATTTATTAGTTATGTAATATGAATATATGGCAATCATATGGTTTTGCTTACAATAACATCCCATCATTTTCCACAAAATATATACTGCCAAAGATGAATTTCAGCAGTTCACATTTCTGGCTAACACTTATTTACTTTGTTGCAATATTTAGAGGTTAAAATTTATTCCTCTTTGGCGCTGTGCTCATTGTCAAATCCAATTTTGCCAGTTTTCCTACTTACCGTCTCTCTTTGTGCCTTAGTTACATATTCCTTCTAATTAGACTAAATTTCCACACGGCAACAGTCGTCTTGGCAGTTCTTCAAGGGTGGCACAGTGGATAGCACTGAGGCTTCACAGTACCAGGGACTCTGGTTTGATTCCTGGCTTGGGTCAGTTTCTTCTGTCTGTGTGAAGTCTGCATGTTCCTCCTTGTGTCTGTGTGGCTTTCCTCCCACAGTTTAAAGATGCGCTGGTTAGGTGTATTGGCAGTGCTAAATTTTCCCTCAATGTACCAGAACAAGCGGTAGAGCGTGATTACTGGAGGATTTTCACAATAAATTTATTGCATTGTGAATATAAGCCTACTTTTGACTGGTAAATGAAGCTTTTTACTATTTTTTGTTACCTTAAGCAGTGTGTACCATTGAGCTGATAACAATAGAAGCAACTCAACAGTGCCCACTCTTCAACTCACAGTGACATCCAGGCAGCAACCATGAGGGACCATTTGATAGTTAACAAACTAAGTCACCTGCCAAAGGTTTCCCAAGCCTGGAGATGCAAGCCTCATTGACGTACAATGTTTAACTAAGCCGCCAGGGAACTCACAGCCAAGCCAGGGAATCCAAACACACTGCACTGACGTTTCCTCCATTATTCTACTAAAACCTGTCAAAATAGTGATGTCAAATTGGGTGATTAAGCACACCAATCTGTCGCTGTCTCAGTCTCAATTCCCACGCACTCATCACCAAGGCCTAAAAGAAAACTCTTCTTTTTTTGGAGGGTGGGGGAAAGGTGCTCTCCATCCTCATTAAACCTCTGGGCACATTGTCAATATTTTAGCAGCAACACTAAGGGGTGAGCTGTTGTCATTAGATGCAGCACACATGTCCTGCGTACAAAATCCTGCCACTATGCTGTTCTCTGCTCCAATGGATGACTCAAGATTCAGGCAAGGTCACAATGGTAGGTGCAAGCCCCACCTTTGTGCTGCTTATAAAGAGGGAATAACTCTGGATTTAAACTTATCTAGCGGTATTTGTGACAACTGATGACTATATAGATTCTGAGACAGCTAAAATTAAATCTTGTCAGTTACCTGATATAATGAGTTAAATTATCAGAGCCCTCCTACAATATTTTAAACTGCATGCATACATTTTCAGGGTAATCAGTTTGAGAACAATTGTTGAGAAATTCAATTATAAGGTCTATATTTAGCATGAATATTTCACACGTCATTTAAATGTCTCAGCCCTATGGTTTTGGCATTTAATTATAATGTGAGATAATAATTACTTTTTGCACTTTACACATGTGGAAATTAATGAATATATAAACAAATAAAATTAAGTAGCTGATGCGCGTAAGTGAGTAAGTCTGCGTAATAACTGTTTTCGTTATTTTATGTTTCATATGTGGTCTCACTCTGTATCACTTCAGAGAAATTTCCAACTGACTTCCGTTATATAAGCTATCGATACGAACTAGGACAGGTTATACATCTTCATAGAAGCCTGCTGTGAAGTTGTCTTTGAAGCTTGGTTGGCGAAGTTAGAAGATCTGGCAACAATTTCCCTTGAGCATTCAATTTTATTTGCAGTATGCTCATGTTTTCTAATCATAATCCCTTCATTAAACTTCCTTCTGAAAACATTTTAACAGCAATAACACAAAATCTGCAATTTAAAAGGCAGCTATTGCGCTCGTTTGAACCACTAAAACTGGATGTAAGAATGATGCAATTACAGCAGACCCTGCACAGTTCTGGCTCGGTGGCATAGTTGTTAGCATGACTGCTAACATAGCATCAGGGATCTGAGTTCAATTCTGGCCTCAGCTGGCTGTTCTTGTGGGGATTGCACATTTATCCCGTGTCTGTGCAGGTTTCCTTCGGGTGCTTCAATTTCCTCCCGTGGTCCAAAGATGTGCAGGTTAGATGGATTGCTAAATTGCCCCTTAATGTCCCAAGATATGTAGGTTAGGGAGATTAATGGAGTAAATATGTGAGGTTACAGGGACAGGGCAAGCGGTTAGGCCTGATAAAATGTTCTGTTGGAGAGTCAGTGCAAGCTTGATGGGCCAAATAGCTTCCATCGGCACTGTAAAGATTCTATCTATTTTTAATATAAACTTTCTGCTGTAGTTGTCTTTTATTTGACTGGTGACAGGATACTATGATCAAGTGCCCCTTACTGCTATAGGTCTTTCATATGAGGCATGAATATACAATGAGAAAAGCAAAAACCTCAAGGCCCAGATGCTATCAGCAGCAAAGTGATGATAATTTACCCCTGAGCTCAAAGTAAACTATCTATAAAGATCTAGTTCTCTATGTGGTATAGATTTTATCATTCCCATTATTAATTTGAATCTGGCACCAAACAAGGGAACCTCCAGGCATCCAGCACCAATGATGTCATCAAGGAGATCGAGCAGCCAATCACATTTAAAAATTCTCACAGAGCATGAACCAAAAAATAAAATGCACTATCTTTCTGTTACTGTAAATGCTAGAGAGAGCAAAATAAAGATTATCACACACACACACACACACACACACACACACACACACACACACACACACACGAAGTTGAAATGCCATGTACAAACTTTAACCAGAATAATTATCATATTAAACAACTATATAATTATCATGATGGAAAAGTTGAAAATACACAAAAAATAAAATTAGTTTTCCAGATCCCAGAAAAGTTATCCGACAGTAGTTATGAGTTAGTGCGCTGTTAAAAACCCAGTTGCACCACATTTGTAATAACAACATTGCAGTTTAAAAGAGGAAGTTCTTGTCAGTAACTGATTGCTAAAGATTTCAGTCTATTGGGGCTTCCACGATGTATGCCATGGAAGAGCAAGGAAACACTGACATCAGCTTCTGGATTTCCGTGCATGTGTAAATGCCAAAAGTTGCTGTCAGTAATGACAGCGAGCACTGGGAATTTTAGTATTAATCTCCTGCAAAGTGTCTATTACTCTGATTCGAACCAGAAGTTCCTTTATTCCTTAGGGAATATAATCAATAGCAGAGGCAGGAAGTTACCGAGTTTGTCTACAACCAGACGTTAAAATGAGCCTGATTTAAAACATTTCTAGAAAATTGTAATTATATCAAAACTATCACGACAACTGCAATATTCAGACCATTAATTTTTTCTTCTTTTCAAGGCAGTGGTCAATGGCCTTTCTTTGTCCCCTAGTTGTGTTGCAGGAAGTTTACCATTTGCTTTTGCTTAAGCCAGACATCTGCACAAATATGATCTACGCAAGACATTGCAGTGCAAAAGGGGCATGACATTTCAAACTTTTGTTCATCGATAATTTATGGATGACAGAACTTAAGACCATAAAGGATGTTTAAAAAACTATTTGTATAGGGGCCTATATGAGCATAACCTCACAATTTTTACATCTGTTGGCCACTTGTGTGAAAAGTGTGATTTATGGTACTATACATCACACTCCCAGACCAATTGTTTTTAACACTTACAGCAGCAAATGAAAAATGTACCACAGAGGCTTGAGGGTAGTCTAGCCATTCCTCAGCCCATAAAAAGAACTGGAAATGGTCTGAGCATATAAACCTCTGTTTACAAACAATATGACCACTTTGTACTTGCTACTGAGTACATTGACCAGGGATTCTAAAACTCCCCCAGGTTCAATATAACTCTTACTTTCTGGAGAAAAAAATAGACTGATTCTAGCCTCTGGTTGTAAATAATATAATACTTTTTTGGCTTGCACCATTGATTAGATTCTCCAAGGAATAAAGAAACTTCTGGCTCAAGTCAGGCTCACAGACACTTTGCAGCAGATAAATACTAAGATTCCCAGAAACAATTAACAACCAAAAGTAGAAATGACGTCGCACACCATATATAGTATATTAAAAATGATTGTGATAGTGAGATAGTGACAATGGCAGAAGTAAAATATGTAAAATATGAGGGATAAACAACACTGATTATTGAACTATTTTAAAACATGTCCAAAATTATTGATGGCATTTTAGAAAAAAAGAATTGTAAATAACTGTAAATAACTCCCAAAAACAAATAAACTTGGAACTTCAAAAGAATGATATCACAGTAAGATTAATGCAATTAGTCTCCATATTGACTCATTATATATAAAGATTACTTCCAATTTAAATTTATTCTTTGACAGTGTGTAATATGGTTTCACTGATGGTCATTAGCATTCTCACACAAGTATTCCATTTTTATGATTGCAACATTTGAAGAAGTTGTCTGAACTCAATGACAAAATGCTTACAGCTTAAACCTGTTGTATAGCTATTTATTAACAGACATGAACCAGGACTAGAAGAAGAATTGTACACATATAAGAGATTAGCAAGCATCAGGAGTGTCTAGAAGTGAATAATTCCGCATGTGTGTCTGTTTTGGTTTCCAAATTTCTGTGGGTATAATTAACCTGATAAATGAGATGTGGGTCATTTCCTAAAATATAACACTCCAGCATGTATATTTGAGACTATATTACAACAGTTTAGAGGATATGCCACTATTAAACAATGTAAGTTATTTGGGTCAAATCTGGCCCTCAAAAGACTCTTTAATTACTCAGAGAAGGTGTCCTGTCAGAGGTTCCCAAAAGCCAGACAGCGCAATTCTTTCACTTTGGGATGCATTCATTTATCATTTGCTGGAGCTTCAGATAGGTCAGACATGAGGTGAAAATTTAACCAGATGCAGCACTAGGTAATTTCTGCTTGTGTACAAAGAGAGGGACTTATATGATTCTTACCTGATTTTAATATAGTTTAGCTATTATGAAAATTATACATTTTATCCTGTGAAGCCAAAGCATATGCCACTGGAATATTTAAGAACAGTGTAACATGAACTTTTTTCAATATCTTGTTTCACCCCATGCAGTAATTTGACGGTATTTTTCTTTTGTGTTATAAATGTGAAAACATATACTGGCATAGGACAGATTTAATATACTTCACAGAACAGCATATTAGGAAATATAAAGTAAATACCAAAGAAGAAATCTCATGTTTACTGTTATGAAATTGGAATAGTTCCACAAGATTTAGTGATACTGTAACAAGTTCACCCAAAGTTTAGATCTAAGATTTATGTTAACGATGAAAAGAACAAGCAGCAATCAAGAGTAAAAACAATTAATTGGAGGACGGCCAATTTTAGTAGGTGAGAAGAGACCTGATCCAGGTAAATTGAAATTTAAGATTATCAGGGAAATTGTAAGGGAATAATAGGTATCCTTTAAAGAGGAAATAATTTGAGCAACACATTTGAGGCACGTTTTCATAACAAAACTATTGTTCCTAAAATGATGAAAGATATGAGTAAGATGAAGGCAAAAAATAGTTCATATGTCAAATTTCAGGTTAATAATACAATTAAAATAGGCTACTTATAGAAAATTACAAGGATATGTTTAGTTATTACATTAATGAACATTTATTACAGAAATGAAGCTATTGTAAACATCCTCTGGTCAAAGAACAAAGGACAGTACAGCAGAAGAACAGGCCCTTTGGCCTTCCAAACCTGTACTGATCGCTGGGATCCCTGCATTCCCTGTCACTATCCAGATAAGTTGCCATATTAGTCGCCACAAACTGACACCTGTTCGGATACACTGAGGGAGAATTTTAGAATGGCCAAAGCACCTAATCAGTACACCTTTCGGAGGAAAACAGAGCACCTGGAAGAAACCCATGCAGACACAAGGAGAACTTGCAGAGTCCGATAGACAGTGACCCAAGACAGGATCAAACCAGGGTCCAAAAATAAGGAAGAGAAACAAATAGAGAGCATAAACAACGACTGAATAGCTTTGATAACTATATAAATGTTAAAAGGGCAGTAATTGGAGGAGCGAGGCAGATTCAGGGCCAGGAAAGAAGATCTAGGCGAGAAAATCTTACAAAAATCATATCAAACAAGGAGATAATGGTGAAACTGGAGGAGGCAATGGAAAGGTTGGCTGTACTTGAAACTGATAAGTCACCAGGACTGTATGAGTTGCATCTGAGAAACAAAGGAAATTGCTAAAGGTGGAAACTGCGCAAGCACCAGTCATAATTTTCCAATCCTTCTTAGATACACAGGTGGTATCAGAGGACTAGAGGACGCAAATATTACACCCTTGTTAAATATAGAGTCAAATGATATTGCAGTATTAAAGTAAGCCTAATAAATAAACTTTGAACTTTAAGGATAAACCTAGCAACTATAGGCTAGTCAGTTTTGTGGAGAAACGTTTTGAACAATTAGCTGGGACAAATGAAGATTAATTAAGGAAAGTCAGGATGGATTTGTTAAGAGGTAATCATGTTGAACTAACCTGACTGAGAATGTCTGATGAGAATACACAGAGGGTTGATGAGGGCAATGCGGGTGAAGGAAAGTACATGGACTTTTAAAATGCATTTAATAAAATGCTATGTAACAGACTTGTCAACAAAATTAAAGCCTAGACAACAAAAGAAACAATGGTAGCATAGATAGAAAAGTGGTTGAATGACGACGAATAGAGACCATGGTGAATGATTGAGAGAAATTGAAAATAGGGTTCCACAGGAGCTGGACCTAGAAGCACTGCTTTTCCTGATCAGTATTCATAATCTGGACCTGGGTTCACAATTTCAATATTTGCAGATGATGTGAAATTTGGAAGTATTGTAAACTGAGAAGGACAGAGGTGAACTCCAAGAGGACAGGCTGGTAGAATGGATGGACATCTAGCATCATGACATTTGATGCAGAGAAATGTGAAGTAATGAATATTGATGTGAAGAACAAGAAGAAGCAATACAAGAAAAATAGTGTATTTCTAAAGTGGGTGCTGGAGCAGAGGGCTGGGGCCTATCTGTGCACTAATTATTAAAGGTGGCAGAAATGTTGAGAAAGCAGTTAATCAGATGTATGGGATGCCAGACTCTATAAATAGAGGCATAGAGTGCAAAATAAAGGAACTTACATGGTGAAACTGGAATAATCTTCTGATTGGAGAAAAGTTTGAGAGGAAATTTGATATCAATGTTAAAAATAATGAGGGATTTGGACAAAGTAGATAATGGTTCCCATTGGTGGAAGGGTCTAGAATCTAAGAAGACTAATTTACAGAAAATGGCAAAGGAATCAAAGGCAACAGGAGAAATCATTTTTATTTTACGTAGCAAGTAGTTCAGCCCTAGAATGAACTGCCTGAGTGTATGATGCAGACAGATTCAATCATGGCTTTCAAAATGGTTTTTGATTGTTATCTGAAGGGAGAAAGCTTTGCAGACTTACGGGGAAAAGGCAGGGGAGTGGGTCTAGCTGAATTGCTCCTACAGACAGCCAAAATGGCCTCAATGGGTGGAATAGCTTCCTCTGTGCTGTAAATTTTCTGACTCTATGATAACTTATAAATGTCAATTTAATAAAGGATGTACCAAAATGTAGAAATACAAAAAATATGTCTTCCTTATTAATGGGCTATACATCACATAACAGGGCATAACAGGACATTGATAGGCCTTTCCATAAGTTTCTATATGATCGTGTAAAAATTATCCCATGTTAATTCTGACTATGTGTCTAAGCTAAACTATCTTATTTTCTGAATTACAACACAAAAGCAAAATACTGTAGATGCTCTCTACTAGGTCTGTTTTACTATTCAGCTTCTTTGGAACAAAGCTTTGGAACAACAGATAAATAAGCCAGCTTTATGAATGTGTGCTTGCAATAGCAGCTTACATCAAGACATCCCATCCTCAATGTACATTAAACCATTACAAACATGCTAGCGCTTTCCAACATCTTCTCCTGGTTACATAGTAATATGGCAGCATTTAACAGCCACTTTCCACTGCAGACGCTATCCTTACAGTGTTGGCCTACGTTCCACACATGGTTGAGGAAGCTGGTGAAGAATGGAGTGCTGGGGTCCTGTGAGGTGGTGGCATGTGGAATCAAGGTGACATTCCAGGGAGTAACATTCCAGGGGGTAACAGAAGGATGGAGTGCAGAGAGAAGACTGGGAGCACTTAACATTGCTGATCGGAGTAGGTCATTCATCTTTTTCTGCATTGTGTTACATCTTCTCGGTCAGACTACTGGCACTGACCAGTGCTGCCATCATCTCCCAGGTAGGATTCATCACATTGCTGGAGGGCTTCTTGTCCACTTTTCCTCCACGGCATCCAAGAAATGACTGACGGCCTACTCTATAAATCTAGGGGCTGATTTCCTTGCTGCAGTCTTTAAGTGAGAGCAGGTGCTGTAGAGCAGTTTAAATGCAGTGAAGCGCGCAGATGACTCCCAAGATGGGTGAATCAGATACTTCATGTCTCAGGTTTGGAGTTTTACACATGGAGAAAAAAAACTCTTCAAAGTGCCTGAAAATCACAATCCAATTCACAGCAATTTCCTCGTCAATGATGATATATTTTTTTCAAAAATTCTGCCCATAGAGTTAATGCTTTGAATAAACTGAAATTCATGTCTTCCTATCTTAATCACCACGTAGGCTCAATTGGCAACATCTTGATTCTAAGATCACATGGACCTCAGGGCTTTTCACATACCTTGATCAACATTTCACCCACTACTACAGAAAATGTAATACATATTTCCTCTCATTACCATTGGCAAGATATTGCTTTGCACAAATATAGCAACCATATTTGCCAACAAGACAACTGTCATTATAATGCCAAGTCATTTCTTTGCATATTAAGTACTTCATCATGTCTGGGCAAAATGTATGATGGAGTACAATACAGAAATAGGAGACTTTTTAGAGTGATGTTTGAGTTAATTGCATCATAGTAGTTACTAGTTTTCATACAAAAAGTCAATTTTCCAAATTTCTGTTATTTGTGAGATAGTTTTGCTTCACAGTTTGATTTTGATTTGATTTATTATTGCCACATGTATTGGTACACAGCAAAAAGTATTATTTCTTGCGCACTATACAGACAGGCCATATTGTTCATAGAGAAGAAAAAGAGGGAGTGCAGAAAGTAGTGTTACAATTGCAGGCATTATATGCATTATTGCCAAATTCTCATTGCCATTATATAATGGACTCAATTAAATTTATAGCAATAGATATGAATTTGAATGGTGAGGCACAATAGGAAATATATCCAATAATTTTTAATAGCTAATTAATCTGTCCCTTAGTATGATCCAAAACGATTCATCACAAGCCTTGGATTTATCTGAAGTATATTAAGTTGCCTTTTAATAAAAGCATCACCTCAGCTCTTCTCTGGCATTTCATCAATAAGCTGTTGAAATTACATTAATTTTAAACAATGACTTCTCTCAATTCAAAGGTAGTTTTGATTGTGGTTGTTGATAGCTTTCAGTACACCAGCTGATAAATCTAGGGGAGTGATAAGGTAACTTGACCAGTCACGCAGAGACTTGGACCAACTATCCAGAGAAACTGAGTTTGATTCTTAACTATCTGATAAATTAAATTCTTTTATTTTAAACTATAAAGTTAAAAAAGGGCGGAATTCTCCCATCTGGGACTAAGTCCTGAGGCAGCAGTAGGAACGTGGAATGTTTCCCACTGAAGAACCAATGGGAACCATGCTCTACCTTCCAGCCCCAACTTCATTCATTATACAACCGCACATTTTACATCATATTTTGTGGCAGAGAAGGCCTGACAGCATATAGCTCTCTATTGCATCTGGGCACCATATTGAAAAGGTGCCCAAATCATTGACCCATGATTGAAAAAAGAAGATGGACCTTCTGAAAATCTTTGAGAGCACGCTGAAGCTGAACCACCTGAGATAGTATACAGACCTCCAGGAACATTCTGAGGCTGGAAGTTGGACTTTCTCAGTGACGCTGAATTTGGAAGATCAACCTGTAAATGCTTCTGCTGCCCGTTGCTGTGATATTCCGGGGCCCAGGGTTGCTGTTGCCCTCTATTCTGAACTCTGGAAGTAACCCCAGGCATTGTTCAGGTGAGTCCTGAGATCTATACGCCACATTGTTCCAGACATATTTGGAATGATGTGTTTTCCTGTTGGTGTCATGGAGAATCAGGCATGAGGGCAAGATTCCCGTCAGGCCTTCACTTGCATCTATTTGGCAGGATGCAGAATCAGTTTGATGCCAGTCTCCAGAAAGCTTTCTGATCTGTGTAGATGGGCACCAGTGGAAGATCCTCAGGAAAATTTATGCCAGCATGAAATCAATTTTTGCACTCATTATTTTTTAAAAGACTAAAGCTGTATTATAATGTCTTGGTATCATATTCAAAAATAAATGCACATTGGTATCAGTATATCTTTTACACTCCTAAATCATTGAAATGGAGACAACCAATCTGCAAAGATGCACGAGGGATGAATTGGAGTCATCTTCTTTCCATGAATAAAGCATGCTGGACAATCATCTGGGTACTCAACTGAGTGGAGACAACCCATTAGACCATAATCACTTGGACAATAATACTCCAGCTGAAAGGTGAATTCCCAAACATGATCTACTCAAGATATCTAGAATATACTAGCTATGAGCATATGTGATTCACTAGGCAGTTGGCTGGCAGTGGGGTGGGGGAAGAGGAGGTGGGGGAGAAGGTCGTGTGATAGTACAACTTTTTGTGTGTTGAAGAATCTGTCTTTTCTGCAGAATGGGTCAAGCAACTGAAACGCTGAAGAAACAAAACACTCCATGGATTCCTTCCCTCTCTTTTGCCATTCAACTTGTAATTTGGAAGCTGCTTGTTGCAAATCTGTTGATTTTGACAAACTAGGTGCCATAGACAGAGATTTAAGAAAACAATTCAACACAGCACTGTTGTCTCCATTAGAATAGATGAATTCATTTGACTACAGTCTTAAATCCTTCAATACCCAAAGCAGCAGGACCTCCAAATAAAAGCAGCAAATTTCAGCCTGAAACAAACTGAGCAATTAACCTTCAAGAAGAGCAGTATATTAATTTAATTTCACTGGATCCTAAATTGCTTAATCCTCCCCATTTTGTATCTATTTGTACTTTTGTGAATTTTGATGCGTGTGGACCTTTATGTGTGTGCATGCATGTGTACACATGTGTGTATGGGCAAGTGCGAGAAGTCAGAGTGTTTTGTTAAGTTTTTTCTTAAATCAGGTTAAATATAATAATAGGGGTGGCTCAGTGGCATAGTAGAACATAGAACATAGAATATTACAGCGCAGTACAGGCCCTTCGGCCCTCGATGTTGCGCCGGCCAGTGGACCCTCTAACCTAAACTATTCCAATATCATCCATATGCCTATCCACCGAACATTTGAATGCCCCCAAAGTAGGCGAGTCCACAACTGCTGCAGGCAGGGCATTCCACGCTCTCACCACCCTCTGTGTAAAGAACCTGCCTCTGACATCCGTCCTATAACTACCACCTCTTAATTTAAAGTTATGTCCCCTCGTGTTGGTCATCACCATCCGAGGAAAAAGGCTCTCACTATCCACCCTATCCAATCCCCTGATCATCTTATACGCCTCAATTAGGTCACCGCGTAACCTTCTTCTCTCTAATGAAAATAACCTCAGGTCCCTCAGCCTTTCCTCATAAGGCCTTCCCACCATACCAGGCAACATCCTGGTAAACCTCCTCTGCACCCTTTCCAATGCTTCCACATCTTTCTTATAAAGTTTTAGTGGTTAGCCCTGCAGTCTCACAGCGCCAGGGCCCAAGTTCAATTCCCAGCTTGAGTCTCTGTGTGGAGTTTGCACATTCTCCATATGTCTGTGTGGGTTTCCTCTGGGTGAACCGGTTTCCTCCCATAGGTGTGCAGGTTGGCTGGATTGGCCATTCCAAATTGTCCCTTAGTGTTAGGGGAACTAGCTAGAATAAACGTATGGGGATTGGGCCTGGGGGAGATTGTGGTCAGTGTAGACTCAAATCACCTCCTTCTGCACTGTAGGGATTCTGTGATTCTGAGAAAATCTGTTTTCAAAAACTCAAGAAAACCTGTCAGATCATATATTCTACGCAGGCTGCAAACAGTTAAACCCTCATGCAATTAGCACGTACATCCATTTTTAAACATTTTGGTGAAATATGGAGAGGAAAAAGAGAAGAACTACGTGAGCCCCATCTCACCTGATTGTAAAACTATCATTACAGCATTATCAGCTCACTGTTTCGCTCTGCAGGCTGTGTGGCCCTGCAGCATTCTGTGGGAATCTTAATAAAATGTTACAAAAGATGGTTTAAGAGGATGAAGTTCAAAAGTGAATGTAACTTTATGACAAAAGATTTTGAGTTGTAGGGTGTTGGAGCAAGTCTGAGGGCAAATATTTTAGTCAAACCAATGCCACAATACCTGACACAAACACCAAAATCTTGCTCCCATTCACACCAGTGGAATCTTATGGTCCCACCATGAGTTCCTCGGTAGTAAGGGGCGCGTTCAGTGGGAAACCCCTTTGACAATGGTGAGACCACAAGACTTTGCTGTCAGTAAATGGTGCTCCATCTCCCACCTCCATCAAATACTCCACAGAGAGAGAGAATCATTTTTTAAAGTGATATTAAATTAGCTAAAGTCCCAGAGGACTATATGCTGCTTTCCCTCGCTTGAGAGACAGAGTGGACAGGTGGTGATTTGATCTGAGGGTCACCACATATCAGGTGAGGAGCAAGGCTTAGAAGTTCGGATCTTTACGAAAAAACCTCAGCTGGTATGGGAATTGAGCCCATGCTGGTGGAGTTGCTCCGCACCACGAACCAGCTGTCTAGCCAACTGAGCTAACCGACTCTCTCTTTTGCTTTCAACTAATACATTTTCCAATAAAATCATTATAAATGAATCTGTCACATTTTGCTACAACTGCTGTCAAACAGGACTTTGTGATACCAATTTGGAATGAGCTGTGAAGGTTTCTGTTTAGCTGGCTTGGCAAAAGGAAATGACATTTAATGTAAGATAGATATTCCACAATGGAAAAATCATCAGGATATGAATATAATTGAAATGAATTGGAGTTCAATTTAATTTAATTGAACTAGGTGGAACTTCCGGAAAGGTGGCATTAAGTAGGAAGGTTAAAATGAAGGATCATTGTAGACCTAAGCCACAGGTCTTGTTAAACTTTTAGCTATTGTAGAGCAGGCTGTGGTCCTGCAGCATTTTGTGGGAATCTTAAAAAAATGTTATAAAAGATGGTTTAAGAGAATGAAGTTCAAAAGTGAATGTATCTGTGACTTCTCACTATGATGTTTTTGAAAGGTATATGGAGAGAAGAGACAAAATGAGAACCTCTGCGTTAAAAAGTCAACCACAGCTTCTGACGAACTTACATAAAACAGAGCTCCTGGAGAGACAGCTCGTTTTTAAGTCTGTAGATCTACCAGATGTCAGCACTCCTTTGCGTCAAATCACATCCTCTTCTGTTGAATTGGAAATTGTGCTTGAATAATTCTAGAATGGTTATGCTGTGTGGCATTAATTGGGACTGGTTATTCACATAAATGTGGAGATTAATATATTAATTGTTTAATCAAAGCTGGCCGACTAATCTCTTTATCCGAATAGCTTGTAATGTTGATGATTGCAAAGTTCTGGTATGAGCCAAGATGTGACTGGGATAGATTTCCAATCAGGAAATTGGAAAATGGAGCTAAACCAGGATACATCTGGATCTCATCCTTTGTTTCTTAAACTCCAACCATTTTATTGTACAAGGTAACAGGAGCCAATCTTACATCAAGAAGATATATCAGGGGAGTTCCCAGGCTACTTTCCAGGTGTTAGTTTGGCTGAGTTGGAGCATTTTTGCCTCTGAGTCATAAGTTCATGGGTACAAGCCACACTAATATTTGAATTCATAATGAAGGCTAATTCTGTGAGAGATTTCTGTACTTCTGCATCCACCTTCAAATTGCAATGTAAGATTAGGTGCAGATTACTATTTGAAGAAGGGTAGGCTATTATTTATCCTTAAACTAACTTCTCTGAAACACTAACTTGAGATTGGTTTTTATTGGACCACCCTGTGCAAACATTGGCTGCTGTTTTCCTACGTTGCAAAAGTGAATATATTTCAAAATTACTTCATTGGCTACAAAATGGTTTGGAACATCCTGTGATCATGATTCCAGCTGGGTAAATGCTTCCTTTCTCTCCGTGGAACTGTGCAGTTTACTTCAGTTTTTATCCTGGAGGGTACTAGCACATTCATGATTCCTGTTGAAGCCAAAGATCCTTTGGATCCAACAGAACTGGAAAAGCAACAAGAAGGGCGACTGTAATATATGATAATGTTAATAGGTAACATAAAAGGCAATCCAGAAAATTTTTTTGCATAGTGAAATAGGAGTAGGCAGCGTGAGACTAATTAAGGACCAGAAAGATCTTCTTGTAGAGACAGAAGAAACAGCTGAGGTGCCAAATGAATACTTTCCATCCATCTTGACTAAAGAGGAGGTGAATTGAATCTATCATCCTGCTCATAAGCACATCTCAGCACACACAGTAGACACACATGCTTCCCAAACTCTCCTCTATATCTTCTCAACACTTTCCAGCCACTTGTCTTCATGCAGGCCAAGCTTGCACACAAAAGAGAGAGATCCCAGACCAGAGAGTGCTGCCAAGTTGGCGGGAGTAGATTCGGGCTGCTCTTGGGGGATGGTGAGATTGGCTTCTCCCAGTATCTGAGTCGGGTTAAACCCTCTATGAGTTGATCACATCCTGACATTCTCAATGAGTGATTTACAATATTGTATTCAGTGTGTTCATGAATTAAATTTATCTGTTCACTCCATGAGGCATTAGCAAGTCCACACGAACCTCATAGAATCATAGAAACGCTACAGTGCAGAAAGAAACCATTTGGCCATCGAGTCTGCATGATCACAATCCCACCCAGGCCTTACCCCCATATCCCTATATATTTACCCACTAATCCCTCTAACCTATGCGTCTCAGGACACAATTTCTTTAGTATGGCTAATCAACCAAACCTGTGGACCCAACATAAGCTCCAGCCCCAAGGCCACCTCAGGGGATTCATTCGATGAAGACACATCGCTGCATTCATCTGCACTCTCCACCAGCTCAGAGACACACACCTTGGGAGCTTATGGATCTAGGTTAGGCTCAGTATCACATTCTGGAGAACATCTCACTTGCAAACTTACACAGCAGTCGGAAGCAGTGACAGTGCAGGTCTCTGACATTCGGAGGACTACTGGACAATAGACATCTGCTGAGTCTGACTCTGAGTCTGATGATCAGCTTTGGAAACAATCATCTCACACCTGCTGCAATGACAGGAAGCAAGAAGTCAGGTAAAGTTGTGAGATATAGTCAAAAGACTAGAGCAAGGTTTTGAGTAGTTCTGTTTATTGTTGTGACATTTAAATGTAAGCACTTCAAATTCTCCGTGAAAAAAGTGGTGGCCATCTTGGAGACGTTTTTCCAGCAGATCCTGGCAGATTCATGTTCAGACCTGCATTCCATTACTATAGGCATTGGTAAGATCCATTAGGTACTAGGCAAGTGGGAATGGGTCTCCTTCTTTGACCTCCAGGAGCTCCTTCTCTTCAGGGAGGCAGGCAGAGGGGAGGAGGATAAGCAGTTAGTCACCCCAAAGCCAACCAGCCAAATGCTCTAACAGTATTCAGCCGATCCCAATCTCTATGACCTCATCACTTCTAGAGTATAGGCCAAGAAGGGTGCATCCGCCCCATAGCAGGTTACTCAAAGCAGACTGGGAGCAGTCCTGCTCCCTACTCTTTAGGGGACATCTGCCAAAGTCACCAAAGACAACAGGGCATAGAAGTCCAAGACTACTTCCTCCTCTGTTGTGGATTTTGGGGATTCACCTAGACACAGAAGTCAAATTACATAAATTAAGAAGCTTTGACATCCTCACAGGTTTTGAATCACTGTAAATAACATACATCTTTGTAAATATATTTGCTGCTCAAGTGTTTTCATTTGGAAACATTGTGCTAATGCATCTACATTTCCCCTTATTATCAGGATGATTCATGCTCCCATATAGTAATTGCCTATCTTTGTGAACTTCATATTCATGTGTTGTGCAGCTGACTCATGATAATTACTCTACCCTTGTGTTATGGCGATGTGCCAAACTCTTCACAGAAGTCTCTGCAAAATGCAGAAGCAACCAAACTCCTTACAAGGCAGCATGAAGTTAGGCTGCTCAGTAGTCTTGGAGGATTAGCTGTAATTGTCTCTCCAAATGAGAAGGCTGTCTTCATTGGCAGTGTCAAGGCACAAGATCTGCAATCATGATGTTCTCTCCAACAATGCGCACCTCGCAGTGTCTGAAAAAACCTTCTTATTAAGGTGGCCATAATTGCATTAAGCCTGTGTCTGCGCTGTCATGATTACCATCATTTTCCAGAATTCACCAAAGGAGAGCGTGCCATTGACCTCCCCATGAGTAAATCATGAGGCTGGAAGGTACAAGGCCAAACGGTGAGATTACTATCAAAGTCACTGGCTGTAAAGGCCTTTCAGTTCACTGGCATGGCAGAACAGAGTGGCAGGAGTATGACTGTGCCCCTTTGTCTGGACTTCAATAGTACCGGAATCATGTGATTATCAGTGCATCACGGGCACATCTCCAATATTGTGCTTTTTTGAGGGCATTCTTTTGTGGAAGCAGAAACTCATCTCCCCCATTAGGTTGCTGCCCTTCCTCCTCTTCATTGGAGCTCTCAGCCTCCTCAATGTCTCATTCTAGCAAGGGATTTCTTTTTGAAATGCTCAGTTATGAAGGGTGCAACAGACCATGATGATGCGGTTCACCCTTTCTGCTGTTTACTACAGAGACCCATCCGAATGATCCAAGCATCAGGAGCTTATCTTCAGGATGCCAATGGTTTGTCCAGTGCTGGATCATGTTGCCTTGCGTGCCTTATTTTATCCGTCCCCCAAGTGACTCAATGGACAAAACACTAGCATCATGGGCCATTGTTTCCTCAAGCAACCATCCCTGTTTTCACTGAGACCCTTGTGTGGCTTTTGGGAGTGATTTTTGGATGGACTCATGGCAACTGCCAGAGTACCTGACACAAATGTGCATGATGCACCGGTGAATATTGATGAAGTGGAATATTTTCCTTTTAATCAACATTAGGAACTGGTGTCACAGAGCCACATACATATAATCAAGTATACCCTCAAAATCTGGCAGCCTGGATAGCTTCATTGAGTGTGAGGTTCACATAATTATAAACCTTGTGGTTGAGCATATCTGTCATTTCTTTGATACATTTTTATGCTCAGGACTGTGAGATGCCACAGAAGTCCCTTGTGGATACCTGAAATGGTGTGCAGGTAAAGAAAATGGGCTTGGTGGTGATCTCCTAGCAGCAGTATCCTCTTTGTCCATAGAGTGTTGATTTGAGCGTTGAACTCACCTCAAAGTCAGAAGTAAAGTGAAGATTGTGGGGTTATCAAGGAAACTAGTAGAAAGAGATAGAAGTGGGTTGGTCATCTGTTGTGTACTGAGAATGGAAGCATAGTGAGATCAAATGGGACTGCCGAAGAAGAAGGAGAGGAGGAATGCCTGAGACCAGATGGAAAGTTGTGGTCATCAGAGACTTAAGTACAATGGGATTAGAAGAGAAATGGATGATTGGCTGGAGAAATGCTGAAGGATGATCAACTGGCTGTGGCAACCCTAAATAAAAGGGAGACATCAAAAGAAGATGAACATGAAGCTGGGGTCCTAGACTTTTTAAATAGAGGCTAGAGACTTTTTAAATAAATTCTCTTTCACAGACTTCATTAGTGAACACAAAAGGTATTTATTAATAAGAATTGTACAGTAGCCGCATAGTTGTAGTTAGCTCCCAAAATGTCTCAACCCCAGGAGCCTCTGTCACCATGGGGTGATTCCACACTCTGGATCCAGATTGGTCACTCAGGCCAGGTCCCCCTTATTCTGCTATGTTGCCCTTAAAGGGGCAATCACCACAGACATAGAGTACGAAAGCAAGGAGTTTTCTGAAACAGTTTCTGAAATATTGATTCAGCCTCAATTGGAGATGGGTATCCAATTCTAGTTACCACATTAGTGGAAGATAATGAAGACATTAGAGAAGGTGCAGAAAATACTCACAGAGATGTTTCCAGGAATAAGGGACTGCAGTTACATAGAATAGATTAGAGAAGCTGTCACTGTCCTCCACAGAGAAGATAGGATGAATGTATTCAAAATATAAAGGATAAAGAAGGATAAAGTAGATAAGGAGGGACTGTTTCCATTGGCAGAGAGGTTGAGAATCAGAGGACATTGATTTAAGATGAATGACAAAAGAAGTAAAGATGACATGAGGTAAAGCTTTTTCTCACAATAAATGGCTAAGAATGTACTAGCTGACAGTGTGGTGGAGCAGATTCAAACAGGCAAAGAAGAAATTAATCCTCCAATTCAATCAAAAGGTTAAGCTAACACTCATGAAATGGTTTATTGTATCATTGGAAATTTCCAATTTAATTGAAGTCCTTCAATGGAAATGGGCTGGGATGGAGTGGTTGGGTTGGGTGGGCAGGGGGGTTGCTGGAGGTAGGTTGTGCAGCATGGGTAAGATACTCTTTCAGAGAGTTAGTGCAGGCACAATGGGCCAAATGGCTTCCTCCTGCACTGTCCAGATTCTAAGGAAACCACCTCTTTTACTCCTTTTTTGCATTTCCATGTCAGCTGGTATCATAAGCAGATAGCTTATTTAATTCTTCCACATGAAACAAAGCACACATTAGTTGCTTTTTCATTGCATTTCCTTGTCTTTTTTCAAAAATACTACCTCTATATATATAATCAAATAGATACTCTCTGCTTGCCTGGTTGAACACAGCATTAACGCCATTCTAGTTGCTCAATACGGGTGGCATGGTAGCACAGTGGTTAGTACTGCTGTCTCATAGCGTCAAGGACCCGTGTTCAATTCCCAGCTTGGGTCACTGTCTGTGTGGAATTTGCACATTCTCCTCATGTCTGTGTGGGTTTCCTCCAGGTGCTCAGGTTTCCTCCTACAATCCAAAGATGTGTGGGTTAGGTTGATTGGCCGTGATAATAAATTTGCTCCTTAGTGTCCTAAGATGCATAAGTTAGGGATTAATGGGTAAAATATGTAGGGATATGAGGGTAGGGCCTGGGTGGAATTGTGGTCAGTGCAGACACGATGGGTCAAATGGCCTCTTTCTGTACTGGAGGGTTTCAATGACACTATGAACACTATCTGGGACAAAGCAATCCACTTGACTGACATCCCATCCATGGCTGAAAGCGTTCAGTTCTTCCACTAGTATTCTATAGCATACAATCCATAAGATATCAGTAGCAAAAACAATGGCCTTCTGGCTCCATGTTTCCTTCATGTGGAGATGCCGGCATTGGACTGGGTTAAGCACAATAAGAAGTCTCACAACATCAAGTTAAAGTCCAACAGATTTATTTCGTAGCGCAAACCACAAGCTTTTGGACTGCTGTTCCTTCATCAGGTGAGTGGGAACTCTATTCATAAACAAATCATATAAAGACACTGACTCAATTTACAAAATAATGGTTGGAATAACACTACCTGTGCTTAACTCTCTCTCTACTCACATTGTCTGCACCTTTAAGACTTGATTACCTGTAAAGACTCACATTCCAATCATTGTCATGTAAATTGAGTTTGTGTCTATATATATGCTTGTGAACCAACTCCCACTCAACTGATAAAGGAGCAGCACTCTGAAAGCTTGTGGCTTATGCTACCAAATAAACCTTTGGAGTTTAACCTGGTGTTGTGAGACTTCTCACTGTCCATAATTGCTGCCAGCAGGAGATGCACATTGTTTGTCATTGGTCCTGCCACTTTCAATGGGAATTCCTATTAATGTAACTCCACACCAATGGGATATCTGCAGGGAGACAGGGATGAGCTGCCAGCAGCATTGAAGAATTCCCACTGGGGTGAACAGTTGGAGAATTCCGGCCAATATATACATTTTTTGTTTCCTGTAGATTTCATTATAGAGTAATATGATTTCGTAATAACAATATTGAGCAATGTAATTCATAAATAAAAAAGATAACGATGAAAACTTGATATTCGAGAATATTTAACCAAATCTGAACATTAATTGTAAAAGTAGTGATCTTATTTTCTCATTTGTTGATTTTCATTTTAATTTCAAATGTTTCTTGGCGACAGCATGGACAGAATAATACAAAGCAGACAACCGTTTTATAAAATGATCTGAATGCAATAATATATAATGCATTTTCATTGAACTCAGATGCAACAAAATCAAAGTCTGTATTCTAGTGTATTTTATTTGTTATAGTTAATACAAAAAGTATTTTCAACAACGGCAGGTTAAATTCTATTGCAGTGCCTCGGTTAAAGCAGTATTGCAGCAGTTTAAGGAGGCAGCACACAACCTTCCCAAGAGCAAATAGGGATGGGCAATAAATACTGGCCTGTAGCCAGTGATGCCCACATCCTGAGAATGAATTAAAAAAAAGTATGTTCATTTTAAGATCAGCGGAGGATAAGTCATGTGCAAAGTTAAATATTCTTGAAAAATGTCTTGAATTCTATTAAGTTCAAATTTTTAGCTGTAAGCTATATTATCATACACCACCTAGAGGAATTGTTGTGTAGCAATATTATAAATATGTTTTGAAAGGGCTTCTATGGTCGGTTTTCACAATGAAGTTATAAACATACTTTCTAGAACAGCTAAGAAGAAATATGTTATGAAGAAATCTTCATAAACGTATTTCTAGTTTTGCCTGTACACAGCTCTCAGAACACAAGGTTTCTGTGATGTGTTGGGTACTTTCCTACTATCTTCATTCACGTTTACAACTGATTGCCATAGTCATAAATTGACCCATATCTCCTCTAGGGTCTGCCATTGAGGACTGCGAACAGAAGATATTTCTTCATTTGGAAAGTTGTAAATATTTCAAATTATCTGCCCTAGAAGGCTGTAGATGAATTTATTCAAATCTGAGATTGATAGATTTTTAGTGAAGTTTGGTTATAAAATCATAGAATCATAGAATCCTTATAGTGCAGAAAGAGGCCATTCAACCCATTGAGCCAACACTGATAGCTATCACATTGATGCCCCATTCCTGTAACCCCATGTATTTACCCTGCGTTGTGAGCTTTTTTAGAAGCAAGGTATCGCCAAAACGTCAGCCAATGCAAAGACTCACGAAAGCCAGTGTCCCAGTGTAAAGACACATCTTTATTAACCAATGATCAATGGGAGAAATAATTTGGGTTGACAAGTGGCTAGACAAGGCATATATCTTTGACATGTGCCACCTGGAAAAGAACATTGATATGCAGTTAACATTGTCCTGCAACACATGGAAATCTTCAGTCTCTGCAAAGCTGTGTGCCCACTCTGCTCGCTTCCCTCTGACAAGAGTGAATGAAATGCATTCAGCAACCTTGAAATACAGAGCCTCAGTCACCTCATCAATGCAATAGCAGATAGTGAATTGGGAAATGTTGGAATTATCACTTGTTTTCAACCTGGAAGGAGGCTGCCACATATATGTTGATGCCCACGGTCGCCTTTGCAGCCATTGGCAATGCCATCCATGCCCTAATCTCAAGTTACAGATGTGGCTACAGCAGGTGGAAGTCTTCAGCAAGTATCTCCTTAGTGAAGTGGAGATGGCTGATTAGTTCCTCACAGTTCAGGCAGGAGAACTGCTCCCTGAATATCCCAGGAGGACATGGCTAGCTGCTGAGTGCCCTTTTCTTCTTTGATCTTCCAGCAGCTTGTCCTACTCTGTGCTGCCTCTGCTCATTCTTCATGCTATAGGATAAAATGGAATGCATACTCCTACACCCCTGTCTGGGAGCAAGTGATTTATGCAAGAACCTTCAAGTGAGGAAACACTCATGCAGCACTTGCTACAACTATTCACTCATTGTAGATTTTAGCAGCTTTAAATAATGCTAGAAACCACCAAAGAAATCCACAAACGTAGCAACAGCCAGTTGAAATTAATCAGTAATTAATCTGAAAATAGTTGATTTTCCTTATAAATAGCACCGGTGTGGGGGCTCTTCTTGCTGCTGAAGGCAAGATTTAGACAGGGTGTTACTCAAAGCCTAATAATGATGTTATCTGCATACTCTGCATACTTATAGTGAGCATGCCCTATATACACAACTTCAAGAAAATGGTTTCTAGTGTGACTTTACCAGAAGTGTAGTCATCAGCTTAGAGGCAAAATAGTTCTCTTAGGGCTGAAAAACTGGATACATATAAGCTGAAGTTCACATCCTTTACTTCCTGCTTTGTTTTCTCCTTTCAATATTCTCTTGCACAGCCACTTCTTCACTGTGTCTCATTCACACTCCAATGGTTCTGTATCATCAGCCTGTTTGACGGTCTTGGAAGAATAGATACTTCTTCTAGTTCAACTTTGGAAAGACCCTTATCTTCAGGCCCTGCAACAAACTCCAATCCCTACCACTGTTTTAATCCTCTTGCCTAGCCATTACTTGATCTGTATCCAGCACCAGTTATCTTATGAAAGCTCGCAGTGAAAACTGATCTT
Source organism: Sphyrna mokarran (assembly GCA_024679065.1). NCBI lineage: Eukaryota > Metazoa > Chordata > Chondrichthyes > Carcharhiniformes > Carcharhinidae > Sphyrna > Sphyrna mokarran. Next base: position 34,108,871 of record JAGIQG010000003.1, on the reverse strand, counting down.
CTGCTTTAAATCATAGTTTCCCTGAATGAATCACAAAGAAAAATTAAAATACTGCAGCATCATTTAAGTTTCATTTATCTATTTCAGTCTGGCTGCTCTGAATTGGTGCACGTAAATGAGAGACTCAACTTTGCAGAAGTCAAATATTGTACATAGTTTGAAAAATGCCATAGTAATCATTTAAATGGATATATTGTAGAAAGAACAGGAAAAATGACAGAAAGAAAGGAAAGGGGGTGAATGAAAAATTATACAGTTTTCAAAAGAGCAAGTTCACTATTTTTCTTGGGTCTTATGTATCAAATACTTGAAGTTCAAGTTTCCAGTTTGGGATAAATAGCAAAAACGTGAAGTAACTTTGCCAACTAAGAAATAGATACCATTTTGTTTAAATTCATCATTTTGTTTCTAATGAGCTGAGGTGAAGCTGAACAAAGAGTAGAATGGTGTGCAATAAAAGTGAATTGAACTATTGGTTTGCCTAAACATCAGAAGGCCTGTCAGGCAACTTGGTTTACAGCCAAAGAAGGAATTATTTCATACAAATAATATTTCGCTTACATGGCAAAACTAATTGTTGTAAAATTGTTTTACATTGTTTTGAACAACCACTAAAGGTAAGAAAAAATATTTAAACCAGAAGAGATTATTTTCTCAACATATAATGGCTCAGATCTTCTGATCAGAGTTGGTGACCCCGGGCAGAATATCCCCTCTCTCCCTAAGTTCCGTGATAAGACCAGAAAGTCAGAGGAGCTCCTGCTAAGGAATGGGATGAGCTTTTATATGTAAGCATGCACTCCACGCCTCATTACTGATGCATGCAGGATGTTTGAGTTGAGTCTCATGGATAGGTGATTGCCATGTCTAGGTATCATGTTGAAAAGGCACTGGGGACTGCCACTCATTAACAACGCCAGAGCCCTGCAACAAAGACAAGCAGTAGAAAGCAGCAAATTCTGGTCTCACAGTTCAGTGATGGATCCTAAGACCATCTCCTTCAGGCCGTCCTGAGGAAAAATAAGATGTCCTGCTCCCAAGAGACTGACCATGATAGCCCTGGGAAGGGGTTGCCCAGGCAATCAACATCATTGGGGTCCAGGGGAAGCACTCATAAATATATGTTTGCTTCACAGATTGGAAGTCTCAAAGATTGATTCTTACTGCTGGTTGATTTAATGGTTACTCGCATTTCACCCATTCTAGAACATAAAACATTACAGCGCAGTACAGGCCCTTCAGCCCTCGATGTTGCGCCGACCAGTGGAACCAATTTTATGACCCTCTATCCTAAACTATTCCAATGCTATCCATATGCCTATCCACTGCCCATTAAACTTGACGAGTCTAGGAGAAACAAAAGTCGAATCCTCCTCTCCCTCATTCATGGCTGCTCATGGAAACGTGACTTTTAACAAGGGTAATGGCAGTAATGTGCAACAACACATTATTCACAAACACTATTCTACTTTCCTCCGCTGCCCTCAATACTCTATAGAACATAGAACATAGAACATTACAGTGCAGAACAGGCCCTTCGGCCTTCGATGTTGCGCCGACCAATTATGAAAAAAGCAATGATCCTCCAAACTAAACCATTCCCTTCTCTTCCATAAACTTATCAACTAACCTCTTAAACGCCACTAAACTTGGCGCATCTACAACTGACGCAGGCAGGGCATTCCACTCCCTAACCACCCTTTGGGTAAAGAACCTACCTCTGATATCCGTCCTATAACTATCACCCCTTAATTTAAAGCTGTGTCCCCTCGTGCTAGCTTTCTCCATCCTAGGAAAAAGGCTATCACTGTCCACCCTATCTAAACCTCTAATCATCTTATATGTTTCGATTAGGTCCCCTCTTAGCCGCCTCCTTTCTAACGAAAACAACCTCAAATCCCTCAGCCTCTCTTCATAAGACCTGCCCTCCATACCAGGCAACATCCTGGTAAACCTCCTCTGTACCCTCTCCAATGCCTCCACATCTTTCTTATAATGTGGGGACCAGAACTGCACACAATACTCCAAGTGCGGCCGCACTAGAGTTTTGTACAGTTGCAACATGATGCTGCGGCTCCTAAATTCAATCCCCCTACCAATAAAAGCTAAGACTCCATATGCCTTCTTAACAACCTTATCGACTTGACTGCCTACTTTCAGGGATCTATGCACAAATACACCAAGATCCCTCTGTTCATCAACACTATTAAGAATCCTACCATTAGCCCTATACTCTACACATTTATTATTCCTGCCAAAGTGCATTACCTCACACTTTTCCACATTAAACTCCATTTGCCACCTCTCGGCCCAGCTCTGCAACTTGTCCAAGTCTCTCTGCAAACTATAACACCCCTCTTCACTATCTATCACTCCACCGACTTTGGTGTCATCCGCAAATTTACTAATCCATCCTTCAATACCCTCATCCAGATCATTTATAAAAATTACAAACAGCAGGGGCCCCAAAACAGACCCCTAATTGAGGACATTGAGGGCATTGCCCAGGTTTTGAGCTGCCTCTCTGTCAGTGTGGTGAGTTCACATATCAGATGGTCTCCACCTATGGAAAGACCGTTGGCACAATGGAAAAATTAACCACGTGAGCTCTTGTCAGACAGGTCCATTCTCCTGGGAGGATGGAGGTTTACTGTCTTGAATTGGCTGCCATTCACCTGCAAGTCCCTTGTTGGCATCTACTTTCCTTCCTCTCTTCTTCCCTAACTCTGCTTGGAGCCAACAACAAGTGGCCCAGAGTGAATGGCAGCTCCATACCTTACAGGGGTTTTGTTGTAATGAAAACTCTCTGTGCCACATCTGTTGCAGTGTAGCCTTCACCAGATAGTGAGGATTTGCAAAGAGAAAACTCCCACATAGTCTGTACATGATTATTAGGGTTTTCCTAGTGTTGTCCAGTTATGCTGGTCTTCAGCTGCCCCCACCCATGAAGACCCTCCCCTCTGGCCTTTATGATTTGCCTTTGGACATTGAGGGCATTGCCCAGGTTTTGAGCTGCCTCTCTGTCAGTGTGGTGAGTTCACATATCAGATGGTCTCCACCTGTTTTTACCCTCTTCCTGTCACTCACCATGACTATTGACCCCTACCACCTCACTCTCATCTTGATAGCCCCTCAGAAAGGTTCTTATAGCACAGAAACAGTCTAATGTAATTGGAATAGTATATGACAGGCAAAATAAATAATCCACTCTGTTAGGAACCAAACAGTCACCAAAATCCAAATCGCATGGTAACTGAATGGGCGAGATTTTCCAGACCAGAATTCCCACCCAAGGTCAGTAGACCTCTGACCCATGTATCATAATTCTCATCCCGCCCGTGATGATTTCCATAGCCAGCATGACAAGAAGATTTATGCTAGTGTCATTTACAGCACGTTGAAGCAATATTGTGACTTTTAAAACATAGGTCTTTTTAATCAAAATTGAAAATTATCAAGAGAAAGAAAATGAAATGCTGAAGTACTGAGATTATTGGACAGAGCAAACCTCATCTTGCTTATGATTTTAAAACTACATGGAAAATTAGAAGCAAATCTGCAAAGGTTTTGTTGAATCTATTAACCTTCACTGCAAGTGGTAGTGCGCAAGTGGTCCATGACTATTCACCATTACTATTCATTAAAGTTCCAAAGGAGACTTATTACAGATTGTAATTAAATGCATGGCTTACAGAATAGAAATTTTGCCAAAAGCAGGCTAGTCTCTTACATGTGATCACATTGGAAGAATGATTAATGCATACATACACGGCCCATCCAAATAAATAAAGCTGACAAACCTTGATGAAGTGCTGCACTAAACTTTAATCTAACCATCCTAATCTGTTTGTAGTGCTGCCAACAATCAATATGCTAAGGCTACTAAAACTCTTGTTGGTTTCAATCTATATATCTGTCCGGTACTAGTCTGATCTTCATTCTTTAATTGTGTGAAAGTCCTCTAGCTCTATTTTGGCAAGTTGAACCAAACCTTTCAAGTGAAAATGATTCATCACTCAATCAATGCACTTTGTTTGTTTTGATGAAAATAATAAATAAGGAGTTCAACTGACCTGTTTTACTTCAAAAGAGTTTCTGCAGTCCATTTAAAATGAATGTCTTTGAAGTATCTCAACATTTTAATGCTCACACAAGTTTGATTCCACAGTAACGTTTCCTAGTTTTGTATTTCTGGTCGATGGAAGAAATTTCAGGTACTTAATCAGCTTTGTGATAAAAAGCTAAAACATTCGGGGGTGATTTCCCCATTCTGAACCGTTAATTTTTTTTGTGGGTTGTTCCTGACACGTGTGCGTCTCCCACTGCCGGAAAGCAAGCGTAGTTGGGACCACGCAGAAAACCAGTGGAAGGACTAGGTAAATCAGCCGACACAAAAATTGGTAGAGTTGTGAATAGTGAAGAGGATTGTCAGAGGATACAGCAAGATATAGACTAGTTGGAGACTTGTGCAGAGAAATGGCAGGTGAAGTTTAATCTGGACAAGTGTTAGATAATGCATTTTGGAAGGGACGATGCATATAGGAATTATAGAGTACATGGTAGAACCCTGAGCAGTATTGACAGGCAAAGAGATTTGGACATACATGTCCACCGATCACTGAAAGTGGCAATGCAGGTGGATAAGGTAGTCAAGAAAGCATACAGCATGCTTGTCTTCATTTGTCAGGACATTGAGTATAAAAATTGGCAGGTCATGCTGCAGTTGTACAGAAACTTAGTTAGGCCTCATTTAGAATATTGTGTACAATTCTGGTTGCCATAGTACTGGAAGGATATGGATGCTTTGAAGAGAGTACAGAAGAGGTTTTAGCAGAATGTTTCCTGGTCTGGAGGGTGTTAGCTGTAGGAGAGGTTGAATAAACTGGGTTTGTTCTCACTGGAACAACGGAGGTTGAGGAGTGACCTGATAGAGTTCTGCAAGATTATGAGTGCATGGACAGAGTGGATTGTGAAATGTTCTTTCCTAGGATAGAAAAGTCAAGCATGAGGGGATATAGGTTTAAGGTGCATGGGGAAAAAGTTCAGAGATGTGTGAGACAAGTTTTTTACACAGAGAATGATGAATGTCTGGAGCATATTGCCTGTGGATGTGGTGGGAGCAGCTACAATTGTAGCGTTTAGAGCCAACTAGATAAATATGTGAATAGAATGGGAATGGAAGGATACGGACTCCATAAGTGCATACAGTTTTAGTTTAGACAGGCATCATGATCAGTGCAGACTTGCAGGGTCAAGGGGCCTGTCCCTATGCTGTACTTTTATTTGTTCTTGGTCATTTTAATCTATTTTTAATGTTATTTAAATGTGATTATCAGACCGGGGACTGAATTCTCCAGGCCTGATAGCATTTCCCACCCCGTCAGTACAATTTCACTCCAGCGGGGTTTAGACTAGGTCCCTACTTTCAGGAAACTATTAGGAGACACGACTGGAGCAAAGTGGAAAATTGGGGTCCTCCAGTGGATTACGTGATATGGGGGTGGTGCCCCCTGGGCATGGGCACCCTACACTACCAGCCTTTCCCCCTCAGCACTGCCCAAGGAGCAAAGTGCCCATGCCCAGGAGGCACTTGACACTGTCCATCAGGAATGGAGCAGTTCCAAGAGCATAGGGCCCAATGTAAGTGGGGCTTGGGAGTAACCAGCACATGAGTTTAATGTGGAAAAGTGTGAGGTAATGCACTTTGGCAGGAATAATAAATGTGTAGAGTATAGGGCTAATGGTAGGATTCTTAATAGTGTTGATGAACAGAGGGATCTTGGTGTATTTGTGCATAGGTCCCTGAAAGTAAGCAGTCAAGTCGGTAAGGGGGGGAGGGGTCCCAATGCCACTCTGTATGGGTATTGGTTGCAGCTGGAGGGAGGCCCAGATTTCAGGATGGATTATTGAGGAGGGGGGATTGGTCTGCTGGCGGGGTCTGTCTTCCAGGGCAGGGGGGGTGTACTGTCAGGGTGGGGGGAGTTAGGGGTGCTGGAGATCGAGGTGTCCTGGGATGGGGAAGCTTGGGGCTAGCCCAAACGTGCTTGTGGGGACTCTAATCAGACCATGGCAGGGATAGTGTTGGGGGGGGAGATGGTGGTGGATGCTGGCAGCACTGCGGGGGGCCCGGGTTGCACAATGATTGAGCTGGCCAGCAAACTTCAGGCTGACAGATTGGGGCCTTTGCACATGTGCAGAGCTCTGGAACTATCAGCCTCCAGTGTGAATAGGCCCTGCCCTCCCTGAGCTTTCAATGATATTCATGATTGTGGCCTCTGCAATGCGTAGAGTATGGGAGATTTGAGTCTGAACTCCTACTGAAAAAGCTATCATGATTTATATCACTTTTCCCATCAATTCAGCACTGTGAATTTTTGTGGAAACTCTCCATATCTGTGTTTCATTTTTGGCGACCTCCTCATTTTTCAGGTTATTTTGTGCTAATATTCATTCATGTGAAATAATGCCAGAAATCTAATCAATCCTGACTGGCCACTGGTAATACTAGTTTTGCCAATAGACCCTGATGATACTGAAGTGGAGCAGCTCAGGGAAATTCCTAGGCAGTGCAAGCTTGGCGAGGCTTGGTAAAAAGCTGAAATGGTGCTGGGAATTGGACACTTTTGAGCAGTGTCTGAAATCCTGAGGAATGCAGTTTCTGGAAACGACATCAAACTGCCAGGATATGATCAGTTGTTGAGGTTGTCGGAATTGGGCATGTGTCTGAGGGAAATCAGAGACCAGATCTTCAGAAGTGAAGGATTGGATTCCTTGTGAAGGAAGCAGAGTTTTAATGTGATCTGGTGACTCACAGCATCCTTGATTTCTAGATAGGTTGCTGAGAAACCTGTGGGATCTTTCTTGACCGCATTTGTCTTTGAATGTACACTGTGACGTGTTTGACACAGTTTGACACAGTTTGTCTGTTAATTCATGTGTATCTCATATTAATTATGAATGTTAGAGGACAAGGTATAGACATAGATTGTTTTACTATTCTGACTTTCTGTAGTAAGCTTTACTGTATTTGATTAAAAAAAATCATGAGTTTATTCCAAAAGTAAGAGTTTTGAATTTCAACTTTTAATTACATAAATAAAATGTTATTGATCCCTAACTAGACTTCCCTACAATGTCTGTCTACAATCCACAAAGCACAAATCATTAACGTAATGGATGAGTGCAACTCCAACAACACTCAACAAACCATCGAAACAACCCACTTGATTGCTACCCCTTCCACAAACATTAAATCCCTCCATCACCGATGAACAATGTACCATCTAGAAGGTGCACCACAGGAATTCAGCAAGGAGTTTTTCAGCATGACCATCCAAACCCACAATCACTATCATCTAGAAAAACAAGGACAGCAGATGCATAGGAACAGCACAGCCTGTAGGTTCCCTTCCAAGCCACTCACCATCTGACTTGGAAATATTTTTCTGCCTCTTCACCGTCACTGGGTTAAAATCCTGGAATTCCCTCCTTACAGCACTGTGAGTATATCTACAACTCAGAAACCGCAGTAGTTGAAAAAGCAGTTCATCACTAAGGATAACTAAGGATGAGCAACAAGTGTTGGCCTAGCCAATGATGCACAAATCATGTAAGTTGTGATTTTTTTTAAATGCTAGAAATGTCTTTAGGCATCAGCTACAAATTAGAGAATAATAATTCTCTCAAAAGGAAACTTCTCACTCTTTTATGTCAATTTAAAATTGCTTACTGCATTACTGACTCCACAATTTGACAGTTGTGTTCCAGACATCGTTGCTGCTGGTTGTCGTAGGAAAGGGTTCTAAATGTCAATAGCTACTTTGAGTAAAACAATCAAATATCATCAAATGCAGCAACAAATACCTCCCTCTCCCCCGCCACAAGGTACAGGAGCCTTTGTAGAGATACCTTATTCCACTCGTTTTGTTTTCTTTAACTTGACCCAATTATATGAGCCAAGGTCAGACATCAGGGAAGATTCAGCATCACTGCAGCAAAACTTGAGATCTCGATTTACATCAACTGCTGTCCCTTTATCTTATCAATCAATCACTTACTTAAAAAAAACTCTATTTAAATTGGTTAGACATGACTTGTTTTTATTAAATCATTGTTGGCTTTCTTTAGCTTTCCCATGCATATCTAAATGTTCACTGATTAAATCTCAAATTTAGATTCTAAGCGCCTTCCATCAAGTGACATTTGATGAATTGATCCATAATTACTCGGTTTGTCCTTCTCTTCCTTCTTGAACAGAAGTAAGAACAAATGGTCCTGCAAAGACCAGCTGTCATTGTAAATATTGAGAGAGGTGCAAAATGAGAAAATAAAATCAGCATGCGCTTTCAAGTCCTGTGTTTGAAATGAATCAACAAATTGATCTGAAATGTACCAAAGCACTTTCTGGAGAATCAGAACACATTGAGTTGCAAGTAGGAGACAGGTGGTTCAGTAACCACAGAAGCTGTCATTGAGGTCAACAGATGATAAGAAATCTGGCAGTCTTCTCCATTTGTGTGCAATTATCCTTACCTGATTTCCCTCGGACCCTCCATAACGAAATACCAATGAGAATTTACTCTAACCTTTTTTAACTGACCTTTTGCACACTGAATGTGTTTGCAACACCACTTGAGGAAGCAGCTACCTAATACTTAAAAGTAATGCTATATCTCTGTGCACAGATATTAAAACATATAAGGGTTATAGTTTCTTTGCATTGAACGCAATTTTGGAAGACCCAGGGACCCAATCGTTATAGTTGATGCAATCAATAAATCTGACTCTATTTCAATGTGGAAAGTCATGCCAAAGATCAGGTAACAATGTGGACCCAAAAATTTCAGGTTAGATCGGGTGAGATCTGTTCCACTTGAATAGCAATCAGGTATGGAGAATAGAAGAATGCTGTGGATCTTCTGAATCAAGATAAGACCACATCTTCAATTACATCACTGTCATTAAAAGGATATTTAATGACTTTTTCTCTGTGAGTGCCCTGCTGTCTTGATATTATTCCTGCTCAACTTCTGAACCCATCCCATTCCCACTAAGTGGGTTAAGTTAAAATCAATTGCTTGATTGAGAGATCAAGAATAGTCGGTGGAATACATGTCGATGCCATTCCATTTTTCATTTCTAAGCGGCAATAGTCAGGCAAAGGAGAAATCAAAAGCAGATTCTTGGGAGGGATTTGATGTGAGTTATTGGAAGACAAATCATTGCTCCAAATCATGGTTGTGATTAGATGTTAAGAGTGGCATCAAGTAGTATAAGTGTCATCTGTGGGTCCTTCATTAGCGCAGTCACATCTGAATCTCTGGCTTCAGCTTTCACTTCACTTGAGTACAGAAAGAACAGAAATTAAGACTGATATTCCAGTAGAGCACAGAGGAAGTACTGCACTATCAGTAATACTAACTTCTGGATCAGACATTAGGTCCTTTCTACGTGACGAAATGGACACAAAAGATCCCATTGCATTATTTCAAATAGAAAGACCTATTACTGGTGTCCTGGGTAATATATATTGCTCAATCAACATTAAAAAAAAACTGATGATCTGATCATTATAACATTGTTGTTTGCTGGGGTTTGCCGTGTACAAAATTGATTGATGTCGTTCCTGCATTACAACAGTGAAATCGCTTCAAAAATACCTCGTTGGCTATAAAGTGTTCTGAGAGGTCTGATGGCTGTGAGAAGTGGCGGAGAAGGCAAGTTGTCTTTTCTGTGTTACTGAGCTGGTCAGGAAAAATTAGGCATGGTAGGAAAAAGGCTGTTAAATGGCCACATAAGGGCTTGTACAGGAGTATAAGGAGTCTTTCTGTCCAAGGTCTTCCCTGCCCCATTGTGAAGTCATATGTCAGAATTTTACTGCCCCACCCACCTGAGGCCAACAGAAAATGCTGTTCTATGAGCTTCATCTACTTTGATTCTGGGGTGGGCAAGTGATAAAATTCCAGCCATTGTCTCTATTGGCAGTTTCTGGCTGTAGGAATGTAACATTGCACAATCACTCTGAATTTAACCTCTGTATTGTTAGCGCACCTTTGAGAGAGAACAAGATCGTAATGTTCTGAAGGCCAGGAGTATTCTACTATTTGAGTCAAAATCAGCAATGGTTTCAGTCATTGTAAAAACTTTGTCCAATTTTAGAGATTTTAGAAATTAGCCACGCTGATATATATATATATATATTTATGTATGTATTATAAAAATATAAAGTCTTAGCTCCAGGACAAAGGGATGTTTTGATTTGTGATCATCTAATATAATGGACTATTTTCTCAACTCCTTCTTGATTGCAATCTCCAAACATTCATGTTGCTCATTATTTTTCCCAATAGCAAACATTCTGTGCCTTCCTATCTCTTCAGTGATAACTATTTTATGTCCTTAAATCACATCTTTTGTTTTCCGATCTATATCTCGGGTATTTCTAATCAGTACACGTGTATTCCTGGGTGAATTGTGTGTTATGTAAGGTCAGGGAGGCACATTTCCTGTTTGTTAAGGTGATAAACTTTGATTACTGTGGCAGAGCTCTTATTGGACGGCTTAAACTCCTGAAAGGTGAGTATCGTATCCTGCTGACAGGAAGCTGTAACATTCCTGTACATTTGGACGTCTTGTGGCCTTCATGAACAATTCTTCCATTAAGGGTTCTTAACAGACAACACCTGGATACTAGTCCCCAACTTTCTTGGAATGCAGGACATAACTTAATAATGAAGTGCTAAGAATTGTTGAAAATGTCTTGCATGTTGTAAAAGTTGATGTTGATTTTAAAGTTACATTTTGTCATTCACTATTCTGAACAAATACTGAAAAATAATTCTATTCTGAATTGATTATTAAATGTATAGGAATACTTACCAAGAAATGTGAGTTCAATGCTATTAATGCAATTAAGGACACTAAAGGTGCCATTTCTTTATAATATAACATTATCTCAAATTGTATTTATGCATTTTCATTTGCAACCTGCAGGTTGCATGTGCTAGAAATCCATGTTTAGAAACTGTACAAAACAGAAAATATTGAATGTACACAGCAGATTTTTCAGAGATGGAAAAAAAGAAAAGACAGATTAACATGCTTAATTGAGACCTCTCTCGGATTGATAAGGAAACACAGAGCAACCTTTAAGGTTGGCATGGTGGCACAGTGGTTAGCACTGCTGCCTCACGGCATCAGGGTCCCGTGTTCAATTTTGGCTTTGGGTGATTGTGCGGAGTTTACACATTCTATCTATGTCTGCATGGGTTTCCTCCAGGTGCTCCAGTTTTCTCCCACAGTCCAAAGATGTGTAGGTTAGGTTGATTGGTCATGCAAAATTGAACCAAGTATCAGGAGATGAGCAGAGTAAATATATGGGTTACAGGATTAGGTCTTGGGTGGAATTGTGGTTAGTGCAGACTCAATGGGCTGAATGACCTCCTTCTGCACTGTTAGGATTTTATAGTTCTGACCAATGCAAAAGGGAGAACAAAAAATACAGGAGAAAATGCCGATTACTTTCAAAAAGGAACAACTTTTCTAAAGATTAAAAACAAATGCTGAGGGTGCTGGAAATCCAAAATGAAAGCAGAAAATGGTGGAAATGTTTTTAGTAACCTGTGAAGGTGCTTTTGAAAACAGTTAGAAATAGATAGCAAATAGTAAATAGAATATGAAAGGAATAAACTGATAAGAAATGGAGGAGATTGGTAAGATATAGGGCAGGATTCTCTGACACCATCGCAGCAGGTTTCTTGGCTGCAAAGTGACAGTAGTAAGATCTTCCAGTCCCACAGCTGTCAATGGGACTTTGCATTGAATTCCCACCCCCACCAACTAGGTGTGCTGTCAGTGGGACCAGAAGATCCTGCTGGCATGGACAACTGGAGGCTCTCACCCACAAAGTGCGAGAAGGTCTCAACTCAAAATTTGCCTGAATGGATCGACTAATTCTTCCTAAGTCACTGCTGTAGGCAATCTCCAGAGTGTGCATCTCACAAGCAAACATTTGTAAACTTGGTGAAATACCAATGGGATCTCTTTTTACACATCTCTCTGCAAATTTGGCCCTGCTTTGATCTTTTCAGCGTACATATTTAAATGCAGAAAAAGGCAGATCAGGTATAGGTTTTCAGAAGATGGTTTAAAAAATTTACTGGATTCTTCCTGAAGCAGAAATAAAGCAGACACATGTAAAACATAATTTGAAAAATATCTATTTACCTTGACATCAACTAAGTCACAGTCGATTATCATGATCCCAGAAGATTGGAATTTTTATCCACTAGTTTAGTTTTGCAGGGCCAACCTTGTCACTCACTTCCATTTAATTTCCTTTTCCTGTAAAATGTTGACAGTCCCCAGGGTTACAGTTCATCATTCCCCCAGATACTGCAATGAATTTACTACATGTGAATTACACATTTGCACCAAATGAATCATTATATCATTTATTCGAGCTTTGAAGTTGTCTCTGTGCCTCAGTTGGTCTTAATTGGATGTTTTTATAATTTTCCCTATTCAGATACGGAGGGGATGCTGGAGGTCATTTCGGAGAACAACGGTTTCATATTTTGCATCTCACAAACCTTGGGGTCATAATGCAGTGACAGGTGTCATTGACGCTCTCTCTGTCCCTCTACTTTCACAGCTCAAGTACATACCATGTAAAACATTACTGTGCACTTAGTGAATTCTTGAAATTACCAAATTCCCACTCCACTGCCAGCACTTTGCTGACATGTCTTGGCTGTTTTATATCGGGAGCAAATCTTCCATTAATCACATATGGGAGAAACTAGTACGCAACAAATGAAATGACAGAATTTTCCAATCATTTTTTTTAAATCTATGTGGCACATTCCAGTTCTACTCTTTCATGAATTAAGCTCATCTCCCATGCCACCACACACATGCACGCACACACAAACACACAGGAATAATCCCAAAAACAAATTTAATTAGCATACTTTGCAGTCATTTTTACACACCAAGTAATCCCAATTTTTGATTGTTCCATTTCTGAAGTCGTTGAAACATTTCAAGATATAAACCAAAAGGAAATGGGATTGTTTCATTCTCCACAGGGGTTCGGAAAGCCTGATGAATATCTGACTGGTTAACAGTTCCCATCATGTTGATGGAACTACAGCTGATAAAAGTCCAGTATTTTTTATGCCTTCCTTTTAAGAGAGCTCCTGTTTGAATTGAATCTTGATACCCTGCAGTGTGTAATTCCATACGACACACCTGAAGAGCAATCTATACGGAAACATTCTAGGAAAGTGCTAAATCTTACATTATCAGACATCAGGTGACTCATTGCAGCCATTTTTGAAGAGTCTCTTCTCATGTTTTTTTAAATAGGTCATCTTTACATAGTTCAATATGACTGTGGTTAGCTGGTGAAGTCATAAGCAGATTTTTTTCTCAATCATAGTTTACTGTCATCCTGAAACTTTTCATATTTCACTAATTTAATGCAAGAAATTGGGTTCATTATTTCAATTTTCTCTGAAAGAAAGCAAGCAGTAATAGGTCAAGTGTTCTGAGAGTGCAGTTGGTGGCGGGGTTAAAGTCTTACAGATCACATTTATGGCTCAGATCCACACATTTTGTTTTTAACAGTGGGGTGATTGGCAGGCAACCAACTCATTCCATAGAGGCGACTTAAATATATGATAACTTAAATCACAATGAAGCTTTCAAATATAACTGCTGTCATTTAGGTTTCTCGAGACTAGAGAAACCTGATAGCTTCACTAGGTGAGAAATCACAGAATGATTTTACACCTAAGTCTTAGATCTAGCTTGACTGCTTCAGCAAGCTTCACAATCGGTGAGGTTAATCCTTTGTCCCCCTTTCTCCACCAACCTTTTCCCCGCTATCTCTGTTGCTCTTCCCCTAGGCATGCAACCCCCTAAGGAGTCCTCCCCACACAACTTGTGAGCAACTACCTCCACCCCCCCCCCCCCCCCCACCCCCCAACATAAAGCCCCAGTAGTGTGCAAAGGAATTCCAAACTCCAGCACCCCACTGCTTCTGTCAGGCTGGGTAAATAATGATTCCATACGTATAAGTATTGCACCACTAACAGCTTAAATTTTGTGATTTTTGGAGTCAATCTCAATCCCCATTTCTAAAGATGAGAAACCAAATATAAAAAAGGAAAAGCCTGTTCTTTTCCAGTTTCTTCCAGATTTTTGACCAACTTTACTTCCAGTTTCATTATTGTCAAATATCCATCTAATTAATTCTTAGTTTGTATTACCCTCTAAAGTGATTAAATTTGATTAAGTTTAGTGAGGTTGGCAGGGGAGCACAATTGTTTCAAACAATATAGAGATATAGCCAGTGACAGTAGGATACAAATTTCCAAAGGGTGGCAATCACAGTTGTATTGCTTGCACAGAATAGAATTGCACATTTCTTTCCCGACACTCTGCCCCAGACTGGGTGAGAAAAGTGTAATACAGTTGTTTAAGAATCTTCTCAGTCAAGAATAGCAGCATCAAGGGGAAGTGAAACAACATTCTGCTTTGATGGCGCTAGCTGTCATTAAATAAGGTTAAAGGCCCCAGCCACTTTGAGACACCAGAGAGAAGGTATGTTTGTAACATAAGTGAGCAGAACTGAGGAGTAGCGCATGGGGGTTGGAGGGGAGGAGCAGCAGTGATGATGGGAGTGCAGGAATGGGAGTGGATAGAGCGAGGATAGTTAGTGGGGTGCGGGTGGGGTTTGTTAAGGTTCAGGAGAGTTATCTGGGGGTGGGGGAGGAGTGCTATGGTGGATAGTTGTTTTGGAGTCAGCGAGAGGTTGTGGGGGTAAGATTGCCAGTGCTATACTTACCCAGAAATTAGAGTATTAATTCTTCTTACTTTTCTAGGGTAATCACTTTACTAAGAAAGCTGGAACCAGCCGAAAACTCTGTTACACATCATAGTTTCAAATGATTCCTATAGCAGGATAATTGCCCATCAGATGTTTGAACTTCCCAGGCAACTCCCACGTAACCCTTGGGTGGGGACTTTCAGCAGGTCTCCCAGAGTAGCTTCTGGGGTACTTCCTTCATGGGATCCTCTAGCTTTTGAGGCGCAATGTTTCTTCTACAATTTTTTGAACTGGAAGCAGCTTAAAAATGAGAAAATATGTATCCCATTTGAAACATGCAGGTGATTAAAAGCTTCTGCAGATACGCAAAACAACACATTACTCCAGGTATGACATATTTATTCCCAGAGTCACAAAAGAAGTTCCAAATTGTGTGCATCCAGCCCTAATGGCAAAGTTGTCAACTAACTGGCACTGTTCATGTATGCTGATATATCCAGCTTTTGAAGTTGCAGAAAATTAACAAATGCGTTGACCCCTGCACACTGTTTAGTGCGAGGCCTTGATATTTCTTGGTTACCAGTTCAATTATAGCAATAATATATAACTGAAACAGTCTTTGCATGACAATTAATTTCATTATAGTTCATTACCAAGGGCATCAGGTATTTAAACATTTAAATCCAGCACTTAAACAAATTCTCCAATTTTTTTCATTCAGATGAATAAAAGTTAAGGAAGTAAAGGAGTAGACATTGCTGAGGAATAACAGCCACAATTAATTTGCAAAATACATTATCAACTGACACTGTCCATCAAGCACATCTGTCTGCACTGGGAGAATAAAGTGACTGGATCATGAACTTCTTAACCCATAAAGTGTAATCAGTAAGGATAGACAACACTTCCTCAGAATCATTGTTAACACCGGTGCCTCACAAGGCTATGTCCTCGGCCCCTTATTATACTCCTTATACATCAATGACTGTATGGCCAAATTCCCCTCCAACTTGATTTTAAAGTTTGCTGATGACCCCACCATAGTGGGTCGGATCGCAAACAATGACAAGACAGAGTATAGGAATTATGTAGAGAATCTCATGAACTGGTGCAGCAACAATAATCCCTCACTCAATGTCAAAAAATGAAGGAAATAGTCATCAACTTCAGAAAGCAAACTGGAGGACATATATCCATCTACATCAATGGCAATGAAGCAGAAGTGGTCAAAAGCTTCAAGTTTTAAGGTGTTCTGTTCACCAATAACACGTCTTGTTCCCTCCGCACCGATGCTATCACTAAGAAAGCTCACCAATTACCAATGCCTCTACTTTCTCAGAAGAGAAAGGAAATTTGGCATGTCTGCTACAACTCCCACCAAGCTATTTTACAGACGTACCATAGAAAGCATTCTTTCTGGTTATATCACAACTTGGTATGGCTCCTGCTCACTCCAAGATGGCAAGAAATTACAAAGGGTCGTGAACAAATCTCAGTCCATCTCACAAACCAGCCTCCCATTCATTTGCACTGTCTATATTTCTCACTGCTCAGAAAAGCAGCCAGCATAGTTAAGGACCCCACACACCCAGGGCGTATTCTCTTCCACCTTCTTCCATTGGGAAAAAGGTACAAACATCTGAGGACACATATCAACTGACTCAAGAACAGCTTCCTCCCTGCTGCCATCACACTTTGAATGGACTTACCTTGCATTAAGTTGTTCTCTACACCCTAGCTATGACTGTAACACTACATTCTGCACTCTTTCCTTTCCTTGTCTATGAATGGTGTACTTTGTCTGCACAAAATATAATACTTTTCACAATAATAAATCAAATCAAACCAAATCAACTCTGAGGAAGTGATAGACCATATTTCCATTAGTCAGGTAATTGGTCACTCCCTCTCACTCCTCCTCTTCACTCTCTTTCAATTGAGATTTCCCCTCTTTCAGTAGCTTGACAGATAATCTATACTCCTTAAGGTCTCAATATCCAGGAACAACATGAGACACCAATGAATATGCAAACATTGCTTGTTTTCTTACCTAGTTTAATTCCTGTTTGAACAGCAGTAACCAATACAATGTTGTTAATATGTAACATATCATAAGTTCCTGATTGGCAAGCATTAAATATGTAAAAGGTGATTACTGCTGGTTCTGTGCATTACTTTGTGTTACACCATTGGGTTATGGAGAAATATTTGGTATAGGCACAAAAATGAATGCAAATGACTCTAACTTTAACTGAGAAATGTATTCCTCTTGATCAGATGTTTAGTGAGTTCATTGCCATTAACTTTTTTGAGTAAATTCAAGTTGGAAGGTCAAGATAAAAATGTAGAAATGATATTTTACTACATAATAGTTCCAAGGTAATTCTGTTGTGTTTTGTGATGGATGGTAAATTAAATGTTTTCAGTTGCTTCCAAATCTTTGTTTGAACACAATACATCCATTGTTGGTGTATCCTTAATTCTCATGCAAAGCAAATAGAAATGCAAAGCTACACAGACGCCTTTTCTGCAAGTTTCCTATTTGTAAAAGATTTTGTAGATGAACGTCAGATCAGTTGAACAGATAATTTCTTTATTGAATCCTTGAATGATGTTTGAAAGAAAAAGTAAATCTTTGACCTTTTTATGTAAACGATCATCAAATGAATTTGTATAAAACACATTGAACCAAATGACAAAACAAAGATTAAAGATACAAAGGCATCAGGCAGAAAATGGTATTTATTTTATTGCTGATAGCTTTATACAATGTTTAAAACTATAAAGGTGCACAGGGCTAGATTTTCTATTTGGGATTGAGACCCTGATTTTAAGGTATCAAATGCAGGTCCCAACCCTGAACCACATCAGGAATAGTGGTAATGACTATTATTGTAATAATGAGACCCATGAGGTTGGCTCCTTCATACAATTGTAGAACGCCTAAAGTGCAGAAGGAGACCATTTGGCCCATTGAGCCTGCACTGATAACCCTGTAATCCCATGTATTTACCCTGCTAATCCCTTTAACACTAAGGGACAATTTAGCATAGCCAATCAACTGAACCCATATATCTTTGCATATCAAGGTGCAAGTTAACATGGCCAGCCAACCTAACCTGTGCATTGTTGGACTGTGGAAGGAAATCGGATCACCCTGAGGAAACCCATGCAGACCTGAGGCAAATGTGCAAATTACACAGACAGCCATTTGAGATGAGAATTGAATCCAGGTTGCTGGCACTGTGAGGCAGCCGTGCTAACCATTAGGCCACACAGCCACTCTTGGAATATGAGCTCTCTGACTGAGTTAATAATTGCATGCTCCATCAGGGAATCATACTTGAACATATTATTGGGTACTGTTAGGGCTACTAACACTCCTGATTCTTTGTACCTGAAGCACTCTTAGGAGTGGAGATAAGTTTGTAAATAAAGTGACACCACCACTGAGGAGTTATTTCAGTCGCTCAATATGATTTTCAACAAGGTAGTCAGTTAATGGTCATTGGTTACAGTCACTGTGCAAATAATAATATCATAGAATCATACAGCACAGAAGAGCTTTTTTCCAATTGAATCCACACCAACACATTAGAAACACTTAAACGCCCAGGTAATCCTGTCTACCAGTATTTGGCCCAGAGCGCTGAATGTTAATGAGGATCATATAATCATAAAATCCTATCATGCAGAAGGAGGCTATTTGGCCCATCGAGTCTGCACCAACCACAAGCCCACCTGGATTGTATCTCCATTACTCTATGCACTTAACCTAGCTAGTCCCCCTGACACTAAAGGGCAATTTAGCATGGCCAATCCACCTAACCCTTACATCTTGGACTGTGGGAGGAAACTGGAGCACCCAGAGGAAACCCACACAGACTCGTGGAGAATGTGCAAAATCCACACAGGCAATGACCCAAGCTGGGAATCAAACCCAGGTTGCTGGTGCTATGAGGCAGCAGTGTTAACCACTCTGCCACTGTGCCACCCAATAAGAGACCCTCCTATGTAGTGGGCTCCCAATTCTAGAGACCAATAGGAGACCCTCCACTGATGACACATCCATAACCCCACTGATGGGGTGGGAATGGTCCATCAAAGACCAAGTTAAATATAAATAATTGAAAAAATGGCTAGAGTTACCAGGCTATGATCATGGAGGGACAACACAGCTGTGGTTCAACAGTCATGGCTGAATCAGAGGATTCCCCTGTGGGATTAAGAACTGACCTATGCCCCCCCCAATTCCCTTATCCCTCTGTCTGGAGGAAACCTCCTCTCACTGATCAAGTTTTGGCTCCAGTGAGGAGCTTGCGTGCTAACTGGAGAATTCATAATGGAAAACAGAAAAATGGCAGATGAACTGAACAGATATTTTGCATCATCTTCACTATCGAGGATACAAGTAATATCCCAGAAGCAGCTATGAAGCAGGAAATAGAAGGGAGGAAGGAACTCAGGAAAATTGCAGTCACCAGAGAAGTGGTATTAAGTAAATTGTTGGTTCTTTGGGCTGACAAGAGCACAGATCCAAATGGATTTCATTCCAGGATTTTAATGAAAGTGTCTGGTGAGAGAATTGAAACATTGGTTTTAATTTTCCAAAACTCCCTAGTTTCAGGGAAGATTCCTTTAGGTTGGAAGATAGCAAATGTAATACCACTGTTCAAAAAGGGAAGGAGACAGAAAATGGGAAACTACATGCCAGTTAGCTTAACATCTGTTGTATGGAAAATGCTAGAAGATATTATTAAAAAAGCTTAACAGGGCATTTGGGTAAGCACAAGATAGTCAGAGTCAACATGGTTCTGTGAAAGGGAAATCATGTTTAACCAACTTATTAGAATTCTTCAAGAAAGTAACGTGCACCGTGGATAAAGGGGAACTGGTGGATGTGCTAGATTTAGATTTCCAGAAGGCATTTGGTAAAGTGCCATAATAACCTATGGAAAATAAAAACTCATGTTGTAGAGGTAATGTATCGCATGGATAGAATATTGGCTGACAAACAGGAAACAGAGACTAGATATAAATGGGTCTTTTTCAAGTTGGCAAGATTTAACAGGTGCTGAGTGGGCAGCACAGTGGCACAATGGTTAATATTGCTGCCTCACAGCTTGGGCTATTGTCTGTATGAAGTTTGCACATTTTCTCCATGTCTGCTTGGGTTTCCTCTGGGTGTTCCAGCCTCCTTCCACAGTCCAAAGATATGCAAGATAGGTAGCTTGATCATGTTAAATTGCCCCTTAATGCCAGAGGGAAGAGATAGGGTTAATGCATGGGGTTATGGGAATAAGACCTGGGTGGCATTTAGTTAGTGTAGACTCAATGAGTCGAATGGCCTCCTTCTGTACTGTAAGTTTCTATGATTCTAGTTATAGGGATCAGTGCTGAGACCTCAACTGTTCAATATCTGTTTAATGACTTGGTTAAAAAAATTAAAGGGATGGTTGACAAAATTATTGATGACACAAACATAAGTGAAAAAGAAGATAGGTTATGGTGATGAAACAAGGAGGATACAAAAATACATAGATAGCTTAAGTAATATTTAATATATAATAATATATAATATAATAATATTTAATATATAATATGAGGTAATGCACTATGGCAGGAATAATAAATGTGTAGAGTATAGGGCTAATGGTAGGATTCTTAGTAGTCTTGATGAACAGAGGGATCTTGGTGTGTATGTGCATAGATCCCTGAAAGTAGGCAGTCAAGTCAAGAAGGTTGTTAAGAAGGCATACGGAGTCTTAGCTTTTATTGGTAGGGGGATTGAATTTCGGAACCGCAACGTCATGTTGCAACTGTACAAAACTCTAGGGCGGCCGCACTTGGAGTATTGTGTGCAGTTCTGGTCCCCACATTATAAGAAAGATGTGAGGCATTGGAGAGGGTACAGAGGAGGTTTACCAGGATGTTGCCTGGTATGGAGGGCAGGTCTTATGAAGAGAGGCTGAGGATTTGAGGTTGTTTTCGTTAGAAAGGAGGCGGCGAAGAGGGGACCTAATCGAAACATATAAGATGATTAGAGGTTTAGATAGGGTGGACAGTGATAGCCTTTTTCCTAGGATGGAGAAAGCTAGCACGAGGGGACACAGCTTTAAATTAAGGGGTGATAGTTATAGGACGATATCAGAGGTAGGTTCTTTACCCAAAGGGTGGTTCGGGAGTGGAATGCCCTGCCTGCAGCAGTTGTAGATGCGCCAAGTTTGGTGGCGTTTTAAGAGGTTAGTTGATAAGTATATGGAAGAGAAGGGAATGGTTTAGTTTGGAGGGGCATTGCTTTTTATATTGGTCGGCGCAACATCGAAGGCTGAAGGGCCTGTTCTGTGCTGTAATGTTCTATGTTCTAAGTGACTGAGCAAAGATTGGGCAAATAAAGCATAATGTGGGAAAATGTGAAATTGTCCATTTTGGCAGGAAGAATAAAAAAGAACCATATTATCTGAATGGTGAGAGATTATCGAGTCCGAAGAGACATGGGTGTCCTAATGTATGAATCAAAAGAGCCTCATATACAGGCACAGCAAATTACTAGGAAAGCTAATAGAGAATCATTGTTTCCTGCAAGGGGAATTGAATACAAAAGTAAGGGGTTATGCTTCTGTACAAGGCATTGATGAGACCATTCAGCCTCTCAAGTCTACCCTTCTACTTAATAAGATCATGATTGCTCTTATCAAGAAGCAGCACAGTGGTTAGTACTGCTGCCTCACAGTGCCAGTGACCTGAGTTTGATTCCCGGCTTGGTTGCTGTCTGTGTTGATTTTTCACATTCTCCCCATGTCTGCATGGGTTTCCTCCAGGTGCTTCGGTTTCCTCTCCAATGGTGTGCAGGTTAGATGCATTAGTCATGCTAAATTGCCCCTTAGTTTCCCAAGATGCGCAGGTTAGAGAGATTAGTGGAGTAAATATGTGGAGTTACTGGGATAGGGCCTAAGTGGGATTGCTGTCTGTGCAAACTCGACTAGGCAAATGGCCTCTTTCTGCACTATAGGATTTCAATGATAATAATCTCCAATCAGCACCCCGCCTGCCCCAATAATCTATCCACCTCTGCTGTAAAAATATTCAAAGATTCAGCTTCCACCACTTTTTAGGAAGAGAATTTCAAAGACTCACATGAATGAAAGAATTTCATCTCATCTTTGTCTAAACAGTGATGCCCAGTTCTACATTCTGCCACAAGAAGAGACATCCTCTCACACTCATCCTGTCAAGTCTGCTCAGGATCTTATATATTTTCATCAAGTCACTCCTTTCTTTTCTAATCTCCAATCCATACAAGCCTAGCTTGTCCAACCTTTGTCATAAGTTGGAGACAGTGTTGGCCCTATTTAAGGAAGGATATAAGTGGTTTGGAAGCAGTTCAGAGAATGTTTCCAAGTACCTGGAATGGGTGAGTGGGAACCTTCGAGGAGGCTCTTACAATTAAGTTGTTTATTTCAGGAGCAAGAATAGTACTCAATTAATAAGGATATAAAGAATGAATCTGGGCTGTTCCAATCTAAGAACAGTCAAAATGCATGCAATTTCATTGACTGCTTTTGTTTATATCCTCCTCAGTGTTACATGTGAGGTGCAGTTTAAATTTTGCTAGTCCAAAGATATTAATGAGACATTGGGCAGGAATTTTGAAGATAAGGTGGGCTTAACTAGCCTGCATGGCAGTTTACTGGTGTCATCTGGCACCCTCCCCAACTCCATCAAAGCATTTAGCCCATTGATATCCTTAAAATGTTTACATACTAAAAAAGCTTTCAATTTATTCAGAAACTGAGCATGCTGGTAATAAATAAACATTTGCATTTGCAAAGTGTATTTCACGAGGACATCTCAGGCTCAAGCAGCTTTTTTTAAATGACAAAAATCATTTGATGCTGTGCTGAAAATAGTTCAAACAAATGGCCATTGTTAAAAATTAACTGGCAGTACTGAATACAGTATTGTACAATACCAAGTATTGTCCACTGCTTCCTGTAAGTGAGAGGTGTTTTAAATAATTGTTAACTGATATGAAGCCGGTTTAATATTGGAAAAATAAGGATGGATCTTAAAGCTATCAGCTGAGTGTGAATTTGATTGAGGGTGGTTTTGGGGAGTTGGCATGTAAAATACAAGAGGTTCGATTTTCCACTTCCCCCCACCCCACACAGTGTGTTTTGCAATGGCTGGGTAACCTAAGTCGGGGGCTCACAATCGGCAGGTCTGGACGATCTCTTTGATGGGAACAACCAGAAAATCCTGCATAAGAGTGTATATTTATCACCTTCCCACCCATCCTTGACAGACCCTCCATTATATGGTAAATAGGCAGATGCCAAAATCGGCAGCCACCTGTTATTTTTAAATAATTAAGGGTCAGTTAATAGTTAATGAGCTAATTGATCCGAATAATACCTTGCCCATGCCCTAAAACTCATAGCTTGGAGAGGCAGGTGGGACTCATGAACCTGCTCTTGGGCCTAGCCAAACAAGCTTGTAATATGTCCAGGCAGCAGGCGATCGAGGGGGTCATCCAGCCCAACACTCTGCCCCATCTACCATGGCTACATTCACAGCCAACTGTCCCTGCAGAGGGAACATGCAGTATCTAGGGTACCGTTGAGGCCTTCAATGCTCATTGGGCACCACGGGTACTAGGGTGTGTGATTGACCCTATTAATCACATTTTGGTTTCATGTTTTAAGTTTCCTTTCTGCTTTGTTTTTTGTTTTGGATAGTTCCCTTCTTTTTTGGGGACTGCCCCTTTTAATTTGTAGCTCAGTTTATTTCATTTAGCTTATTTGATTTGCCAAAAGGACTGGCAGGCAGGTAGGAGTGGTATAAACGCTTTTTTAAAAAATAGTTTATGTAAAGGCAGGAAGAATGGGGGATTCTCTCCTCTAACCACTCGCAAGGCATTACACCATTCCCCCTCTCCTCCCGCCCATCTTGTTCCTCCCCATCTGGTGCTGAAAGCACTCCATTTCTCAGATTAGGTGCTATGGAAATTCTAGACCTGCTTTCGAGGTCAGTGGCCCCACCTTCAGCTTGTTTTGTCCTCTGGCATAACAGTGTGGCATCAGCCATTTCTTGCAATGGGTGAGATTGGGGGGTTGGTGGCAGTAATACATACCCCCATTCAATCAACTTCAGCCCATAGCTCATGCAATCCACTGTATGAAGAGAAACTGTTCAAAATTATTACTGAAGCTTTTTTTCTCAAAAAAAAACCCATTAAGCATAGAAGTGGAAACTAAAGACAGGATTCCAACTCTGTTGGAAAGCAGATAGCTCTGCTTATTTCTCCCTGGTGATATCCATGACAGCTCACAGCCCTCCTGTGGCTATTATTCACTTGTCAGCTGCAAAAGGAAGATTGTGTGTCAAGCCTGACCTATTCTCAGCAAAAAAAACTAAGCATACATATTTTTGCTGGAAGGAACCTTTGAATAGGCATCTGGATAAGGGATCTTAAATGTGCTTTATCATTCCTAACTTAAAGGGATGAATTTTAACCTTCCCTTCCCTCCAAACCTTGGTCTGGTGCAGTTTGGGCTGGGGCGGGTGAAATTAAAATGCAATGCAAGACAAGACGCTAGGTTTTCCAACTCTCCAGGATTGCTCTGGAGTTCTCCAGTAACTAAAGACCGATCTCCTGGATACTGCCATATGCAATCCTGAGGAAATCCTGAGGACATTAATAATTGTTTCTTTCTTGAAATTTTCTTTGAGTCTTTTGCTTTACCAGATGAAATAATACTGAAAATGGGGGAGAAAAGGGCTGTACAGCTGACAATCAAGCATCATTCAATAATGTGTCTTTTTGCTTTCCAGTTAGTGTAGGAAGGCAGTACATCACGGCAATCAATGACTGGCCAACAAATGGCTGGAGTGCAGGGGGAAATCATGTAATGAAACCTCTAGGAATACATTTTATCACCGTTGGCAACTCCATTTACAACTGATCCCTTGTCCCAAATCCGACAGACCGCAATTTTAATTTGCAGGTGTTAAGGGGGTAAACCCTTTTCAATGTGATAAAGAGAAATTTCTTCACCCAGAGGGTGGCGAATCTGTGGAATTCATTGCCACAGGAAGTAGTTGAGACTAAAACATTGTGTGATTTGAAGTAGAAATTAGATATTGCTCTTGGGGCTAAAGAGATCAAGTGATTTTGCAGGTGGGCAGGGGTGAGGGGGAGTGAGGCGGGGGAGGGAGGGGGGTGATGCAGGTGGGATCAGAATATTGAATTTTGTGAATGGCCATGATCAAAATGAATGGCAGTGCAGTCTCAAAGATCCAAATGACCTACTCCTGGTTATTTTTTCTATGTCTCTATGTTTCTATACTCACCCAAAGCCTGTGTGATCCTTGGTTAAATATTGATATGTCACCTATATTTATATAGATAACATAATCAGGACCCAATTCCAATATTAATATTGAGTTTGCGTGGACAAGGTTAAACCTGTACAGGATAGAAATTAAGCTCAGATGAAACCCAGTACAATATCCATTTTTAAGGAATCCATTTCATTGTAGACAAGCAAGAGGAAAGTGCATCTCTAGGTCATTGAAAGATACTTTCAACTCCCTTAATGTGGGCTTTCCAATCTTGGGTTGCCCCACTCCTTCCCAGGCCCACAACTATAACATTTGTATTTTTCAGAAAGGCTTGTCCAAAGGTGTGCAGGTTAGGTGGATTGGCCATGATAAATTGCCCTTAGTGTCAGGGAGACTAGCTAGGATAAATGTATGGAAGTAGAGTGATAGTTCCTGGATGGTGTTGTAGTCAGTGCAGAAATGATGGGCCAAATAGCCTCCTTCTACACCATAGAATTCTGTAATTCTATCTGACCTACACACCCCAGCCCCACTGCCGTTCCAATTTCCTAATGACAATTTGTATTAGTGCTTTCCTGCCACTTGAATCCCACTCCCACCTTCCTTGCCATTCTTATTGGAATCAGACTGGATCCCATTCTGCAGGCCTAGCCATTTCAATCAGTTCAGTCTCCCAAATGGCATTCCCGGACGGTCAGGCCATTCATTGTTCCCATCTGGGTATCAGTGGTAGAATCCTGGACTCATTCAACGTAGAGACGAAAAGGCCATTTTAATACTCCAAAAAAATCACTACTGTATTTGTATTCATTTGTTCTGAAATGGAAAAGTAGGCAATAATTAATTTCCCTGAAACCCAGGTCTCTCTCTCCATTGCAAGTCTTATTGGGTGATTCTTTTTGTAAGCACATAAACCTAGAAAAGAAATGGGGAAAAGCATTTACTGCCCAATGGAATCTCAGAACCTGGATGAGACTGGACTACCATTTGAAGATTGCAATGGCCCAATTGGTCAAATTTTCTTCTAAGATGAGATTTCTGGTTCATTTATGTACAGCTCTCTGAAATTGTATCAAAGAAGTTTCATGACATTTTATTTTCCAAACAAATGTAGTACAATGATTCCTTCTTCCATGTTGGGTAATTTTTATAGTGGAGAGCAAAATATTCCATGGCTTCTCAATTCAGGCTTCATTTTGCCATTCTCAGTTAGGCAGTGGGAGCTGAATGAGAATTGGTTGCCTCGCTCTTTACTGTGAGGTCCTAAGACTGGATTCAGAATCCTTCTGAAAGAAATGAGATGCTATGCTTGAACCCACTACACGCATCTTTGCACCATCAGAAAGACAAATACAAAAACATGCTGCACTACCATTCACTTGTACAGATTTAATTTAAAAAAGTTTATTTGTTAGTGTCATAAGTCAGCTTACATTCACACTGCAATGAAGTTACTGTGAAAATCCTCTAGTTGTCACCGGTTTGGGTGCGCTAATGGAGAATTTAGCATGGCCAATCCACCTAACCTGCACATCTTTGGAATGTGGGAGGAAACCGGAGCATGCAGAAGAAACCCATGCAGACATGGGGAGAATGTGCAAACTCCACACAGACAGTGACCCAAACCCGGAATCAAACTCAGGTCCCTGGCTCTGTGAGATTGCAGTGCTAACCACTGCACCACCATGCCGACCTGGAATGTCACAGAAATGATCAAAAATGTTATTTATATTCAAAATAGAAAATGTAATCAAGGTTTGGAAAAGAATGCTATACACATGCATATAAAAGCAAAGCTATTATTTTGAGCAGACTAAATTTGAGGGGACATGTATCATACCTACAGGAACTTAATTTGATATTATTTATTATTGTCACATATATTGGGATCTAGTGATAAATGTTGTTTCTTGCACACTATACATACAAAGCATACTGTTCATAGAGCACATGGGGAGAAGGAAAGGAGAGGGTGCAGAATGGAGTGTTGCAGTCATAGCTAGAGTGTAGAAAAAGATCAGCCTAATATAAGGTAGCTCCATTTAAAAGTTTGATGTATTGAAGAGTCATCAATGAGCAGTCATAAAGGCAATCTTATGAAATTTGCCTCATTTAGTAGAAATATTAACTCATTTGGTTATGCCTGAAATTGAAGAAGTGTGTTAGAGATTATTAGAGAATGGAGCTCTGAACAAGATTTGTGTAGGTTGATATTTAATTTTCACTGTTTTTTAAATAAAAAAAAACATTTAAGTATCATAAAACATTTTATCTATTGGTACAAAGTTGGAAATAGAATGATTCTCAGAAACCAAGGCCATGTAAAATTCTTCCTTTTTGAATGGTAATAATACAATTATTATTAAAGTCACTGCATTACCATATATTTTCAACATGTTCACTCTGCTAATAAATATAAGACTTTTGTGACTTCAGCGAATTGACTGAATGGGACCCGAGTGTCTTGATAATATGCTTTGTGGGAACATGTGGAACCAATAACTCAGATGACAGTGAAGTACCTGGGAAATGTGCCTAAAATATGTCAGGCTGGATTCATTAGACTAGCAATTTGCCACCATGCAGTCTATTAAATATAAAAAGGTAACAGCAAAATAGTGCATACTGTCACTATGTGCATTTCTTAACTTGAGTACCCTCATACATTTTGATAAGGATATGCAAAACTCACCAATTAATTAATCTGGGATCACACAGAAAAATATGTATTACAAATTTATTCACAAAAAAGGTTATTTTAAGCAGAAGCATTTTGAACATTGTCTCAAATTATTATTTTTTATTATCATTTATTTTTACGTAGCTATAGTGATGACCTTTGACCCAGAGACAACTACAGTATGAAAAAGTTATGATGTCTTTAAAATGTTGGTACAATTTGTAATTATTTATAAAAAAAGTGTTTGTAAAGGGCATTGAATGGCTTGCATCATTATAAGGGGTCAAATGCAATTTTCTTAGATAATAAGAAATATTGTTCCATTTGACCTTGCAACTCACGACCTGGGAGCATTGGCAACGCAAAGAATGTTAAGACTAGAGTCTGTATGTTGACAGATGCAAAACGGAGATACAAACAGGAGAACTTGAGGATGAAAGTAATCAGCACACAGACACAAAAGAGACGGAAGGAAGAACACACCAAATTCTTGTGCGGCTAAGAAGCAAACCAGTGTCAGGAAAAGATCAAATTTTCTGTTTGGAAGGAAAGGAGCAGGAGTTCAGAGATACTGTGTGAGCTGGCTTAAAAGGTTTAAAACCTGGAAAGCTGTGTGAGTAGCTTGAAGATACTAGAGAACTGGGTATTTTCTCAGAAGTGGTAGGACCACATACCAGAGTGTTTTTCGTTTCTCAGTTGAAAAACAACTTGCTCCACTCAAAGGGTTATGAATCTTTGGAATTTTCTGCCCAAGAGCGTTGTGGACGCTCAATCATTGAATAACTTTAAGGCTGAGATAGACAGATTTTTGGTGTCTCAGGGAATATCTGTGAGAACTGTTGCCAAAAGGGATGCTTATTTGTGAACCTCACCAAGTAAGAATCTTTTGGGGGAATATTCTACAAGACTAATATTAACTGTGTAAGTATAATTCTGTGTGTTTTAAGTTTGCTTAATAAATGATTTATTTTAAAGAACACACATATTCTCATGATAAAATATGAATGGCAGACAATTGCAATCGCTTGTGAAGTTTCCCATTTTTGGGATTTGGCTTACGTGGCACTTACCATCTGCCAAATCAGAACAAATTCCTACGTGTATCCTTCAGTTAAGTTCTGCATTGTTTAATTTCTGTTTTTTACGATATAAGCTTCAAGTCAGCTGCTGTCTCTTTCAATTTCTTGATCAACAATTTAATTACAATTCTGCACATCATACCTACATACTTAAGCACTATTTTATTCTGTGTGGGTTTCCTGGGAAATTAGGAATTCATACAGCATTTATGTTGACTCAATTGTTAATGCCAACATAGATAAAGGATCTGAATAGAAATTTGATCTAGGAAGGAAATGGAGCACAGTGAGGAGGTGGAATAGACTAAGTAAATATCAAAATAAAACTCAATAAGTAGCACCGAAAGGAACTGGGTAGGAATGGAAAGTAAACATCCTGGGTAGGATTTTCTGGCCCTTCCCACTAGCAGGATCTTCTGATCTGACCTACTGGGACCACTTACCATGGGTTCCCCCAGTGGCAGAGGGTGTGAACAATGGGAAACCTTGTTAACGCCAGCAGGATCAAAAGATCCCACCACTACCCAATGGTGAGCCATCTCTGCCTCCCAAAACATGCCATGGGGTGAGGGCAAGGGGTGTGGAAAATCCCACCCACTGAATTATAATACATTAAGATGTATTAAAAAAAGCAAGGATAGAGTGAAACATTGATAAAGGAGAAAGTAAACGCGGTAGAAAATGTTGAATATGCTAATGGGGCCCACAAGATTCTATGCTGGGACTGACGGTGCTAAATGTATATGTCAATGATTTGGATATGAGGCTAAGGAGAATGATATCCAACTTTGCAGAATGTACTACAATTGGAGACTGAGTAAATAATTCTGAGGACCAAGGGAAACTGCGAGAATATATTGATAAGATGCTGGAATGAGCAAAAAAGTTGCAGTTGAAATTCATTGCCAATAAATAGGAAGTCCCCTGGCTTTTTTGAGAAAAAGGTTACATCGGAAAACCATGTGAAAGGACAGCAGGATTTAACAGTAATCATTCATAAGACATTAATGACAATACTTCAAGTGGATATTACCTTAAACATAGAAATATAGAAAATAGGAACAGGAGGAGGCCACCCAACTCTGTGAGCCTTTTCCATCATTCATTATGATCATGGCTGATCATCCAACTCAAAAGCCTAATCCTGCCATCCTCTCATAGTCTTTGATCCCTTTCACCCCCACAGTTATATCAAACTCCTAAATATACTAAATATACAGGCTGGAATTTTCCACCTCATGTCATGGAAATTGGAGCAGGCAATGGGTGGACAATGGAAAGGTCAACTGACCTTGGACGGGATTTTACAGTTTCGGGATGAGCGGGACTGTAAAATCCCACCCATAACATTTTGCCCTCAATTGCTTTCTTCTGGTAGTGAATTCCACAGGTTCACCACTCCTTGGGGTGAAAAAAACTAAATAAAGAGATATTGCATATCATATTTGCTATAATAATGAAATTATATAAAAGATTGCAGCAGGAATACTATGTGTAGTTTTAGACCCTACATTAAGATATTAAGGTAATGGAATCAAAAGTCCAGGTTCATTCAACACTTTTAAGCATGAAGAAATCTAAATGCTGAGACTTGAAAAACTGGGGCTGTTTTCACGAGGACAAAGATAATATGACAGTCTTTAAAATTATGTCTGATTGGGACAGACTCCATTAAAACTGTCTACGTACCAGGGTTGATGGATCATTCCTCTCGAACCATTTTTCCTTGGATCCCTGGACAAAGATGTTTCAGAACAAGCACATTCCGGAGCATAGGAAATGGAGAAAAATAATAAAATCTAATGTGATTTGAAAATTAGGGTTTGCAAAATAGTTTGTCCAATAGCAGATAATTGATGCCGGAACACCATGAGTCTGAATCTTAAACAACTGCAAGTATAAATGCTGGTAGGTGTTTGGGAGTTTGAACAGTCTGAATTTCAATTGAGAGCTACTTTAGTCACAATTGATAACAGAAGAGATTTCTGAGATACAAACCATCACTGTGAGTTCTTTGGCTGGATTTAAAACTTACACCTGTGATATAAAGCTTGAGGCAGTCAGCAATTTGTTTTAGAAGGTACATAAGTCAAACAGTGACATGTTAAGACTTCCACTGAAATAAAGAGATAAACATTATTTGTCAAAGTATTGATTTTTAATATATTATTCTGTCTTTTTATACACAAGCTGTAAGAATTCGTTTGTGGAGTCATCTATCTATGGGATAATGCCTTGGGGACCTGTCATGATGGCCTTGCCATTAGGACTGGAAGCTAGTGAGACCCTCCCCAGGAATTTGTGGACAGGGGAGGAATAGAGAAGGCAGTATCCCTTAGGCAGTGCCAACCTGGTACTGCCAGCCAGACACCATGGTGCTGCCCAATATTCTGGCACTGCCAGTCTAGCGCATTGGCTGTGCCCATTCAGCATTGGGCAGTGCCATGGAGGTGGGTCCTGAGGGGAATGGAAAGTGATGGAACCTGAAGGGGTGAGGTCTAAGTGGATGCAGTGAGAGGGACACTACACACTCTGCAACTGGCGATCGACCAGTGGGATAACAAAAAAATGGGCCAGGACTTGTTAGAGGGTGGGGAAGTGAAGGCGGTCAGTTGGCTCATGTGGGGGGGTGGGGTGATTGGCCAAATCACCAATTTGGAGGCTGGTGATGTTTAAGGAGGGAGGCAATGACAGACATCTCTATTGAGTGCTTATGCATAAAACAGAGATCTGCGCATTTGTGTTGCATCATCTATTGTCAGTTGCTAGTTTTCAAGTGACCTTAGACCTGCCCTTTTCCCCTGCTGCTGAAAAATATATTTAACAAGATTTCTTGCACAGCGTGGTGTAAGGATCTGAAACTCTCCCGTCATCAAGAGATTTTTTTTGTAAGATTTCCCCCTACAGACCTAGAAATTGTCCATTTGCAGAAATATGCAGCACACATTTGGATGAATAAGGCCACAATATGGTAGGCCAGAAGCAAATAGAGATTTCTAAGGGGAAGTACAATGTCCATTTTGTGTGAGATAATCAAGAGCCTTTTATTGAGTCAGCTTTGCAAGATTTGTCAGTCCCAGGAAAATCAATCTCAGGGAAATCAGTCCCGGGGATTGTCTGCAACAGAGGAGGTCATTAACCAAAGAAGGAAGGGTGATTAATCCCTCACCAAAATTAAAAGCACCCAATTGGCAAAAATAGGAAAGCTTGAACATCTAGGCTGAAAAATCAACAGTGATATTTATGAAAGTAAGATAACTATATCTAAGGGGAACTTCTTAAGCGCTTTTTGCACATCGAGTGAATGAAGGTTAAACAGTCACTTAAAGTAACGATCCCTTTTTACATCAGATAACTAACTATTCAATACATGTGAAGATTTAACATCAACCACGATGGAATGGCTGAACTTAAAGATAACAATTTTATCTCTCGACTTCTATTTGTTTAAACTGATGACTTGCTATTGGCACTATTGACAATGGTGGTATTAAGCAGGTTCCAGATGTGGAAGCATTTTCAGAAATACACTACTTTTCAGTTCAGACTGTGGCTGTTACTTGAGGCAATCAGAAAAGCAGGTGTACTACATTTAGTAAAATGTTGCATCGATCACACAACCCAGATAATTAGAGTAGAATGAATGTTTATCATGGCGATGATGAGTTTATTACAGTGCCACGACTGTGGTCAAATTCTGGTAATTTTTCTGCATAATCTACGATCAGCGTGTGTTTATAATGGCTCCTGTCTCAGTTATTGATGGACAGAAGGCCACGTATTGCTGCTCTGTAATATCCTTCCTGCTTCAGCAAACAGGAAAGAAATAGATTGTCCTTGTGATGAGTGACGGGCCAAACAAACACAGACAGCCACAGATGCTGCTGCTCATCATTCCGTTGTAATCATGAGAAATATTTACTGCTGACAAATATTCACTGCATAAATGTCGAAAGTGAAGTCTCATTATGTTTCTCCACATCCTCCAAACTTGGAAGATATTCTACTGGTATTTGAGTGTATTAGTTGTGGAGAATATGATATTCATAAAGCATAACAGAAGGTCACTAATTCAGGATAAGAGTTAGACCATTTAGAACAGAAATTAGGAGAAAGATCTTCACTCAGAGGCCAGTGAACCTATGGATTTCACTATCACAGAAAGCTGTGGAGACCAATTCAGTGAATATATTTCAAGAGAGGTAGATAGATCGCTGATTCTAAAGGCAATAAGGCGTACAGGGAGAGCATGGAAGTTGAAATGCAGAAGTGGTTCCCAAATTGGGGTCTGTGGAAATCGTAGAGATCTTCAAAGTCTTCCAGGGGGTCTGCGGAGTTGGGGGCTGCCACATTACCAACTGGTTTGAAAGAAGCAACTGACCAATTTCAAAAATAATTCCAGCAATGAAATAAGGTGATCATATCAAGGTCTCCTGGAGCACTGATGTCAGCCAATTAGTGCCCAATGAATGGAGAGGTTTTCTCCTCGATTGGTCCATTTGATTTATTCCATCTGCTGTTTTAGGAAAGAAAAACTGTAGCCAGGAGCAAGGCTAGATCCCAAGGTGGAGCCAGTGGCAAAAAGAGGTGCAAAGAAGCAGCAAGATAAAGTGGCAGAGAAAAGTACTGGCAGAGAGGGGTGTTTGGCCTACAGGCTGTGGCAGGGCCTCAGCTAAGCAGCGGGAGATTCATCCCCCGGAAAGAGGTGTGTGTGTGTGTGTGTGTGTGTGTGGAGGGGGATGAATATGCAGTCACGCGAGCTGAGGGGGGAGTGAGTGTGCATGCTTGTGCGCGCTGACGGAGGGGGGGGTGGGGTGAGTGTATGCAAGAGATGAGAGGTGTGTGTGTGTGAGAGAAAAATAAGTGTTTGTAAGAGAGACAAAAATGTAAGTGTATATGTGTGTGAGAGGGAGAGAGGTATGTATGCATGTGAAATGAGAATCAGCTTTCCAGCTTTATTCTTCCCATTAAAAATGACAAAGGTAAGGCTTAAGTATTTCGTTAATAAGCGAATGTTTTCATTATTACACATTACCCACACCAGTGGTTACATCCAGATTACATCCAGGTGTTAATGTTAAGTGGCCATTGGAGAGTGATATGGCCGCACACACAACTCACCAGTTCCCCACACACCTCCTCTCTCACCCACTCAGCCCACACCCCTCTCTCTCACCCACTCAGGTCTGTCCCCCTCTCCCTCTCTCACATGCACACACACGCACACACACACACAAACACCCCTCTTTCACACAAAGGCACCATTCCTTCTCACAAACACACATTTGTCTCTTTCACACTTCAATTTCCTGACTCTGTACCGAAATAAATAATGGAGTAAAAATTCAGTCATTTTGTTGTGATGATAAAAATCAACATCAGTTCTAAAATAAAGATGCTTTAAGAGGATCATTTTTTGTTGCACTCACTTGTTGGCATGTGTCACTGAAATGCCATGCAAGAAACATGATAGTAGTACATGGGAAATAAATGATCAGCAGGATACTAAGTCGACCAGTCTCACCAGCTTTTGTTATCCAAACAATTTGAACAATGATAAATTCAATCTACAGATTTAAATATAAGGCACAAAACAGAGAGCTGGTCAAATATCAGAAACAGCACAACCAGATGAACTGAGATTTAAGTAATTAGGTCCTTGAATGACTCACTACAAATGAGTCACCTATAATTCATAATGAAAGCACGGAACTTAAAGCAAAAATATGCCTTGATGGAACAATTGCATAATATACAAATTTGGAAAGAGACTGAGTTAACAATGGCTAAACCTTTGGAGCCTTCCGATATATTGTTTAGCTTTTTTTGAAATAAAAAGCTAATTATTCATCATTAAAAGAGGGACAGAATGAATTGAGGAGTTTATATTGATATATAACATGCTGATTGCACAGTACCACGTTGATTATTTTAATTCTTTCATAGCTTGTGAGCATCTCTGGCTAAAACTGACATTTGTTCATCTTTAATTGCTCTTGAGAAGGTGGTGAGCTACTTTCTGAAACCATTGTTATACATCTGGTGTAGGTATACCCAGAGCACTGTAAGAATTCCAGTAATAGTAAGAGCGGTGATATAGCTCCAAGTCGAGATGATGAGTGGCTTGGAGGGATACTTACAGCTGATGGTATTCCTATACATCTGCTGCCTTCTCCTTTTATGTGATAAAGGCTATAGGTTTAGAAGGTGCTGTTGAAGAGCCTTGATGAGTTCTTGCAGTGATTCTTGTAGATGGTACACACTACTGCCACTATGCATCAATGGTGGAAAGACTGAATGTTGAAGATGGTGGATGGAGTGCCAATCAAGTGGCTGCTTTTTCCTGGATGGCATCAAGCTTCTTCAGTACTGTTGGAGTTGGAATATTCCATCCTATCCTTGTAGATGGTGAACTGGCTCAAAAGGAGTCAGCAGGTAAGTTGCTGCTGCAGAATTCCCAGCCCCTAATTGGAGTTGTAACCACAATATTTATGTAGCCGGTTCTGTTCAGTTTCTGGTCAATGATAAACCCCAGCATGTTGGTAAAGAAGCATTCAGCAATGGTCGTGCCATTGAACGTTAAGGGGAATTGCTGAGATTGTCACTTGTCGGAGATGGCCATTGCTTGACAATTTAGCACAAATGTTACCTGCCACTTATCAGCCCAACATTAAAATGTTGCCCAGATCTTGCTGCATATGAATGCTCTGTGCACTTCTCATCTGACATATTTTTGAGATGGTACAGAAGTAAATGCCCTGCCCTGAAGCTTGAATCATCTGCTCAAGCCTTGTAGTGGGGTTTGAGCCCATTGACTCAAAGTGAAGTGTTGTCACAGAGCAAAGGAAGGCCATACATAAGACAGATTATCTTTGGCTGAAAATGGAGATGGGCTCCAGATAGCTCTTGAACAAATCCAGGTAATACATGGATAATTTAGATAGACAATGTTATAACCTAGATGTAGCTGCTTTTCAGATTAACTAACAAGATTCATCATGAATCAAAAACCTTACATCTATCATGTGGGATCCTTACCTCAGGCAGTGTAAGGAGTGGTATTTTCACCTATAAAACAACAAATTAAGATTCACAATACTGGTGAATTTGCACTTCGACCAAGTTCCTTCAAGACATGCATATATTTAATACTAATTTAGCCAGTTCTGCAATTATGCAATTTTTATCATTTTGTACCTAATACATTTGGACAGGATTCTGTTTTCTTTCCTCATAACAAATAGTGCAGCAAAGTTCCAGAGAAGGCTGGAATTTTAACAAACATTTCAACCAGGATAAATCCTGCACTGTTCCTCTAATCAAATTGCATATACCAAAATCATTCTAGTCGTGTTAAAATAATTTTAACTGATTAACAATGAGTTGAGCAGCTGTAAGATAATTGTACATTTGAAATGATTCCTTCAGACTCGAGGACAACATTCTTGCCCTGACTCAAAGCTGTACTGGTAATTTAAAATGATTACAGTAAGGTTTGTTCAGCTCCCAGCAAGAGCCTCACTTAAAGCTCCAAGGCTCTTCCCTCAACAATAGTTTGATATTTCAGCACAAATATTCTTCTAAATGGTCTACACAATAAACCTGACATCATACAACAGGTTAATTATTTTATTCTGGGCGAGTTTTCTGTCCTGGAGGCTACAGTTGAGGAAGAATCAACTGGAGATGGCCAAAGGGAGCAGGTCTCTGGGGGTGAGCCTGCTGAGAATGCTCAAGTGGGTAGGGGGAGTAAGAGATTGGGCCTGGTAATTGGGGACTCCATAGTTAGGGGGACAGATGGGAGAGTAAATAGTAGTAAAAGGGACTCAGGGCTGGTGTGTTGCCTCCCAGGGGCCGGGGTCCAGGATGTCGCAGAGCGGGTTTTTAAGATTCTTAAGGGAGAGGGGAGTCAGCCCCAAGTCATAGTTCATGTAGGGACACATGATATAGGTAGGACAAGGGGAGGGGATATTAAACAGAAATTTATGGAGTTGGGGTGGAAGCTTAGGGCCAAAACTGGCAGAGTGGTTATCTCTGGACTCTGGCCTGTGCCGCAGGATAGTTTAGAGAAGAACAGAGAGAGGGAACGTTTGAACTCGTGGCTGCAGGGATAGTGCAGGAGGGAGGGGTTCAGGTTCCTGAACAATTGGGACTCATTCTGGGATAGGTGGGACCTCTACAAGAGAGATGGTCTACACCTGAACCAGAGGGCAACTAATATCTTGGGGGGAAAATTTGCTAAGGCTATGCAGGGGGCTTTAAACTGATTCAGAGGGGGGGTGGGATCCTGAGTAGTTGGGGTGCTAAGAGGGACAAGAATAGGGGGTCATAGAGGAGAACTGTAAAACACAGCAGCGTACGGGTGGAGTAGAGCATGGTTTGAAATGCGTATACTTCAATGCAAGAAGTAATCACAATAAGGTGGAGGAACTTGCAGCTTGGACCAGTACCTGGAACTTCGATGTTGTGGCCATTTCAGAGACATGGGTAGAGCAGGGACAGGAATGGTTGTTGCAGGTTCTGGGGTTCAAATGCTTCAGTCGGAGTAGAGAAGGAGGTAGAAGAGGGGGAGGAGTGGTATTATTAGTCAAAGACTGTATCACTGTGACAGAAAAGAAGTTTGATGAGGACTTGTCTGTTGAGGTAGAATGGGTTGAGATTAGAAACAGGAGAGGAGAGGTCTCCCTGTTGGGAGTCTTTTATAGACCTCCTAAAAGCTCTAGAGAGGTAGAGGAAAGGATTGCAAAGTTGATCCTGGACAGGAGTGAAAGTAATCGGGTAATTGTTATGGGGGACTTTAACTTTACTAATATTGATTGGAATAGCTATAGCTCTAGTACGTTAGAGGGGTCAGTTTTTGTACAAAGTGTGCAGGAAGGTTTTTTGACTCAGTATGTAGATAGGCCAACTAGAGGTGAGGCTACATTGAATTTGGTGCTGGGCAATGAGCCAGACCAGGTGTTAGGCTTGGAAGTTGGTGAACATTTTGGTGATAGTGACCACAATTCGGTTACGTTCGCCTTAGTGATGGATAGGGATAGGCATGAAGCTGGGGGCAGTAGTTATAGCTGGGGGAATGGTAATTATGAGGCCATAAGGAGGGAATTAGGGTGCATAGGTTGGACTAGGAAACTACAGGGACTGGGAACATCTGAAATGTGGAGCTTATTCAAGGAGCAGCTACTGCGAGTCCTTGATAAGTATGTCCCTGTCAGGCAAGGAGGAAATGGTCGAGTAAGGGAACCATGGTGTACTAAAAAAGTTAATTCGCTGGTTAAAAGGAAAAAAGAGGCTTATGTCAGGACGAGGCTTGAAGGCTCAGTTAGTGCAATGGATAGCTATAGATTAGCCAGGAGGGAGCTAAAGAGTGAGTTGAGGAGAGCTAAAAGGGGACACGAGAAGACTTTGGCTGATAGGATCAAGGAGAATCCTAAAGCTTTCTTTAGATATGTTAAGAATAGAAGATTGGTTAGGGCAAGGTTAGGGCCAGTCATTGGCAGCAGTGGGAAGTTGTGCGTGGAGCCTGAAGAGATTGGAGAGGCACTGAACAAATATTTCTCTTCGGTATTCACGCAGGGAGATGTAAATGTAGTTGTGGAGAACACTGGGATACAGGGTTGTAAACTGGAAAGTATTGAAGTAGATAAGGAGGATGTGCTAGATATTCTTGAGGGTTTGAAGTTAGATAAGTCCCCTGGGCCGGACGGGATTTACCCTAGGATTCTCTGGGAGGCGAGAGAGGCGATTGCAGAGCCTCTGGCTCTGATCTTCAGGTCGTCGTTGGTTACGGGTATAGTTCCGGAAGACTGGAGGATAGCGAATGTGGTCCCATTGTTCAAGAAGGGGAAGAGAGACCTTCCAGGGAATTATAGGCCAGTGAGTCTTACTTCTGTTGTGGGCAAAGTATTGGAGAGAATTATTAGGGATAGGATTTATAGTTATTTAGAGAGAAATGAATTGATTGGGGATAGTCAGCATGGTTTTGTGAAGGGTAGGTCGTGCCTTACAAACCTTATTGAGTTTTTTGAAAAAGTGACCAAAGAGGTGGATGGGGGTAAGGCAGTTGATGTGGTATATATGGACATTAGTAAGGTGTTCAAAAGGTGGCCCATGGAAGGCTTCTGCAGAAAATGCAGATGTATGGGATAGAGGGTGATTTAGCTAATTGGATTAGGAATTGGCTAGCAGATAGAAGACAGAGGGTGGTGGTTGATGGGAGATATTCATCTTGGAGTTCGGTGACAAGTGGTGTACCTCAGGGGTCTGTTTTTGGGGCCCCTGCTGTTTGTAATTTTTATAAATGATCTGGATGAGGGTATTGAAGGATGGATTAGTAAATTTGCAGATGACACTAAAGTCGGTGGAGTGGTAGATAGTGAAGAGGGGTGTTATAGTTTGCAGAGAGACTTGGACAAGTTGCAGAGCTGGGCCGAGAGGTGGCAAATGGAGTTTAATGTGGAAAAGTGTGAGGTAATGCACTTTGGCAGGAATAATAAATGTGTAGAGTATAGGGCTAATGGTAGGATTCTTAATAGTGTTGATGAACAGAGGGATCTTGGTGTATTTGTGCATAGATCCCTGAAAGTAGGCAGTCAAGTCGATAAGGTTGTTAAGAAGGCATACGGAGTCTTAGCTTTTATTGGTAGGGGGATTGAATTTCGGAGCCGCAACGTCATGTTGCAACTGTACAAAACTCTAGTGCGGCCGCACTTGGAGTATTGTGTGCAGTTCTGGTGCCCACATTATAAGAAAGATGTGGAGGCATTGGAGAGGGTACAGAGGAGGTTTACCAGGATGTTGCCTGGTATGGAGGGCAGGTCTTATGAAGAGAGGCTGAGGGATTTGAGGTTGTTTTCGTTAGAAAGGAGGCGGCTAAGAGGGGACCTAATCGAAACATATAAGATGATTAGAGGTTTAGATAGGGTGGACAGTGATAGCCTTTTTCCTAGGATGGAGAAAGCTAGCACGAGGGGACACAGCTTTAAATTAAGGGGTGATAGTTATAGGACGGATATCAGAGGTAGGTTCTTTACCCAGAGGGTGGTTAGGGAGTGGAATGCCCTGCCTGCGGCAGTTGTAGATGCGCCAAGTTTGGTGGCGTTTAAGAGGTTAGTTGATAAGTTTATGGAAGAGAAGGGAATGGTTTAGTTTGGAGGGTCATTGCTTTTTTTTCATAATTGGTCAGCGCAACATTGAAGGCCGAAGGGCCTGTTCTGCGCTGTAATGTTCTATGTTCTAGTTCTATGAGATCTGTCCATGTTTTGAAAGCAAGTCTTAGCAGTGAAGGAGAGCAGTAGAGACAAAATATTGGACATACTTGAAACTCAGTTGGATATTAGAATACTAAAAGGATAAATTGTGAGGGACTAAATAGTCTTATCTTGTCCCTATCTCTTTTATATTGTGTTTGACAGGAAAGTACATGGGGGCATTTTTATTAAATGTGGTGTGTATTTTATCCTTTGCCAATTTTCTCCCCCCGAACTATCAAAATATCATATGACTTGTAAACATTTAATTGCCACAAAATAATCACCAACCCTCATCCCTGTAGCTAATCCCAGCTGCAAAGTGTGATGCTTAGTCCTATGCTGCTGTCCATAGTAGTATTATAATCAGCTTCAATTGAAGCAGTTGATTTCTAAACGTGTCTAACTGAATCTACATTATATTTGCGCTAAATATCTTCTATAGAAAAGACTATCAGAAAATTTGGAAATTGAAAGTTAATAAGAAAATGACGAGTTTCTATTATTTGTAGCACCAATAGTAGTATCGCTGTTTTATATAGCAGCAAAGTGAATTTGTATTTAATGACTTCAGTGGTAATCAGTTCTTGCATTTTAGGCATTTTTTATTAACTTGTGTTTTCTGAGTGGTAATGGTAACCTGGTCACTTGTGGCTCCTAGTGGAAAGGTAGGGAACTACATTAATGGATTGTAATGATAATCTGACTTAAATCAGTCACAAATCGTAAGATTGTATTCCAGTTTTCATGGGAGCCAATGATTTCATTCATTAACGACTATTCCTCATCAGGTGCAAAGTTTAAATTATTATTCCAAAAGTTGGTGAATAACAAATATATGCAATGAATACTAGAATCATAGATTCCCTACAGTGCAGAAGGAAGACATTCAGCCTAAGGAGCAAGCAACTTCAACAATCCCACCCATGCCCTATTTCTCTAACCCCATATATTTACTCTGCTAATCCCCGTGCCACTAAGGGCAATTTAACATGGCCAATCAACCTAACTCGCACATCTTTGGAGTGTGGGTGATTGCAGACCAGAACACTGCACTTGCCTGAGGAAGACACAAGAGTGTTGAAAGCTCGCTTTTTTACTATCAAATAAATCGGTTGGATTAATAATTGGTGTTGCTAAATTCTTACTGAGTTCTTACCACCCCAATCCAACGCCAGCATCTTTACATCGTGTGGGAGAAAACCAGAGCACCTGGAGGAAACACACACAGACACGGGGAGAATGCGCAAACTCTACAGAGACAGTGACCCGAGGCTGTATTGAATCTGGGCCCCTGGTGCTGTGAGGCAGCAGTGCTAATCACTGTGCCACCGTGCCGGACCTGTGCTTTCTTAAAAAAAATCACTGAACAGAACACTACAATTGCAAAAACGTTAGCAGCAATATGTTAAATTTATATGATATTGCCATCCTGAAAGTGTACGCCAGTTTGAACTTGTATATTTTATATTCTGAATCAGAGATTTTGCTTGGAAATGAAGTGCTGGATTTAGATATTTCTCAAACTGAAAGACATCAGTATCTTCTGAAATCTGAGCCGATATTAATTTTTTATTTTGGACAGGTTTTTCTTGTGTTGCAAACAGTTTTCTACATTTTCAGAAAGTGCGTTCCGGAGTAAATGCCTTATTTTCAAAAGGAGTTTTCATAAATGCCTCACTTGCAAGAAAATGACTTGCACTTGTATCAACTTTGAGTAAATTGTCCCTCAAACACAAAAAGGTAGTCTGTCTCCACAGGAAATTTACTTAGGATGATCACCGTTGCTATTA
The DNA here is from genome assembly GCA_024679065.1 of Sphyrna mokarran. Lineage (NCBI taxonomy): Eukaryota > Metazoa > Chordata > Chondrichthyes > Carcharhiniformes > Carcharhinidae > Sphyrna > Sphyrna mokarran. The sequence goes on along the minus strand of JAGIQG010000003.1, from coordinate 34,066,893 downwards.
TCCCACTGAAAAAGAGAAGTGAAAAAAGACAACAACAAGACTGAAGGGAAAACTTTATCATCCATCATGTAGGAGCTGCTAAAGGAAAAGAAAGACAGGAAGAGACCGTGCAATAGCTCTGGCAGACTAAACAATTGTTGCAGTCACTTTTCACACCGTACATTTTCCCATTTGATTCAATGCTATATTCCATTTAAAACGCAGATTAAGATTTTAACTTCTCAGTGGCTAAGTGGCATCATCGACATAGTTTGAATTGATGCCTTTTGTAACGTCTTGGAAGTAATCTTGACTGAACATGTTTTGCTTTCATTAACTTAAGCCAACTTTTAATATATGAAAAAGTCCTTTCAGTGAAGTATGCATGTGATCTGTAGGTCACCGATCAGATTACAAGCCTAGTTTTGTCAGGCATTGTAAATTTTGGCCAACATTTTACTGATTTACTTAAGTCTTTCATTGTGAGCAGCCATTATGTCAAAAGCAGCTGATTTGTTCAGTTTTAACTCCTCTGTCTCAATGGAATCTCTGTGCATCAGCAGTTTGCCACAAAATGGTTTTATGCATCAAGTGCAGTTGCGTGATCTACCACTGCAGGCTAACTAATTGCAAAGAGGGAGAGGAGTGTGTGTCTCTCCTGCCATTACAGCTGCTACATTTCTGCATTAAGACCCCCTCTAGTGCTTCTATGCAGCAACATATGGCAACGAGACACTCTAAGGTTCCTGGCTAAACTGCAGGAGATTGCAACCTGATTCCATCCCCTCTTCCCCCACCATCCCCCTGGCTGCGCTGTGCAGCACGATTGTTTATATCGTCCATCAACCAGCTCTGAGTCAAACTATACCCATTGCTTTGTGGGTCCAGTCACAACAGCCAAAGACACTGGAATGAACTCCAATAGCTTGCTGGTGATCTCTTTAAATATGCACTTTCCAACAACACTTGTAACCCTGGGCTCTAGATGTAGGGGATCCCACTATCCTTATGAATTTGGCCCAGAAGCCCCAATGAAATGCAGATGCTGGAAAGTCTGTGTTTCCACATCACATCCAGGCTAAACAACTACAATCCTTTCTCAGGCAAACATGCCTAGTGTTGAAGGTTTTGCATACTGAATTGGGTTGTGTGCAGGATAGAAGATGGCCATATCCCTAAGGTATGTTAAAATGGAACATAACCCATGCCAAGTGATCAGTAAGTCATCCAAAACTTTGATTCAAAGATGCTATAAAAGAGACATAAAAGCCCTCAACATTAATCAGGACATGTAGGAAGCTCTCATTGACAATGAATGCAAATTGTCAGTTATGAACAGGAATTTGCTCCCAGGATGAACATGTGGTTTCAGAAGCTGCAAAGCTGATGCCAGCCCTGCAAACAAGGGGATCACCCAGAGAACTCCACGTGTGGCCATTAGACAAACACTGCCTTTCCGAAATTGTCTTGTTGACATCATTGAAGGAAATGCAACAGATGATTTCATTTAATCTCACTATAGTCTGAAGCCAGCGGCAGAATTTTCCATTCTGGAGGAGTGCAGGGGCAGACCACATAATTGATGTGATTCTGGCTGGGTTGTGGGTTAGATTTATCTGGCTGACGTTCTGCTTTTCAGCTCACAAAATATTTACCAACATGGACCTCATTAAGTCTTGTGGCAGGACAGGCAGAATTTAACCTATCCCTTTGTTAGATCATGGGGCTGAATGTCCTTGTGCCATATTTAAATCACACTCCCACAGATATTAACTCACTTCAGAGTTTTGGTCACTTGGCACAGGTTAGCTCCCTATTTACCATTTCCTTGCAGTCGTGACCATCTTTTATCCTGCTCATTTTCAAAAGCCATTAGGTAAAACATTACTTGCTTGAGTAACACTAACAGAGAAGTTCTGCTTCATCAAAAAGCAAAACAACAAACCCTCCACTCTACAGTTCAGTGAGGCCTACCTGGGAATTCTCTTCTGGGTCATCCAAGAAAGGCTGCCAACCACTTTACGATCACCATCTCATGTATAATCTTACACACATGATGTCCTTATCCCTTACTAGGGAGGGTTTAGCACACACAGCAGACATGCATCTTTCTGAAGTGCCCTTTCATCCAACGCTTATAATCAATATATCTGACTTTACGCAGGACAAGATTTCCCACAACAGAAAGGAGAGGGCAAAAACTGGAGTTAGGACTTGTGGGCTGAGGACACTCTCATTCCGTGAGGATCAGGTGGCAGAGTTAGCTGGAAAGGTCAGAGATTATTCCTGTGTTGAAGGCAAGATAGGCTTCCTCCAACAGGTCAGTGAAGGTCTTTCCAGTGTACACCAACAACATGGGGACAATGACTGTGTGTGACCTATAATATTGGAGGCTGCCTTGCCAATCACTAATTACCCCTTCTCTCTATTCCAGCCACCAGCAAGAAAAGGCAGAGAAGAGCACCTTCTGTGTTTGTTGGACACCACAGAAGTTGGAGTGTGTTATTGACCCTTTTGATTTGATGTTTTAAGTTTCATTTATGTCTTGTTTTGTTCCAGGTGATTCCCCCTTTAAAGGGCTGCCCTTCTTGCTTTGTTTATCAGTTTATTTAACTTAGGTTAATTTGTTTGGAAGAAAAGAAATGGCAGCAAAGAGCTCCAACAAACTACTCAGTCCCGGTTCTCAGAACACTGCAGATGAGGATTCAGAGAAATCATTCGAGGAAAACCCATCACGGCGTTCAGCTGCCCCTTCCACCAGCACAGATACATCGCCTCACTGACACATGTCCACAGCTGGGAGACAGAGTGACAGCCAAGGTCCTTTACACTCTGAGGACTGCTGGAGACCGGGCCTCTGCTGAGTCTGAGTCTGATGATGACTTTGCAACTGGTCGTGAGAAAAGTATTGAAGGTGCAAAGACAGATAAGAGAACATCAGGCAGAGTCGTCATAGGCTGTCACTAGTTTGGAACCAAGGATGAAGGAGTCTGTTTATCTTCTGTCTGATGTTGTGGCTCCAGGCTCTGGGGTCCGAGCACATCAAAGTCTTCATGGGAAGGGGTGGCTACTTAGATCCAATGGTTTGCACCAGATTAGGATGGACATGTGCACCTCATTCTCATCATGGACATGTTGCAGCAGTGGGTAGGCAAAATGGGACAGAGTTACATGATCTCCCTTCAGGTGTCCCTTCTTCTCTGGGAGGAGTCTCAAGCATCCAAAGAAAGGCAGAAAGCCAGGCAGAAACCCCAGGGAGCATCCATCCAGGAACTCTCTGCTTCAAATGCCCACTGCCTGCAAGTATATCAGTGCCAAAAGATCAGCGTACCCCTCCAATTCAGATAAATGGCAGAACCATCAGAGCATAGACATACTGGGAGAGCTAAGAGTACAAGTCCATAGATCCTTAAAAATGGCAGCACAGGTGGAGAAAGTGGTGAAGAATGCTTATGGCATGCTGCCTTCATTGACTGGGGCATCGAGTGTTAAAGTTGGGAAATTATGTTGTATAAAACATTGGTTAGGCCACATCTGGAATACTGTGTTCAATTTTAGTCACCACACTACCAGGAGAACACAGAGGCTTTGGAAGGAGTACGGAAAAGGTTTACTAGAATGTTGCCTGGTATGGAGGGTATTAGTTATGAGGAGAGATTGAATAAAATGGGATTGTTCTTCCTGGAAAGACAGAGGCTGAGGGTTGACCCAATAGAATTTTATAAAATTGTGAGGGGCATAGATAAGGTGAACAGTTAGAAGCATTTTCCCAGGGTAGAAATGACAATTACAAGGGGGCAGAAGATCAAGGTAAGGGGGAAAAGGTTCAGTAGGGATGTCCGGGGAAAGTTTTCTTTCACACAGAGAATGATGGGGGCCTGGAATGCATTGCCAAATGAGGGGGTTGAGGCAGACACATTCAAGATATTTAAGACTTAAGTGGATAGAAACATGAACAGGTGGGGAATAAGGGGATACAGGCGGTTGATCTAAATAGGATAATGTATTGGCACAGGCTTGATGGGCCAAAGGGACTGTTCCTATGTTGTACTGTTCTTTATATCCAGAAAAGGAGGCATTTAGCAGGCTGGGGCTACCCGGGCCTTGAACCACCAGAGGATGTCTGTCAAGCTCAGCACAGACAACAGGGCATAGCAGTAAGCACGCTTCTTTCACTTCTGCTGTGAACATGGAGGCTGCACCTAGATGTAGAGTTTAAAATCTTATGGAGTTTTAAATGTAGAATGCTGGTGTGAGTCCATTGTACATAATCATCATCAATGTAAATACAGTTCTCATTTCTCCCTCTCCCCAAGTCCCAGGTGTTGAATGGCCAATCATTGTGATGCAAGGTCCTGCATTCATTCAAGGAAACAAAGTAAACCCATCCCCCAACGCCTCACCCCCGCCACCCCCTCACCTCACTCACATCTCCCATCTGGTCCTTCAGTTCCGCTAAATCTCATTCAATCTCATCATAGTGAATCTCCTTTAATTCCACAGCTGCCACCCAAACAAAGGCACGTCCTCTCTGAAAACGATGACTGGACAATGCACACATGACCCTTGTACCTGATGCAGATATTATTTGATCTCATGGGAATGGTCGATCAATTATTAATCAATGATTATCTTGGTGCTGTCACATTGAAATCTGTAGCTTGTAGATGTCGTGACCAACATCAGAATCTTTTCTCTTGAGTGTTCTTTGTAAAGGCATTTATTTTATGTTTGAGTATTTTTGGAAAAGTAGTATTCATTATTGAGCACCATAGCCTTTCATGCCTCCCTGCACTGTGCTTTTCCCCTCTTTGCGTTTAAGGCTGAACATTATCCCTTTCTTAGTTACCGTTCTCCCCAGACACGATGATGAAAGAAGGAAGTTGGTTCCACTTGGTGATGTTGGAAATTTCTGCTTGAGGAGAATGAGTGTGTGTTGGTAGAGCTGTGTGCTTACCCAAGTGAAGCTCTCTGCTTATCTGCGAGGTTCTTACTTTACTCCTGAATGGTTGCCCAACAGTGCTTTATGGAATCCATCTGTAAAGGCACACAATACATATCAATATGGAATTCATTGCATCACCATGCACTCATTGGCTCAGGGTAGATAGAATGTAGAGGAGTGTCAAGCGATGAAAGCGATACTTTGCCACATCTCTTGAGTCCTCAGCTGCAGGAAAATAATTTATCAGTAACAGCTGTGTCAGTATTGACTGGAACTTATCAGGCGGCACAACAGTTAGCACTGCTGCCTCACAGTGCCAGGGACCTGGGTTTGATCCCACCCTTGGGTCACCATCTATGTGGAGTCCACACGTTCTCCCATTTGTGCGTAGGTTTCCTCCAGGTGTTCTGATTTCTGATGACACTCGAAAGAGGTGCAGGTTAGATGAATTGACCATGCTAAATTGTCCTTTAGTGTCCCAAGATGTGTATGTTAAGCCGATTAGCCATTGTTTAAAGAGACAGGACAGGGAGAGCGGTGAGCAGGGGTAAAATACTGGGCTGTATGAACTTCTCTGCACCGTAGGAATTCTATGGTTCTCCCAAATACCAAGGCAACACAGGCTTGGCAGGCGATGAATGCATGGGTGCGAGCATTTGTCAATAGTCAAACAAATGGTCCTGCTGATCCACTCTGTGAGGACAATATGAACATAACATCCAGTTTTGAGTGTGTGCTGTTGTGTAGCAAATCACTGCATTTTTTTTTATATAAGCAACACAGCACGGGAAACAGGCCCTTCGGCCCAACGAGCCCGCGCCGCCGTCATACTATATAGTAGCAAATACATTATCCTATTTTAATATTCCTATATAACAATATATATATTATTCCTAATATGGAAAATTTTCACCATAGGGACAATTTGTTTCCCAATCAGCCTAAGAGCGAATTTTTGGGTTGTGGGAGGAAACCGGAGTGCCCGGAGAAAACCCACACATTTTGATGTATGATGTATTGAACCTTAGAGTTCAATATCAAAGTGAGGCCTCTGCATTATCCAGGTAGTGGAGGAACTGTCATTTGGAGAGATGGCACTCTCTGGATGTAGTTTCCTCTTGAGATGGTTAAGCACTAACCATTGACAAATATTTTTCCTGTTAGTACTACAGCGCTAAGCTGCTGTAAGACTGGCATTAGCATATCCATATGTGCAACGGAGTTTCAGATTGAATAGTTTGTGCAATATGCCCCAAACAGTGTGGCCTCAGCTCCAGGATGATTCTTTCAAATACCCCTCAATGACATGCCCTCAGCTCCAAGGCAGTCCCAAACTCTTCCTTGGACAGCCTTATAACTCTTGCTCCAGAACAGTCTTTCACTACTACGCTCTATCCCTTCATCACCTCTTAATCCCACCTTCCTATTTCCCCCTTCCTCCTGGATTCCACACATCCCTCACAGTCCTGTGTCCGTCTAACCCCCTCCATGTTGGTCTTGCCTCCTGTGCCCAGCTCTGGCCAATGCCTATGCTTGATTTCCCACAGCAGGTAATGACAGCAGCATCTACTGACCTCCCAAATAATTGGTGAAGTGAAGCAAACCATGGGTGCATGCCATTGTATATGATTGGGAAACAGACTAGTCTAATTATCCATTAGCTGGCCACTTAGTTTAGAGGAGAAACATAATTTGGGCAAATTGAGTTTTCTGATGAACATTCATGAAGTGCAAATGAATGGAATTATCATCCTGACATAGATCAGCTGGACACCCAACCCGTCTTTGACCTGCCATCAAAGTTGGGAAAATGAAATTTGAAAGTAATGTCCAGTCTTCCATCACACCAGATTTAGTGCCTCTGCCTACCACGATTCCCACCATTGGTAGGAGTGGAACATTTCACCAAATATTTTTATTTTTCACAAATCATATGACAACGTTTGACTCAGAAGCAGGATAGTAAGGAAAATTTCTAATTCCTTCAAAAGGTCTGTATAATCTGTTTTTATTTTAAGAATATTAAGGACAGAATTTTATCAGTTCTAACTAAATTGTCATCTCAGGCAGGAAAACCATTGTGCTGCATGTTGGCGCCACTGGTGGCTTTTTTAGCGATATTTTTCGACACAGTTAAGAAATATTCAGGAGATGGGTCCTACAAATTCATGCCAACCTGCCCTGATCTAAAAATAGAATAAAGAATGCCCGCCTTCCCCCCTGTCAAACCCCCTTACACACAGACACACGAAGCCTTCCCCCACCGACATATGGAACAGCCTCCCTTCCATCCCAGGATCATTTCCCCCCCCATCCCTACCATAGATTTCCCCCCATCCTGGCAGTGCCTCTTGCAGGTCCCTGGCGGGTTCTATTTGCCAGGTCTCCATTTGTCAAAAACTGTTGTGAACCCTGCTGACGTCACTGCAGGTATACCTAATGTGGGGGGATAATAGAGCAGGGAAAGATTAGATGTAAATGTATTAATAAGACCATAAGAATTAGCAGCAGGGGTAGGCCATTTGGCTCCTCAAGCCTGCTCTGCCATTCAGTAAGATCATGGCTGACCTTTTTGTGGATTCAACTCTGCTTACTTGGCCGTTCACCGGACCTTTAATTTCTTTACTGTTCAAAAATGTCCTTGCCTTAAAAACATTCAATAAAATAGCCTCAACTGCTTCACTGGGCTGAGAATTCCATAGATTTACAACCCTTTGGGTGAAGAAATTCCTCCTCAATTCAGTCCATATTTTGAGACCATGCCCCCTAGTTCTAACTTCACCTGCCAATGAAACAAATTCCCTGCTTCTATCTTATCTATTCCCTTCATAATCTTATATGTTCCTACCAGATCTCCCCTCATGCTTCTGAATTCCAATGAATATAGCCCGAGACTAATCAGTCTTTCCTCATAAGCCAACTCTCTCAACTCCAGAATCTCCTCTGCGCCACCTCCAGTGCCAGTATATCCTTTCTCAAGTAAGGAGACCAAAACTGTACACGGTACTTTAGGTGTAGTACCTTAAATAGCTACAACATAACCTTGCTGTTTTTAAACTCCACTCCTCCAGCAATGAAGGACATTTGCTTTCTGAATTACCTTCTGCACCTGCAAACCATCTCCTTGTGATTCTTGCAGAGAGACACCCAGGTCCCTCTGCACTGCAGCATGCTGCAATTTTTTACCATTTAAATAACAGTCCATTTTATTGTTATTCCTACCAAAATGGATGATCTCACATTGTATTCTATCTGCCAGGCCCTCACCCATCCACTGAGACTATCTATATCCCTTTGTAGACTTACAGTATCCTCTGCACACTTTACCCTGCCATCCATCTTAGAATCACCTGCAAATTTTGACATACTACACTTGGTCCCCAACTCCAAATCATCTATGTAAATCATAAACAATTGCAGTCCCAACACTGATCCTAGAGGTGCACCACTAGTCACTGATTGCCAACAAGAAAAACATCTATTTACCCCCACTCTGCTTTCTGTTCATTAACCAATCCTCTATCCATGCTAATACATTACCCATAACATTGTGCACCTTTATCTTATGTAGCAGTCTTTGATGTGGCACCTTGTCAAATGCCTTTTGGAAATCCAGATACATCGGATCCACAGGTTTCCCTTGTCTGCTATGCATGTAATGTTCTCAAAGAATTCCACCAAATTACTCAAACATGACCTTCCCTTCATGAACCCATATTGCGTCTTACCAATGGGACAATTTATATCCAGCTGTCTCGCTATTTCTTCCTTGATGATAAATTCAAACATTTTCCCGACTACAGAAGTTAAGCTAACCGGCCTATAGTTACCCATCTTTTGTCTACATTCTTTTTTTGAACAGTGATGTCACATTTGCTGTTTTCCAATCTGCGGGAACCACCGCAGAGTCCAGCGAATTTTGGTAAATTACCACTGGTGCATTTACTATTTCTCCCACCATCTCTTTTAGTATCCTGAGATGCATTCCATCAAGACAGGAGACTTATCTTCTTTAGCCCCATTAACTTTTCTAACACTGTATACTGTTTCATGATATTGATAGTTTCTGAGATCCCGCTTGCCATACCCTTCCTGTCATCAATTTTTGGCATGTTATTTGTATCTTCCACTGTGAAGACCGACACAAAATACCTGTTCATCACCTCAGCCATTTTCTCATTTCAGTTATTACATCTTCCTTCCCAACCTCTAAAGGACCAATATTTACTTTAGCCACTCTTCTTCCTTTCAAATATTCGTAGAAACTTCTTGTTTTTTTATATATTCTAAGCTAGTTCATTGTCATAATCCATCTTACTTTCCTTTATAGCTATTTTCATGGCTTTTTGTTGACCTTTAAAGATTTCCCAATTCTCTAGGTTCCCATTAATCTTGGTTACTTTGTATGCATTTTTTTCACTTTGATACCCTCCTTTATTTCCTCAGATATCCATGGCTGATTATCTGTTTTTCTGCAGTCCTTTCTTATCACTGGGATACAAGTTTGCTGAGTACTGCGAAAGATCACTTTGAAAGTCCTCCACTGTTCCTCAAGTATCCCATCATAAAGTTTTTGCTCCCAGTCTACCTTAGCCAATGCTTCCTTCATCCCTTTGTAGCCTCCTTTCTTTAAGCACAAGACACTCCAATTGAATTTTATCTTCTCACGCTCCATCTGTATTTTAAAGTCAACCATACTGCGATTGCTTCTTCTGAGAGGATCCCTAATGGCAAGATCATTAATTATTCCTATCTCATTACGCAGGACCAGACCAAGGATAGTTTATTCCCTCGTATGTTCCATCACATACTGTTCAAGGAAACTACTGCAGATACATTCACTGAACTCCTCCTCAAGGCTGCCTTGACCGACTTGGTTTGACCAATTGATATGTAGATTAAAATCCCCCATGATAAATGCTATACCATTTTTACGTGCATTAATTATTTCTTTATTTCTCACCCCACCATGATGTCATTTTTTGGTGGCCTATAGACTACACCTACCAATGACTTTTTCTCCTATTTCTAATTTCCACCCAAATAGATTCAATCTTTTTTTCCAAAGAACCTTATCATCTCTCACTATCACCCTGATGTCATCCTTAAATATCAGAGCTGCACCACCTTCCTTATCTTTCTGTCGGTCCCTCCAAACAGTCTGATACCTCTGGACATTTAACTCCCAGTCATGAAAATCCTGCAACCATGTCACTGTAATGGCCACCAAATTATATTTCTTTGCAATGATTTGTGCTGTCAACTCTTTTACCCTGTTTTGAATGCTAAGAGCATTCAGATAAAGTGCTCTTATGCTAGTTTTTGTACCTTCTTTTTGAATTCTAACACTTCTATTAATAATACCTCCTGAGTTCTCTTTCCTTTTAACTTTTTTTCCTGCTTTTTGATGTAGTTGTAACATTCTCCCCGCATTTTGTCCTTGCTCCCTCCTTCCTGACCTCCTTACATAGGCTCCTATCCCCGAACATATTAGTTTAAATCCTCCCCAGCTGCTATAGCAAATACTCCTCCTAGGACATTGGTCCCAGTCCTGCCCAGGTGTAACTCACCCAATTTGTACAGGTCCCACCTCCCCCAGAACCGGTCAAAATACTCCAGGAATCTGAAACCCTTCCCTTGATCCATCTCTTCACCCATGTATTTATTTGATATATCCTGTCATTTCTACTCTGACTAACACATGGCACTGGTAGTAATCCTGAGATCACCACCTTTGAGGTCTGATTTCTTAATTTTCTTCCTAGCTCCTAGTATTCTGCGATTAGGACTTCATCCCTTTTTCTACTGATGTTGTTTGTACCAACATGTACAATGACCACTGGCTGTTTGCCCTTCTCCTTCAGAATGTCCTGCAGCCGCTCTGAGATATCCTTGACCCAAGTGCCATGGAGGCAACATACCATCCTGAAGTCTCATCTGTGGCCACAGAAGCACCTGTCTATTCCCCTTACATTTGAAAGATGCACCATCAGGACTGTTATGACCTGAAGGAGAGAGGATTCATGGACATATGCTTTGATAATGACGATCATACCTTTGAAACTTGAAAGTGAAAGTTGTTGTCAGATAGGACCGCTGGCCTACTTTACATGAATGACAGTTACACAGAGCTACAATTGTGCCGAGAGAGATGTGAATGCTTGTGACTGGGCAAGGCCTATCCCTGTCATATTGACTATTCAAAGTGAAATTTAGCTTTGGCATCATTTGCCTGTTAATTCATGTGTAATTTTTATTGGCTCTGTTTTGTAAAAGCTACAAACTGTGGAATCTTGTTGGGAATCTCTTCATTTGGGGAGGTTATTTAATAAACTTGGTTACAGTTTCCTCACAGAGTTCATAACAATAAAAGGAAACCAATCATCTTAAATGGAAATGTTTGATTTGCAACTAAAAGGAGCTACCATAGCAAGAATTAAATGCAGATGAAGCTACTATGCAGCATTGTGATTTAGTAATCTGAAAAGTCAAAATATTTCAGAAAATAACTTATCATACTAGTTTGGATCAATTCATTGTTTTCAAATAAATAATAGTAAATGGCATGAGAGGAATATGACCAAAGTAGGTTAACCGTTCCATGTGGGACAGATTACGTCTTTCTAAAGCATATGTAACAAACACCATCATACCCTTTTGATCTATGTTGCTTATTGAAAATTAAATTATTTCAAAGACCTAATTTTAAGTGCAACCTAACCTCTTTCATTATATAAATTTCTGATGAACCTCACATTCACCCATTTTTGGCATTACACTTCCTAGTGCCATGCTTTTGAAGCACAGTTGTAATTTAGCATGGCCTCAGCTCCCCTAACGTACACAGACTGCTTGGGTTTTCTGCTGGTTGCGAAAAGATGCTTGCTTCTCAGTTGTAAAGAAAGTACAGTCCTCCTCAACACTGGGATAAAACACACATAGGGTGGGATTTTCCAGCCATGCTCAAAATTGGAGATCAATGGACCTTTGCATGGTCCGCCCTCCACTCTCTACCATTCTGTGGCAGGCGGGACAAGAAAATTTCCTCTGCTATGATTTCTAGCCTCTGCATAGAACCAGTGAAGTGCCTGGGCAGTGTGAGCAGTCAGGAAAGAGTATCTTTCAATGTGGTATCATCTCTTCAAAATCAAATGCTGATCTGAAACCCATTTTTGAATTATTGATTAATGACACATTTTCAAACTGTGTATATTTATCACAGAAAGTATCTGTTGGCTCATAAGTTTAATGTATTTTAATGGTCTGACATTGTGGGATATAACTGCACTGAAAGGAAGTGCAAAGGCTTAATGGGATTTAACTTTTTTTATTCATTCATAGAACATGGGTGTCATTGGCTGGCCAGCGTTTATTGCCCATCCCTAATTGCCTTTGGAAAGATGATAGTGAGTTGCCTTCTTGAATCACCGCAGTCCATGTTCAGTGGGTTGTCCCTCAATGTTGTTAGAGAGCGAACTTCAGGATTTTGACCCAGTGACTGCAAAGGAACGACGATATAATTTCAAGTCAGGATAGTGAGGGGAATTTGTAGGTGGTGGTATTCTCATGTATCTACTGCCTTTGTTCTTCTAGATGGAAGTGGTTGTGAATTCAGAAGGTGCTGTCAAGGATATTTGGTGAATTGCTGCAGTGCACCTCATCTCTGGAGTCCAGCTCTATTGTCCATGCTTGAACCAAGGCTGTAATGGGTCAGGAGCTGAGCGACCTCAGCGAAACCCAAACTTGGCATCACTGAGCAGATTATCGCTGAGCAGGTGTTGTTTGATAGCATTTGATAGTACTGTCGATGACCATCATTTTACTGATGATCGAGAATAGACTGATTGGATGGTAATTAGCTAGTTGGATTTGCCCTGCTTTGTGTGCACAGGACATATCTGGGTAATTTTCCACATAGAACATAGAACATTACAGCACAGAACAGGCCCTTCGGCCTTCGATGTTGCGCCGACCAATATAAAAAGCAATGCCCCTCCAAACTAAACCATTCCCTTCTCTTCCATATACTTATCAACTAACCTCTTAAACGCCACCAAACTTGGCGCATCTACAACTGCTGCAGGCAGGGCATTCCACTCCCGAACCACCCTTTGGGTAAAGAACCTACCTCTGATATCCGTCCTATAACTATCACCCCTTAATTTAAAGCTGTGTCCCCTCGTGCTAGCTTTTTCCATCCTAGGAAAAAGGCTATCACTGTCCACCCTATCTAAACCTCTAATCATCTTATATGTTTCGATTAGGTCCCCTCTTAGCCGCCTCCTTTCTAACGAAAACATCCTCAAATCCCTCAGCCTCTCCTCATAAGACCTGCCCTCCATACCAGGCAACATCCTGGTAAACCTCCTCTGTACCCTCTCCAATGCCTCCACATCTTTCTTATAATGTGGGGACCAGAACTGCACACAATACTCCAAGTGCGGCCGCACTAGAGTTTTGTACAGTTGCAACATGACGTTGCGGCTCCGAAATTCAATCCCCCTACCAATAAAAGCTAAGACTCCGTATGCCTTCTTAACAACCTTATCGACTTGACTGCCTACTTTCAGGGATCTATGCACATATACACCAAGATCCCTCTGTTCATCAACACTATTAAGAATCCTACCATTAGCCCTATACTCTACACATTTATTATTCCTGCCAAAGTGCATTACCTCACACTTTTCCACATTAAACTCCATTTGCCACCTCTCGGCCCAGCTCTGCAACTTGTCCAAGTCCCTCTGCAAACTATAACACCCCTCTTCACTATCTACCACTCCACGACTTTAGTGTCATCTGCAAATTTACTAATCCATCCTTCAATACCCTCATCCAGATCATTTATAAAAATTACAAACAGCAGGGGCCCCAAAACAGACCCCTGAGGTACACCACTTGTCACCGAACTCCACGATGAATATCTCCCATCAACCACCACCCTCTGTCTTCTATCTGCTAGCCAATTCCTAACCCAATTAGCTAAATCACCCTCTATCCCATACATCTGCATTTTCTGCAGAAGTCTTCCATGGGCCACCTTATCAAACGCCTTACTAAAGTCCATATATACCACATCAACCGCCTTACCCCCATCCACCTCTTTGGCCACTTTTTCAAAAAACTCAATAAGGTTAGTAAGGCACGACCTACCCTTCACAAAACCATGCTGACTATCCCCAATCAATTCATTTCTCTCTAAATAACTATAAATCCTATCCCTAATAATTCTCTCCAATGCTTTGCCCACAACAGAAGTAAGGCTCACTGGCCTATAATTCCCTGGAAGGTCTCTCTTCCCCTTCTTGAACAAACATTACCCAAACAAAATTACCCAACATTGTTGGGTAATTGTACTGGAAGTGCTTGGCTAGGGGAGCGGCAAGTTCTTGAGCACAAATCTTCAGTATTACTGCCGGAATATTATCAGGGCCTTTGCAGTATCCAGTGCCTTCAACTGTTTCTTCAAATCACATGGAGTGGATCAAATTGGCTGGAAACTAGCATCTGAAGTGCTGGGGACCACAGGAGAAGGCCGAGAAGTATTATCCATTCATCACTTCTGGCTAAAGAGTGCTGCGAATATTTCAGCCTTGTCTTTTGCACTGAAGCACTGGGCTCCTCTGACATTGAGCTTGGGGATATTTGTGGAGCCTCCTCCTCCAGTGAGTTGTTTAATTGTTCATCACCATTCTCAACTGGATGCACGAGGACTATAGAGCTTAGACTTGATCCTTTGGTTGTGGGATCGCTGAGCTCTGTCTATCACTTGCTGTTTTTGCCATTTGGCATGCAAACAGTCATGTTTGGTAGCTTTGCCATGTTGACACCCCATTTTTAGGTATGCCTGGTGCTGCTCCTGGCATGCACTCTCCGTTGAACCAGAGTTGATCCCATGGATGAATGGTAATGGTTGAATGGAGGATATGCCAGACCATGAGGTTGCACATTGTGCTGGTTTATAATTCTGCTGCTGTTGATGGCCCACAGTACCTCATGGATGCCCAGTCTTGAGCTGCTAGGTCAGTTCAAAGTCTGTCCCATTTAGCACAGTGATGGTGCCACACAACATGGTGGAGGTTATTCTCAATGTCTCAGCAGGATTTCATCTCCACAAGGACTGTGCGGTGGTCACTGTTACTGATATTGTTATGACAGATGCATCTACAACCAGCAGATTGATAAGGATGAGGTCAAGTATGTTATTTCCTCTTGTTGGTTCCATCACTTCCTGCTACACACCCAGTCTAGCAGTTATATCCTTTAGGACCCGAGCAGCTCGATTAGTATTACTGCTCCTGAGCCACTCTTGGTGGTGGACACTGAAATAATGTACGATCCATGGGAGTGACTGTGTCAGGCTGTTGCTCGAAGAGTCTGTGAGACAACTCTCCCAATTTTAGCACTTGCCCTAGATGTTAGTAAGGAGGATTTTGCAGGGTCAACAGGGTCTGTTTGTTTTCTTGCCACTGTCTTTTCCAGTGCCTACGTTGATGCCAGGTGGTCCATCCAGTTTCATTTCTTTGTTGAGACTTTTTAATGATTCTTACAACTGAATGTCTTGCGAGGCCATTTCAGAGAGCAGTTAAGCATCAATCACATCGCTATGGCTCTGGAGACACATGTAGACCAGACCAGGTGTGAAGGATGGAGGCAGATTTCCTTCCCTAAAGGATATTAGTGAAGCAGACGGGTTTTTTCTGACAATCGACAATGATTTCATGGTCATCAATAGAGTCTTAATCCCAGATTTTTTTCATTCAATTCAAATTCCACCATCTGTTGTGGCAGGATTCGAACCCAGATCCTCAGAACATTACCTGGGGTTTTGGATTTATAGTTGAATGATAAAACCATTAGGTCATTGTCTCCCCTAAATATAGACTATTTTAAACCAAAATATAAACTTTCTCACACCATCATGTTATTGCCATTATACATTTAATGCTCCCACACCAGTGGGCTTGAAGACAGGGCCAAGCAAAATAAAATCATAAGATATAGGAGCAGAATCAGGCCATTTGGCCCGTTGAGTATACTCTGCCATTTAATCATGACAGATATGACTTTCAGTCTCATACTCCTGCCTTTTCCCCATAACCTTTAATCCCTTTACCAATCAAGAATTTATTTATCTTTATCTTAAATACACTCAGTGACTCCACAATGAATTCCCCAGATACTGCACTCACTGACTGAAGAAATTCCTCTTCAACTCAGTTTTAAAGTTGTGCCTATACTCTAAGGCTGTGCCCACAGATCCCATGTCTCAGATTCTAGCAAATGACTTGTCCATTCATCCAACATAGCTGAAATTTTACAGAGGGTGGTGGGTGGCGGGAGGTGGGGGGGGTCTCTAATCTGTGACTTGCCTGGCCTTCTTAGTCTATTGTCCTAGCAGGGATTACAGCTACTAGTAGCCCTGCTGGTATGACAGAGCTGCTATCCATTCAAATTGGCTGACAGCCCAAGACAGGGCTCCCACCTAAGAAAGGGGCAAAGGTCTTATCCTGAAGCAATTGCTGCTGCTCCATGCAGTCAGTGGAAGTGTGGGTGGGCTCCTCCGACTTTTTAGAGGCAGCATAGTGAGGACCACAGTGCCCTGTAAAATCCAACCTGTGAACTCTTCAGGAATGGCAATATTATTCGTAATAGCTTTCAGAAAACTGATACACTATGTATTCTTTAATTTAATATGTTGAGAATTGAGGAAATTAAGATTAAAAACAAAATGAAATAATGGATAAAAGAACATAAAACAAGGAGTTGATTAAAGACAGACATCTGGAGAAATGATGAGATGCGAATTAGTCTATCAGTACAAAAATAAGTGTTTATATAAGTGATAAGAGAAGCTGTAGATGTGGTATCAATGATATCATGCTGCCATATGTCTATCTGTTCTCTTAATCCATTAGCTTTATTTGCTATATTCCTTGATTTAATACATATGCTTTAAAAACTGCCAGATTTTTGCACCCTACATTTTTTAACCTGCCTTTCAAAGTCACTCACTAATTTTCTATCTCCTGTTCCTGGCTCTGAATTTGCTCTCTGGATCCCATCTCTCTACCAATTTAATTTAAATGCTCTCCAATAGCACTGACAAATTGCCTTTTGAGGATATTCATTTCAGGTCAGGGTCAGGTGTAGACCATCCTGCTTATACAAGTTCCACCTTCCGGTGCTAATGCCTCAGAAACTGAAACTTTCCTTCCTGCACCAGCTTTCCAGCCATGTAACCAATTGCTCAGTTCTCCTACTTCCTTGCTCATGTGACTGGAAATAATGCTTTTCCATCCCCTCCCTAGCTACCTGCATCAGCTTTCAACCCCATCCCTTTTCCTACCTCAGTCATTGGTACCAATGTATACCATGATCTCTGGCTAAATATCTTCATCCAGAAGAGTGTCCTATTCCTGTTCCATGACATTCTTGACTTTGGCATCAGGGAGACATCCTGAAGTCACAGTTACAGCCACAGAAATGCATGACTGCTCCCCGAACTATCTTCATATCTTTTTAATCTTCTTCCTTTTCTCCCGTACAACAGAGCCACCTGTGCCACCGCAAACTTGGCGCAGACTACATTCTCTGAGCAACCAGCATGCTCACCAGTATCCAAAAAAGAAAACCCAATTGATGAAAGAGACCCAGGGAGATTCCTGCACTAACTGTCTAATTCTCTTGACCTTACGATCACCCATTCCCTTTCTGCCTGCAGGTTCCAAGGGTGTGCTATATCCATCTCTCCTAACATGTCACCCATCTAGCTCTCACCATCACAGACGCAACACAGTGACTCCAGCCACAGGCAAACTTTTTGACATATTGAGATAGATTTTTATTTATCAAGACGAATGTGTATCGATTCCCTTCATACTTAATATTGATGAGCACCATAAGAAGAATAGGATGAATTTCTTATAGAAATGGCATTAAAGGATATGAAGATAAAGAAAGCATAGATACTATATGGAAATAGAAGATGGCTAAGATGCTGGAGCTATGGAAATATCAGGGCAGGGAAGCTAACCAGTCAACAATAAATAATGCAAGCCGTGAGTTTAAAAAGACAAAGGAAATGCTGACATTTTAGAATTCCTATTTGTTTATAGAACAGCTATATCATGATTTCTCTGGGCTTATGCCATCAACACACAAGTAAGGGCATGTGGCTTTGTTTCTGCGTGGGAACACTTTCAACAACTTATCACTATTCTAAATCTATGCAGTAGGTTACATTGGTTCATATGATTTATCAACATTTTCAGAGCAAGAAAAATGACGTGATAGTTATATTCTGTATCAATTTACAAGGAAACCAAGATGTGAAGCAATGTCCTGTTCTTCTGCTCTATCAATTAAGCAGTGTCGTAAGTGAACAACATTCTTTTCTTAATCGATATATTTCAAATGTCATTAAATAGAATTTTTAGGTGTATCAGTCACTGGCTGGTATGCTTAACAATCATCGGCAAATCCATTAAACAGCAATTAGTTGTGTAATGGAATAAATTATGCATTCAAATTAAGCAGCAATATATGCCTTCATGGATCAATCTGGAGGGCTAAAGATTTTTATAGCATATTTGAGGAATTGGTGTTCATGTTTTATGTTCAATGATATAATATGTACCTGGAAGGAATCATGAGATCCTGTATCCAAAGCCTTACCTCCTCTTCAATATAAAAAGAAGTTTTAACCACACTAACCCACAGTATTAAAATAACAATTGACATGGGAATAGTATTCAGCTATTCATGTGTGGTATTCTTTTTAAAAAAATCAACTTGTAACATTTGGAAGGAGTCTTGTGGCTTGAATTTTCCAGATGTTATTCTGTGAATTACTCCATTGTGGCCTGTTGTGTACTTGCAAAAATTAAAAAACAAGGGCTATAATGAATATGGTTAATGAGGCAGAGAGCGGAATAAAAATTATTTCATTGAACACCATCGTGTGCTTCTTTGTGAGCAGAAAGACCATCTTGCACTGTTAAATAGCAGTCAATACTATGGAACAATTTGGAAGCTTCCTGAAGGTATACTGTGCGTCAATAAGTGACTAACAAAATGTTTTAAAAGAAACATTTATTAAATTGAGACTTGAACAGAAGTCAGTATGGACCAAAGTGTCTGGTTGAATTAACAGATTGAACAGTGATCCAAGATTTTGAGTTAAGGCAGAATGGTCTCTGTAGACCCAAGCAGTATTTCTTTTATTACATAGTTTTATAGAATTATAGAAGTTTCAGTACAAAAGGCATGTGAGTCATTGCGCCATTTTCTGCATCCTGTTAATTCTATATCTGTTGTAATTTAATTGTCCTGATTTTTTCCTATATGTTCTCTAAGTGTTTTATCAAATTCCCTCACAAATATTGCAATCAATTCAACTGAAATGCTTTCTTGCAAAGAAAGCATTTCATCCTCTAATAGAATCCCCAAAACTTTTCTTTTGTTATTTTGTATGAGACGTGTACACTGCTGGGCTAGACCACCATTTATTGCCCATCTCTAGTTGGTGAGCTGCATTCTTTAACTGCTGCAATTTATGTGGTGTAGGTATACCTGTAATGCTTTTAGGAAGGGAGCTCCAGGACTTTGACCCAGTGAAGTAAAGGAATTGCTATATATTTCCAAGTCAGGATGATGAGTGACTTGAAGGGAAACTTGCAGGTCATGGTGTTCCTATGCAGCTGCTGCCCTTGTCTGTTTAGGTGGTAGAGATCATGGGTTTGGAAGGTGCTGTCGAAGGAGCCTTGACAGATTACTCAGTTCATCTTGTAGATTGCACACTAGCAGTGCTGTGCACTATGATGTTGGGTGGTGTGGCCGGATGGCCAACAGCAACAGTGAGGACAACAGTGACAACAAGATTCAAGCAGGCTGGGAATTTTGGTCAAGTTATAATTAAATACAGTCAGAAAGGCTGCAGAGAGCCATGATCTGTCCTGTGAGATACGACCTGATACTTCGTGTGTTGACCAAACAAGGATGGTTATTTGGACAAATGATGTAGAGATGCCGGTGTTGGACTGGGGTAAACACAGTAAGAAGTTTTTGGTTGGACTGGTTGGACTTAACCTGGTGTTGTGAGACTTCTTACTGTATTGGGACAAATGCCAGACATACTGGTGCTGAAATTTCCCACCTTTTCCAAAGATGTTGAGCTATGTGACCTATATGCTTGTTATAAATGTTTAGGAGCTGTTTACAAGTAACTTCATTGAACATAATTGAACAGTTTCCAGTAATATATTTGACTGAATGTCAGAACTTTCTGCAAGAATACGAGAAATTTAAGACACAAGATGTGCTTTGAATGTTTGTCTTCAGTGAAAACTCAAGAATCACCTTCACAAAATGTTCCCCAAGGACATCTTCAGAGAACACAAAAAGCCACAAAGAAAATTCCTACCTGGCCAAGCTTGGCCAGTTCACTCATGCGGGTAGTATTTGTTTTCAGTCAAAAGTTTAAAGTTAGAGTTAAAAGGACTAAAGTTAATAATTATAAAATTTAAATTTAAATGTGTTGAAGTAAGCATTGCAAAAGATGTGAGTTTATGTCGACTATTGGTACCTGAAGTATTGAATAAAGAGAAAGGTTTTATTTAAATTAAAGCTGAATTGATTCCATCCTTTGATTTGTCTCATACACAGTGAAAATATCTGAGGAAAAGGTTTAAATTGATATGTCTTGCCAGCAGGAGACTGATTAGTTGATCCTTCTCAACCTGCTCCTGGGGTACCAACCATCATAGACGCCTGTCTTCAGTCAATTCAATTTATCCCACATGACGTCAAGGAACAGCTGATGGCACCAGATAGAGCAATAATTAAGAGCCCTGACAACATCTTGGTGAGGTACTGAAAGCTTGTATTTGTAATAGTACTTACTCAGCAACAGCCTGCTCCAAATGCTCAGTTTAGGTTCTGTCAGAGCCACCTTACTCCAAGCCTCATTATAGCCTTTGTTGAAACATAGACAAAAGATCCAAACTCCAGAAGTGAGGTGAGAAAGAACACTTTTGACATCAAAGCAAATTTGACTGTGTGTGCAAAATGGAGTCCGAGCAATGTGGAAATTAATGGGAATCAGGGGAAAATCTCTCTACTGGTTGGAACCATACATAGCACAAATGAAAATGATTGCGATTTTGAGATGGCAATCAGTTCATCCTGAGAACATCATTGCAAGAGTTCCACAATTTAGTGTCTGAGGTTCAACCAGTTGCTTCATCAAAAACCATTTTAAAGACAGGCATGGGGATGTTTTCTAATAATTGCACAGAGTATTCAATATCAGATACTGAAGCAACTATGCCTTAATGCAGCAACACCAAGGCAACATTTAGGTTTGTGTTGATAAGTAGCAAGTGACAATTATGCCACACAAGTGCATCTCCAACAAGGATGAATCTCCCCTTGACATTCAACGGCATTACCATCATTAAATCCCTTGTCATCAATATCCTTGAAATTGCCATTGACTCGAAACTTAACTGGACCAGCCATATAAATACTGTGCCTACAAGAACAGGTCAGGAGTGATGCATTCTGCAGTGACAAACTCACCCTCTGATTCTTCAAATCTGTCCTTCATCTATAAGGTAAAAATTGGGAATGTGATGGAATACTCTCCACCTTGCTTGGATGTGCACTACTCCAACAATACTAAAGAAACTTAACACTCACCCAAAACAAAGCAGTCTCATTAATTGACCTCCCATTCATTACCTTAAATATTCATTCCCTCTACCACAGCACACAATGGCAACAGTTTTTATCATCCAAAGAAAGATTTCAGGACTCACCAAGCCTTCTTTGATAACACCTACAAAATTGCAATTTCTACCACCTGGAAGAAAAGGGTAGTAGGTGTACCAAGACATTCAGGTTACATTCCAAGCCACACACCATCATGACTTAGAAGTAAATTGCCATTTCTTCATTGTCACTGGGCCAAAATCCTGGAACTCCAACTGAGCTATGAGTGTAACAATACCAGGTAGACTGCAGTGGTTCAAGATGGCTTATCATCACTTCCTCAATGGGATGAGGAATGAGGAGTGTTTTGTTTTGTAATTTAATTGTAAGGAATTTATTGTGTTTGAGGCACTTCAATTATGAGGATAAATTGAAAAACCCGCAGCTGTTTTCCATAAGAGAAGAAACGATTGAGTAGATATCTGATGGAGGTGTTGAAAATTATGAGAGATCTGAACAGGATCGGTAGGGAGAAATATCCCTTGGTCAGTGAGGCTACCCAACAATGTCTCAGTGCTAGAAAAACTCCCATTGGTCCTCCAGCCTTAGGATACTGTCTGCCAACCTAATTGGATGGTGAACCAATTGACTGACACTTGAAAAATTGAGCTCAGTATTTCAAGATGGTGGCTATTTGGAGTTGAGTTTCCTGCTGGTCTTTTAGCTTCATTCGGCAGGGCCATAACCAGCGGCTAGGAACACCCATCGGCACATATGTGGAAGATTCTAAGCTTTATTGTTGCTATTCACGGCACAGTGGCAAGCACTGCTGTCTCAAGCTCCAGAGACCTGCATTCAATTCCCAGCTTGAGTCACTGTTTATGTGGAGTTAGCATGTCCTCCCTGTGTCTGTGTGGTTTTCCTTCAGGTAATCCAGTTTCCTCCCACATTCCAAAGATGTGTGGCTAAAGTACATTGGCCATGCTAAGTTGTCCCTTAGGGTCCTGAGTTGCATAGGGTAGCAGGGTAAATATGTGAGTTATGGGATAGGGCCTTGATGTCTGTGCAGACTTGATGGTCTGAATGGCCTCCTTCTGCACTGTCGTGATTCTAAATGTTGAACTGCTAGCTGAAGGCACATCAGCACAACCGTAAGGGGCTAGAGTTTATTTCCTATGAGCATCTCCATATCCAGAACAAACCATTCCCATGTGGTGATGGGATGCACTCTCTCTTCCACAATCCCTAGACTAATGTTCGGTGAAAATATAGAAGGACACTAAAAATTTGGAGCAGAGAAGACTGGCCCTGAGTTCATGGACTCTTCTTCAAGCCAAATAGTTACGTTAATGTGTGCATTATTTTAAAACATGAAGATGGAAGTATTATCAAACAGCTCACCTTTGATGTAACATCATAATAAATATACTGTGATTAAAAAAAAGCCAGAGTCCAGATCAAAACTTGTCCTGACGTTGGATCAGGGCTTTGTAACATTCCTGCCCTTTACTTTAGCTCTTCATTAATCTTTGTTGAGTTGTTAATCTCAGAACAACACTAGGTATACTTGTTTATTAATATTATTATGGTGATTGTATCTGAGGAAAATGAGTTGAGCATCAAGAGAAAATCATGCCTGGACTTATCTCAATCAGTGGTAAGAATGTTGCACATGCACGTGCAGACAGAGTTGCAAAGCTGTTACAAACGCTGCTGGATTTCAGGAGTTTACTACTGGCAACCCCTGTCTGCATGAGAACAGGGTCTTAATCGGCCCCCTAATTACTTTGAACTGACCACCCGCCTTTTGAGGGCACAGGGTCATTCTGATCCCAACTCAATCTCTATAAAAATGGTTTGCAGTCAGGATTGTTGCACCTTGTGGCTCACTGCATCTGGATCTTATGATGCAATTTGAATTTCTCGTGTGTCATTCTGTTGTAACTTTATTCTCAGATGTTCACTGTTTGACACTTGATTGCTTTTTTGTTGCTTTAGTTATTCTACGAACTAAGGCGTCAAACTTAGCTCAATGGGAGAGCTCACATCTGAGTCAGCAAGGGCGTGTGTTTAAGCTCCATTCCAGACACCTGGATAAATAGCCCAGGCTGACTCTTCAGTACATTCCCAAGAGAGTTCTGCATGATTGAAAATGCTGTCTTGTGCATGAGAAGTTACATTGAGGTCCTGTCTTTAGCTGCTCACAAGTAACTGTAGAAAAGTGAGAAGAAGCAAAAAAAAATCAGTTTGGTTTTGCAAATGAATTTCTGTCTTGGATAACCTCAATAGCTTGTAAATCGTGTGGCTTATGAAGTTGCTTAAAATGTTAGCACAAGAAGTCACTTGGAAAACACTCTAGGAGAATATCATTAATCCCACACACTCACACTTGAAGGGAGTATGGAATGGAGAATATCAGAGCTGTGTTGTGTTTCAATCAAATGTTGCTTCCCCAGGAAGTGCAGAGGTGGAAAATCAGAAAACATGCAGCGATGTCTGAATCCAGATCTTCACTCAATGTGCTGAACACAATGTTAAACCCTCTAACCTGTAAATGCAAGAGATTCTGGAGGAGAAATTTAATTCATAGCCATCTGTTTATCCAGCAGAAAATCCTTTGAATTTTTGTTGCAATTTGCTGTCTCTGAACTGTTTTTGGCACCTGCTTAAAACAGTCTGTGGGTCATTAAATATTAACATTGTGATGAAATTCAGTATAACTTGGCAAAGCTTGTTATATGTGAAGCTGTATATGCTTCATCTAATCATGTCAGAGGAACTGTTAAAATTCTGAAGAAGAGTCATATTAGACTCAAATGGATGAATTAGTCGTGTAAATAAATATAAAGGGGTATGATATAGTTGGGATTACGGAGACATGGCCCCAAGGTGACCAAGGATGACCATCAAACATTGGGAGCTATTCAGCGTTTAGAGTGTTGGTGAGGCCACACCTGGAGTATTGTGTGACATTTGGTGTCTTCATCTGAGGAAGGATGTATTTGCTGTAGATGGAGTGCAGCAAAGATTTACCAGGCTCATTCCTAGGATAGCAAGACTGTCATATGAGGAGCAGACTAAGGGCCTGATTTTACCATTGCACTATGTCCGTTTTCAGGCGCAAAATCTTGATAAAGTTGGGCACGAGGCAAATAGCATCCAGGTCCGTGTCGATTCCCCCTTTACCAAGGCCTGAAGATGGCTGCCATCGGCACTGCACCTGAAACGGGTGGGACATTATTTTAAAAGTATTTGCATGCCTTTAAATTGACTTAATGGGCTGGACACTCAAATTTACCAGCACTTTCCCCTTTACTATGGCATTCGCTCATCAGATTTGGCACGAAACAGACATGCATTTTGGTGGGGGCAGTGTGGGGGGAGATATAGATGGAGGGGGTGAAAGGGAGGTGGGGTAGATCATTTTCTGGTAGAGGGGGAGAAGGAGAAGAGAGGCCAGATCACTCTCTGGTGGGTTGGGAGGATGGTGGGCAGGGGAGGCGGGGGGGGGGGGGGGGGGGGGGGGGGGGGGTGAGTGGAGGAAGATCAGATCATTCTCTATTGGGGAGGGCGAGGAGGGAAGACCACATCATTCTCTGGTGGGGGGGAGAGGAGGAGGGAAGTGGGTCAGGTGGATCTCTGGTGGTGGTGGTGTGGGGGGGGGGGGGGGGGGGTGGATGTGGGGGGCAGGGACTCGGGACACTGTCAATCTGCAGTGATCGGTGTCAGGGAGAGGGGAGGTCCGCTGCCACCCTGCGGGCAATCAGTAGAGGGGAAGAGGGTTCGCTGCCACTCTGTGGGCAATCAGTGGTTGGAAAAGTGGGGCGGGGGTTGCGATCAATCTGGGTAGCGGGATGATGGATGGATAAAGGCAGATAGTTATGTTGTGGGGTGGGGTGATGACTGTGGGGGCCATCACTCCTGGGTTGCTTTTTGTGGCCTAGGAGCAATGTGGCAAGGGAGGATTTTTCAAATTTTCTTTACTGCACGTGTGCAGCTAAAGGCTCCAATCAGAGCAGCAGTATTTTGGGCATGATAAGCCCCGCCCACAGCGTGATTCCAATTTACAACTTCATTTTCAGGGTGAATGCGTGTGGAGACACTGGAGAACAGGGTTTACAAGTCGGATCTGAATTCTGCCTGCGTTCAGCGCTTAGAATCAAAATCATTCCCTAAATCAATTAGAATTATATTCATTGGAATTTAGAAGAGTAAGAGGGGATCTCAAAGAAACTTTAAAATTTTAAAAGGATTAGACTGCATAGATTCAAAACAAATGATGATAGAGAATTCCCAACTCAGGATCATAGTTTGAGGATAAGAGGTAAATCTTTTAGGAAGTGAACCTTTGAGGATAAGAGGCGAGGTGATTTTTCTTCACTCAGAGAACGGTGAATCTGCAGAATTCACTACAACAGAATAAAATGTGATTTTAAGAAGGAATTGGATCTATCTCTGGAATCTAACGGGATCAGGGTATTGAATTTGATGATCAGTCCTGATATGATCAATGGTGGAACAGGCTCATGGGGCTAAATGGCCTACTCCTATTTCTATTTCCTATGTTTGATTCTATTAAACATTGTTTTGATTTCTCTTCACCCCTCCCCTCCACCATCCCCCTCCCTCCCGTACTTTGAATGCTGCTGGGCCTGATAAGATTTTTCACCACTATCTGTTTTCATTTTATCCTTAAAAGGACCCCTGAAGACAAAGAGAAAAAAAACAGACCAGGAAATTTTCAACTGATGACTGATCAGGACAAAAGTTTCCCAGCTGTGAAATTTCAGAATTAGGATTAAAAGAGCTGATAATTGGCTTTTTAACTTCTACTGCTTCTGTTGGGCAGCACAGTGGCCCAGTGGTTAGCACTGCTGCCTCACAGCATCAGGGACTCGGGTTCTAATCTAGCCCCAGCTCACTGTCTGTGTAGAGTTTGCATATTCTCCCATGTCTGTGTGAGTTTCCTCTGTATTCTCCAGTTTCCTCCCACAATCCAAAAATGTGAGGGTTTGGTTGATTGGCCATGCTAAATTGCCCCTTAGTGTCAAAGGCACTAGCAGGGTTAATATATGGGATTATGGGGATAGGCCTGGGTGGAATTGTGGTTGGTGCAGACTCAATGGGCTAAATGGCCTCCTTCTGCACTGGGGGGATTCTATGAACTACTTCCCGACAAGGGTATTCCTTGATCACCTTTAGCCCCACCCCAAGGAAAATTGAAAAAGGATGCCATCACTTCAGGATTCCAACCAAAAGCCAATATTTGGGACTTTGTCATCCTGCTTGCTTCATCTATACTGTTTTTCTCAGAAAGTAGCTGAATAGGGGTGATCTCAGGCTCGGATCTTATTAGCTATCACAAGTTGCTTTAATGAGATAATTACCTGATAATCATACCTGTGTATCAGTGCTCCACGTTATTGGAACAGATTGACCTTTTCATATTTTTTCACAAGATTCATTGCCCTGCTGACTTGCTTTTTCTTTGTGCTATTGCTTCTGTTATGTTTTGCAATTGCATTTTTAATTTCATAATAATTTTTGCGGTATCACTCACAGGTACTTGGGACTCGACCTCCAATTGTTAAGATGGAGCTTGGCCTAACCTGGTCAGCCTTTTTAAGGTTTTTAGACTGTTGTCTAATTAGGTAGATGCCTATTATGTCCCAGAAGCATAAATACACCATGTGGTTGTGACTGAAAGGAATATCCGCGTATCAGCAGTTTTAGAAACATTGTGACTAGAAGCCATTCAGCCCTTTGAGTCTGCTCCACCATTCAGTTTGATCATGGCTAATCATCAAATACAATATCTTAATCACACCTTCCCCCCGTGTCCTTTAATCCATTAAGCCCCTCAAGCTATATCTAGTTCCTTTTTGAAATCAGACATCTTGGTCTCAACTGCATTCTGTGGTAGTTAAATCCACATGCAACAGGAGGGAGTGACAATATTAATAATGCTACAACCAGTCTAAAATGACAGCTTATTTCTCTCTTTCTGCATCATATTTGGAGTGAGATGTAAAAAATGCATCCCATTCCAAGACTTTCTTTATACATTCAGTGCACCCTGTCCTGTGGCATTGCTCAGGGCATGTCAGTGAACGTGATGTTTTACAATAATGTGAACTTGCTAACATGTAACTTTAATTTCCACCAACAATATGTGTTAATGTGCCAGTGTTCTGCATCTCTCCATCTGTCTCAGAGTGCAGCCAGTTTCCACCTCGTTACTATAACAGCTGCTTGTACAGTTGGCACATTCCTCACTTACCGTCAATTTCATTCAAACTCTAATTTTGAAAGGTGCCAGTTGACTGCGTGTTTGCCAATTGCACAGCCAGCTGTTGTGGTATCCAGCTGGAATCCTATGAATGATGTCAAGATACTCATATTTTACAGGGAAAATATAAATCAGTCTCCTTGCTCATTATGTATTTGCCTAACTACACATTTAACTTGTACTTAATAATACCTTGGATATTCTCATGATACTTTGTAATAAAAACCCAGTTTTACTGATTAAATAAGCTCAGATTGTGTAACCTGCATGATATCAAGTATTAAATAGTATTAAATAGTCGCGGTGGTAAATGACACAGGAGACCTATTATTTATATATTAAAAGTGGTTTATTAGTCCACACACACATTATGTTCCAGATGGTTACTCTCCAGTCATCAAATCATGTTGCAAATGTAAAATAATCTGAAAACACTGCTTCAAAGCTGAAACCTGAAACTTACAAGCATGTTCCAGACTTAAAGAAAGAATGCTATTTCAAATTGCAACTAGAAAGCATTTAAAGTGTTGGGAAAGGTGGGGAGTATGAAAGCAGTTTTGTAATTTTAAGAGGGTGAATCAAGTCTCTAGGAGGTGTTAAGATGTATGTCTATTAGTTAAGTGGAAACTTTGGGGTGAATTTTCCACTTAGCGCCCATAACTACAATTCAGGGTAATTCCAGAAGCATGTTCCCAGCTTCAGAAATCCAGTCCATTCACATAGAATTGTTATCTGAAAAGATGGGGCTTGGTCAGAGTCAGCCATCTGGCCTGATACTGGAGTGGAGGCAGATTGCTGCTTGGGCAGACGGGTTCTATACACTGAGAAATCAATCCAATTCTCTACATGGTTGCTGGGCCAATTGGTCTTCATTCCTCACCCAACAATGGCCCATGCAGCCCCTATGCTCCTGCGTATCGTTTCCATGTCCCCATGCAACCCCCATGTTCCTTCTATACACTCTCATTTCTCCATACATCCTCATTCCTCATATCCATTCATACTCCCTTGGGGGGAAAAGACCTCTTAACAGGCTATGAACTTGTTAAATAGGCAAACTGGAATTCAAAACAACTTCAAAGAAGGACAAACCTAGTGAATCATCATAAAGCCACTAATCAAACAAAACTCATGTAAAAACTATGATATACAGTTTTTATCATAGCTGTATAAAAAAACCTCCACATGGCTAAACAGTGGATTACGCAGCTCACTCAAACATTCAACTTGAGGTTGAATTTTGTAACTGTCAATAAAGGTTCTTATCTGAATATGAAACTTTTCATGTAAAGTAAACAGATGACCACCAAACAAAATAGATGGCTTATTTGACTGCTCAGGGACCTTGTAAGAGAAAAACTTTTTCACAAGTGTATTGAGTAGATGATTATTTATTTTGACAGTTTTTTGAGCATTTGAAAGACATGGTAGAATCTCAAGAGTGCAGAAGGAGGCCATTCAGCTCATCGAATCTGCACAGACTCTCTGACAAATCATCTTACCGGACCCTAGCCCCAGAACCTCATGAATTTACCCCACTAATCCCCCATACCTATACATTTTCTGAGACAGTAAGGCACAATTTAGCATAGCCAATCCACTCAACTTGCAAATCTTTGTGCTGTGGAAGAAAACCAGAGCATCCAGAAGAAACCCATACCGACACACGGAAACATGCAAACTCCACACAGCCGGTCTAGAATTCAACCTGAGCCCTTGGCCCTGTGAGGACCAGTGCTAACCACTGTGCCATCATGCCCCTTTGTCAGCCTTATTGCAATGGCTCATGATTTTGGTACCTAGTCGATACTGCAAATGTATTTTAAAGACTAGAAAATGTCAGGACTTCAAATCAATATAAAAGTTAAACTACAAGGTCCCACAGACATTAATATCTGATTCTCTCTGCTGTTGAAAGCACTTTCTCCACTGGTTAACTAATGCATCTGAACACTTACACAGTGCTGGTTAATTTAATGGTCACTTACTTTGAAGGACAGAGCCTATGAGCAATCACTGCATTAAAAATATATTTAATCTTTTCAAACTACATCTCATTATGACAGTTCAAGTTGACAAGGCCTGTTGAAAGGTTCCCAAATCTGAAGTAAGCTTGCCCAGTGTTCATGAATTGACAGACCTGATATGGTCTACATAGGATTCGCAAACCCACTGGATTCTAGGAGAATACTAATCTCAGGGAAAATTGGATTTACAACAGGATTCAAAATGATCCCATTGTCATTTTAAATACATGTTCAGCTCTCATCCTGGGGAAATTGATGTGAGGCAGGAAAAACCTTGCAAGTTTGAAAATAAGGTTCCATGTGCCTCCAGTTTTGATCTCCTGATTTGGGCTTGCCCAGCATTGCACAGGGAAAATGGAACCACTCCTCATAGGCCAATGTCCCTTCAAATTCCCTTTATTTACAAACTCATTTCCATTCCTAACAGCGCTTCAGGTACAAAGTCAGAATTCAGGGTATCAGTAGCCCTGATGCTTCTCCCTGTCTCTCTCTCTCTCTCATATATATATAATGATATGTGTGTGTATATATATGGGCAGGCAGTCATTACCTCAATCAGGGATTTCATATTCTAAGAGTCCAACTTCATGGCCCACATTAAGATCATTACAGAAAATGTGGTCCATTGTGTTTCAAGGGGGAAGGCCCTCCAAGATCCGAATTTATATGTTGGGAATGCTGAAGCAGTGGGAAGGGGGTGGTGAGGTCAAGTAATTGCAAGGAAAGGTCTTTCAATGTGATGACACTGGGAAAACAATTCTCATGGTAATACAGGGCATGCGAGTATTGAGAACATAACTTCAGGAGGAAACCAATGTAATTTGGAAGAAAATTCTAGTGATGTGGACATTAAAAGATCTAGGAACATTTTAAATGGGTCCTGGAACAATGGGAAGTGAAGATTGGTGTTTAGGAGCAGTGATGTAAAATCTGGGGCTGTTGCTGCAGAGGGGAGATCAAAGGATATGAAAATTGTATGGAAGTTAAAAAAAATGGTTTTGTGCTTCTCTTCTAAGCATACTGCATAATGCAGTTTTAGTCACTAAAATAGGCTCAGAATTGCAGAGTTGTTACAGTTCAGAAGGTTATCATTCAGCCCATGGTGTCTGTGCTGACTGTAGGAACAACTGACTGAATATTACATTCCTGCCTTCTCAGATAATAATCCAGTTCCCCCCTGAATTCTTCAATTGAATCTGTCTCCACCACACTCACAGCTGGTTTTTTCCAGGTTTTGACCATTTGTTGGTCAAAAGATTTT
Organism: Sphyrna mokarran; assembly: GCA_024679065.1. NCBI lineage: Eukaryota > Metazoa > Chordata > Chondrichthyes > Carcharhiniformes > Carcharhinidae > Sphyrna > Sphyrna mokarran. Next base: position 34,035,676 of record JAGIQG010000003.1, on the reverse strand, counting down.
TCTTCATGTCACCATTGCTTCTTTTGCTATGCCTTCTTGTTCTCAATCCTTTTGTAAAGGGTATAATTATCCCCAATCCACTCTGTGCAGACACCTCATGATTTTCAATATCTCTATCGCATTTCTCAATTTTCTCTTCTCCAATCTATCTGCATAACTAAAGTTCCTCATCGCTGGGACCATTCTTGTGACTCTTTTCTATGTCCTCTCCAAGTCCTTCATATCATTTCTAAAGAGTGGCATCCAATAATACCTCAATTAAGATTAAATCAGACCTCTATATAGATTTTACACAACCTCCGTGCATTTATACTTTATGCTCTTTTAATAGAGCTTTAATTTTATTAAACAACTGTGCCAGGAGCCTGCGTTTGATTCTCAGCTTGGGTCGCTGTTTCTGCGGAGTCTGCACATTCTTCTCATATTTGCATGGGTTTCCTCCGGGTGGTCCAGTATGCTCCCACAGTTTGAAAGATATGCTGGTTAGGTGCAATGGTGATGCTAAATTCTCCCTCAGTGTACCTGAACAGGTGCTGGAGTTTACAGACTAGGGGATTTTCATAAACTTCATTATTTCATTGCAGTGTGAAGATTATTTGTGACACTAATAAAACAAAAAAAAGTTCCTCTCACTTTCAATGATTTATATAAAGATTCCACTGTTATTGCATCCAATTTAGTAATTAACCCTTTGTTTTTTATTGTCTATCTGCGTTTTCCTACCAAAATTAAACAGTTCAAATTTCTCTGCATTGGGTTTGATCTGCCATGTTAATGCATTTGCCCACTTGTCTGTAACCTCAAGATGGTAAAACATTTTATGCAAACTCTTCAAGACAAGAGCCATAACCACATTGCTGACAAAGATGTGGCTGACTTCAAGTTCTTAAAAATGTTGAATGAGATTTTCCATCTAAAGAGTTGAAATGAAAAGCATGATTGGAGATAAATAGATGGGGGAGAGGGGAAAAAGGAAATGAACAGTAACCGAGATGGAACGAGAAAGAAAATATCTTGCTTCAATCTCCTGCATTCAAAGTAGGCGGTGGAAAGCTCTATTCGTGATTTGATGCTCAAAATGTATTTTGCAAAGTTCTTTGTGAAATAGCACAAGTTAAACTTGAAGCAATGGGAGATTCAAAGCAATGGGGATTCCGGGTAAAACTTAAGTGAACTGTAAAAGTAGTAAAATAAATTTTAACTTCTGGGCAGCTGGCCACCTCTTCCAGTGGGTGGGAGGCTTAATCTTCATTCCCTTACACTCCCTTGTGCCCCTTACAGTTGCAATCTGGCTCCTAATTCTTTCTCAGGATCTGATTCTCACAGTTACAAAAGGTTACCATTTCAAACTTGTATTTAAAGGTTCAATGAAAATTAGTCAAATTTATAGTTAATATCAAAATAAGAAGAAGCTTATGTTGAAATAGTAGTGAAGAATGAGATTTAGAAGTTTGATAGGCTCTGTGCACTGCTCTGGGAGGATTTGGGGGAGAGGTCCATGCAACAGTACAGAGAAGAAGAGGTTGTGGGTGGAGTGGGGAGGATGGAGGGGATGTGGGAGGTGGTAGGGGGTGGTGTGGAACAATGTGGTCCAAGGACAGGACTTCAACCACAAAACTCTACAAGCAAGAAGTGAGGCATTTCATATTAGATTACTTAACTATAAATGATAGATGATACCCAAGGCAAAGTGAATTGCTTTCTTTTCTTACTTTCATTTTAAATTTTCCTTCTGTGGCACGAGATGGGATATTTCATGACATTCATGGCGTTTGATTCCCATATCTAAGAAGGACCTGATTACTCAGTCAGTAATTGATTATCTGTTCTTCAGTCAGTTTCACCCTAGGGATGTCCATTGAAATCCACTGAAGGTCACAAAGTGTTCTGTATTTTTCAAGGGGCTTTGCAATATTTCTCAACCAGTGAAAACCATTCAGCATTCTTATTGCTAGTCTGAAAGGAAGATCAGTCATGGTCAGCTGTGGCTTACAAATAACCTTGACTGGATAAATCATGAGTTATGGTCAAACTTGTCGATAGAAATATGGATTTTACTTCACAACTAGTTATAGTAATGTTCATTTAGATCACTTACTTAAATATTGGTTAAAAGTCATTTACTTTTTTAAACTTGTATTTTGATAATGATTATTTTGTGTAGAGTAAGTGGTATTAACATGTTATGTAGTGAGAACTGAAATTTCTCCTTTTGAAAAATCATTCCAAATAAGGATTAAATATTCTATTAATGGGGCTAGCTGAAGCCCAAATGAAGCTTATGTCACCAGTGAGTCTCTGAGCTAGAAATAATTTTTTTGCTGTCTATAAACACAAAAAATCCAGTTGAAATTCATCTTCAGCCGCAGTGAATAAATGTAATCCAAGCATGAAGGAAGCTGCAATGGCATAGAAATGATGCCTTATAAAACCAATCTTCCACCACAACTTTTAATATATTTTATTTTAAATGTAAAAAAACACTTAATTTTTTTTAAAAAACTGACGCACCCGAATGAATCACAGATTAAATGCAAAATCGTGCACTATTGATCCAGGTTTGATTACAATTCTTGAATGGTTTTGCATGTGCTGATATCCAACTGTCCAGTGAATATTAGCATCAAAATTAATCTCAGCATCCTAATTCTATGGAGAGCAGAAACTATCACTCAGTGTCCTCACTGTTAATTGTGATCCAATTCCCCCAACTGTAAAATGTACTTCTATGAACATTACTGAGTCAACAAGTCCAATACTCACCATTCAGGAATTTATCCATGAGAATTTCCCAATCAGCTAAGTTGTGAATAATTGCTGAGTTCCACATTGCAGTAGGAGAGGAGGGGTGAAAAAGGACAAACTGCTACACAAGGAAGGGCAGAATGAGAGTTTTCAAAAGTTTCAGGATCCCTGGATAGGAATCAGACCAAAGTCATCCAGCTGTAGCACCACTCAGTCCCTGAAGTGTCTTACGTCTGAATATTGTTTGTTTTTACCATAACCTTAGTGGGGCCATTGGCTCTAACTTTCTTCAAACCTTCCTCAGTCCACATCAGAAAGTACACACTCTGGATAATCTTGAAGTTGATAAAAACATGACTATGGATATTTTCAGAACAGGAATTAATACTTCCCACAGTTTCCCTGATGAAGCCAAGTTTAAGTCAACCCTTAAATGAACCCCACTGGTTGCACCTCAAACTGGTATTGTAAGAGAGCTACCGTCTTTAAAATAATAACTCTGCCACGTTTACTTGGGATTGACAAAATATTTGGTGACACTTTTTCTTCAATCAAATCCATATTGATTATGTGACCTAATATAATCATTTAAAAAAAAGATTTTCTGTAATTGTTTGCTCATAGTAAAATACTTGAGTCATTGTTATGCATGGTTTGAGACCTGGCTAAAAAGAAATACTATTTATAACACCCTGGGCTTGACATTTAACTCCACGTGAGCCGGGAGAGAAGCGGGTGCATATATCTTCACAAGCCAGCATGCCATTTCCTTAGTCCCATCGCTCATCAGAGTCATTTTCACTGATGGGGAGAGGCAGTATGTTGATCATGCTTGTTCAGAGCCACTCAAGGCCAAGGTGGGAGGAGTTAGTTTAACTGCCCAAGCATCAGATGAAACCCAAGATAAGGTGCAATGCCTCATCTTGTCAGCTTGGATTTTGTTTTTCCCCATTGTGGGGACCTTGAATTGGATTCAATTGGAATTTGAATTTGGCTTTTGGAGAAAGCAAGGAATGAATTTGGTCCATTCTGAGTATTGGCTTTGTAACTTTAAGAATGGAGTCAGTGGTCCAGACAGACTTATCCTCCCCACCTGCCTGGGTAAAGCAGCAGCTATAAGCTACACTGTAGAATGGGCAGACAGCTCCTTACACCCCTTATTTGGATACAAATCACAGTAAGTAACCATTTCCCAAACAACGTGGTCTTTGGACCCCCATTTGAGGGTCGGGGTTCAGAAGCCCAGAGGGATATAGCTGCCCTACATTTCATTACCGCGGAGACAGTGGCACTTTGCTTCCTTGTGCTTATTGTCTGATTCCCAGATGGAACGCATTATTCCAAGCACTTGATTGCAACATTATTTGGCACCCATCCGAACTGGATACCTGGGATCAATTTTACTGGCAGACATACACACAATTACACCATTTGATAAGGAATAGAAATGAAAGTAGCACCACACATGTAGTCAAGGTTTAAAGGTACAAAGTGGATTTCCTCAATGCTAGGTGAAGGGGTCCTGTCTATAGATACACCACTAAGCTTTATCACTTGCTTAAATTATCTTCCTCACTGAAGAACTAAATTCTGGGAGATTTTTAAACTGTATATTCTATCTGCCGGGAACTGACCTAAGTTTCTGATCCTTTGCAGTCTTCAAAGAGATGAAATGCTTGTGTTCTTTCTCTGGATGGGAATCAGATCAAGGTCGCTTAAGTGCTACACCACCCAGTCCCTGATGTATATTACATCTGACATAATGCTACATGACTTTCACGGCATTAGCCAGGATTTTGTTCAGCTGAAACTTCAGCCAAAATGGCTGATCCAGCATCACTTCAATCAAAGAACTTTAACTGATTGTGTGTAATAACGTTAATATCCTTTTGTCTGTGAAGCAATTTTGTCTACAACATGCCGTGGGAAGAAATTTATTTCTTTCCTGTGACATAAGATAATCAGCGACAAACTCCCACGTACAGTTTACACACTGACTTTGTTACATTGCAGTTTGACATTACTGTTTGTTATTGTTCTCTCTTCATCAAAGAGCACTAGTTAGCACTAGTTGCTACTGTAAATCCGTAATGTGCCATTATTACTGTTTATTTATCATTTATTGGCTAATAAATCTGTTTGGCAGTTTCTAGCTTATTTGATGTTTGAGTGAAATGTTCAAGATCCTGCCTTCCAAAGTCAAGAATGATCAAAGATGGGAAGTGATATAATCAGAAGCTGAAATAAAATAACAAGGGTTTCCTATCAATCTCTGAGCTTGCTAGCAATTGCCCAGAAATTGGGCAGACAAATGCATATTCTCAGTCAGAGATTACTCACAGAAACAGTTCAAAATGCTGGTTCCTTAACAAATATCTACAGTAAATATAAAAAAAGTGTATCAAAGAACAAAGAAAATTACAGCACAGGAACAGCCCTTCGGCCCTCCAAACCTACACTGACCATGCTGCCCGACTTAATTAAAACACCCTACCCTCCCAGGGACCATATCCCTGTATCCCTATCTTATTCATGTATTTGTCAAGGTGCCCCTTAAAAATTATTCTGTATCCATTTCCACTACTCCACAGCAATGAATTCAAGTCACTCACCATTCTCTGTGTAAAAAATCTGCCTTGTACATCTTCTTTAAACTTTGCCCCCTGTACCTTAAATCTGTGCCCCCAGTAATTGACTCTTCCACCCTGGGAAAAAGCTTTTGACTATCCACTCTGTCCATGTCCCTCATAGTCTTGTAGACTTCTATCAGGTCACCCTTCAACCTCTGTCGTTCCAGTGAGAACAAACCAAGTTTCTCCAACCTTTGGTAATGCCTCCATATTGGCAACATCCTGGTAAATCTTTTCTGTATTCTCCCCGAAGCCTCCATATTAATTATCCTTTCGTTCTATCAAATATGGCAATTATTGAAATACCTGATATTTTATGGTGGACACTTACTAAAGTTGTTACGATAGATTTTCAACTTGCTTGCCTGTGGGTGTAAAACTGGTAGTGTGTTGCAGATGAGTCAGTTCCTATAGAAAGATTATACCCATGGTCATACATTGCAAAAACAAGAAATCTGTTAGCAGTCTTGTGATGAAATACATTTGCTGAAAATTAATTAAATCATTTTCTTCCGGAAGGAATGTATATTTCTTCACTGTGGTGCACTTAAAATTCTGCTTTCAGATGATACTGTCACAGATTGGATAGGAATGTGTTTTCTCAGTCAACCACAAGAAGTTAGCCTCACTGCCCAGAAATATGTTTTTAAATAAGCTACTGAATTCCTAAGAATTGGAGAAGGATTCCAAACTTAAGTTTGGAGAAAGCAATTGTTGTTCACCCCCAGTAGTCCCTAAGAAGGTGATGATGAATTATCTACTTGAGCCACTACAGTCTGCATGATGAAGTACACCCAAAGTGTTGTTAGGTTGGGAGTTTCATGAATTTTATCCACTGAAACTGAAGGAATAGCAATATATTTCCAGATCTAAATGGTGTGTGACTGCAGGGAAGTGTGAAATAGTGATATTCCCATGCCCTGCTTTTTCTTGATGGCATTGGTTACAGTTTCAGACATGCAGTGAATAAAGCCTTAGTGAGTTGTTGCAATGCGTCTTATACATGGTGCTCTGCCTGGCTACTTTGTGGTGAAGGAAGCAAATACAAGAGTACGGAATGCCAATCTCACAAGCTACTTTATCCTGGGTGGTGTTAAGTTTCTTGAGTGTTGTTGGAGCTGCACTCATCCAGGCAAATGAAGAATATTCCAACAGATTTCTGAATTGTGACTTGAAGGTGGTGTTCGTGCTTTGGGAGTGGGGGGGTGAGTAATTCACAGCAAAGTTTCTGGCCTATGACCTAGAATCATAGAATTATAGAATCCCGCAAAGAAGGAGGCCATTTGGCCCATCGAGTCTATACCGACTACAATCCGTACCAGGTTCTATTCCCATAACCCCATACATTTATCTTGCTAATTTCTCTGATAATTGGGTCAATTAAGCATGGCCAAGTGACTAACCCACATATCTTTGGACCGTGAGAGGAAACCAGGGCACCCGGAGAGAACCCACACAGATGCGGGGAGAAAATACAAACTACACACAGATAGTGATCCGAGGCAAAACTGAACCTGAGTTCCTGGCACTGTGAGTTAGCAGTGCAAACAACTGTGTCATCTTGCTGCCTTGGTAGCTATTATATTTATATGGCTGGTCCAGTTCCATTTCTGGCCTATGGTAACCTCAAGAATGGTGATGGTGGGGGAATACACCCTTTCAAACTGGATGTAAACTTTAAATTACATTGTTGTAATGCTTTCTAAGGGTGCCTTTACTCTGAGGTTATTAATTAATCCTGTCACACTAAACAAGACCAAGTATTAAATAACTTGCTCTTTGGTTGGTTCCAGAAAGTGCTGCTCTAAGAAACTATCTTAACACTGTCCTATGAACTCCTCATTAAGGTTATTACTGCCAACCTGATTTTTCCAGCTTATATGTAAATAGAAATCACCTTTGATTATTGCTGAGCCTTTTTTACAAACACCTAATATTTATTCTTGTATACCTTGTCCTACATTGTGGTAACTGTTAGAGGGCCTGTAGACAATTCCTGCCAGTGACTTCTTTCACCTACTATTTCCACCCAATCCAATCTGACATCTTGATTACCTGAACCAAGGCCATCTTTAACTATTGTACTCTTGCACCCACGATTAAAAATTCTACCCCTCCACTTTACCTGGCTTCCCTTTTTTCTTGAATATATGCCTCTCAATATTCAGGGTGCAATCCATGTCATCCTGCAGTCATATTTCAGTATTGGCTATCAGATCGTTTTTATTTTTTTAATGTGCATGATCAATTAACTTACTTTGTTATAAATGTTGTGCACATTCAGATACAGAGCCTTTAATTTACCTTTTTGTTATCTTGTAATGTCTAGTCTTCATTGGTGGTGTCGTCAGAAGTTTTTTTCTTTCTGTCCCTTCCTTCCATTTTCTGAGCCTCATTTCTCAGATTACTATTATTCTCTCCCCTCTCAACTCCACTCCTTAATTTGATATGTCTGCCAAAACTGAATGCCTCACCAAAACTGAATGTCCCTCTTGAATTTAATGCCCTACTTCCCTAGTTATACGGTTTCCTAGAACACTGGGCCCAGCATAGTTCAGGTACAGAAATGCTAACAGTACAGCCTCCATTTTCCTCCATACCGTTGCAATACTCCACAATCTATGGTATCCGTTTTTCCCCACACCAATCTTTGAACGACTTATTCATTTGACCAATCTTACATAGCCTCTGCCAATTTGCATGTGGTTGAGATTATTACCCTTGAGATTCTGCTCTTGAATTTAGTACCTAGTTCCTCATACTGTCTAAGAAAAACCTCAGCCATGATCTTATTGAATGGTACGGCAGGCTCGAGGGGTAGATGGCCTACTCCTGCTCTTATTTCTTCTGTTCTTATGTTATGTTCTTATGTTCTTTATTAGTCCTACTCACGTGACTGATATTTACTTGGACCATAACAACTGGAACCTCCTCTCCATCTGAAAATTCGGCCCTGAATAAATGTCTTGAGCATAGCGTAGGCAATAGAGGCATCTGGACTATTATTCTTTGCTGCAACGAACAATGTCAATACCCCTCAACATAATGTACCCTACCACCATAACTTTCCTTTTTACTCCCACCACTTGGTCAGTCAACTCATTCATCCTGCTGCTGTCACTCTCATCCAAAAAAAAGCTGAAAGGACTTTGAATTTTTTGGACAAATACAAAGGCTGAGATTCCTGTACTCCTGCCCCCTGGGTCCTGTCCCCTGCCTTGCTCACTATCACACCCTCCTATGCCTAACCACTGAGCAGAATCAAAGATCCCCTCCTAAGGGGTGTGACTGACTCCTGGAACAAAGTGTCCAAGTAACTTTCCTCCTCCCTGATGTGCCACAGTGTGCTTGGCTCATCTTCCAGCTCACTAACTCTGAGAAAAGATTCCTCCAGCCCAATTACTTACTGCAGCAGTGTTTGCTCTGATTAATAATTTTAATTAATTTATTTATAATTACTAAACTCTTTATCTCCCAATAAGTCTTAGTGTGGCCAGGACACTCAACCAATGCTAATAAAGCTTTATTTTTGCTAATTGTAGCTAGTTAAGGGTCTTATTAAAAAGTTATCATTTTAATAATATCAGTTATATCCACATCTCTTAAATATTTTGAACAAGGTAATTACAGGTTGTTTAAAATGTTTGTGGTTTACTCAATTTCAGCACTTTACACACAGCCCAAACAGCAAAAACTCACCAACCAGAGAACTCACGGCTTTCCTGGAATGCCACTGTTGATTTTTTTTCTTCAAACCCAGTGTTCTGAGGTTCAAGCCAGTGACAGCAGCTCAGCCTCTCTTCCATGTAGAGCAGATGAATAAATTCTTCCAAATCCTGCATTTCAGTTGCTACTTAGCAACACAAGCCTGGATGTTTTCAAGATTCTGCTGCATGTCGAAATTGACCGTTACATTAATTAAAGAGTTATGAATAGAACTGAATGATATCCAAAGATGTGAGGGTTAGGTTGATTGGTCATGCTAAGAAATTGCCCCTTAGTGTCCAGGGATGCATAGGTTAGAGGGATTTGTGGGTATAGTATGCAGGGATATTGGGATAGGCCTGGGTGGGATTGTGTTTGGTGCAGACTTGATGGGCCAAAGGGCCTTTCTGCCCTGTAGGGTTCTATGATAATGTGTAATCATCAGCAAACAACCCCATTTCTGACCTTATGACTGATAAAAGATTATTAATGAAGCAGCTGAAGATTCTAGGGCCTAGTACATGGGCTTATGGAATTCCCACAATGATATTCGGAAGCTGAGATGATTAGCCCCCAACATCACGGTCATCTTCCTTATAACTCAGGTCAGTGGAGAATTTTCCCCTCAGTTCCCAATGACTTCAATTTTACTTGGGTTCATTAATGTTATATTCAGCCAAAATGTGCCTTGATGTCAAAGATAATCACTGTCGCCTCTGAAAATCAGCCATTTTGTCCATATTTATACTAAAGCTCTAAAGCGGTGTGGAGCCAAGTCATCTTGGTTAGAACCTAAACTTTTAAAATATCTTTTCCAGCCACCAATAAATTTAAAAAAAAAACACCAATACATATCTAATGAAATGGATCAATAGATGAAATTGCATAATACTGACTCATCATATTAGATTACCAGTGCATGATAGTAAAGGGCAGTATGATGTGGATTAGAATTTTCAATGCTTTTTAAGATGAGATTTAGATCTCACTATACTAACAAGAGGAAGTACATAAATGAGAAGTAGTGGTACCTAAAGGGAGAAAGATTAGGACAAATCAACACATGGTGCTCTTGCACAATTCCCAGTAGAACCAGCTGAAGTCAGGGGAAAAGAAACTTCATAGATGCATACTTTTTAGATCATCTCGGCGGAGGAGAGGTTTAAACAAAATAATTTGTAAAACAAAGGAGAAGACAAGGCATTCAGTGTGAAATGCTGAAAGCATATTTTAAAGAAAGTTATATAATAAATAAGAAACAAAATGGAAAGAACAAAAAGGTTGAAGTGAATTGTATGTTACTAATGCCTGTTGAAAGAGCCTGCTACATCTTTAGCTTTGTCAAACAGGCAAGTGAAAGCTAGATTTATTTTTCATTGTGTGTCGAACCAGCCTGTTGGCCAAAAAAGCGTCAGTGTTCCAATATGTGCAATATACAAACTAAAGCGGCCAAATCTAAGGTATGTCTGCATTGAATTTCGTGATGGAAAAATCAGATCATCAGCTGATTAATATGAGACACATTTTATTGGGAGAGTTTATTCTAAAAGGCATTCAGTGTTCCTGCTTGGCCCACAGCAGCAGCTGGCCAATCCCTTAAGTATCTCCAGAGTTCAAATAGATCAAAGGCCCTTTACTATCATTTAAACAAAGTGCATAGTTAGGGAGCTTTCAGCATTACATCCAAAGGACTTTGGCACTTCGGTTTCAGCTAGATTCGTATCACACACTGATGGAATCCAAGAAAATATGGACCTCTGTTCTTGGCATGCTCTTTCTAATTGTGATAAATGAACTCCAGTGTCTGCATTTAATTCACTATGTGCAGCTGTCATGTCTGTCAAAATCAACATCTGTTTTCTGGCATCGAGAAATCTGTGTATGTTGCCTCTGTCTCTTTGGGGACCAGTGGGTTGCAGAGTTTTGGGGAACTAAAGAATCTTTTTCAGGGTATATTTAATGTCAGAAGAATAAATACATTTCCAATTTAAGAGCTGGGGATAAGATCGAGACAATAATCAAACCAAACCTATTTGTTATGTCATGTCATCTGACCAGAGAAGAAATCATTTGACAAAAGTTTTGAGTAATTTTTTTTAAAGCGGTTGTCAGGAACTTTTGCTCAGCAAGGTGAAGCAGGGCAGTAATTATCTACTTGACTGGGTGAACAAGCACAGTTAGGAACAAAAATGTGTTGCCCTCATTTAAGAATGCATGTTTACAGATTTGTGTTGAGCTTTTTAGAATAACTATAGTAAAAAATGATCTTTGCTTCTTTTAGAAAATACGACAGATTTTCTAATGCTTTATGGTCAAAGAATCACAATAGTTAAACATTGACAGAATTGGCATGTATATTCATCTTAGGAAAACTGTTATGGTCAAATGAGGAGAGGGAAAATAAGGAAGCCATTCAACCCCTTTTCATCTGATTGTAACACTTTCATTTTCATATTACGATGAGGTAATGTATGAGTATGTACGGAAGACTAATATGATCCAGATGTTCATATAAAATAGAATTATTTTGAGTAAACATTGTATTAAGTTCAACCAACGATCTCAAATAAAGGAAGACTGCATTGAGAAAAGTCAGAGACATCTTACGGTTGAATGGATATTTTATTGATAAGTTTGAGTTTAGCTGGTGATACAGCGACTGAGGTGTGCTGTCCTGCGCTTAATTGTTCATCAATAATTGCACAATGTTCAGTACATTTATAACTCCTCAGATAATAAAACAGCCTGTGATCATCTCCATCAGGATATGTGTTAAGGACATGGCTGATGGTAAATGCTGAATTATTCCAAATCCCAGAGGGGAAATTTGTAACAATTACCCTCAACTATATTTCTGCAATTTGGGATAATGCGAGGAAAGATTTGAAGTCCAAAGAATGATGTTCCAGACATTTTATCATGATGTTAAATAAAATAAATATTATTAAGCAATCAAAACCAAATTAAAGCTAAACCAGAAGTACACTTAATTATGACAATGCCTGTACACAATATCATCAATTTTTACACCATTCCAAACATCCTTTACTTCAGACCTTCAGAGTTAATTCCTACTGAACCTTCCACAGCATCTTATGGATTTTAAAGACTCCAAAATTCTGGCAACAATCACCACACCAGGCAGTTACATTTCTTTAGGATTGCTTCTGAGGTAAAACAAATCAGCTTGCTTCTCAAAACAGCCTTTCATCACAGACATTGCTTGCTGGGAGTTACATAGCTATTCCTGATATTGCTGAAGGCCCTGAAAACAGAAGAAAACAGTTTTCCCTTTCGGTCTTCCATTGTTTGGCCTAACCTCTTCCGAAATCAGACTTAATTACATTTATTTCTTAATTCCAGCTTTGAGTGTATTATTGCAAAGTACAGTTATTTCATGATGCTTTTTTCATACCTTGTCCCTTCCTTTGAACTCTTAATACATTATTCAAAACTATTAATGTTATTTTCCCCAGCATTGCCAATTTGCCTGGAGTAAACATTTATTTGCAGTGTTGCTAGGCTCATCAAAATATGAAAAGCACTATTTCCGTTAACATAGTCAAGCTGCCCCTACCTTAAGCAACTTAAATTTTTCCACAGTTTTTTAAGTATGTAACCAGCAGAAGACATTCCAATTTTTTGGATTCCCTGCTATTTGCATGTCTCCATTATTTTCCTGATACATGAACAACAGTCAGACTTGTAGTAAGCAACATTTACATCATACAAATGCCAGCCAATGATCATCTCCAACATGACAGAATTTAATATCCTCCCCTTGATATTTAATGGCATTATCATCACTGAATTCCCCTCCTTCAACAGCCTGAAATCTGCCATTGAACAAAACTTGAACTGGACTAATCATATAAATACTGTAGCTACAAGAGTAAGTCAGATGCTGTATAGTCTGTGGCAAATAATTCTCTTCTAATTCCCCAAAGCCCGTTCTCCATCTACAAGGCACAAGTTAGGAGTACGATAGAATACTCTCCACTTGCCTGGATAAGTACAACTCCAAAGAAAGTTGACGCCATCCAAGACAGAGCAGCCTATTTGATTGGCACCCAATCCACTATTGGATTGACATTTAGTCCCTACAACAGTTATACATAGTACTAGTATTGTAAACCAGCTACAAGGTGCACTGAAACAATTCATCAAAGCTGTGATTACAACACTTTTCAAACCCACAAACTCTTCCACCATGAATGACAAGATGCACATGAAAACCATCACTTGCAAGTAATCATGGAAGCCACTCAGGTTGTAAAAGTCCCTTATTCACCTTTGAAATTTAACAGCTGAAAAGCCTAAGTATCTATTAATGCAAATTTTAAAGTCAACATATTTACCTATAAATCCACTTCACCATAATTTATCCATACAAATGCATGCATTTCATATCTTTGCCCCTTTTTAATCTCACAATTCTCCCAGGTGAATCATCTCTATTAACCTTTCCTGAGCTTAATTAAATAATTTACACACACACACACACACACACAGCTTTATCTACAGAATAACACAGAATTCCCAAAAATATCTTTAAAAATCCATCTTCATAAAATAAAGAGCCATCATATTAACATTTAAGAGAAAACATGAGGAGCAATTCCAAACCTTTTTCATGATCCTTTTTAGGGGGAATTTCCCGCATTTTTGCACTTTGTCTGGTTCCAAATCCAAATATCATGATTAATACTCCCAGTCTGCTAGGTTTACGTAGACCAAAATATTGATGGATTTTGTTTTTTTCAGCTTCTTTAACACCTTGACTGGAAATTGGAATGGATTTTCCCCTTTTGTTTTACAGCTCTGGGCATAAAACTTGTAACAATGTCTGACTAAAAATCAGATATATATAAGTCTTACACAAGTTAACTGACAAATAATTGCTATGAAGCATTTAAATATTGTTGTAAATTTGAATCCAATATCATCAGGCAAGCTATAGTAAATGTAGTTTTAACGAATTAGTTGCAAATACACATAGTAACTTAATTCAGGCTGATATGATTTTGCTTGGTCACATAATAATTTCAAACATAAAATGAAATGTCTATTCCTTAATTCCATTATACATTTTCTTTCTATTTTATATCTGGTCCTGCGTTACTTATTTTAAATTATTCATTCCTTCAATATCTGCACACAATTTACTGGTAATATGCAGGTTAAACTCTGAATAAATTGTGCTTTTATGTAGGCACTTGACATCCACAATGCATTCACATTGTGACACCAAGGTTATTTTCCAAATGGCACTGATAGTTAGGTAAATTGCTCTTGGAAACTTTAGCACACAAAGCAAAGTCCAAGTACGTTACTACAAGGATAGTTAAGCATATAGGCCAGCCATTTTCTTACAGTGTTCAGTACACTATAATATTGGCACTCACGGAGATTAGAATTTTGCTGTGTGTAAATTGACCAGTTGATTTTTCTACAGATGGCACAGTGGTTAGCACTATTGCGTCATAGCATCAGGGACCCAATTTCGATTCTGTCCTTGGGTGACTGTCTGTGTGGAGATTGCACATTCTCCCCATCAATGAGTAGATTTCCTCCTCGTGCCCTGGTTTTCCTCCCACAGTCCAAAGATGTGCAGATTAGATGGATTGATCGTGCTAAATTGTCCCTTAATGTACAAAAAATGGGTAGGTTAAGTGAATTAGCCATGGTGAATGCATGGGTGTTATGGAGATAGGGCGAAGCGGATGACCAGCGTGGGATGCTCTTTCGGAGCATCGAGATAACAAGGATATCTATGTCTGACTACAGCCCAACCTTCAACACTATTATTCCCACGAAACTCATCTCCAAACTCTGTGGCCTGGGCTTTTTCTGCAACTGGAACCTGAACTTTCTAACTCACAGACCACGATCAGTCAGGACAGGCAACAATATCGCTTCCACGATCGTCCTCAACACCAGTGCCCCAAACGTCTGTGTTCTCAGCCTCCTGCTCTATTCCTTAGACACCAATGATTGTGTGGCCAAATTCTCCTCCAATTTGATTTTCAAGTTTGCTGACAACACCACTGCAGTGGGGCGGATCTCAAACAATGACAAGACAGAGAACAGGAATGAGATAGAGAAACTGGTGAACTGGTGTGGCAACAATAATCATTCCCTTAACATCAACAAAATGAAGGAGATTGTTATCGAATTCAGAAAGCATAAAGGAGAACATGCCACATCAAAGGGGATGAAGTAGAAAGGGTCAGAAGCTTCAAGATCTCATGTATCCAGAGCACCAATAACCTGTTCTGGCTCCCCCCATGCTGAGACTATAATTAAGAAAGCTCAACTCCGCCTCTACTTTCTCAGAAGACTAAGAAAATTTGGCATGTCAACTACAACTCTCACCAACTTCCAGTGATGCACTATGAAAAGCATTTTTTTTTGGTTGTATCACAGCTTGGTATGGCTCCTGCTTTGCCCAAGTCCGCAAGGACCTACAAAAGGTCGTGGATGTAGCCCAATCCATTACGCAAACCAGCCTCCCATCCATTGACACTGTCTACACTTCCCACTATCTCAGCAAAGCAGCCAGCATAATTAAGGATGTCATGCACCTTGGGCATTCTCTCTTCCATCTTTTTCCTTCCGGAAAAAGAAATAAAAGTCTGAGGTTACGTACTAATCGACTCAAGAATAGCTTCTTGCCTGCTTCAGTTAGATTCTTGAATGGACGTACCTCACATTAAGTTGATCTTTCTCTACATCCTGGCTATGACTGTAATACTACATTCTTCACTCTCCCTCTTCCTTCTCTATGAATGGTATGCATTATCTGTATAGCGCACAACAAACAATAATTTTCACTGTATATTAATACATGTGACAATAATAAATCAAATCAAATCAAGAGAGTCAGTACAGACTTGATGGGCTGAATGGTTTCTTTCTTCACTAGGGATTTTATGATAATAGTGACTACACTTCAGAAGTAATTAATTAGCTGCGACATACTGAGCATGTGAAAGGAGTTAAATGAAGGCACATTTTTTTATATATATATAATTAATCAGTGCAGCAGGAATATAATGAAAAGCAAAGAGATAAACAAACAGCCAAGAGAAAAAAACTTCTGCCTAAATTATCCATGACAGCAGTAAGTCTCATCACCACACTCTGTATGGATGGTCTCCGTGTTTTTTCATATTCAAAGCTGATGAAGAATCTTAAACATTTAAAGCAGTAGCAGACCACTGAATGCTTTTTAATTGAAACAGAATATCAAACAAAACATTATTCAGTTCAATGTACCAAATACTTTTTATATGAATTCTTAATATGAGATTATTTATATTTTCAAACTTGTAAAAAAGATTATTAAAGTTTTAATGAGAAAGCCAATTTCCCTTATAGAGCATGTTTTCCCTGATGATGCATGTTTTCCTAATTTCTGAACAGCGAATGCATTCTTTTCTGATACATAAATCATCTCCTCATTTCAAGATAAATTGGCAAATGTTAGAGGCCAGATATTTGGTGGATGATTGATAGAAATCAGTAATCTAGAACTTTTTACCTTTTTGAACATTCCACAAACATTGGCTGTGATTTTCCAGCTTCACCGCGTCTGGTGCAAATCACGCTAATCTGGGAAAATTGCACATGAACTTAAAAATGGATTTTGTGCCCTGAACTAAATGATTTGCAATTGTCCCAGTCCCTTGCTACTGGCACAAATCAGATTGTGCCCTTTCTGGGTGAGAGGCTGATTAGCATATTTTAAATAGTATTTAAATATGTTTAGCCCTTCCAACGCCAGCTCTTGAGATCTCCCAAACCTCAGACGCAGCAGGAACCTGACAAGAATCACTCCACTATCAGAGACAAGGCATAGTGGCCATTGAGGGGCTGTGAGGCCATTGAAGTCCTTAGATGATCAAGGACATGGCTAGGCAATGCCCATCTGGCAGTGTCCACCTGGCACTGCCCATCTGAGACACTTGCAATGTTTAACTGGCACTCAGGTGAGCACTTCTAATGTGCCATGGAAAGTGGACATTTCTGGTGTGCCAATGTGATGGGGCCTGTAAGTGAGTGGGGCCTCAAGCTGGGTTAGACCTGAGTAGGGGCTGGGGCCAAAGTGAGGATCATGAAGGGACAGTATGTGACAAGGGGGCATAAAAGGGTGGGATACGCAGGGGGCTATGACAAGGAGGCATGGTGGGTGAATTACAAAGGGGGACTGCAAAGGAGGTGCTATGACAGGGAGCTTATGGGGAGGACTATGAAGAGGAGATTATGAAGAGGAAGCCATTGGAAAGGCTGGAATGCCCCAATGCTGGTGATCCCTGTCAGAGAGCGGGTGAAGAAATGTGCTGCTGAGGAGGTGTTGCGTCTCAATATCCATGGAGGGAAAGAGGAGATCTTCCAGTGCTTGATCGCTTTGCAGCTGGGCTCACTAGTGCTTTTAGGCCCCACCCCTCCCAGAATCAGTCTCCCAAAAGTGATTAAACGTGGGACTATTGACGTCTGGTTCAGTCATTTGTAGTGGAGGCGATGGCCAGAAAATTTCTGGTCACAAAATTGAATACAAGATATTGCATGCAGAGTGTGGTTTCACTCCTGTAAGTTACCCAAGGATAGCATGCAAGAACAATCTCATCATGATTTGAAAATTCTCATACAAATCTTTATTGTCTTAATTTCTTCAGTAATTTATTTGAATTGAATTTCTGCCAATGGTATATTTTGTTTTGCAAATGCCAGAAGTTCATTATAAATTTCAAATAAATACCTTATTTAAAATGGTTAAAACATACTGGTGTGCATCATAACATTATTTTGTTACTGTATTCTTTGAAGTAAAGCGCAGAAACTCTTAATTTGAAAAGAAACACAATGCAGAAGGTGGCAGTCTGTGTGTAACCCAGCTGTACTGACTTGGAGGTCACCGAGGTAAATGCATGGCATATGTTAATGCAGCTGACACTGTTTCTGGACCACCTAAGGTTCATTCCTGCCCTAATGGCGCAGTGACTATGGTGAAAGTATAATTAGTAGTTGCTCATGAAACATTTGTTTTTCCCATATGGAATACTGCAGCCTGGAAATGGAAACATGGTCTGTGAGACAAGAATCCTTTCCTTCACTGTGACAGCAGTGAGAGTTGAGTGAAAACATCCATTCGCCTGTCAGCAGAAACTACACATGCTCATGTGTACTTTGCAGCAACTATTGTTAATAGAGGAATCAGAGGACACATCGTAAGATTTGTGTGACTGAATTTTCTCATGCAGAAGGAGTCAAGCTGGGACCTGAGCACACATTGGAAATTGCATTTCCAAGGAGGATCTCTAGATCCTGACACCTCCTGAATGCAACACAATTTTCAAAGGAAGAGCAGGGGTTGGGAGATCTGGAAACCTACTTGCCTCCAATTAATGACACATTAAGCCCCTTGAGGAGCTTCTTAACAGACCAAGGAGAGCCAGAGGGTGATTTTCAAATTGGAAATCACCAAACCTAAACTGCCTGGTTCATGTCAATACAGAACTGTCAGGTTAATTGCAGGGAACGGCAAAGTTTATTTTGAAACCAGAAACATTTTTGCCAACAAGCATTTCACTGTGAGAAACCCTGTTGGGTTCCTGCCTTCTCTCTTGCGCAAACAGGGACTGGTCCCATCATGGCTTTTGTCGGCTTTTGATGGTTTTGTTCCAATAGGCATCTCCCAGCTTCTCGTAGAGCTTTGCCTCACCGCTGGTCCAGTTAGGGCATTAACATTTGAATATGGGATCTGAACATTGCCTCAACATCAGGTTAAAATCAAATCTGTGGATTCACTGCTTTGTAATTTCCTTTGCTAAGCCAATCTTAATACTCACAGATAGTTACCACACAGGATTCAAAGTTTCATTTACGATGGGACAACTTGCAAAAATGTGGCAAGAAGATATGAAGATTTGAATCTCAACATATAAAAGAAGTTCCAGGAAGTCCACCCATTCAGGCAACAGTAGAGCCTAATACACCCATTCCTTAGTCATAACATCTCCTGGGAGGGGTAAACAGAGAGAATAAATTTTCCTATGGCTAACTCAGAAAAAAATCTGGGAAATGTTTCTCCAGCTCCCTAAAGCAGCTCCAGGATAACGTTGTCACAATGATTCATTCAAACTGCAACTAATTAACAATTTTAACTGTCTAACTGGAAATTCCTTCTTCTTTGAAGAACTTGTCAAACTTTTTTTAAAAAAGAACTGGAGACAATCCATACTATTAGGTCCCAGGCCAAACTCCAAGGCTTTTTTTAAAAAAATGAGTTTAGCTTAGACCCTAAGTTTTACATTTGGTTTTGGCATTGGTGAGCATAAGGTGTTCCACTCCAGGTATGATTCAAATGACCTAGCAGGAGGCTTTTATCAAATAAAGTTTATTTAAGAACACAGTTAAAATATAACAAAAAAGAAGTTAGCATAAATTTTACCAATTACAAGATTTAAACATAACACAGTATAATTCCTAGCTATCTCTGCTATTCCAAGTTAGCCACCATCCCATAAACATAGTCCAAAATACTATCCAGAACAGAAATCTTCACTGACATCCAGCAGGACTTTACAATCTCAGCTGAGCGAGACTGTAAAATCTCACCCATATACTCTTCTTCTGACAGTGATGCCCACACGATGCTGGGTTTTCAGCTTTGTGCCACCTGCTATGAATTGGTCTTTTGAGTGTTGGATTAAATCTCTGAGGCTTCTAAGTCCTGGAAGCTTTCAAAACCCTGTGAAGTGAGAGACAGAGAGAGACACGTAGACAATGACTGCTCAATTTCTAACACAACTGGGAGGAATCCAAACTAATAACTGTACATTTTTTGTTGAAAAGAATTGTCTCCAGGCATATCACTTGACCATTAAACCCCAGAACACTGCATTAGGCTAAATTAAAATCAGCCATGATGTCCATTATATTCTTCAGTAACAATTAGAGGACACTAGTTGCAGACAACATGGTACCAATAAAACCCTGCAAAGGAATGGAATTAAAATACATTTCTTAAGTGCACAGCCTCATCACAATACTTAGTACATTTCTCAGTAGTTTGATACACTGGGCTACTACATGCTATCAAAACAAATCTGTCCTGACATTTTAGCTATGGGTTTTACAGCTACTGTCTCTCATTTTATTAGCTTTATCTATTTGAAATAATTTGTAATCCATTCATGTAAGATTTGTTTATTTTTAATATTGATTAATTGCAGTGGTTTTAATGATCCTTTTATGATAAGGCTAAAACACAAAGTATTACGGTTAATCCATTTAATCACATCAAAAGTGAATTTTTGTGGAATGCACTGAGTAAGAAGAAGTGGGCTTTTGATAAGAATTGCTTAAGCTAATCAAGAAAAAGACAATGCAATCAAGGAAGAGATAATGTATTCAAGATGTACCTGACAAATCAAGCTGGAACATGGCCAAAAGAGACAATGCTGCAAATGCTCAACGTGTCTGGCAGCATCTGTAAGAAGAGAAAAGAGCTGATGTTGAGTCCAGATGACCTTTTGTCAAAGCCTGGAACATGGCCAAAACTGGCATGGAAGGAATTCAAATAATGGATTAACAGAAGGAAATTGAAATGCATCAACAGCACAGTTTGAAAGAAGCATTTGAAAAACAAGAAGAGGCTGATGAAAACATCACCTATGTGACCTAGGAAGTAAAAACCAAAGTTCCTGTTAATCACCAGTTTTGTGAAGTGCCGTAGTATAACTCAATAAATCTCACGATTCACTATATTCGTTGTCCTACCTATATTTGGGTTACAATTTAAACCATAACCATCTTTACAATCATTGAAATGCTATGTCATGTATGCAACCACAGATCCTTGCTATTACTACAAACACCTATTTCCATCTCTGAATTACAATGCACATCTAGCTGACTGTTCTATTCTTTCTAAACATGAGATAATCCAAAAGTTTGTTACCTGTGTCCTACCTTCCATCAAGTCTCATTTAACCATCACATAATTAAGCAAAGCCTGGATTTTAAAATTCCCATCCTTGTTTTCAAATCTCTCCATTATTTTGCCCTATCACTGTTATCCCATCCAGTCCAAGAAACCTCTGAGATACCTACAATGCTCTCGTTTGATCTCTTCAGGCCCTCATGTAACTGAGCTCGGCTGTAATCTATTGATTTGATCCACATTATCTTTCATTAATTTGCTATTGTATACGTAGCTTCTTGTTCTGCTAGGATTCTAGAACTAAATTAGCAGTGGCAACCTTTGAAGATGTAGGCTATGTTATTGTACTAGTAATCCAGAGAATGTGTTCAAATCCTGCTATTGGTGCTTAAGAACCAGAATTCAAGTTGAAATCTAGCATCAAGAATTTCCAAGGAGATATTGGCAAGAAGCAGACAATGAGGATTGGCCAGAGGTCTCTGGTTCAAGCTGAAACCAGGAGAAGGTCTTCGGTTCCTCTGAAATATAGAAAACAACACTAATATCTGTTGTTTTTGCAGTTTGGCGACTGAGTAAGTAAGTGTAAAACCTGAGCATACCTTGCAGTACATATTGCAGTGGGGTGGTACGATGGCACAGTGGTTAGCACCGCTGCCTTACAACGCCAGTGACCCAGCTTGGGTCATGGTCTGTGCGGAGTTTCCATGTTTTCCCTGTGTCTGCGTGGGTTTCCTCCCACAGTCCAAAAGACATGCTGGTTAGATGGATTGACCATGTGAAATTCTCCTTCAGTGTACCTGAACAGGTGCCAGAGTGTGGTGACTAGGGGATTTTAACAATAACTTCATTGTAGTGTTAATGTAAGCCTACTTGTGACACTAATAAATAAACTTTAAATCATTTGCAGACCAAAGTGGTCTGAAGTAGCCATTGTTGGGGAATTATAGAATGATAGCCCATAGCAGGTCTTGGCAATGTGGGCATGAATGCTTCATATCAGTAAAATTGGTTTAAATTTATACATTTTAAGTAAAGAGAACCATCTCTGTTTTCAAGTCATTTCATGGTTATGAGTCTTTATCTAGCAAACTGTCACCCAATTACTCGCCATATACTAAGTGCAAAACTTCTGGTATTTCCTGCCTCTTTCACTCAGATTTGGGGAAGTGCCCAGAAGTTGAATGGTATGCACGATCACTGAACTGAATTTGTAAAAAAAAACCTCCTGGCTTCCTGGCTGCAGCAATTTAATTACAACTGCTACATCTCCGCCCAAAATCTGACCCTGACTTTAGTCCCATTGTGCTTACAAGAATGTCTCCATCAATGCAAAGGCTGTGCTGGCTCGTGCCCAGACACGTAATGATACTGTAATACAGAGGAAACACAGCATGAATTCAATCTTATCTGTAAAAAAGTCCCTAACCTAATTTTCAAATGTAATCCTAACATTTCAAATTTCAGCAAATGAACTAGAGATGAACAAATGGTAAATGAAAAACAATAATATTGCTTTCCAGTTCATTGCTAATTTTATATGTCTTTTACATTGAGAAAGTGCAGCAGCACAAAGAGAAAATGTCAAAATGCAAACAGAGAAACTTTTTGGCAAATTGTATCACACAGAATATTGTGGATTATCTCATGAGCAAACAAGATCCTTCACATTGGCTCAATTCTTGATTAGGTCACAACAGTTCTAAGCTGGTCAGATGTAAGTCATGGATCTCTTAAAGTGTGAGACGAGGTGCAAGTGGCTCCACTGTAACTGGCTTTCCATTACTGGCCACAAGGATTCAGTTTCAGCCCGGTTTTCTTTCCTATGATATAACTTCGGGTCTCATCGGCTGGAAAGTCGTTCAAATGACGGAATTTGCAGTCATTGCCTGGATAACTGGCAAGTACCTTGCATCGCCACTTTGAGATGTCCCATCACATCTTGTTCTGCTCTGACACTTGATAAGACTCCAAAAAGTGGAAGCCCTGCCTGCCAAGAGCTGCTGACCAATCAGAAACCATCAACTCCATTGAATGATAGTGCCTTTGGAGGAGTGGTGAATGATGCCAGTACAACAACTGTCTGACAGCTCACATCATCACTGAATCCCAGGCTAGGGTGAAGGATGGTCCGAGGGAGGTGGTAGGAAGATAGGTCCATGGCCTGCAGAAGTTGGGCTGCAAGAACAAAATGGGAGGAAGCTTAATTATTCACTTAAGGAGCTCTTTTAAGGCACCAAGCAAGTAAACAAACTTAAATTAACTTAGGCTTTACCTAAGTAAGGTCCACAATTGAAGATGGAGTAAGAAAGCTGTCTATAGGCCTTCTGCCAATGGATTTAACAATGTTGAAGACAGGAAGGTGACAAGGTACCCAGCTGCCATCTTCCTACTTAAATGACCCTTGGCGTCAAATGTGCCACAGGGTAGAGCACAAGATTCCACTCAAAGACTTAAACTTATGTCCCAAATCCTAACATATCCTAGGTACTGCATCATTCTTTGCTCACAATACATTTTCGTGGTTCTGGTACCTGCTATTCTGCTTTATGCAGCATTTTTTTCCCAAAATATCTTGTTTATAATTTTCAAATAATGATTACCCAGAGGGTGGTAAGGGTATGGAATGCCCTGCCTGCTGCAATTGTAGATGTGCCAAGTTTGGGGGCGTTTAAGAGGTCTGTGGATAGGTTTATGGATGAAAAGGGAATGGTTTAGGTTAGAGGGTCATTGCTTTTTCTTAATTGGTCGGTGCAACATCGAGGGCCGAAGGGCCTGTTCTGCGCTGTAATGTTCTACGTTCTATTTTCTCAGAATTAATAGTAGATGGGCTGCAAAAAGCAGTATTACTTATCAAACCAACCTGTTTGTTTAATGTTATCCTGCTTATTTCATAGTGATATAA
The DNA here is from genome assembly GCA_024679065.1 of Sphyrna mokarran. Classification (NCBI taxonomy): domain Eukaryota; kingdom Metazoa; phylum Chordata; class Chondrichthyes; order Carcharhiniformes; family Carcharhinidae; genus Sphyrna; species Sphyrna mokarran. The sequence continues at coordinate 34,011,747 of JAGIQG010000003.1, read as the reverse complement.
AATATATTTATATACAGCTGCTGTAAAGTATCTCTGATATTTTCTCTCTCTTTCTCTGTTATCTATAGGTATTGTTTCTATGGTGTTTGTCAGCAAACAGGCAGCAATAAGTGAAAATGGACACCAGAACTTAAAAATAATCTGTTTAATGCTCAGTCATATTTCCTAGCAACCTGCAAATATCTCCAGGTCAAAGGGTAAAGGCAAGGAACTTCCTGTACTTGACAATGGATACAAATTTACATCACTATTAATATGTTTTCTTCTTTCAAAAAAAAACCTTTAAATAAGAACACTCCATCAACTACTATAAAGCTCATGTCAACAGCAAAATGTATTACTATGAATAATTATTAGCAACAGTTCTGATGGGATTCTTTACAGACAGCTCGAAAACTTCATTTTTACCTTGGAGTGTTTATCTAGATTATCAAGTCAGGTATTGACTTACACTTGTGCTGATGTCCATTCTCCTTAGTTAAAATTCTACTTCTCCTCTCTCTATGTCAGTCGGCAGCACCTCAGAGTCAGTAAGTTGTGGTGTCAAAACCTGTTCCAGAGACTTCAGCATGAAAACTGGGACTCACCATTGTATGCAGTGCTGAGGGAATGATAAGACCTTAAACCGAAGCCGTGTTTGCCATCTCAAGTGGACAGAAGAAGAGCAGGGAGTTAACCCCAATGTTTTAATCAATATTTAACTCCTAATCAATATAAAAGAAATAGATTATCTGGTCATATTCACATTATTATTTGTGGGATCTTGCTCTGAACAAGTTGACTGTCATTGTTTCTTATAGAGCAAAGAACAAAGAAAAGTACAGCACAGGAACAGGCCCTTCAGCCTTCCAAGCCTGCGCCAATCATGTCCTAACTAAACAGAAAAAAACTTTCTGCTCTTACACACGCCATATTCCTCAATTTCCTCTCTACTTACACATCCATCCAGATGCCTCTCAAATGTTGCTAATGTCCTTGTTTCACCACCTCCTCTGGCAGCATTTTCCAGGCACCCAATGCACGGTGTGTGAAACATTTCACCTGCACATCTCCCTTAAACTTTCCCCTCTCATCTTGAACCTTTTTTCCCTTGTAATTGACACTTCCTCCTAGGAAAAAGCCTCTGAATATCCATCCTGTCTATGCCTCTCACAATTTTGTAGACCTCTATCAGATCTCCCCTCTGCTTCTGTCTTTTCAATGAAAACCATCCTAGTTTATTCAATCTTTCCTCTTAGTCAACACCATTGAGATCAGGCAACATTCTGGTGAACCTTCTTTGCACTCTTTCCAAGGCTTCTGGTAGCCTGGTGACCAGAAATGCACAAAAGAACTGCTTGAAATGCAGCCTAACTCAAGGTTTTATATATCTGCAACATGATTTCCCAACTCAGTACCCCAGCTGATGAAGGCAAGCATGTCATTTGCCTTCTTAATCTGAGTTGCCACTTTTTGGGAACTGTGGACTTGCACACCCAGATCCCTCTGTATGTTAATATTCCTAAGGGTTCTGCATGGGAAAACAGTGACTCAATTTAAAAAGTACTTAACCGGCTGTAAAATGCTTTGGGATATCTGTGGTCAGAAAGGTGGTGTCATATTTTTCTTCTTCCTCTTCCTCCATTTCTTGACCCCCAATCCTCTTTCTCTCTTTCCCTTCCCCCCACCCCCCGTTCTCTTCTTCTTTCTCGAAGCACTTTGGTACACCAATCTTGAAACCAGGCCAGCATAGCTTTTCTGAGGTACAGGGGAGAAATATTAATTCTTTCTCTGATTGGCAGAAAATGAATTGACGGTAAGGCAGGAAATTATTAAAATAAAGCAACTCAGATTTTTGTCAGATCCCTCTCTGATTTCCCATTTTAATGCTGAATGAAATCCCTGCAATAAGTACAAAGAAGGATCTTATGGCATCAAAGGGAGTTTGATGATATTATAACCAGCCTAACAAATGAGCCTATAGCCCACTCCATACCAAAGCATCAGCTGATCCAATCTCAGTCAACTCCTCCCAACTGCAAGTCTCTCATGACATCCCCAGACTTTCTTTGCTACCATTGGGTGCCCCGTGGACTCATCAATCTTCAGTAAGACCCCCACCCTCCCAGCCCCTACTCCAAACCCATCAGCTTATCAGTTGCTACTTATTACTTGAAACAAGTGAGTAATTCTGGAGCATTATTAAAATGAGGCCCATTTACAATATTCTGCTAATCATCCAATGCAGGTTCCAGTGCTAAATTTCTGTTGACTTCCACGGGATTAGAATTGGCTCTGAGCTTTTTCTTTGTGCTTATTTGCTAAATTTTAGTTCAGATCTCATCTAGAAAGGAATGACATGACTCATCTGCTAAACAGTCTCTGAGTTTGTCAACTATCCAGTTATCTCACTTGTTGTGTTGCACCAATTTTTTTAAAATCAGTTTTCTACACTCTAAGTTATAAAGCCAATGCTTAGAGTGGACTGGGCATGCTCCTTATTTGTTCCAGAAAACAAATTCAAATTGGATCCAATTCGTGGTCCCCATAAGGGAGGCATTAAAGGTCTAAGCTGACAAGTTAAAGCATTGCACTCCATTTCGGGCTTGGATCTTAGCTAAAAGGCTGAGAAGCGATTGGAAAGAGTAGCAATGGTCTGTGCTAAATGTATAAATTTAGAAATGCCTTTACAATTTTAGTGATGTTGTCTGCCTTGGTATTTAACTATGGCTGTGTTGGTGACATGATTAAACTGATATTGTCTGTAAACTCATGAACCTAAATTACCCCGTTTAGAACAGCATGACTATAAAAACAAGTTTATTTCCCTTCTGTGTGTTTATTTTGCATAAATTAATTTAATAGGGACATTTTTTTCTGTTTTAGAAAGATCATAACCTTTTTTTTTCTCCAGAGTCTCTGGTGACTAGTAAGTGGTTCTTCTGCTGTTCAACTTGAAACTGTTCGTACACCTCACAGTAGACATATAGGCTTCTTTTTCCTCAGAAGCAAGTAGACCATTTAACTAACCCCACCTCCCACCACCACCACCACCACCACCACCCCCAGCAACTCCCCTCTCCTCTCCACTGATTCTTTTCCTCAAAGAAAATTTTAGGTCGAGTGATCGCTCATACAGATTAGTGTAACTGCTCAATGTTCCTTGAATAAGAATCTCTTTCATTGGCTGGATTTCTCTCCAATGTTAAAACACACAGCTATCCAGAGTAGCTGTTCTTCTCTGCCAAGTCTCCGATGCTTATCCTCAATCACAACCATTTCAAATTTGTATTTGTCCCAGCATAGAATCATAGAGTCATAGAGATTTACATCATGGAAACAGGCCTTTCAGCTTAACTTGTTCATGCTACCCTTTTTATTTAAACCCTGAAGCTAGTCCTGATTGCCCATGTTTAGCCCATATTCCCTGTATTCCCATCTTGTGCAAGTAACTGTCTAAATGCTTTTCAAAAGACAAAATTGTATCTGCCTCTACTATTATTTCTGGCAGCTTCTTTAGATACTCACCACCTTCTGTGTGAGGAAAAAAAAATGTCCCTTTTGTATCTTTCCCCTTTCACTCTAAATCTATGCCCTTTAGATTTAGGCTCCCCCACATTTGGGAAAAGATATTAACTATCTAGCTGCTCTATGCCCCTCATCATTTTATAGACTTCTATAAAATCACCCCTCAGCCTTCTATGCTCCAGAGGAAAAAGATCCCAGTCTATCCAGCTTCTCCTTATAACTCAAACAATCAAGTCCCAGTAACATCTTAATAAATCTTTTCTGCACTCTTTGTAGTTTAATAATATCCTTTCTATAATAGAGTGACCAGAACTGTGCACAGTATTCCAAGTGTGGCCTGACCAATGTCTTATACAACTTCATCAAGATGTTCCAATTCTTGTATTCAATGTTCTGATCAATGAAACCAAACATACCGAATGCCTTCTTCACCAATCTGTCCACCTGTGACTCCACTTTCAAGGAGCTATGAGCAACAGTTTACTGAAACTCAGTCATTTTACTTCAAGATAGGAATAATGTTCAGCGATCAATGTGTTTCTTCATTGTTAAACCTTCTGATCATTTAGGGTGGTCAGACCCCATACAGGACAAAACATTCCTTGCATTCTTTTTTGTGGACAAACTTATTCAATGCCTGTATTCAATGCCTTGTTCTCTGCTATTGTCATGTGTTTAATCTCAGACACACATCATACACGAAGTTGAATGACTCATGCCACAACAGTCAGTCAGTCATTATCCCATTTTTTTTCGTACATGAAAATTAAGGGCATATCATGAATTCCAATTTGGCCCACTCTACATTTCAAAAACAGAGACTTGTTCAGTATCAGAATTTATGGATATGTTTTAAATGGATTAGTAAAGTCAATAATTTATTGGAAATAGGATGAATACACAAAGCTTTTGCTAATAATTTCAAGATTTCAAATATACCATAATATTGTAATTGTATTGTGATGTGATTTGCCTGTAGGGGTTAGAACATTTTTAATGTCCAGGGAATTAACTACAATACTACTGCCAGCTAATTGATTTCATGCCAATCCACTTCCAAGTACAATGAATTTGTAAGTTCTGTGATTAGATTATTTTGCAGTTATTACAAGACAAATGATGATGATACCCCAGTAGATTTTGCAGCTGGCATTACTTTTAATTCTTTTTGTGTCAATTCAACAGCTGGCAAAATAAAAAGTGACTAGTCATTAAACAAAATGGAAACAAATTGTGCTGAATGTTGCCAAAATCTTCAATCACAGTAATGGAAACAATACCTTATTCAGAAAGTTAACTTCAATCAGTGGCACAGTGGTTAGCACGGCTGCCTCACAGTGTCAGGGACCCGGATTTGATTCCGGTATGGATCACAATCTATGCAGTGTTTGCACGTTCTCCCCATGTCTGCATGGGTTTCCTCCCAAAAAGTGTGCTGGTTAGGTGCTTTGGCCATGTTAAATTTTCCTTTGGTTATCTGAATAGACGTTGCAGTGTAGCGGCTGAGGGGTTTTCACAGTAACAACTTCCTTGCATTGTTAATATAAGTCCACTTGTGACATGAAGCAATAAACTTTAAAACTCAATCATGCAGACAACGCTGCATGATCCAAGATTAACAAATGGTTACAGGGCATTTTGCAGCTTCCTGTACCATCAAATATTATACAATATTAAAAGGAAAAATCATTGTACAAATATTGAGTCCAAACTGCATAAAGAAATAGCATATCAGGAGTGAGTTAATGGTTGTTATTCAATCCTTGCATTCTACTAACATGCAGTTTTAGCATGACCCCTATGGTGCCCAATGTAATATGGACCTCTTGATTGAATTATAACATCACCTCTCCCTCTAAAGTATCCATTATTCTCCATGCACCACTTACAGTACCTTTTACGTCTCCCAGTACTCTCATCCCTCAAAAGCAATATTGCAACTTTAGATGAGAAAGTGAATCTAGTGTGACTTAAAAGTCCAGACCACCTTAATGAGATATTTTGAAAGTACTTTAACATGTTGGCTTTCCAGTATAATTAGTTGTTCCTTGTGTAAAATACTTGTGGAGTGCAGGCAAGTTTTTTTTTGTGGTGCAGAAGGGACCAATAAACAGCCTCTTGGATGAAGTATCTTATTCCAGTTTTTACAAAGAAGCCTGTAGCTGCGAATATATCAGTTAACTTCTTTAGTAAACCATAGTATGCAGTCCCTCTATAAGAAAACATAGAATGAGACAAAGTCAATTGGTCCATTAAGCCTTAAGGACTCAATCTAAACAGCTTTATCTCGGAGCCTGTTCTAAATGATCTACTACTGTGTTGAACAAATTTTATTTGCATTTCACTCTGAGGTCCATTAATTTTAACCCTAAGTCCTCTAGTCTAGTATTCCAAATCATATATTCTGCTAATATTTGTATCATTTATGCCTCTCAGCATTTTAAAGAGCTTTTTCAAGAAGGGTATTTTGTTAAGGATAGAGACTAGAGGACGCCTATTCTAAGCTACAGAGGTCAGGAAAAACATCTTTGATACTTATGACATTACTGAATCAAATTCAACTTTGCCACATACACAATGAATTTCAGTGAATCGACCATGACAATACACTACACCTAAAGTCTGATTTGCTACCATCAGTTTTACATTCAAGCCAAATTTGAATTTTACCATGTAAGTCTCTGTTTGCCTCAAATTAGTGTTTGATCTGAAAAAGCAATTCCATTCCCTGCTTCCCTCAATGGCTGATGCTGGACATATGCCAGTGATAGGTGCAGTCCAAGTGCAAACTTGAAAATGTGGTGGAAGAGGGAAATCCTAGCCCACTCTTCCCTCTTTTCTGCTTTAGCTCTGGAAGGGCAGGACTTATATTTATAAAGCACTTTACATGACCACTGGATATAGCAAAGCACTTTACAGCCAATGCAGAACTCTTTGAGGCATAGTCATGATTGTAATGTAAGAGATGGGAAAGCTATTGTGGTCAACAATATTGTACAAACAGCGATGTGATAACAAGTAGATGAAGTATTTTTGTAATATTGAGGGATAAGCATTGGTAATATCACTGGGAACATATTCTGTGGTCTTCTTCAAAATTGTGCCATGGGACCTTTTACATCCACCTGCTCAGTCAGATGTGGCTTAATGTTTTTTCCAAAGGATAGCTTCTCTATGCAGCAATACACTTGATTGCTGTGTTCAAACCCTTCACTGAAGACTTGAATATATAATCATATGCTTTAGAGGCAGGTGTGCTGTACTACAAAGGATTAACAGATGGATATGTTCGCCTATGTGCCTACAATGGTTCAAAGAAATATATGTTAAACAGATACTAGAATATCTCTATAGCCTGTCTGAGAATCAAGACCCATGCCAAGCCTCTAAGACAGAAGGACTGAATCTCAAAGCATTCTGCCAGCAATGTAAAAGACACATCAGTGTTATCAACAGAACCACACAGTAAAGAAAACTTTGAAAGTTAGTCCAAGGAATTTCAGCATTAGAAGGAGGGACATTGGAGAACAGTAATGATGATCATACCTGATGAACTGTCAAGGCCTTGTCCCATCTGTTTGAGTGCCTTGAGTGACGGGAAAGAGGCCAGCAGCTCTTAAATGACATTTTTCCCTTTACCGAGCAGCATCGGATCCTGACAAAAAAGAGCCAAAGCTTCATTAGTTTCATTATTTTTTATATAATACATCTAGTAACAGATGATGTTTTCCAGCAGCAGAGTGTACAGTCCACCATGGATTCTGATTCCATTATTGAAGCTTTGATACCTATTTTAGCCCAAAGCAAAATCTAATAATTGAATGATTGAAATAATGTTTAACTAATACTCACAACAATCTGGAGGATTGATTGCATTATTCCTAACTGACCCTAGTTAATTCTTTCAAATACTGAAGAATTTCTGGTTCATAATCACAAAGTTGTGGGTGCCTGAGCTGAAAATAACTCAGACTTTTGGTCTGCTGACCAAAAATAATCTTATATTGGAACAAGCTTCCAGTATACAAGGTAGGCCAAGATTAGGGCATTTAATCAGGCTATAATGTTTGGTGATACTGGGCTTCATATGACTCCACAGATTGGAAAAGAACCTAGTAGCAGCCCCACTTATATGAAAGATCATCAAACCAAGCAAAAAGGGTGGCAAACTCCATGCTGGGAACCATTTTGAGATGTTTGTGTTGTGAAAATTCATCTTGGAAACCAAAACTGCTCAACATAAGATATAGAACAGAATTAGAACATTCAGTCCATCGAGTCTGCTCTGCCACTCAATCATGGTTGATATGATTCTCATCCCCATTCTCCTGTCTTCTCCCCAGAACACTTGATCTCCTTATTGATCAAGAACCTACCTATCTCTGTCTTAAAGTCACTCAATGATCTGGCATCCACAGCTCTCTGTGGGAATGAGTTCCAGAGATTCTCTGGCTGAAGAAATTCCTCCTCATCTCAGTTTTAAAGGAGCATCCCTTTACTCTGAGGTCATGCCGTCGCGTTCAAGTCTCTCACACTAGTGGAAATATCCTCCCCATATCTACTCCAGTTAGGCCTCATATGTATGGCTAAATTCTTCACAAATAACCTACGTCATTGATGCATGGTTACAGAATGATTCCAGTGCAACAAAACTGGACATTAAGAGTGGAATTTTTCCATGCCACTGAGTGGCATGGAATCATAATGGGCAGGACAAAAAAATTTGGCAGACCATTTAAATGTCCATTGACCTTGGGCAGGAATTTCCAGTTTTGGGGTGCCGTGGCCAGAAAATCCCATCCTGAATTCTGCAAATCCAGCAATTTTAATCCAAATTGCAAACCAACAAATATTACTGAAACACATTCCAGAGAAGAAATGGAAAGCCCAGAAAACAATGATCTTAACATTTCTCAGGGAAATAATTTAGTTTTAATTGAAACAACTGGTTGATTTGGGTATAAGTTCAAGGTTGTTATACTTTGTTTAAAATTGATAGTGGAGTGGCTGTTAACATATTAGTGGCTGACTCAATTGGCTTCAGCCAATGACCATTCATTTATCAGGCATAAGTTACAATGTCCAGGCAACACTGATTTTCCAAATAAAGGCAAGATTGTTGCTCCTTCTAGCTGCAAGTTACAACATATCATTGATTTTCATTGTGTTCCTCATAATTAATCTAAATTCTCACTGTGTGGTGATGTTGGCATACTTCTCGGAATCCTAGGGAAAAAGGAGATGATGCCCCTCATTTGAATGGGGGGTGGGGGTGCTTGACGTGGTGGCCAGAAAATCCCCTTCTATTGTCTTTCATGCGACAATCTTCCAACTTTTGTTTAGAAACAGCGGAAACTGCACCTTCAGAAGTTGAGGAAATTTATCTAGTCAGCAATATGTTCCTTTCTTTCACAGAGATTCTATCTGCTCAAGCCAGGGCACATAAGGAAGTTATGAATCTCTCAGTTCTTCATGAGGTAAGGCCAGAGGTGAAGGATACAGCAGGCAGTGCAGGATATGATGATCAACACATGAAGACCTGCTGGATCAGGATTGGCTCTTCCTGGAGTCTGATAGGGAAGAAATCCTTGCTGTGCTGAGTAATCCCTTGGACAGTAAAGTCCAAGAGAATGATTTATTTTTCTGATGATGGATTTATCTGATGACATCCCTTTCTAAAAAAAGAGTCATCTGTAATTTGAGAGGCTGAGCAATATTTAGACTTTTATTCCGTTGATTCTACTAATGTATTACCTATTTTATTTCCCTCTTTCACAAAGAGTCTTCCAGAGAGAATGCTTTGCCTGTGTACAAGTTAAAGTCCATAGAGGATCACACCGCTGAAGAGCTTGTACCTTCACTGAGTGGAAGTTAGTTGACACGCATAACAAAGAACAAAGAACTTCAGTCCAAGCTAAAGACCTTTTTCTCTTCAGAGCTGGAGGTCAGCACAGAAGCTGTGGTAGGTTCTTTAATACTCCTTGACAACGGAGTTACAGGTGGACAGAGTGGTGAAAAAGACATTCAGCGTGCTTGGTTTCATTGGTCAGAACATTGAATACAAGAGTTGGAATGTCTTGTTAAAGTTGTATAAGACATTGGTAAGGCCACACTTGGAATACTGTGTGCAGTTCTGGTCACCCTATGATAGAAAAGATATTATTAAACTAGAAAGAGCACAGAAGAGATTTACTAGGATACTACCGAGACTTGATGGATTGAGTTATAAGGAAAGCCTTGATAGACAGGGACTTTTTCTCTGTAGTGTACAAGGCCAAAGGGTGATCTTATAGAGATCTATAAAATAATGAGGGGTATAGATCAGCTAGAAAGTCAATTTCTTTTCCCAAAGGTAGGTGAGTCGAAAACTAGAGGGCTTACGTTTAAGGTGAGAGGGGAGAGATACAAAAGTGTCCACAGGGCATTTTTTTTTCACAGAAGAGTGGTGAATATCTGAAACAAGGTGTCAGATGTAGTAGCAGAGGCGGATACAATTTTGTCTTTTAAAAAGCATTTAGACAGTTACATGGGATATGGTCCAAATGCAAGCAATTGAGGCTAGCTTAGGGATTTTTAAAGATAGGGGCAGCATGGACAAATTGGGCTGAAGGGCCATGCTGTGAACCTCTTCTCTAGATACAGCTACTGCAATCCTGTCTCAGAGTTGACTGTCTACAAGAATTTGTTTCCAAAATAGAAGGTGGGAGTGTTTCATATCTATATCCATCAGCAATTTTTCTCATTGCCCATAGTGGAGCAACCTTCTCCAGAAACTAGTTGGTTGTCTTACCACTGTCTACAGAAAGAAGATAAGCTTTCCAAAAAGTCATCAGAAAATCATCTTGTTTTCTTTGAGCAATCTTACAGGAATTTGGGTCATGTTTTACTTCATCATCTAAGCTCATTGAAATGCCAGAGCTACAATGGCTTTTCTGTCTTTGATACAATAGTTTATGAGATGGTTGTGACAATCTTCCCAGGAGTTGAAATCATTCTTCTTTTTAAGCTTCCTCCCAGAATCCTTTGAGGGAGCAGTAACTTCCTCAGTGTGTCCCAAGTTTTCTCTTTCAGTCCCACAGGGTCCAAAGGTTGATTCTCTTTTGACTTCTTTTTTGAATCAGTCTTCTATTGAAAAAGCCTTGTTGTCCTTGAAAAAGCCTTGTTGTCCTTGTAGTTCAGTCATTCTGAAACCTACATTCAGCTTCCTAGCTGATAAAGTATTGTCCTATTCTGCAGATGACTTGTAACCGGAATTCGTCACTAGGAGGCTGCCGGTAGTTGTAGTTTTTCTCTCTGACTCTATAAATTGGTCCAGAGAGGTAACCCGATACTCTACACAAGTAGAGTATCCCACCCTCCCCCCTCCTCTAACCTAATAATAAAAGTGTGTGTGTAGTTTTT